>JAEVLN010000008.1:884093-1484093 GCA_018350325.1 Globodera rostochiensis | reverse complement strand
ATTCCGATTTTGCACCACACTGACAATAGCTTTAACGAATTGGCAAAATGAAGGGTTTTATGAGCCAGTGACTGATGCGGCGCCATTGAATACTTCTTAAATTGTTTGCCGATTGAAGGGGCGTTGACGAGTTTTGCCTGGGCATTAATTGATTCATGAACGCATTGTTCGGTTTCTGTATACATCAGGGATGTAACCGGATTCCGGACTTTTTTGGCGTCCAGTTACATCCCTGGTGTGCATGGCCATTCCGGGGTGGGCAACACTCGGCGACAAAGTCAGCTGCGGGACTGGGATCTGAACGAGTTGGAAATGACTATGACAGACGGATTTGGTTCAGCAAAGTATGGCACAATCCCCGGCAATGGTGGAGAATTGCGGTCCCGACGAAAAAAATCCTAACAATTTCAATTGCATGTTTTCTAGGGTAAAAATATGCGTTGAACACGAATCCGAGCTCGGATTTTGCGGATGTCGAACCCCGAACCTGAATTCGAACAATTTTACGAAATTTCAGCACGTGAAAAAAAATTTATGCACAAACCAAAAAGGTTAAAACCTTGAAAAAAATGCATAAAACGTTTGTAATAATAAGAAAACAAAACAATTTAATCGTTACGGGTCGAAAGGTGCAATATAAAAAATTTGGCAACCCAAAAAAAAAAGTTGCATTTTGAAAGTTCGAAAAATGTTCGCCGAATTCGGGTTCGGCGTTCGACATTCGCAAAATCCGAGCTCGGATTCGTGTTCTACGCATTTTTACACCCTAGAAAACATGCATTTAGTTTATAAACATCCAAAAAATTTTTAAAAAGTTTTCGTCGGGACCGCAATTCTCCACCATTGCCCAATCCCCGGGAGAAAGAATTCAAATCGGAAGATCAGGACATATCGCGCAACTGATCCCATGGATTTTTTTGTTCAAGCAGAAGACCATTCATCATTGGGTGACGATCAACCACTTGTCAGTTGTAATTTTCTTTTCTTCGCATAAAATGAACCGGTCGAATTGTGCTTCAATTTCGGTCAGAACTTTCGACAGTACCGGCGGATTCCGCACGTTGACAGTTTGGGACCTTTGCTTCAATCCGTACGTTCTGGGAACGGAGATTCTGCTGATTGGAATTAAATTCATTTCGAACGCAAACAAAAAGGACCATATATTTATCCGGACAAAAATATCAGTTAAAATGTGTGTTAATGTCAAATTGGTACAAATGGATTTGGATAGATTTTCAGTCTGGTAGCAAAATGTAAGTGACAAGGAGGAAGAAAGAGGATAAACATTTTTAGTATTATTTAGCATTTTTAGAAAGATTCTTCAACGGATATGACTCGCCGAATGGATGGAAACTTTTCGCGAATTCAGCGCCACTCTGATGGGACTGGAGACGACTCGAAATGCTGGCAGATTCAGCGCCATCAGCAGAGTCCAGTGGATTTGCGTAAGTGACGAGCTCTGGAGAAAAAAACACTCAAAACGAGCAAAAACTCTCTTCGCTTTAAAGTCCAGGGTTTAGTCGCCAACTTCCCTTACTTCGCATCACCGGAGGGGCGGTTGGAGAAAGGGAACGGCTGCTTTCAGTCGTAGCCGAACATTCTTCCCAACTGTTGGTCGGGTTCACGACAGAATATTGCGTTTTGTCTCTAAACGAATGAATGGGACGGATGATCAACAAAATTTACACCCTCTTAAAGTTCTAAATGTTAACAAAAGCCAAACACTTATCCTTGGAAATATATCATTTTATGTTTTAGAGGCTTTAATAAAAAATTACTTTTTCTTTGTCTGATACGCCGCCGCACAATTGCGTTCAAAACCCGTGCCATCCGCGGCCAAAAGCGGCAGATTGAAAGGCCAATGTTTGGGCTTCTGATGCATTTGATGGGTGTTTTTCATCGAAAGTAAATATTCGTCGGTCGAAATGACTTGCCTGAGAATAAAGAATATGTCCCATTCCCACAATTTTGTTGTTGTTGGACTTCAGAACATTAGTCCACTCACTTGCACATGCGTTGGTAGGTCTCCGTCACTAGAAGAATCAGATTGTTCAGCGTTTGCTGCTGCTGTTCGTTGTTGTTGTCGAACATAACCGATGTGTGTTCCTCATTGAACAACTCAAAGGCAAATGGATGCATCGACGGGTCGATGTTGTCTCTGTCATTGTTCATCACAAAGTTGGTGGTCGTGGTCGGCTGATGCAACAATTCGCGCTTCTCGTCCATTTCGTGGAAGAAAGAACACCGGTCGCCGGCGGGGCAGAAACGGTTCGGCCCGTAAAAATTTCGACATGGTTTGGTCTTGTAGGCGCCCTGTCGCCGACGATGACGAAGGTACTGGCTGTAAAGATGGCCAGGAATGTTGGAGAACTGAAAGGTAAACGTCAAGGGCCGACATCCAAAATAAAACCTACTTGACAAACGAAGAGACCGTTGATGCGTTTCCCCAAGCATTTCTCCAGGTCGCAAAGCTCGTGCTTAATGCCATTCCCAACATTAAATGTTGGTCACCCAAAAGTCGCACTTACATGATTCTCCATCAGATGACGCCATTTCTCTTCATCTTCGCAATTGCTTTTCGAAGACATCGAAGGATTTGGAGAATTTGGCCGAAGAGGCAGCGGAGGCGGAATGTTGACAGTGGTGTTGAATTCTTGGACCATTATTGTGAGCAAATTAATAAACGAACGACTGAAATGGGAAATTTCGAATATTTGTCCTCGAAATGGCAAATGATTGGATAATCTTAAAATTTACAAAAAAAAAACAAGAGGGGGGACCCTATTGTTTTACACTTTTACAACTTTTTGACCAATTTTTTTTCGGTAATACTGTAGCTGCCCCCCCCCCCCATTTAAATTAACCCCTCGCATTCCGTACGAATTTTTTAAATTTTGGGTGAAAATTTCTTAACAAATCTAGACAAAAGTTCAAAATTTTCTCGGCGGAGCCTATCGGCACCGCCGGCCCCCCTCTCCACCCCTAAAAATCGAGCATTTTGTGCAAAAATTGCTTAACAAAAATGCAATAAAAAGGAAAAAATACACCCCTAAGAATCCACTTTCTCCCCCCCCCCCCCCGAAAATTTTTGTAGCTACGGCCCTGATGTCATATGATGTATTTGATAGATCATATTTGTGATCATGACCCAGGTAACCCGCGAGTACTTCTCAGAATTGCGTAAAACCCTCTAAAACTTTCCATTAGTTTGTCTGTTAATTTGTTTAAATGATTTTGGCGTTATGTTTTACACAAACTAATTAATTCGCTTTTTTCTTTTGCGGTCCATGAAATGATTTCCGAATTCGTAATCAAGACTTGCAGATCCCTCAAATAACATAGGTAGAAATCGAATTTAATATAATTTTCAGGTTTTTTCTGCAAAATGAATGATGATATCAAACAATCTTTGTATGCGGTATTAGGAAAACGTAAATTAGGCACTCCGAACTACAACGTTAGGCCTGAGAACCGAGGAGGTAAATCGCGCTTCATCTGCCAACTCACCGTTGCCGGCATTAATTATGGTTATTGTTAAGCATTCAATTTTTTTTTTAACTTATAGTAATACAATGTAATTTAGTTGGATTGGGAAATTCTACTTCAAAAAAAGAGTCACAAGCAAATGCAGGTTTGAATTATTTTAAATTTTTGGTTGTTCAATGATTTGTTCATTTAGCTCGAGATTTTGGCCACTTTCTTGTACGTGAAGGCTTTATCAATGCGTCGGAAATTCCGCAACTTCAAATTCATATCATTGAGGTAATAGTAAAGTTTACAGGTCCTACAAAAAAGGTGGTTCCTATGCAGTTTGTCCCTCACTTTCGCTAAAAGCTTCTTTCGTTGGGGGTGCAATTACTTCTAACTTTAGGAAGCCGATATACAAGTCGTCGGTGGGAACTTTCAAAACGGAGCTGTGTATGCAGGTGCAACTGTTCAGCCGTACCCTCATCAGCAACAAAAAGTGGCGGAAATGGATTTCACAGATGACAATTTTGAAGCTCAAAGTGTTTCTCTTCAACCTCCATGGACACAACAGGCAAAAACACATCACGACCAGTATGTTGAGCAGAAGGCGGAAGAGATCATTCAGGTTGTTTTAAAATAGAATAAGAACATATCCGTCTTTCAGTCCGAATCCGTCGACATGACATCTGACATTCATGGTACAGCCCTAAGGCAGTGGGGGGTGGGCAGTAGGTGACTTGGAAATTAAAGTTTTATTTTTCTTTTGGGGCGGCTGTATCCCAGCCGGTCTTTCACCTGGGTACGTACTCGGTTTAGCCGTTTATATTTTTACTCATTTTATGCAGGTGGATGGGCTATGGAAAATTGCAAACAGGCACTCAATGAATTTTCTCAGAAAAATCGCATTCCAACCAACGAATATCGTACTGTTGCAACGGGAGTTGATCATAACCGGTTTATTAAATAAAGCTTAAAGTAAACAGAATATTTTTAGGACTTTCGTCTCCGAAAACGGCATCTTCATACCCTCGATTAACAAAAGTAAAAATTTCTGCTGCGAGAATGGGTTGAAAACCCAATTAACTTTTTAGCGATCAACGGCCGTGGCCTTGGATCGAACAAAAAAATTGCTGAGACGACTTGTGCACTTTCAATTGTGCGTCAGCTTTATCATATGGGTAAGAACATTATGTTGACCCGGGTCTTCACAGAGTTCAGGGTAGGGCACCACGGGGAGAGACGGACACGTATTTTTAGGAGCCGGGGGCATACTACTATAGTGCATGGATCACAATTATCTAAGGTGCCTTGCCTGGTGCAAGTGGCTATCAGCTCTCGAAGAAGAAAACAACAGCCGAAAATGTATTGTAATGCTCTCATTTTACGATTTCAAACATTTTTTAAGTTGCCCGAAATAAAAGTGCGCGTCGAACCCTCTTTGGTGGAGCGCATCGCCACCTATCTGAGGCAGGAAGGCATTGAAACGGCTGAAGAGCTCGCCGAATTCACAGCTGAATCAAAGCCACAATCATTGTTGTTGGACAAAAAGACAGAAGAGTTTCCGCCATCCGAAAATGTTGCTTCCGGTCAAGGCATTCTATGGGCTCCACCGCAGCCAAATTGGAATGCGTGGAGGTTGGTTGTTGTTCAAATAAACTTTGAACATATCCCCGGATTACTTGCAGTGCGTCGAACATCGACAACCAAACATTGGCTTTTCGAACATTAGAGCGCATAAGCCATGATTTATTGTCGCGGGAGACAGTTAAAAAAATTCCGGCGACGTTGACTTCGTTACGTCGGAGACTTCCCGTGTTTCAGGTTTTTTTTTTGTGGAGGCTGGGAATCAGAGAAATTATTATGGTCTTTATTTTAGCATCGTGAGGAAATAGTGAACGCAGTGGAACAGAACTCCGTTGTGTTCATTAAAGGCGCAACCGGATGTGGAAAGTCCACACAGATCTGTCAATATCTGCTGGAGACACATCTTAACCAAAACAAAGGGGCACTCTTCAACTGTTTCGTGACCCAACCACGGCGCATCTCGGCTATTACTTTGGCCGAGCGGGTGACGGAGGAACGGTGTGAGGAGATTGGAGATTCGGTCGGTTATTCGGTACGCTTCGAAACGATGACTCCGCGCCCCTACGGTGCGATTATGTGGGTTTAGTGACTGCGGGCAAAGCTTCTCAACCTGAAACATTTTGTTGTGAAGGTTTGTGACCGTCGGTGTATTGATGCGAAAAATGGAACATGGTCTTCGCGGAGTATCGCACGTGATCATCGATGAGATCCACGAGCGGGACATCAACACTGATTTTCTGTTGATCGTTATTCGGGACATGATTAGGAACAACCCGAAGCTCAAAGTGCTGCTCATGTCCGCGACAATCGATGTATGGAAAATTATGTTTTACTTTATTTGCTCTCGATTTAGACAACTCTCTTCACGGAATATTTCGGCGTTTGTCCCATTATCGAAGTCACGCAGCGTGCTCATCCTGTGCAGCACTTCTTTCTGGAGGATGTTGTTCAAATGCTCAATTATATGCCCCCTGTACCAGAACCGGAACGAAAAAAGAAGAAAAAGCGGAAGTCGGGAAAGGAGACGACCGCTGCTGCTACCGCCTGCACTGCGGTAGATGGTGAAAATGCGGACGAAGAAACGGAAGATTCAATGGCACTTGCTGAGAATCTGTTGACCTGTGGGGATGGATACGGACCCGAAGTAGACAAATCGCTCCGAAGGATGAACGAGAGTGAAATTCCGCTGGATATCATTGAAGTTGTGTTTCTGGGGAAATCTGAAAGAAAACCCCTTTAAAGCTGTTGCTCTCTGATATTGACGCAAATGGTCGTAATGGGGCGATACTTATCTTTTTGCCAGGTAAAAAGTAACTTTCGTGGCACATAAAAGAGTGGTTAATGTGGATATTTTGTTTATAATATATTATAATACCCAAAGGGTGGAATTTGATTTCACTTCTGCTGAACCGCCTCACCTTGCACCACCCCGTCTTTTCCAATCAACAGCGCTTTCTTGTGCTGCCGCTCCACTCTCAACTGACGGCACGGGAACAACACCGAGTTTTTGAACATGTGCCTGACGGAGTTCGAAAGGTAACAGGCTGAAGAATAGATTGGTATTTAATAGTACAATTAATTGTTGAATTAATGGAACATTTAGTCAAAAAGCCACTGACCAGTCTAAGTACTTAAAAACTAAAACTGTCAACTAACAATGATTATCAAAATGCGTTTTTAAACAGTATATGCATCGTTCATTTTAGATTATTCTTTCAACAAACATTGCCGAGACTTCGGTGACCATTGACGATGTCGTTTATGTTATCGATTCCTGCAGGTTTTTTTTCATAATTTTCCTGATGATTCTTACTTATTATTATTAGAGTTCGCGAGAAAATGTATACATCGCGCAATAATATGGTCCATTTTGCGAATGTTTGGGTATTACAAAAAAATATTCTCCAAAAACATTGCCCCCAATAAATAGGCCTCTCGAACCAATTTGATCCAACGTCGAGGAAGGGCAGGCCGTGTGCAGGAGGGCTTTTGCTTTCATTTGATCACGAAAGCGCGGTTTAATGTGTTGGAAGAGCATCGAACCCCGGAGATGTTGAGGACGCCACTGCATGAGATAACATTGACCATCAAACTGCTCCATCTCGGTTCCGTGGGTGCCTTTCTGGAGAAGGCGGTCCAACCGCCGCCAGTGGACGCAGTCGTGGAAGCGGAGGTGCGGCTGTTCCGTACCTTGATGTTGAATAATGTAAATGCGTAGGTTCTGCTGAGGGGCATGAACGCTTTGGACAAGAATTTGGAGCTGACTGAGTTGGGTCGGATTCTCGCTCGTCTGCCCATTGAGCCGAAAATGGGCAAAATGATTGTGCTTGGCGCGGCGCTGGGAGTGGGCGACCTGATGATCACATCTGGTGGATGAATTCGGACGTGTGACTAATTTTTTATTTTTTAGCTTCTGCCACTAGTTTTAACACGCCGTTTGTTCCGCGAGATCGAATGTACAACAAATTGTCGCATATGCATCGTTCTTTTTCTGGCAATCGGCCTTCTGATCACATTGGGCTTCTCAATGTCAACCAACAATTTGCGCTGGAGGCCGAAATGGATTTGATCCAAGCCGAAAATTTTTGTCGTCGTTATTCACTCAGTTTTCCGTTGCTCAGCATGTCATGTGAGGCTAAAAGGTCAATTTGCCTATAAATTGACTCTCTGTGTAAAATATTTGTACTTAAGACAACTTTACGATGTCTTGGTCAACACTTCGGGTTTTCCTGAAAAAGCCTTTCGGGTACATCCTATCGATGTGCACGGAGCTGACCCTAATTTGGATGTGTTTCTTTCTCTAATGGTTGCTTAACTTTTGGCCCAATATTTTGCAATTTTTTTTGTTTCAGCACAATTCGTTTTGGATTTTGTCAAGAATTTTGTCATTTTTACATTTTGCCGAAAATTTGAAAAAATGAAATCATTTTTACGTGCTTTAAAAAAACAAGAGAAATTGATTGTTTATTTACGCACCATTTGAGTATTATGTAATTTAACATCCCAGATTGCCGCATATTACCCCAACGTTTGTTACCTACGGTCTGATTTCTTAAGCGCTTTAAATTTTGTTGGCGACTTTTGTGTTTAGGGACAAACGGCGCGTTTTCACTTTGGAACAGGCGACCGCCCTTATCAGGTCAGTTACACAAATTGGAGGTTGTCCTTTCTGTATTTGATAAACGTTCTTTAGCAATATGTCCAGCTGTGTTCCATTGAGCAGAAACGACTCGTTCGACTTTTTGTCGCCTCTTTTTGTGTTTTCGGAAAAGGTGCGCTTGCATTTTATGTTAATGGGTAGGCCCGTGGCCTGGGATTGCATTTATTGTCCTCTCAAAATGGGTTAATCCCTGGCTACGGGTCTAATGAGGACGGCATTAACCTTTTGGAATTTTACACAATTTGTTTCGCGCATCTTCACTAATTTGACGTTTCTATTGTTTATTCTGATTGGATCGCACATATTGCAATAGTCAGTTATTCGTTTTATAGCTCCAAGTCCATAGCAATAAAACCACGGAGGACCAGGCCTTTCTCATGAAAGATTTAGAAGTGAGCATTCTCTGGTAACAATTTTGGGTCTTTTTTCTTCGATCCAGGAGGGAGAGCGATCCAAGTGTGTTAGAACCAATATACCTAACAAAAATGATTGAAAAATGTTTTAAGCTGAGATTTTTTGTATTTTGCTTTGATTCGGGCCCTTCCTGGATCACGGGTAGAACTTTGTTGCCCAACTAGCTTGAGTCATAAAAGCGAACCGGTTGATGGGGGTGTCAATTTACCAATTGATCGAGGTTAGTAGCCCCCTGTACTTCTCGATTTCCAGGTTTCGACCTCTAACGAAAACTCTGAAATACCCCGCCACAATTTGTGCTCCCTTCTCGCCTCCATGTCCCTTCACCATTTCCAGCTCCGTACTTCTTGCATCTCCTGCAAACAGGCATCGATGATCTCTCCGCTGCAATTGCTCCTTTTTGGAAGCAGGAGGGTGGAGGCGCTGTCATCAGACAAAGTCAAGCTGGACAACATGTAAGGCGGGAATGGCATTGTTGCAATCGTGGTAGTCGTCTTCAGGATTCCTTTAAACATGCCCGCCTCTGTTGCGGCCAAAATTCTGGCGCTTAAGCCGTGCATTGAGAACATGATCATTCGCACGTGTCTTCATCCGGAACAACTGGAGAATCAGCCCACTAAGGCATGCATTTCAAACTTAAACTGAAAATAATTGAAAATTCCTCAAGGACAAGGAATTGGCGGAAATCTTGCGGCATCTCTCTTCCGCCATGGAGTGGCAACCGACGGGCGAGGAGGGCCTCGCGCCCGATATCCCCTCTCACAATCAGACGTCAAATGTCATCGACGGCGTCGGCGATGCTTCGCCGTCAAAGCGATACCGTTCAATCAAATTGTCCCCGGGCACTTTTTCCGGCGAATCTTCAACAGCCTACCGTTACAACACCGCCGATCAGATGGGCTACACCAACGCCCAACGGCCCAACTTTTCGTTGCCATTGACAGGAAGTGCGAGCGGCGGTCGGAGGAAGCGATTGTACGGGGGAATTGCAAGGACGCCGGGAATTGCAAACACATACGGGTCTCAGCCGGTCCCATATGGTGGGATTTAAACCTTGAATTTTATTTTAAACTAAATGATTATTGCAAATTTTAAGCCAGAATTGGGTTAAATTGTTCAATTTATCGCCCAAAATCAATCATTTAATGGTTTAATATACATTTTTCATGAGTTCCTTCTCATTTGAGAAGATGTCCATTTGTTGCCTTTGAGCCCGATAAATGTTTGGCATTTTGACACAGGCGCTGCGTCCAATTGGGATCAGGGCGAAGCGGCAAACGTCGAGGATTTCACTCAGGATTACAGTTCATTGGCAGGCTACGCGGCTGGGAGTTATTATGGCAGTAGGACGCCGCAGAGCTTAACGCCGCAGTCCTACCAAAGGGGGCAAAGAGGCAACGCATTCGGCGGTTTCAGGCGCAGTGGCGGTCGACGGCGTGGATTCAAGCGATGAAATTCTGTTAAATTAAAACAGAACAAAGCACGTCCCCTGACCTCCCTTAGTTTATTCAAATTTTTATTGAATATATTGCTTTGTTCGTCTCACTCCGATTTCGGTTTTTTCCTGATTTCACCCGCTTTTATGTTATTGTTTCTGGAGTTCCTTCAACATTTTTATTTTCTGATGGCAAAATTGTCAGTGTTTCTTTTGATTAAAATGCCAGTTTTGACATTCTTTTTAGGAAAGGTTTTGGTCAATTTTGTCGGTTTTTGTTTAATTTTCCATCCGATTAGTCCTTTCTCCTCCCCCTCCTCCATTCAACTCTTTCAATTATGCAAAGCGACGGAAGAAATTAATTTCAGGGAAAAGTGCGCTCGTGCGAATAAACGACTGAAGAGGAGGCCGGACATCGGTGGATTTAGCACAATTGGCCAATCTCAAAAAAGGGCGCAATACCCGTTGATTGCGGGGGTATTCCCGTCCCGCAGCGGGTATTTGACAACGCCCGCAGTGATTTTGTCCATGTTGGCTTTTGCCGTTTTGATAGATTGGGTAAACAGCTCCTTTTGGTCCAAAAATACCGAGCATTTTTAATATTGTCTTTTTGCGCTTTTCTTTGGTCTAATAATGTAAACAAATTTCAATTTCATGCCAAATTATCCGTTCAATAATCTCCCCCCCCCCCCCCCCCCACCACCGTACCTATCGGCCACCCCGCCCCCATTCACTCGCCATTCAATCTCGTCCCTCCCCTCGGGAATAATTAATCCAATTTGTCCCCAACGATTCCTTTGCCGGAGATTGACCGATTTAATTAAATTCCAATCCCCGGCGGCCGGGGGGGGGAGGGGTGGGGGGGGCAGGAGGGAATTATCAGTGACTTTCCCGACATTCTTTTTGCATCGTTTCCATCCTTTTTCACCCCTTTCTTCCGACCAGAAAAAGTGAATGAAGCGAAGCAATCACAACCAACCAACAACACAACAAATTGCCATTATTGAAGCAGCGGAGGATTTGTCTGGTCCGCTTCCTTTGCCCTCGTTCCAAACAAAAAATTCTCCAGAAAATCATTGCCCGGGGGTTGGAAGATAAACCCAAATAAAAAGGGGGAATGGGGAGGAAATGCCCCGGGGGGATGGATCAGTCAGTGAATGATGGGTGGGAAGAGGCGTTTTTTAGAGGGATGGTCGGTGGGGGGGGGCAAATAGGGCAACTGGGAGAATGGGGCGAGGCTGGGTGAATAACCTCTGCCGATGGTGACGTTTATTGCCCGAAAAATGTGCGCGGGGGAAAGACGCCAGGGAGGGGAGGGGAGGGGGGGGGGGCATTTTTTTGGAGATGGGTGAGCATTTGAATGGTTCGGATTTGAATGGTTCGGATGGACTCCAACAATTGGGGGCAAAAAGTGGCTGATGGACGGAGGATGGATGAAGGGGGGGGGCAGGGGAGGGGGGGGGGGGGGGGCAGGGGAGGGGAAATGACCGGACCGGCATGGTTTGCTTTCGAGGGGAGGGGGCGAACGAACCGACGGGTGGGGGAGAGAATGGACTCACAACAAAGGAATGATTCTTCTTAAAGCTGTTGAAAGGGATTGGACTGATCAAAGCCCTGCCTCCTTTCGTGGGGGACTCTTTTTTCATTACTTTTGTACCTTTTTTCACCTTTCCTCTGACTCCCCCCCCCCTTTTGCCTCCGCAGTCTCGTCTTATAAGCCTGCGCGATAAATAATTCCCAATTCATTGGTTAATTGGAAAATGCATAATAAATAGCGCGGGGGGGGGCGGAATGGGCACGGTTAATGGCTTGAACAATTTACCATTTTGTCGGGGATGTTACTTCGGGAATGGGAAGGTGAAGCGTCGTTTCTCGTTTTTATTTCTCGGCATTGTTTAAAAAGTGCCTTTGGGAAAAATGAAAAAACAGAAATTTCGTTTTTTTGCCAACATCAGCAGCAGAAGGCAGCAGGAAGAGCGAAGGGGTCGGAGGGGTCGCGGAGGGGGGGGGGGGGTGAGAATGAATTGCCGCGCAATGACCAAATGGGTAAAGCTGGGGCTGGCTAGCATCCACCGGTTGGCAAACTCATCCCCTCCCCCCCCCCCCCCCCCCCCAATTCATCCGTTCCAAGCCGTTCCAAGCCGTCTCGTCATCTTCGGGCTGTCTTCTCTTTGCCCGACCCTCTCCGTCTCTCTCTCTCAAAAATCATAAATATGCGCTAAATGTCCCATCAAACCGACTGCCTCTGATCGCAGGCGGCACATCTGGAGCTCATTTTGGCCAGCAGAAAATGGGGCATTTGGGAGGGGGGGGGGAAGCGGGCAATTCGGAGATGGACGAATTGGCGAGAAAGGGAAATCGATATGATTTGTATCCCAACCAACCAACCCATCCATCCCCCAAATGCTTCGTCCGATCTCAATTTTACCGCCCCAAATTGGGCCCATTGCCCCACCATCGACAGCAGCTGAGCAAACCTTCCGGATCCTTTTTCACGCAAATCCAAAAATTTATCCAATCCGATCCCGCCAAGTGTAATCCATCTCCCATCCATCCATCTATCACCCACTCCGACTCCGATCATTCACTCCCCCCCCCCCTCCCCACTCCCCCAGGCGTCACTTACAGTGTCCAAAGTCGGAAAGCATTTATCCTCGGGCTGTTGCTTCTTGGAAATAGCCTTTATCCCAACAATCACAATTCCGCGCCCCCCTTTCTTTTCTTCTCCGCTCGTCGCTCTTTCGTATGTAAATATTCTGTCCGTCATCTCTTCTTCCCATTTTCTTGCGTGACCAATGAATCGGTGCCATCGCGGAATACTGTGACACCATTCAAATGAGAGAAACAATGCTAACGATTTGATGATGTTGAGATGATATGCGTGTTGGATGCGGGGGGCGCATTGTTTGGGGAGGGCTCAAAAGTTGGGTTGGACGGACGGTTAACTCGACGCCATCGATGGAGTAGTGGAGGAGGGGGTGGGGGTGGGTTAGGCAGGGTGGGGTTAAGGGGGGAGGGGAACTGAGGGAGGGGTTAGGGGGGCGGGAGGGTTAGGGGGGGGGGGTGGGTTAGGGGGGGGAGGGTTGGGGGTTCATGTTGCTACACTCTGTCTGGCTATGGAGCACCGATTCTCCTTTAATATTCACCCGCAATTTCCCCCCCCCCCCTTTTTCTTTGCCTTTGACCGATCGGTCCGTTCAGTCAGCCCCCCCCCCCCCGCAGCCGCCGCTCCATTCGCCGACTCGGCCCAACCAATCACAAAGCAAATGCTCACCCCCGCCCATTTCGTCTCTCTGTCGTCCAATCCATCGTCCTTTTCACAATTAAGCTTAACCATTCCCCCCCCCCCCCCTTCAACGGTTTCAAAGGGTTTTTCCGATCTTCTCCACTTCGTCCCATTCATTTTTCCGCTATTCCAACCCATCGCCAGTCACTACCATTTACCATTCATTGTCCAATTTGCTGATCATCCCCGTTTAAAGCTTAGATCACTTTGATGGATTCGAATTATAACGGATAGAGAATTTGTCTGAATTCGCATAGAAAACAGACAATTTTATTCGTAAGCATTTACACATGCCTTAGCCTCTCTCGTTTTCTTCCATCCGAAAAATTGTCCAAATATGGCGGCACTATACTCAATTCAAGTCCGAAAACGCCCAAAGAGTTCAACAAACATTAAAAGCGCAAAAAGGGGAAAAATATTTCGCGTTTAACGGAAAGGTGGGGAGAGGGGGAGGTTTGGGGATGAACTTCGGTGGCCCTTCCCAACGCCTCCAAAATCATTTTGCCAATCTCTTCCATCGCGCAATGCCCCCCCCCCCCTGCCATTCTCGACGTCCAATGCATCACCAACAATCCGCCCCAACCATTCTCTACCAATCGATCATGCTATCTTCCCATGTCTCGGCCTTCTCAAACCCAGCCAAAAATTGGCATGGACGCCAAAAAGGCTGATGTGGGCGGAGCGTGGGGGAGGGCATCGCATCAGACAGACAGTGGGGGGGGGGGGGAGGGGGGAGGACGACAGTCAGAGGACGGGGGATGGACAACAACGGTCCCCCGCACAGTCCGGTGATGATGAGATGAAGATGAGTGAGGATGAGGGAGGGGGGGGGGGATGAATGGGTGGATGGATGCCCCTCTCCTCCTCTTCCCTCCCCTCCCCTGCCCTCCCCTCCCCTCCATCCTTTCTACTCTCTTTTCGCCAATTCAGTCCTTGCCCACCCATTGAGGAGGGCCTTTTGTGCGCGTCCCTCCAGGGGATGACCCGGGCCTTCCCAATTGCCCCGCAGCAGCAGAAGGATCGTCCACCCTCCAACTTTTTTGCCCAAATTGCACTTTCTTTGAATAAATATCAAAAAGAAGTCTTTCAGGCCCTTTGCATTTGCCCAATTACCAATTGATGCAGCAACCACCGCCCGTCCATCCCTCCGGCGTCCCCTCTTCCTCCGTCCTTCTCGACCACCAGCAACAGCAATTGGCCCCCCTGCAGTACCATTACGCCCTGCAACAGCCCCAACACCAGGGCACACCTTTCCCGCTGATCCCGTCCTCTGCAGCGGACCCCCCAAACTCCGTCTCGTCCTCCTCCGCTTCCGTTTGCCCATTGCCCGCCCAATTCCAACACCTTTACCCCCTAGGGGGCTCCAACTTCACAGACACAGGACAACAACAGCAGCAGAGTTCGACTGCATTCACCACGGTACCTTAAGGACATGAGTCTGGGTGGGGGGGGGACGCGTTAATAATCAAAATTGAATTGGTCGGAAGAGCCATCACCGACAGACACTGACACGTCGGAGGGCATCCACCCGGGCCCGGCCCCCCCCCCCCCAAAGCAAAAATTTCCATTTTCTAACGATTTGCTCATCTTTTCCCCATTTTCTTTGACGCGCAGAAATTTATATTTTTGGGAGAAGAATGGGAGAAACAGATGAAGAAAGAGAGCAAGTGACCTTGGGAGATTAACTGAATAAATGGGGGGGGGGGGGAAGTGAAAATGGATGCATTGGGGGGGGGGGGACGAGCAAAAGTTGCGACTTAAATCAGAGCTTTCGTAGAATCTTTGAAATTCCAACCCGTCAGATGCCGCCGCATTCGTTGGAAATTTCCGAAACGGTGAAAACCGAACAACAAAAGAAACAGCCAAACGGAACGACGTCAAAGGCCGAGCAGCGGAATAACGGCGACGAAATTGGGAAGAAAATAGCGGAGGAAAAGGGCCGAATTGAGGTGAACAAAAAGGGGCCGGGGGGGGACGAAAAGCGATGAAAGAAAAAGCGTTCAGTTTCCTTACGGACCGAACGGAATTCCCTTCGGGGGAATGTTCGGGGCCATTTCTACCGATTACGGGGGATGGATGGGCACAGCCGCAGGACACGGACTCGTCACGAGGTCAGCGCCTTTCGATGTCCAAAATTCGGTTCCAACAAAACTTTTTGGCATTTGCAGCTATCCGGTGCCTTCGTCGGTCCCCCACCAAATGGCCCCACCGCCGCCCTGTCCGATTCCATTGGTTGCGGATGATTTGAGCGTTATGTACGGGTCCAATGGTCTGATGAATGTCAGTGAAATTGAATTGTTTGGGTGATCAAAGGCCGATCGCTTTTGTTCAGTTAAACTACGAAATTGACCAGACAATGGGCGGGTACGAAGGCGTCTGGACGGGCGGAGGGTATTATCTGGTCAGTTCTTATTGGCACGATGTGATCCGACGAATCGAAGTTAAGGGAGCCGATCGGGCAAAGCTTCTGTCGGACCCCCAACAATATTTGAACGGAGCAGCGGATACGGTGGACGGCAGGTACGGTGGCGGAAATGGCGGAGGATCGACCAGCGGCTGCGCCAACGGGCCCAACTCGTTTTACAGTTCGCTTCACCAGCAGGTCTAAAATTGGATAAGGAGCCGTCCATGCCCCCCCCCTAACCCCTCCCTCACTATCAGTCCCCCCCCCCCTCCCCTAACCACTCCCCCCTTTCCCCTCTCCCAACCCTCCCTTCCTAACCCCTCCCCCCCCTTCCCCCTCTCCCAACCTTCCCCCCCCCTAACCCCTAACCCCCCCCCCCCTAACCCCCTCCCCCCCTCCCCTAACCCCTCCCTACCCCCTCCCTAACCCCTCCCTCACTATCAGTCCCCCCCCCCCCCCTCCCCTAACCACTCCCCCCTTTCCCCTCTCCCAACCCTCCCTTCCTAACCCCTCCCCCCCTTGCCCCTCTCCCAACCTTCCCCCCCCTAACCCTCCCCACCCTGTCCCTCTCCCAACCCTCCCCCCTTGCCCCTCTCCCAACCTTCCCCCCCCCCCTAACCCTCCCCACCCTGTCCCTCTCCCAACCCTCCCCCCACTGTCCTCTCTCCCAACCCCCCCCCCCTCCATACCCCCCCCCCCCCCTAACCCCTCCCTCCCTTTCCCTTTCCCCCTCAACCCAAATCCCAAAGTGCCGAAATCATGCCAAAAATACAATATTTCTCCGATTGATGTCAGTGCCGAAGTTTTGCAATTCCTTACAAATGCGTGTTGTAAACTTGTCCCCCCCCCCCGCCCCCGCCCATCTCCAACATCCAAATTACGACGGGCAATCATCCCCCCTCCCCTCCATGTCCCTTCCCCTTTTCGGCACTCTTTGATGGCGCGCGACCAATCTCTTCTGGCTCACTCACTCTAACACTTATCCCTCCACACCCCAATTGGTGCCGTAAAGGGAGGGAGGGAGGGAGTGGACGGAGGGGGGGGGATTCAAAGGCAAGCGCCGCAGGGATTTTACTGGAGTTAAAGTAGAAGAAGACGAAGAAGAATATGAAGGAGGGAGGGATGATGAGTAGGGTGGGCATTTTTAGGCTTGAAAAATCTCGAAATAGGCGCCTAGCTCCAAAAATTGAGTTCACAAGCAAAAATAGGTTCGAAAAAAATTGGGGACTTCTTTTTGCGTTTTTTTAACTCCCTCATTAATGGCCAATTTCCTTTAGGGCATTTCTCCGTCGGCTCTGGTCGACCCGTCGCTGTTCCACCCGAATTCGGTGCTGCCCCCCGCGCCCTCCCAACTGACAACTGACCCGCTTTACGGTTTGTTTGTTGCTCTTAAAGCTAATGCCGGCCTCATCGCCTCTCCAATATTATCAGGTCAAGCCGGCACTTTCTCTTCTCTCGGTGTGCCCTCTGCTCACGCCCAAGCGCCCCTCCCTCCCGCCCTTTCGTCCTCCGAGTCGGCGGCCGTCTCCTCCAACGCGCTGTTCACTCCGTCCCGAGACGGCCCCCCCGCACTGCTTCAACAATTGGACCCCGCCTCCATACAGCAACATTCCAACTTTTATCCGAGTCAATTCGGAGAAAATGTGCCGCCATTATCATCCTCCCATTCGTCGGATTCAACTTCCACAAATTTGGGAAAACATTCGGTGGTTGGACTCGCAAAGAAAGGAGGCCAGCAAAATAACAGAAATGGTTAAAAAAATCCTGAAAATGTTAAATACTTTTGAAATATCTCAGCGTCCTTAGCAATCCGCCAAAATTCTGCTGCAAAACGTGGACGACTGTCGAAGACGGCGGGCGGAGGGGCTTCCTCAACGGTGGTGGGGACGGGGAGGCCGAGCAGTTCACAGGCGACGGAAAGGGAGCAAAGAACGATGGGGGGAGAGGGCTGCAGTGGAGGCAGAAAGATGAACAGGTCGAGGAGCGTGGCGAAGGATTCTTCTGACGACGACAAATCAACGGAGGAGAAGGAGCAAGACCGGAGGAACGCCAACAACACGCGAGAGAGGTGGGCAGCACGGCTGTTCGAGTTTTTTAAGCATCGTTTTCGTATTTTCTTGAACAGAATCCGAGTGAGGGATATTAACGCGGCATTCAAAGAGTTGGCGCGTCTTTGTTCCCAGCACATGCCAAATGTGGACGAGCGGGGACTGACCAAGCTGAACACGTTGCTGAAAGCGGTCGAACTGATTCCTTTGCTGGAGAAGAAGGTAATCAGAGAGTGTGCTGCTTGCTTGCTTCATTACCGAATGTTTGTTAAGGTTGAGGAGAAGAACTCGATGAATGGACGCAAGGAAACGTAATAAAACGCATTATGTGCCGAAGACAAAATGCCAATCGCTCATTTTTCAGCGTCAGACATCGCCTCAACGGCCCGCCAACGTGCCCTCTGCCAGCCACGGCGCAGCTCCAATCCCATCCGTTCGGTCCCTCGGCCGACCCTTCCGCACTCCTCGGCCAGTCCATGGCCATCCATCCGAACACAACGGCCAACCTGACTTCGCTCCAGGGAGGCCACGGATAAATGCTGGTCTCACTGTATTTCAATGATTTTGCGCTTGACCCTTTGGCCATTTGTCCTCTAAACATTTACTTGATTTGTCCTTGGCCATTCGTGCACCTTTATCCGCCCCCTTCCCTAATTGTCCCAAGAAATGACAAAAGACCTTCGATTAACCAACCAAAAGTGTCTTCTTTAATTAATAATGCCCTTGGGCCAAATGCAAAAAACGAGGTAACTTTCCCTGGCAAATGCCGGGTTATTTTTGTACGTGCGAACGTTACTTGCGTTGTTCAATAAATTTTTATCCCCGGATTCCCCGGATTTTGCATTATTCGGTCACCAAAAGATGTTCTATATGTCTTAATGGAAGTTTATAATTTGTCCTTTTGTTTGCATTCGACCGATCCCCCCCCCCATTTTACCTTAATTAATGTCCAAATGTGCCTATTTTCCAATAATAAATAGTGTGATTTCCTATATGTATCTGTATGCAATTTATCCATTTATTCTTAAAATCGTTTATTTACAAAAATTTGCCAATTCTTTGATCGAATGAATCAAATAAAAAAGTGGTGAATAGCAAATAAATGCTAATAAAATAGCGGGGGAGGCAAAGGCGCCATTCATTCCCCCGTCCAAAAAGGCATAAATCATTTCTCCGCCTATTTATTTCTTAATTTTAGCTCCTTATACAGTCGTCACTTTTTAGAGATATTTAAAACATATTCCCATTTTTACGATTTAAAAAAAATAAGGAAAAAATATATTTGTCTGAAACTCGTCCACGGCTCTTCCGAATGGTCGGTCAGTGATCCCCGCCAGGGTTGCGTCGAAACCTTTCGATAATTTCGGGGTTTTTCTTTTGTTTCGATTTCGAAAACGAAATAAAAAAGTTTCGATTTCGAAGACATTTCGATAAAATTAATTCTTTCGACGCAACCAGATCCCCGCCAGCGTACAAGCCCCCCCCCCCCCCGTTGCTGCAGAGAGTGCCGCCCTTTCTTTTGCTTTTCCTCCTCCCGTCGGCCGTTATTTGCGATGATTCTGTCCGCAGCTGCAGGACACAAATTGACTGTGCCTTCGGTGAGATGTTGGGGGGGGGGGGTGGGGGGCGTGTAATTGAAGTGAAATTATCGAAAGTTGGCGGAATGCTTTGTTCAATGGGCCTTTGTGTCCCGGCGAAGTGTCACCTCTCTTCCGAATGTCCCACCGGTAAATGCCAAGCAAAAGCAACAAAAAGCCGCCCCTTTTCAGGATGGGCCTGCACCAGCGGAATGCACTGCCTGAGGAGCTGCTTTTCGGCCGAGGATTGCGGCTTGATCGGTATTTTATTTGAAAGGGCCAATAAATTGGCTGTAACCGATCAAAAATTGCAATTTCCTTGCCTTCTTTTAGGTTGGTTCTGTTCGGAGCGTCGTATGTGTGTCCAGGGCGATTGTGGCAAATGCCGAGCGGGGGAAAAATGCGTGGAGGGGCAATGCATTCCGAGTTGGATCAGAGGAATGAATCGGATGAATTAGGGAAATCGGCGGATGGACTCCTCCAGTCTGTGTAATGAATGCGTGCTTCAAATTAGTTAAAGCTGGGGGGGGGATTGCCGTGCTGACGGGGATTTGTAGCCGAACTAGCCGCCCCGCGGGGTTATCACGACCCCGAGATTACCAGTGCATTTCGTCCTCTCGTTTCCCGCCATTTTTATTTGCGGCCCCCCTCCCGGGAGACTTCGCCCCCACCGGTTGCAGACCTATTCCAATCCAGAACACTATTTATAATGGATAAATATATAGGAAATGGGTTGAGTATATTCAAAATCGAAAATCTGATCAAAACTGATCGGCCCCTCTCCTCACGTCCTCCACCTCCACGTGCTCCTCACCGACGTCCGTTCTCCCCTCCGAATTCGCTCCGTCTCTCCGCCCTCCTCGGTCAGAATTCTTGGCGCAATTATCCGCTGTCGATGGGCGAGGTGAGTTGAGGCTGTGGATGAAGCAGCGGGGGAAGGGGAGGAGGGGGCGACGGCCAATGGCATCGGCAGGTGATCTTCGCGCGGCGGTTGGGACGGCATTCCGCCGCCAACAGCCGATGAACGCGTTCGGAGAGCACGGACGCGATCTTCAGATTCTTCCATTAGCACAGTGGGCGTGGTGGAGATGCCCTTGAGCAGGGATACAGTAAATGTTGATCAGGGATACGGCAAATGGTGAATACGGTAATTGAGGGTTGACTCACATCATTCCGCGCATTTGTCATCGGACTCCAATTGTGCTGGCCAAGTGCGCGAACTCGGGGTGACGCTGAGGTGAAGCTGTCTTGGCCGTCAATGGCCGAGTTCCGTCCCAATCCGCCGGCTCGGCCGCGGAGGTAAATATGAAATGGGAAGGATTAGCACAGAATCATTAATTACATAATTACACTTATCATTAATTACATAATACACTTACAAAGGCACAGCAGGGGATGAACAGAACGACGAGGGCAAAAATGACAACAGAAACAAGGAGTACTGAAGGAGGGAATGTTGGGGGATTGATGAACTTTTCGAGACTGGGTACTGGTTGGTCTCGACGTTCATCGATGACTAACCCCAAAAGAGCGGAAAGTGCTGGCCCATCTCCATCTTCTCGGCGTCTGTTCCGTGTTCGTCGCCCTCGCCTTCGCCTCCGTCCGTCGTCCTCTTCGTCCACCATCCATTGGACCGCGCCCTCAGCACAATTCCGTCGTGGGGGAATTGGAATTGTCCGAGGGCGAGCTGAACAATTCGATGAACGGAAAAAAGGGAAAACGACCGACCGTCTCCGAAATTCGTTTGGCCTTTTGGCGTGCATCGGACGCCACAATTGTGAAGTGAACTTGGCCTTTGGTCGGCTCGTCCATTCGAACTTTTTGAATTTGGCCCTCCGTTAAAGCGAAAGCCTTTCGCAAATAGTCGCGCAACGAACTGACAGAAATTGGCACTGAATTCAATTCATTCCCTCCCACCTCTCCATTCTCCGAGAATGCCCAATTTCGTCGAGCACAAAACCAACCTATCAATTTTAGAGTTAAATCAGTTTTTAAAAAAAAGTTCCCACTTCGAAACCTTCCGCACCATTTCCTCTCCGGTTTGCCACGACTTGGCATTTCTTTTCGCATTCGCTTTCCGATTTAAAATTGTTTCCATTTCCGCCACATCCCGCAAACAGAAATGCCTTCAACAGAATATTTATTGAAGCAAAATGTTAAGAAATGCGGCACTTCGCAGCCGTCCGTCTTCAAATCGTAGAAATAACGCATTTCCGAACGTCCCATGCCGCACTCCTCCACCCCGCTGCCCTGATGAACGGGCAAATAACAGAAATTGGCGCCTTTGTCTCTCGCAGTTGCGCTGATTTGCTGCTCTCTGTCCTCACTTTCCACAGCGCCATCGCCGACAAATTTCTCCCCGGGACAGCAAATGCCCTCCGGCGCCGTGCTGACGGAATAATTTTCCCTTTGGCGGATGCATTGGAAAGCCGCGGGACATTGGGGAAGGGAAATTGGCCCATTGTCTGCGTCCAATTGGCACTTCTGGGGCACCAAAAGTGCCAAGTTCAGCAACGGCTTAAGAATACCACCGCAGGGCGACTGTTCGCCTAGGAATGGGAAAATGGGAGTGTCAGCTGACGGGACAACTTGTTCAATTAGGGATGATATTGTCGATGTGTTTAAAACAATTCAAAAGAACACCGACACTCACAGATTGGCACCGGGAGACAAATTCCGACAGTTCGACCAAAAACTTCTGCCGGAGTTTGTTCGGCCTCAAGACAATTTCTCGACCAAAGCAAGCAAATTTGGCCATTTGGGCATTTAATTTGGTCGCAAGGGGAGCGACAACGGCACTCCGAGCTGAGGGGACAGCCGTCCAAATCGACTTCGACACCAAACGGGCAAAGGTTGGCCGGACATTGTTCGAGGGGACATGGCTTTGGCCCTAAAAGGCAATTCGCAAAAGGTCCAAAAGAGGCAATTTCACTTTCGCAAAACATTTCCCCGTCCATTGGCTGAAATAAGCGCGTCCCGGACAGTGGAAAGCCCGTCGAAGTCGACTCCACACACCAACACCAGCCTTGGCCATCGCATTGGACACGCGAAAAGGCTCCTCAACCAATGAATGCATTCGCAACAATCGAATTATCAAAACCGGTTTTCGAATTGCAATTTGGCTTTGAGACAAAGTGTTGGATGCGCGCCGCGTCCAGGGAGAGGACAGCTGAGAGCAAATTCTGACAATCTGAAGGCGAAGAGCGAATCGATCAGTTGCAGATAATTATCGATCGATCAGTTGCAGACAATTATCGATCGATCAGTCGCAGACAACTATTGATCGATCAGTTGCAGACAATTATCGATCGATCAGTTGCAGACAACTATCAATCGATCAGTTGCAGACAACTATCAATCGATCAGTTGCAGACAACTATCGATCGATCAGTTGCAGACAATTATCGATCGATCAGTTGCAGACAACTATCGATCGATCAGTTGCAGACAATTATCGATCGATCAGTTGCAGACAACTATCAGTTGCAGACAATTATCGATCGATCAGTTGCAGACAACTATCGATCGATCAGTTGCAGACAATTATCGATCGATCAGTTGCAGACAATTATCGATCGATCAGAAAGCAGCAAAAGTGTGCTCACTGGTTGTCAGAAGTGGCTGCACACATTGTCGACACCCTCGGGCGGTCTTTGGACAACATTTTTGGATGCCGGCACAGTCCGCGTCAGTCGAACAAACATGGGAGCAATCGCCTTCAATCCGTGGATTGTCCGTCTGAGTCCCTTTTGATATTGTCACCTTCCCCCACCCCTCCGGCGTCGATGGCCGGGCACAGTCCTTGACGCCTTCCTCCGCTGCCACTGACCCCCTCGACTTTGGACAACGTTTTCCCCGTAAAAGCATCGACGCCCGCACTCATCGAGGAGGAGAGATCTGCTGAAAGCGCCGAGAGGGACTGTTCCTTGAACAAACGCCCAAGGGGAGAAGCTTAAAAGTCAAAATTCGATCAAATTCAGAAACCGAAAGCATCCGACCACAGCAAATTCCAATTCGATCCAGTGTGAAATTTGATGGGCCGAATTTGCATTCAACGACCCGATCAGGGTTGCCGTCTTTCTTTTGACATTCGGCGGAATTTGAACAGACGAAATTTCCGATTGATTGTACGCCAAATCGCTGACAAACGTTTTGGACACCTAAACATTTTTGAAATTGAAAATAAAACTACAAAAAAAAACAAAACAAGTTGGAATCGGCGGGCAAATCGCTTCATCGACGCATTCGACCACTTTCAGCAAACAAATTTCCTTATCAGGAAAGGAACATTTGAAGTCCTAAACGGGGGGGGGGAGGGATTGGAACATTTTTGCGGCGTTCCTTTGAAAGATATTACATCACACGCATTCCGACATTGGCACTGTTCGTCCAGAGGACAGCCCCGGTGATCCATTCGCAAGCCGTGCGGACATAAGCCTTTGAGGGCTGAACAATTGGACTTGCAAAAGTGCCGGAGGCTGCAGTCGTCGGGCGGCGGATTGACGGGGCCAAGAGGGGAGGCGGAAATGCGCGAACCCACCGCCTCAACACCGGTCACCGGGTCGACACACCAAAACTGACTGGAAGCTGAGATTGATAGGGCTCAATAGTCCAAACTACGTCGTCCGTTACCCGCCCGACCCACCCATTCATCGGGTCGAATTGAGCTTTTTCGAAATGTCCTTCCCCGTTGCACTGCACTGTTGGCCTTCCAATGCTCTTCGGCACTTCGACTAATTTGTCCACTTCCCGTAGGGTTGTGGCCAATAGGTGCACACATGGCGTTAATTTGTCCCCGAATTGGCACTGTGTGCCGCATCCAACCGGACAGCAGCGAAGGAAGGGACTCCGTCGGGCACAGTCGGCGTCAGAGGCACAATTCGAGGCACAGCCCGGGTTGGACGCGTTCAGCAGACGGAACGGACACTCGCCCAAATGTCTCACTAAACGGCGAGTTCATTTCTATGTGCTTCTTCCACCCAATTTCACCTTTTTTCGGGCTAAGTTCACTTTGATGCCCCCCAACTGGAGACCTTTCCACCTCTCCCTTCTCCGAAAGCGCCAAACATCGAGTCGAAGCCCCGTCAAAACAGCAAATTTGCCGGGAGGGACACTCTCGACTCAGTCGACATCCCAGAATTCGTTCCGATTGGCGCCGTTTTAGCAATTTGTAGCTCAAATTCGGCACTGTTGGACACTGATTCGAAGACGGCAAAAGCTCGGATTGAAGCACTTTGGAGATTTGGAGTTGACTTGATTAAAATTGTAAAAATTTACTAACACATTCCCGAACAGCAAAATCCCATCGGACCGATGCCTATTTGGTGACAGTGCCACCCCGGAGGGCATTTGATGCCGTCCCTTTCATTGCATTGGACCAATTGGCCACTGAGCGCGTCTTCCAATGGTTCGCCTTTCATGCAAACATTTGGAAGGCCTGGAAATTGCAAAGTTTGCCTTGAGGGACAAATTTATTTACAGTAAGTACATTCGGGAACAGCGCAATTTGATTTTGAAGTTGAAGGATGTTGGCCTTTGGCGGGCGAAATTCGA
The DNA here is from genome assembly GCA_018350325.1 of Globodera rostochiensis. NCBI lineage: Eukaryota > Metazoa > Nematoda > Chromadorea > Rhabditida > Heteroderidae > Globodera > Globodera rostochiensis. Next base: position 1,459,164 of record JAEVLN010000008.1, on the reverse strand, counting down.
CAATTGTAGGGATTCATTTTGCAGACCATTTCTTTTGGGCATTTTACGGCATGGCACGGCGAATCGCGGCATTTGCATTGGGGACAGCCTTCAGAACCGAATTGAAAACTGCAAAAGTTAATCCAAATTGGCGGACATTATTCAAAAAGGGAAGAAGCACCCAAATGGGCATTTGAGATGACATTGGGCGGAAGGGCAATTCTGTTTTTGATCACATCCGATGAACTGATCGGAGCGACGACGACTTCCTAAAATAATTGGCAAAGTGATTACGGTAGATTGATTGACCCACCTGCTAACTCCTTTCCCCTCTCGTCCACACAAAAAGTAAAGTCTCCGTCGGTCTGTTCAGCTGCAAATTGTCCTTTGGCATCGCATTTTGGCTAAAGCTTTCAGAGGTGATAACTCTTTTTGAAGTCCGTCGGCTTCTTTTGGAAATGCACTGAATTTGACCTCGAAAATGCTTTTATTGTCCGAGTTGAGTTCTGCCACGATGCGAAAGGCGACACTTTGGGCCACACATTCGGAATTGCCCTCCAGCGACGGGTAAAGGCAAAAGCGATGGTTGCAGGGGCCAACGCAACATTTGAGGCCGCTGGGACAATGACCGTCTTCTGCAAAGGGCGGGGGCAGTAAAATGATACCCTGCTAAGTAAATTTCCGGCTAAAAATATGTTTCTTGTGCCTAAGTCACTAAAACAAAAGTGCCATTGCTTCGCAAAATGCCTTACCCCCTTCGCATTCGTCGTGCCCATTTTCCCTTTGTCCCTCCGGGCAAAATTGCGTCCAAAACGCCGACGGCCATTGGGGGCACTCTCCGCTCACTGGCGACCCTTCCGCAACTCAAATTGCAATTTTTATGCTTTATTCAAATTGGCTTTTCTACTTTTTTCTGCTTTTTTATGCAATTCGTTGTGCAGCGAAAGAGAAGCGTTTGAAGGAATTGAAGAAGTTCGACGAGTACATCGGAGGGAACAACCATCAAAAATGTAAGAAAAGTGGGGAATTGTGTAGAATAACTGCTGGATTCTTTCTCAACACCTGAACAACACTTTAATTCCTCTCCCGCGCAATTTGTGTCGTCCAAACATTCGTTGGACGCCGCCGCCCCCTCACAACGAATTGGACCTTCGCGAATCAAAGGACACTCCGCCGATGGCTTTTTCACGGTGTTCTGAGTCTTTTTATTTGAAATGATTAAATATTAAATTTTTGTTTAATAATTAATTTAAACGATTTGCTGACGCACAATGGCCCCCTCCCCCTCTTCTCGGGATTGCTTTCTCTCTTCGGCCCTTTCAGCCGTTTTGGGCACTTGGCAATTCATTCCGCATCCGTCGAAGCAACATTTTGCCGACGGGGAGACGCAATCGGAGTCGGACCAAAAAATTAAAAAAAAAAGACTCTCACAAATTTCCCATTTTCTGCTGATTTATTCACCTGCACTCGGCCGAACAGTTCGCCCTCGGCTCCCATGCCATCATTCTCTTCGTCGTTTGTTTGCCCTCACAGCGTCCATCTTTGATTTGTGATGGAACGGGCAAAGGGCAACAAAATCCAAGTCCATTATAGCCAATCTGAACACAAAATGGGGCAATTGGAGAGAATAAAAAAGAGAGAAAATATTAAAGAAACAATTAGAAGAAAAATACAAATTAAGGGGAATTAAGGAAGCCCGCCACCTTATGGCACCATCCGTCCAAACATTGCCCATCCCTACGGCATAGGGCGGTAACGCCACTGTTCGGGAGTCTCAGCGGTGTTCCACGGGGGCATGGATTTATCAGACCTTTGCGGGACAAAACAATGGGCAAAATGTTGAAATTGATCACATTTTGCCACCGGGGGGCATATTTTTGGCTTTTGTGTCGTTTTGTCGCCGCAATCGGACTCAACCAGCTGACATTCGTGGAAGGGACTTTCATCGCAACTGAACTAATTGAATTTGATGAGGGGTGGGTGGGTGAAGGGGTACGCAGAAACTGAACTGATTGAGATGGGTGAGGAAGGGTGGGGGGGGGGGGTACGGAGAAAGCCTTACGTGACGCCCTCGCACGGGTCGCCGCCGTCCCATCCACCGCCTCCAGTCGTCCATTCCTCTCCCCGGGGGAAATTCGTCTCCGATTTCCCCGCCCCCAAATATTTCGCCTCATTTTCGTCGGCTGGTGGCGGTTTTTGCAACGGCCGAATCGGCAGAAACGGCCTCAGGGGGACGACATTTACCGGCAAAGCCTTAAGGGGAGGGAATTGCAAAAGTTTCGCCTTCCTTTTGTCGAAACGCACCGCGTGAGGCATTTGCTGGAGGGTTGGCGAGACGAAAACTTTTAATAGAAATAAATAGGCAATTTTAATTGGCCAAAAGTGTGCCCGACCTGTCCCGCTTCCTGCGCCAACATTCGATGCTATTGGCGATGCACATCCAACTTGCCCATTTTGGCTAGTGCAACGCTCGTCCGGACGACAAAATAACAGACCATACGTCTGATTGGGAGCGACAAAATGGTTAATTTTAACTTTTAAACACCTGACAAGTCGCTGTCTGGATGGGAGGACGACATTGGCACTGGCACAGCACGCGTCCGTCTGTACCCAACGTTCCCTCATAGCCTCCTGAACAGCTGAGGGCACAGCCCGGTGGACGCGCAACACATTGAACGTCCCCTCGAGGGAGCTTTAGGGCATAAACTTGCAAAACATAATTGGGGAGGGGGACAGACTCCAGAAGTTGTGGCAGGCTGGACGAAAGGCTGTGGTCTTGACAGAGTTAAGCTGTACGATGCTTCTTCTGCTTGTGAGACGGAATACGTTGGCCAAAAACAAAAGAACAGAAAGAGCGCCAACTCAACGGAACTGGAGCCGCTCAGAAACATTTGGAAGGACTTTGGCCAGCAGGGAGCGGAGCTTTTTGATTGAAATAATAAAGCCGGTTTTCAAAGTCATTAAATTCAATTTCAAACAATAAATAGCAAAATGGGAAAATTGAGCCAAATTTTGGCGATCGTCAAGTATCTTTATGAAGAACATAAGGAAAGAGCGAGCGACCTGGACGCAGAAAAGGCGGTGAAGGCGAATGATTCAGTTGGAGTTACTTCTCCAACGTCCTTCATCCGGTGGACATGCAATCATCCCCCCCCCCCACAGAATAGCTTTTGCTGTTTTCGGAAGAGCCCCGTCCCATCCATTCATTCTTCGCATTCGTTTGAGTTCCCCCCCCCCCCAACCTCACCCAACCACAACAGCACTACGCCACTGTCATCAGCAGCATTATCCCAAAATCATCGTCGGTGCAATTTGTGCGCAAAGCGCCATCAGCAAGGGAATATTTATGTTGTGGGAGGGGGGGGGGGGGGGAGGGGAATAATCGCCCCTGGCGAATTGGGGGATTGGGGGGGGGGGCTCTGGACTCTTCAATAATGACTTGGGGGGGGGGAGGCTGTGGACTCTTCAAAATGGCTAACTTTGCCTTATGCTCACTAATCAGTCAGATTGCCTGGGGAGGGGGGGGGGATTTAATTGGCTGGGAGAATGAATCGAGAAGGTGCGAAAACGGACGTGAAAAGGCGCTGGGGGGGGGGGGGGTAAAGTAAGAAATGTGCAGTGGAGATGGAATAATTGCACTGTCGTCGGTCGAATGTGGGGGGGGGGGGGGAGACGTTAATGGATCGGAGGGATATTTGAAACGAGTGCCGGGGGGACGTTCATTTACATTTTATACAGTTTGACGAATGTTAACAAATTAAAGAATTTACCGTAACAGTGGGAATGCCGGGAATATGAACAAATTAATCAAAAAAACGAATCAAAATATACAAAGTTCTAAAACAACATTAATTTCTTCTTCAGTTCACGTTGTTCTCGTCCGTGCTGCAGTTGAAGAATGCAAGTGCCTTTCTGAAGGGAATGGCGTCCTTTGTCCCCCGCTGAGCTTCGTTCAGTTTTTTAAGGTCGGCGGCGAACTTTTGGAAGCGGACCTGTGATGAAGCGGAAGGGGGCGGGAGATGAAGCGGGAGGGGGCGGGAGATGAAGCGGGAGATGAAGCGGGAGGGGGCGGGAGATGAAGCGGGAGGGGGCGGGAGATGAAGCGGGAGGGGGCGGGAGATGAAGCGGGAGGGGGGCGGGAGATGAAGCGGGAGGGGGCGGGAGATGAAGCGGGAGGGGCGGGAGATGAAGCGGGAGGGGGCGGGAGATGAGGCGGGAGGGGGGCGGGAGATGAAGCGGGAAGGGGGCGGGAGATGAAGCGGGAGGGGGCGGGAGACGAAGCGGGAGGGGGGCGGGAGATGAAGCGGGAGGGGGCGGGAGATGAAGCGGGAGGGGGGCGGGGAGATGAAGCGGGAGGGGGGCGGGAGATGAAGCGGGAGGGGGCGGGAAGATGAAGCGGGGAGGGGCGGGAGATGAAGCGGGAGGGGGGCGGAGAGATGAAGCCGGGAGGGGGCGGGAGATGAAACGGGAGGGGGCAGGGAGTATGAAGCGGGAGGGGGCGGGAGATAGAAGCGGAGGGGGGCGGGAGATGAAGCGGGAAGGGGGCGGGAGATGAAACGGGAGGGGCGGGAGATGAAACGGGAGGGGGCGGGAGATGAGCGGGAGGGCGGGAGATAGCTGGAGGGGCGGGAGATGAAGCGGGAAGGGGGCGGTGAGAGGAAGCGGGAGGGGGCGGGAGAGACGAGAGGGCGGGGGAGATGAAGCGGCGAGGGGGCGGGAGATGAAGCGGGAGGGGGCGGGAGATGAAGAGGGAGGGGGGGCGGGAGATGAAGCGGGAGGGGGCGGGAGATGAAGCGGGAGGGGGCCGGGGATGAAGCGGGAGGGGCGGGAGATGAAGCGGTGGAGGGGGCGGGAGATGAAGCGGGAGGGGGCGGGGAGATGAAGCGGGAGGGGCGGGAGATAGAAGGGGAGGGGGCGGGAGATGAAGCTGGGAGGGGGCGGGAGATGAAGCGGGAGAGGGGGCGGGCGATGACGCGGGGGGGCGGGAGATTGAAACGGGAGGGGCGGGAGATGAAGCGGGAGGGGGGCGGGAGATGAAGCGGGAGGGGGCGGGAGATGAAGCGGGAGGGGGCGGGAGATGAAGCGGGGGCGGGAGATGAAGCGGGAGGGGGCGGGAGATGAAGGGGAGGGGGCGGGAGATGAAGCGGGAGGGGGCGGGAGATGAAGCGGGAGGGGGCGGGAGATGAAGCGGGAGGGGGCGGGAGATGAACGGGAGGGGGCGGGAGATGAAGCGGGAGGGGGCGGGAGATGAAGCGGGAGGGGGCGGGAGATGAAGCGGGAGGGGGCGGGAGATGAAGCGGGAGGGGGCGGGAGATGAAGCGGGAGGGGGCGGGAGATGAAGCGGGAGGGGGCGGGAGATGAAGCGGGAGGGGGCGGGAGATGAAGCGGGAGGGGGGGCGGGAGATGAAGCGGGAGGGGGCGGGAGATGAAGCGGGAGGGGGCGGGAGATGAAGCGGGAGGGGGCGGGAGATGAAGCGGGAGGGGGCGGGAGATGAAGCGGGAGGGGGCGGGAGATGAAGCGGGAGGGGGGCGGGAGATGAAGCGGGAGGGGGCGGGAGATGAAGCGGGAGGGGGCGGGAGATGAAGCGGGAGGGGGCGGGGAGATGAAGCGGGAGATGAAGCGGGAGGGGCGGGAGATGAAGCGGGAGGGGGCGGGAGATGAAGCGGGAGGGGGCGGGAGATGAAGCGGGAGGGGGCGGGAGATGAAGCGGGAGGGGGCGGGAGATGAAGCGGGAGGGGGCGGGAGATGAAGCGGGAGGGGGCGGGAGATGAAGCGGGAGGGGGGCGGGAGATGAAGCGGGAGGGGGCGGGAGATGAAGCGGGAGGGGGCGGGAGATGAAGCGGGAGGGGGCGGGAGATGAAGCGGGAGGGGGCGGGAGATGAAGCGGAGGGGGCGGGAGATGAAGCGGGAGGGGGCGGGAGATGAGCGGGAGGGGGCGGAGATGAAGCGGGAGGGGGCGGGAGATGAAGCGGGAGGGGGCGGGAGATGAAGCGGGAGGGGGCGGGAGATGAAGCGGGAGGGGGCGGGAGATGAAGCGGGAGGGGGCGGGAGATGAAGCGGGAGGGGGCGGGAGATGAAAGCGGGAGGGGGCGGGAGATGAAGCGGGAGGGGGCGGGAGATGAAGCGGGAGGGGGCGGGAGATGAAGCGGGAGGGGGCGGGAGATGAAGCGGGAGGGGGCGGGAGATGAAGCGGGAGGGGGCGGGAGATGAAGCGGGAGGGGGCGGGAGATGAAGCGGGAGGGGGCGGGAGATGAAGCGGGAGGGGGCGGGAGATGAAGCGGGAGGGGGCGGGAGATGAAGCGGGAAGGGGGCGGGAGATGAAGCGGGAGGGGGCGGGAGATGAAGCGGGAGGGGGCGGGAGATGAAGCGGAGGGGGGGAGGGAGATGAAGCGGGAGGGGGCGGGAGATGAAGCGGGAGGGGGCGGGAGATGAAGCGGGAGGGGGCGGGAGATGAAGCGGGAGGGGGCGGGAGATGAAGCGGGAGGGGGCGGGAGATGAAGCGGGAGGGGGCGGAGATGAAGCGGGAGGGGGCGGGAGATGAAGCGGAGGGGGGAGGGAGATGAAGCGGGAGGGGGCGGGAGATGAAGCGGGAGGGGGGGGAGCATTGAAGCGGGAGGGGGCCGGGAAGATGACAGCGGACCCGGGGGCGAGGAGATGAGCGCGGCGGGGGCGTGCGAGCTGAAGGCGCGGGGAGGGGGCGGGAGCTGCAGCGGAAGGGGGCTGGGTAGATGACGCCCCCGGGAGGGGGCGGAGATGAAGCGGAGAGGGCGGGAGCTGAACGGGTGAGGGGCTTGGGAGATGAAGCGGGAAGGGGGGTGGGAGATGAAGAGGGAGGGGGCGGGAGATGAAGCGGAGGGGGCGGGAGATGAGCGGGAAGGGGGCGGGAGATGAAGCGGGAGGGGGCGGAGATGAAGCGGAAGGGGGCGGGAGATGAAGGGGAGGGGGCGGGAGATGAAGGGGAGGGGGCGGGAGATGAAGCGGAAGGGGGCGGGAGATGACGCGGAAGGGGGTGGGAGATGAAGCGGGAGGGGGGGAGATGAAGGGGAGGGGGCGGGAGATGAAGAGGGAAGGGGGGGGAGATGAAGCGGAGGGGGCGGGAGATGAACGGGAGGGGGCGGGAGATGAAACGGGAGGGGGCGGGATGAGATGAAGCGGGGAGGGGGCGGGAGATGAAGCGGGAGGGGGCGGGAGATGAAGCGGGAGGGGGCGGGAGATGAAGCGGGAGGGGGCGGGAGATGAAAGCGGGAGGGGGCGGGAGATGAAGCGGGAGGGGGCGGGAGATGAAGCGGGAGGGGGCGGGAGGGAATGGGGCGAAAGGTTTTCAGGCAGCACTCACATGGGGCAAATCGGCATAAAAGGCTCTGTTCAATCGGCCCAGAGAGCGCTGTCGAGTTTCGAAATATGCCCTTCGGTGCATTTCCTCCCACCAACAGAGCAAAGCACCAAAGTCAAAATCGGGCATCAATTTGTTAGCGAACAAATGAGGCCAAACGGCCATTTTATCCGCTAAGTCCTCCATCCCTTAGGAAGAAATCAAATTTAAAAAACAAATTAAATTTACCAAAAATGCAAATTGCGTGTCGCATGTGACCGGACCCGCACTTTTTCTCGTCGTACCAAATGGAAGCCCTTAAAAGAGCGAGCAAATTGGCACTTCCTACAATCAAGCTAAAGTGCCATTGCCTGGTTATGTGCTGCACCCGGACTTGGCCCTCTTTCCTCTCCAAACATTCCCTAGTAAATCCACCGGGTGCCCGAAGGGCATCCGCCGCGTGCAAAGTCGGCACAAGAATCTCGTCGATGCCAAAACCGCCGCCCTCCAACCTGCGCACAATTTCCGTCAAGTCCAATTCATAAAGAATGAACTCCTCAAATGGAATTCGGAGAATAATGCGAAAACATTTTCTTACGGCCATTTTTCGGCTTAAGCTGCTCTCCACGTAACCCTTTGAGAAGGCCAATTTTGGCGGAAAGCCCTCACTGGCCCCCAACAAATTGCGACTTTCTAAGACGGTAAAGACAAAGGCAACTCGACAAATTCAATTAAAAGCTTCGAACCGTTGCGAAACATTCGAATGCCCTCAAAGCTCCAATCCAGAGATTCGTTTAAGCGTCCGCCTGGCAGCCAAGTGACCTAGAATTTGTATAAATGCCGGCTGTACTTTAGTTGCCCGGAGGCAAAAAAACAGTTAAATTATATATCAATCGATCTGTAAGCCTAAGCCTAAGCCGTTGACGAGCTACGCACAAAAAATGAGTTTAAGCTGGTTATAAGGGGGGGGGGCTTTTAGTCAAAATTGTGGAAAATATTTGAATTCAAAATTGCCTGAAAATATATTATTGAGGCACTGATTACGAATTTGTCAATAAAAAATAAAAATTGAGAATTTAAAGCGGTTTTTGAATCGGTTGAAATGTAAAACAATGCGACCGATTGCCTCCCCCCCCCCCACCCATTTACTTCGACGTCGTTTGCTCCGTTTAGCCAGCGATAGATTTGGACCATCTCCCGATTGGTTTTGATCGCAACATCGTGATTCTTAAATTCTCTCGTCCATTTGCTGTTTCGTTCTGCCGCCGGCTTACCTGGAGAAGTGCCACATATTCCCATCGCCTTTCTGGCACTGTCAGCAGATGGAGACAGTCCAAATGCGCTCGTGTGATGTTGTGGCCGCCCCCGTCGACGGTCCATTCGCGTGTGGAGACGACGACGTTCGGCAGACACTCGGAGAGGCGTTTCATACGGAAGTGGAACTGCTTCTGAATGTTGGAAGGAATTCTAAATGTTCTGAGTTAAAATGTTTTAAATGTTTTCAGCATTTTAACTTACGTCGGACTTATGGTCGACTGAGTAACAATACCAGTTGTTGGGTGAGTAGGATGAGGCCAATTCCTTCTCCAGAAATACGTAATCCTTTGGGAATTGCTTTTTACAATTTCAAACCCTCCCCCCCCCCCCAGGGGAATCTTTCACGCACTTTGTAGACAATCCGCACCTGCGCCAGAGGGAATTCGGCGGCTTCCACCGCCCCCGGGAAATGGTTTCTTTTGCGGATGCCGTTGGCACAGTCCATCTCCAGCCACACCGGATCCTCGAAGGTCAGTCTCCGCCTGCCGATTTGAACGATATAATCGGAGTCGTTGAAGAACACTCGTGCACATTCGGGACGCTGTTCTGCGGTGTTTAGGAGGTCCCATCCTTTGAAGAGGGGTGGAGAATTGGAGGGCATCCTGACAATTCGCTCAACTTAAATTGGAAATAATTATCAATTTGAGGAAATGTCGGCGGACATTTTAAGGACAGAAATTCGCAGTCAATCAGCAAAAGAAAAAACGTGGCCAATGAGCACAGAAAACAGTAAAGCAGCACCAGAAACGGTCGACGGCCCTCCATCCTCGCCAATTATTCGTTTTGTCTTAAAATTTTAAAATTTATCGGAAACTCCCCGTACATATTCAATTTGTAAATCAATTGGACTTTTTGTAATCGATGCCCGGGAAGGAAAGCAAAGATTTGTTTATTGGTGTTAATAATAAATGAATGTGTGGCGTTTCATCGGTGAAATTAGGGTAGCACAAGTCGCCCCGGTTAACGAATTTTTCGATTTCTCGAGACCCGGTTAACGGTTTTGCCGATTTCTCGAGACCCGGTTAACGGTTTTGCCGATTTCTCGAGACCCGGTTAACGGTTTTGCCGATTTCTCGAGACCCGGTCAACGGTTTTGCCGATTTCTCGAGACCCGGTTAACGGTTTTGCCGATTTCTCGAGACCCGGTCAACGGTTTTGCCGATTTCTCGAGACCCGGTTAACGGTTTTGCCGATTTCTCGAGACCCGGTTAACGGTTTTGCCGATTTCTCGAGACCCGGTTAACGAATTTTCCGATTTCTCGAGACCCGGTTAACGGTTTTGCCGATTTCTCGAGACCCGGTTAACGGTTTTGCCGATTTCTCGAGACCCGGTTAACGGTTTTGCCGACTTCTCGAGACCCGGTTAACGGTTTTGCCGATTTCTCGAGACCCGGTTAACGGTTTTGCCGATTTCTCAAGACCCGGTTCTACCAACAATTTTTCTCAACAACTCGGAGTTGGAGAGAAGGAATTTATAAAAAACTTGACAATTGTGATCATCCATCGGAAGAAACTCGCAAAAACCCACATTTTGTTATTAAAAATGCTGGAACATTTTTGTTTTAGCGGCCCTTTTTAGGCTATTTCAAGCTTCTGGGCGAGGGCAGAGGGGCGAGGGGGGGGGGGGAATTTTTTCTTCGAAATTTTCTCTTTTTGAATGTTCCATCAAAATTTTATGAAAATCATCCAAAGCCAATAAAATAAGCCCCCAATCCGTTCATCTTTTTGCGTAATCTCCACACCCAAATCATATGCTTATTAAACTTTATTTGCCCACTTGTTCAAATAACATTATTTCGGTGTTTGCCCTTATGAGTGATGTCATCAAAACGATGCTTTCTTCCGTTTGTGACCGAAATCGCTTCGATCAATTAGGAGAAGGTGGTTTAATAATGAGAAAGGTAATTAATTGGAACAATGAAGCTAATGAGTGAGATGCCAACATTCTTTATCAGCCCTTTACATTCTCCGGCCGCCATTGTCCTTTCGCCTTCAAAGCCGGCGGTTTTCTATCACTTTATTGGCCATTTCCACAATAACTTTGACCGCCATTTCGATGTTTGTTTCACGCGTTTTGGAACTGCAAACGGCGAAACGAAGGAAAAAAGTGCCGTGGGTAGACGAGGCCACCAAATGGACGCGCCGGTCTTCGTTGATCGCCACACACAGCGCCTCGTTCAGTTTGTTGCTGGTCTTAAAAGGGAAGCGGATCAATTTGGTCCCAGGACCAGAGCTCAAATTCTCGTTTGTTATATGCAGAAAATTTCCTTGAAGAGCCCCGAAGTTTGATATTCTTAGTGATGAACTCGGAAATTTTTAAATTGTTTTCAGATAAATGGCTTTAAAGTCAAAGGGGACATTGATTATGCGACCACCTTCATCCGAAAGCAGCACAAGCCCAAGTTCTGGGGAACGAACAGCTCGAAGCGGTCGTCTCTTAGCAGGAGGTCAGCGAATGTTTTTGCCAATCCGTTTTGCTGAGGGACAACAACGGTCGAATTACTCAAAAAATGGCCCATACCATCCTCAGAAATTGCTGAATTTGTTGGATGCCGATAGCGCGAAACACGAACCAAATTTTCAGCGCTCGGAAGCGGCGCCCGAGGGCGACTTGGAGATGCTTAATCAAAATAATGAAAGTTTTGGACTGGGCGACCCGACCGGCAAGCTTTGCAGCAACTCACTCGGAAGTCGTAGGCATCCCTCTGATGTTCGTGCTGAAGATAAACCGGGTCCACGTTGAAGAAGGCAATTGCCTCGTCTCCGTTTTTGAACCTTAAATTATGCACTTTTGACAAATAGCCAAAGGGACCATAAAATAATGCTTGACCCACCACATCGGAGAGCAGTCGAAGTTGATCATTAGCGCCTTATGCGCGTTGAAATTGAACGAATCTGCGAATTCGACTCCGTCCGACAAATAGCGAAATTCTTCACAGATCAAAAAACTTCCTAATAAAAGGGAATCGAATGGACATAACTTCTGATCGCTGCTTCTTACCGGCATAGGCTGCGTCGACGTGCAGCCAAATGCCCTCTCTGCTGCAGACTGGACCCAACTCGCGGCACGACTCGATCGCGCAAGTATTTGTCGTGCCGATTGTGGCCACCAAAATGAAGGGGGTCAGTCCCTTCGCGCGGTCTTCCTACACAAAAATAATCGCAATTCATAAAATTTATTTGAATTTATTCGCATTTTCACTTTAATCGCCGACTCAAGCACTTCGGACTTTAGCACAAAGTTGCCGCCATTTTCTTTGCTCGTCGGTAATTTTCGCACTTTTACACCACACAACATAATGCCCTTAATTAAAACAATTAGTTAAAATTGTGCGCTTTGAATGATTGTTCAATAAAAGTTAATGATTTAACCTTCAGGACGGAGGAATGCGACTGTCAAATAAAACAAAATTAATTTTAAAATGCCAAAGTTTTTGATCAAACCTGATCAGAACAATAAGCGACCAATCGGCTGAAATACACCGGATCATGTGCCTCAAAAGTTGTCAATTGTCCAATTTTTCCTTCTTCGTTTGTAAAATCATTATTTTCTTTGGTGTCCGATCGATCCTTACCGTAATTTTCCTCCCCTTTTATTGCGACCCCAAACATTCGCGTCAATGCATTTCCATTCGTTCTGATTCTGTTCCGAAGGGTTTCGCCCATTCCGTTCAGACGACTCATTGCCTTTACGATCGGATCTCTCAGCACTTGCGGAATCGCCACACTGCTGCTGTTGCGCTTCATTGTCTGTTTGTTTTGAGCGAATGATCAGACCCACAAAAAAAAACTCGTATTCGTAATTCGTGATTTTGAATCATTCCCAAAAGTGCCGTAATTCGTAAACCGTGACCACGCTCACCCTTGGCCCGGATTCTCAAACGGTTCCTCCCCCGGATTCTCAGACGGCTCCCCCCCCCGGATTCTCAAACGGTTCCTCCCCCGGATTCTCAGACGGCTCCCCCCCCCGGATTCTCAAACGGTTCCTCCCCCGGATTCTCAGACGGCTCCCCCCCCCCGGATTCTCAAACGGTTCCTCCCCCGGATTCTCAGACGGCTCCCCCCCCCCCCCGGATTCTCAAACGGTTCCTCCCCCGGATTCTCAGACGGCTCCCCCCCCCGCCCCCGGATTCTCAAACGGTTCCTCCCCCGGATTCTCAGACGGCTCCCCCCCCCCCGCCCCCGGATTCTCAAACGGTTCCTCCCCCGGATTCTCAGACGGCTCCCCCCCCCCCCGCCCCCGGATTCTCAAACGGTTCCTCCCCCGGATTCTCAGACGGCTCCCCCCCCCCGCCCCCCGGATTCTCAAACGGTTCCTCCCCCGGATTCTCAGACGTCTCCCCCCCCCCGGATTCTCAAACGGTTCCTCCCCCGGATTCTCAAACGGTTCCTCCCCCGGATTCTCAGACGGCTCCCCTCCCCCCGCCCCCGGATTCTCAAACGGTTCCTCCCCCGGATTCTCAGACGGCTCCCCCCCCCCGCCCCCCGGATTCTCAAACGGTTCCTCCCCCGGATTCTCAGACGTCTCCCCCCCCCCGCCCCCCGAATTCTCAAACGGTTCCTCCCCCGGATTCTCAAACGGTTCCTCCCCCGGATTTATTTTCATCCAACGCACCTCCACGGCTCGGGCCCTAGCACTGAGCAAAGCGACCAAAGTTGCATCGCTGGCCGTGCTGAAAGGATTTTTGTAAGCATTGCAATTTTGGTGCGAATGGCCTCGTACACAACGACCAACGACCTTTGGATCATTCCGATGCCGGGCCCGGGGTCCGAGTTCCAAAACGCCGATGGCAGTCCAATTGCCTTCGCCAGCCAGTCCAGCATGCTCTGCTCCAGCTCGGTCATTGCGGGGCTGGACTTCTGAAGAGGAAATTCAGAAAATGATGCGACTTCTTTATGCCTTTAAGCCGGTCAGAGTAAGCCCCTTTTTAAAAATAAATTTAAAAAAGTGTATTTAACTCCGGAAGCTTTTGGTTTACACTTTTAAAAACACCCAGGTAAAGCCAATTGCGGCGATCCCCCCGCTCAGAATGTCCCCGATAACGCCAGCGTAACTGCACGCGGTCGAGTAATAAGCGAAGAAATTGGGATGGTGCCTAAAGGAACGATTCAAATTGAACTTGGCATTTTGTTTGTTTGACCAATGGGTGTTCCCTCTCAGCACAACCGGTTCAATGTCCGCGAAAATCTTCTCCCATTCCTCGGCCGTTTTGGGCGGTTCGTCGGGAATTAGTGCACGGATGTAACCCGGCTTCACGTCGGGTAACGGCATCCGATCGCCATTGTCCAACGAGTCCCAGTAGTTGGCCACAAAATGAACCTTCGGGCATTTTGATTTAAAGAGTTCAAATGAATATAAACAAATGACCAACCATTTCGCACCCGTAACGACGCAAAGAATCGGAATCCATCGGATAACGGAAGAAACTGAAAAAAATAAAAAAGAATCTTTTGTTGATGGAAGTACATAATGAGTAAATTGGGAAAGCAAAAGGAAGAACTCTTATCGGAATATTATCAATAAGGCACATAGATTTGAAAGTCATCGATCGGCGGCATCCGAACAATTTGAACAAAGCAATTTTATCATTTTTATAAAAGGTTCTTTCAGCAAAAATGGCATTGATTTGGTTGACCCAAAAACATATCCCCCCCCCCTCCCCCCCCCATCCATCTTCGGCCTTTTCCGGCCTCAAAAAGATTCGGCCAAATTAGGGCATCAACACGAGCGGAGGAGGAACGGTGAAAATAATGGGCGGAGAGTGCGGCACGGGAGGGAATTGCCAGAGTTGAGGGAGGGGGGGAGTATAATAGCATAAATATAAATGTGAGTCCCGTCCACCCATCCCTCAAGAAAATGCTCCACGGAGTGCCATTGTGAGCTGAGGGCTGATGTGAGCGGATTTTACCTGCTAGCATCGTGCCGACAAAGCCCACTCACGCCGGCGGGGAACTCATAAATTATGCGTTGAGGGAATTTGAGGAGGGCCTGCAGCAATGCCGGAGGGGAGGGGAGGGGAGGGGGGGGGGGCTGAGGGACGGGAATTGTGCGGGGGGGGGGCTTACAAACCTTACAAGCCCATGGATTTTTGCGCATTTTGAAGAGAAACTTAGAAATAAACGCAATGAAAGGCAATGATTGCTAATCGAAATGTTCTGCGATAAATGCATAAATAAACGGTGAGAATTAAAATTGCTAATGGACAAATGTACTCCAACAGTTTACACATATTCTTACAACTTCAATCGGAACGAAGCTTTGAGAGTTCATCATCCGACAGATAAAATATAATTGAACAAATAATTTATCTCCGCAAGTTCTAATTAAAAATGTAAAATACCGGAATTTACTACCCTTTTCTAAACTATTTGATGACACCTACAAATTCAATGTTTATTTACTTTTTGGTGTTATTAATTCTTTGGAAAATTTTCAGAACTTTTTAACCGGATTTTGAACTGGTTTGTTTGAGATGGAAAGAACACGAGACTTTCTCCATATCCATCGCCGATCATTCGATCACATCCGAACATAATCATAATTATCCGATCTGTAATCGACAGACAGACAGGCACAGAACAAATCCCCCGGTGCCCTCCTTTCTCTCCCGACCGCTCAATTGCCCAATTTGTTGTTAATTGAACATTTGCATTATAATTTGGGCATTTAGTGATCGACAAATCCTCCCACCAAATAATCAAATTCCATTAGTAAAAGCTCCTCTTTACAGCACTCAAACATCAATAACCAACGAAATTACTTTAAAAGCATGAAGAAACTTTTCGTCTTTACCATCGTCGGCGTCGTTCTCTTTGACATCGTCCTAATGACGTCATCATTTAAAAAAGTGTTTAATCCATTTAATAAATAATATTTAATTTATTTGTTATTCACAAACCTAACAAATAAAATGCATTTCCCATAGGACGAAGTAAAAAGTGGCGAAGACTCCAATGAATTGGCGAAGACGGAGAGAAAGCATCGACTGGAGAAGGCTAAATTGGGCATGAACGAAGTGAACAGAAAGGCGGAAACGTGGAAGGTAAAGAAGAGGAAATGCCCAAAGGGCCAAGGAATTTGAACCAAAACTTTATGCGACGAGTACAGGCCGAACTGATCGATCAGTTCTCTCTGTTGGATGACACGGAACTTCGCTATTTTGTGAGAATGGGAGACCGAAAAGAGGCGGCGGACGACGACGGCAATTTGCCGGAAGTGCCACATCAATTTGGGGGGTCCGATGGGTACGAAATTCGGCCGATGCCTTTGTCGGCCGAGGAGCCGGAGTTAGAATACTTTAGCCAAGGCAAATCACTTAAGGCGAAGCGTTTCAATTTCAAAAATGTCGAATTAAGTCGACTCGTTGACGTACAAATTGGTGACAGACAGCGATGCCGAGAGCGGCCCAGTAACTTGCAGCGATTATCGCTTCGATATTCGCAAGAAATGGCCCGAATGTGACAAATTAATGTAAGAACTTTAAAAAATGGAAATTGTTTCACTTACAAATTAGCATTGTTTTGTTTTTAATACAAAACTTTAAATTGGAAAATAAAAATTGTTAAATTAAACGTCCCGAAGAACAGTCGTCCCCCGTCCCTTTCAGAAGCGAAATCCGCGACCAATCGCGTTGTCTCAGCTGTTACGCCGTCGCCGGAGCTGCCGCTTTCACCGACCGCTTTTGCATTGCGCTCGCTAAGCGTGGATGGCCGACGCCTCCCGCCGACCAGGACGCCTCCTACTTCTCGGCCACAGACATAATGCAATGCGGACACGCGGGGGGACAAGACGCGTAAGGAATGGGGAGGGGACCTTCTTGCTATTGATATTAACGGGTTTCCAACAAGCTAGCTTGAAAATAAAACAGGAATAAAATATTATCGGTGAGTCAACCGTTGGAGTCGAATCGTTGGCGAGTCGACCATCGGCGAGTCGGGCGTCGGCGGCGGCGAGTCGACCATCGGCGAGTCGGCGTCGGCGAGTCGACCATCGGCGAGTCGGCGTCGGCGAGTCGACCATCGGCGAGTCGGCGTCAGCGAGTCGACCATCGGCGAGTCGGCGGCGGCGGTCGACCATCGGCGAGTCGGTGTCGGCGAGTCGGTGTCAGCGAGTCGACCATCGGCGAGTCGGCGGCGGCGAGTCGACCATCGGCGAGTCGGCGGCGGCGGTCGACCATCGGCGAGTCGGCCATCGGCGAGTCGGCGGCGGCGAGTCGGCGGCGGCGAGTCGGCGTCGGCGAGTCGGCGGCGGCGAGTCGGCGGCGGCGAGTCGGCGATCGGCGAGTCGGCGGCGGCGAGTCGGCGTCGGCGAGTCGAACAGTTGGCGAGTTGACATGTGCCCCTATCAATGCCATGGCAAATTTTCTTTTGACTGATAACAAACTTTGTGCTTAGATGTCAAGGAGGTTGGTCGTACAAAGTGTGGCGGTTTCTTAACGAAGTTGGCGTAGTGTCCGGAAATGGCTACCAACAGGGTTATTAATTTATCATTAAGCTGCTAATGCCTTTTTCTCCCTTTTGTGCCTTAGGCGGCTGCAAACCTTACCCCTTTCCGTCCACGTCCCACTCGAAGAACAAAGGCGGCTTCAAATATTCCGGAGAATGTGAAAAACGATGTTCAAATGCTCAACACTGGCAAGATTATGACTTTGATAAAGTGAAAAGTAAGTCATTCGTTGCAATTCATTCTTTAATTGAACCCAAAACACTCGATCAGCGGCTAATTGGCACACTTTGGGGTTGGAAATGGGCTGGGAGCAGGTGATCAAGGAGGAGATTTTCCACAACGGCACAGTGCCCGTGGATATTATTGCCTATGGCAGCTTTGTCCGGTTTTACGCTGGCGGAATTTATCACCACGTGGTAGAACCAATTGCTAGTTGATTAGACAAAATGGAGAAAACGCAAAATGATATGCCAACATTTAAATTTTGAATATTTATATTTTATTGTTCAGTCGACGCCCAACGAAGTTGGCGGAGGTCACATCGTTCGGCTGATCGGCTACGGACGCGTGAACTGCACAGACGGGCGCAGCACCAAATACTGGATGGGTGCCAACTCTTGGAATAGCGCCTGGGGCGAGAAGGGCTTTTTCCGCATCCGAAGAGGCGTTAACGAAGTCGGCATCGAATCACGCGACATTAGCTTTGGCACAATCGCACTTTAGGGAGCGGTGGACGCAAACATTGGCTCAATTCTCAAAATCATTAAACAAAAAAATGATTGGTTAAGCCAAATTTTGTTTTGCGATGTGATGTCATTTATTGTAAATGCAAAAATTGAGTTTTGAATGGATAAATCAATCGCTTTTCCGCTCTCTCTCATCCGTCACGACATTCTTCACCCCTGAATACAGTTCTTGAAGCAGTACTTTTTGCTCGGTTCTCTGAGACGTCCGCAAGTCGAGAAGCAATCTGCGAATCTCTTTTCCATCAAATGGGGATGAATGACCCTGCGGGGGGGGGGGGGGGGGGATTTAGTGAATTTGTTTAATATATAAAAAAGCGTTTATTTGTTTATTTTCGCTCACCTATTGAAAGGGTCGCTTTTTTCAACATTTAATGGAGCTTTTTGCGTTGTCGAATGGAAAATGGAAAAAATGAAAAACAGCAGCAGAGAAAAGGCGATTATTCGGGAAAAGGGACGACGGAACATCTTCATTAATTTGAGAGGCGGGAATTAAAGTGTTTGAGGGGAAAGTTTTGCGTGACAGTTTTAAGCGATGGTTATCTAATCACTTAAAAGGAATGAATGGCCAATCGTTGGGAAGAAAGGGGCGCGGGACCCCCCCCCCCCCCCCCCCCTAATTAGGTAATTAAAAATTAATTGTTTTGATTTGCAACGAGGACAAAGCGACGTTGTGAATGGTAAAGGTCGGTCTTGCGCCACAAAGAATTGCCTTCTTTTCCTTGGTCTTTTGGACGATCGATGCAATGAACAAAATATTTAAAAATAAAGGCAAATTCCTTCAGTTTTTTTTTTAGGTTTTTATCTTCAAAAGGCAAAATTAGAGGGAAATGAATAAAAGAAGAAAGGAATTTGGAAGTTTCAACAAAAAGTGTTCGTCGAATGTCAAAGCGAGAAAACGTATTTTTGGACGTTTGAATTTTTTGCCCCTCAGGCGCAGTTAAAACCGCTCGTTTTTGGACCGAATCGTTCAATACGACGAAAGCAAAACCGACGAACTAATAAAGTCGGAGAGAGTCGAAATGCGCAAATGAGGGCCCAACTGAGCGTTGCAAGGGGCGACCTTTAAAACGGGGGTGGGGGGGGGGGGAATGGGCGAAGTAAATAATGTTTAATGATTGATCAAAAATTGTAAAAACTAATGATACATACGTAAAAGCCACCTAAAAACTTAAAACCTTTTTCAAACGGAAAGTCTTGAGAAAAATATTTCTTTTTGGTATTCGAAAAAACAATTAAAGGCACCCAAAAAAACATCTCCAATTAATCGCTATACCGTACCAGCAGAGGCGGCACAACAAATGGCCGGGAGTTTTCTTCACGAATGCCGAAAACGACCGGTTGAGCACCGCGAAGGGAATGCCGGAGACGTGAGGAATCGGAAATCGGATAAAGCGTTCCGACTTTCCCACGAGGCATTGGCAATCATTGCTCTGGGCACAATCAAACAAATGGAATTTTATTAGTTTCGGTGGGGGAGGACGAAGCTATTCAGAACTATTTGCTTAATTACTAATAGATGCTAATAAAGGTGGAAGGGAAGTGTCAAAGCATGTGATTTATCATTATTTATCTTTTCTTCACTTTCCCCAATTCCATTGGCTTTCTATGGGCTTTCGCCATCCCTTTCGCTGCTGCCCCTCCAAGTTTCTTCTGGCTCATTTTTGATATGCTCGGCCAAGGTCCACAGCGCCGGTAATACCTAAAATTGGCGGGAAGGTCAAAGGAACCCCTGATAAAGTCGGAAACTGATCAGTCGGAAACTGATAAAGTCGGAAACTGATAAAGTCGGAAACTGATCAGTCGGAAACTGATAAAGTCGGAAACTGATCAGTCGGAAACTGATAAAGTCGGAAACTGATAAAGTCGGAAACTGATCAGTCGAAAACTGATAAAGTCGGAAACTGATCAGTCGAAAACTGATCAGTTTCAGAATTTCCGGAAGTGATTTGTTCACCTGTTCCGCTTCTTTTGCGATCCCTTCCTCCGGGTACACAAATCCCACGTAATTGCTGTCGTACCATCCCGAAGTCAGTTCCATTGTGTAAGTGTACCTGATGGCCCAACTTCAATCATTATGCATCAAATGCTTACTTTATTCCTTGATTGCGTGCAAAATCGTCACTGCTCCCCGACACCAAATCTTTAAACTTTGCTTAATTAATGTTTACTTAATTAGTTTTTCTCCCACAAAGAATGTCCGGCGCACTTCCGACTTTAAATTTGTCTCCCCCCGCCGTCGAAACCGCTTTTGCCATAGAATTTGCCACCGATCGCTGAATTAAATATGTTGTTCGTTAGACTTAGCCCTGCAGTTCGTTTTACAATTTGTGCAATATCCTTTGGGTAGAAATGTCTTTCGAAGCCGTACGGGTGAATGATCAGATTGCTGAAGGCGTGCAAAGTCAAATAGGCTTTGATCGTTCCGCTATTGGCACTTATAAATTTGGCCAAGTTAGCACATTCCGGCTCAGAGAGGGGCTTCTCCCCGTTGTACACTTGACTAAACCAATTTATTTATAAAATTATCTGCCGAATTCGACCTGCACGGGCATTTGCTGACCCCAGCCTTTCCCTAAACTCCGTTATATTACATATTTTGTCTTGCAAATAAATCATTCTCACCCAATGGAAGGGAAAGTTTCGGTTTGGGTCCACACCGTAACAATATTCTTCCTCTTCAGAATCGTCGTTCGACCCACAAACCTTAGGGTCTGCTTTTACTGGGCCCGAACGGGTCCTTCGCCAGAGGCCTCAAAAGTGAATTTATATTTAATTTTGTTTGAGGGTTTTTAATCAATCTTTTACGGTCTTCGGTCCAAGTGTAGCTGTATCCATCCGGATTAACCGACGGGAGCACGTGGACGTCGACGTCGGAGAGGAGGGAATGGAAGCGGGGGACGTTAATTAGCTAAAAAGGGCAGGGCGAATCGAATTTAATCATTTATAAATAAAATACCGCGTTAATAAAGTGAAGGGCGACCGCCGGTGCAATCCATTCCCGCGCGTGGATGCCGGCATCAACGAATAGAGCCGGCTTTTTGGAGGCGGATGGATATCCGAGCTAAAAAGGCATTTGATGGCATTTAAATGGCAACGGGTCGAGACCGTCAAGAAGGGCATGTCACGACCCTCGGAGGTTTTGCCGATAGAGCCGAATTTGATGAACTCCGGATGGGCTTCGCCCAAAAGGTGGAGGTAACTGACAATCTGAGAACAAATGGGACGAAATGCCTTTTGGGAAAGTGAGCAAATGACCGATTCGAAGGGATGGAAACGGTTCAGGTCAAAGTCGGACGGACTCCGAATTTGCTCTGCTGGATCATGCAAAATAAATTGTTTCTGAGACTTTCTGAGCTGTCTGAAACGACAAAACGAAAGTTAGAACTTTCACGAATAAAACTCAAACCGTACATTCCAAAATCCGTGACAAGGACATCGTTGGGGATTTGGTTTTTGTCGAGAAAGTCGAGAACACTCTTTGCATCGTTCGGTCCGGCAAAGAATTCCGAAGGTTCTCCCACAAACGGGCGAAAGTTCCACACATCGGCATCAGAATTTTGTTGTACAATGGCACCCTCAGTGAAGTTGCGAAGGGCGACGAGCTGTTCCAGCGTTTTTGGGGTGGCACGAAGGAGTTGGAAACTGCGAAGGTTTGGTGTTTGAAAGTGATTACGGAAATTGACTATAACCCATCGTAGTGACGAACGGTGCCAGAAATGGCGTTGGACACTGCCAAAAGCAAAAGGGAGAAGAGGGACGAAATTGATGGAGACATTTCCGATCGGCGGATCGTTTGAAAGAATAAAAAGAATGATCGAACGACAATCGACAGACAAAGTGATCCTTTTATAGTGCGAGAGTAGCAGAGCTTCAAAGAAACCGCCGCATAAAAGCAAAGAACAAAAAATGTTCACATTATTTTATTGCCAACGTTATTCAAATTATAGGAAACGCAATAAATGTGGACAAAAATGACAGTCGGACGAGCGATGAATGCCCAACGCCGGAGGATGGACGAAGCGTCGTTTTTGTACGATTTGTCTGGACTATTTATTATTAATGAAATGCGCCTCTCTCATCGGAACCGTTTTATGTGTTCAAAATATTATAAAAAGTTAATTATTTAAATTATTTACAAGCTTAATTGAATAAATGTAAATAAAATCTTGACTTTTATTTCTTACCTATCAAAACCAAAAAAGCCAATTTTGAAACTCTCGAATTTTCATAAGTAACCGATTTTAGTAGGACCATTTTTTCTTTATCAATTTTGTCTTGCAAATTCACTTCATTGTCAACATTTGCATCTCTGATCAATGCGGTCGATCACTTTTTTATATTCTTAAATCAACTAAATAATTTATCAGAGCTGAACAAATATGTTGCACGTCGATTACGACTACACGGTGAATTGCTTTCAATTTAATGCAATTGTTAGTTTAGTCCTTCAAGCAATGGCTGCGCAACCACCGCCCCCTCTACGTCCTATTTGTTAGTGTTTCCATCCGACTTTTGTGCAATTCTCCAATTCTTTCAAAAAACTTGGCTTATTTTCGAATCGCAATTCATTTCACCCTTCGGCTCCCTCTGATCACTTGGAATGTTTTACTGGCCGTGTTCAGTGCCGTTGGGGTTTTCCGAATCACACTCACTGATCACCCCTCACAAATCAGTTACCTTTTTGTCTTCAGACTCTTACACCCAACTCAGCACTCTGCAGACCGACCCAATTCCGGCTATTAGACCTTTCTTTGGGTGCTCTCCAAAGTGCCTGAACTGATGGACACCCTTTTCATTGTGTTCAGGCCTTTCCAATTTAATCCCTCACTATCAGGATAGAAATGTTTGTAAGATAGGGAGATGTTTTGGGGACTGTTTCCATGAATGAGTTGGGTGATCACTGTTCACAAACTCCTCACACTTTCCCCGGCCATTTTATGTTCCACCACGCCATCAGCATTTTTATTCGAACTCATCAACTTCATCGGGGACAATGCCTTTTGGTGTGGGTCGTTTGAATGAACATTTTGATTCATTTCCCCATGTCCAGCAGGTAGGGACCTTCGCTCTCCTATTTAATTAACAAAACCCATCAGAATTTGCCTTTAATTACGAATTCGTCAGTTCAATGGGGTTTCGGCCGTCCAAGTCAATCGCCCGGTTTATCACATCGCTTCAAATTATTCAGGTCCACAATTTCCACTTTTCAAATAAAATTCGAATTTTTCGTAATTCTCTTCCAACTCGGATTCCCCTGGCTTTCTTGTGATGTACTACGTATCTTCTTTACATTTATGGTAATTAAAATAAAAACAACAATATGCCCAAAGACGTCGCGAAAGGTTGAGAGGGGGGGGGGGCTGATCGTAATTCATGTTTGATAGGAACATAATCAGGGCTGCGCAAAATTTCGAAAGTAAATAATTGAAGTGAATACATAAAACATTTAGATAAGATATTGCAGACACAGACAAAATATAATATAAATCGAATGAAAAATTAAAAGGTCGAAATTCATTCTTTGTAAATGGGGCCAAGCGATAGAATGAATTGGATGAGGGCCATTTGGACGCGCAAATCGCACGCTTCGTCCGAACTTTTAAACAGAGGCAAACCGGCGCAGATCAGCGTGCTTTGTTGTTCCCGCACAATCTGATCAGTCAGACAAAGAGTGAGTGAGAGAAAGAGAACTTAAAAAAATAATTAAAGAAAATTAAACACCTCATCAATACGTTCCAAAATTGTGCCGTTGTCATACGTCAGCCCCTCGTCCGAAGCTCCTTCCCGCTTTAACATTGCTATTTTATCTTCACGCTGTGCCCACAACTGTCTAAATTGCAGGAAGTATATCGAAAAGAGACCCCCTGGGGGGAGGGGGTGTACTGTTCGGGGGGGGGGGAGCTTACTGTTCTTGGATGGACTGCAAATCTTTCAGAGAATCGACGATAGAATGAACAGTGCCGTCCAGCAGCGATTGAACCAACTGGTCGCGCACGCGTTCGTCCTTTAAACGGCACAATGTGGCAGAATCGACTTCAAAGGGCGCGAGTGCTAAACAAATGGAAGACGAACAAATAAATAAATGTGTGCTCTTCACACGTTAAAGGCCCACAAAATTAAATAAAGGCACAAAATTCGAACTTTGTGATTTTGTCGAGGGCATCGGAATGGCTGCCAAATAATCATCCCATCGCAGCAAAATAAGCTGTCGACGTACATCCATCGATATTTAAAAAGTTCACTATAAAAAACGAATAGTCATTTTTTCAGAATTTACTGTTTTTTGGGGGGAGGGGTTGAAATTGTGCTTTTTTGAGATTTTGAGCCAGGCACGTATTTAGGATTTTGCCGTGGGGGAAGGGGGGGGGGGTATCAAAAAGGTATATTTCTCCCTTTTATTGCATTCAAACATACATTTTTGTTTAAGAATTCTGCTTCACTCCTAGTTGAAGATTTTAGATTTGTAAAGAACGTTGGTACAAAAATACAAATTTTGCAAAAACAAAAGGGTCCCCCCTATGGGTTTTACCCTTAAAATCAAATATTTTTTTTGAGGGAAGAATTCTTTAACAAAGGATGCAAAAAACACGGAAAACGCCTCCTTAAGAATCGACTTTTTTTGGCTTGGCTCCACCCGGGAAATTTTCTGGTTACGGGGCTCCGATTCAAAAACAAATATAATGGTTAGATTTGTGCCATACCAACCTTGTGACGGTGTTCAAAACAAAAATTAGGCGGTCTTTGATCCTGCCAGCGGCTTTCGTCCGCTTCCAGCAAATAATTAAGTTCCGAGTCCTGATCCGGTATCTCTTTCGGCGGAATGGCAATGTCGTCCTACAAACATATTTTACAAAAAACAAACATCATAAAACTCACTGTTGGCAATTTATGTTGGAGCCACGCACGATCAATGCCTTTGATAACGAGTTCGTATCCTATTCTGGCAGAAAATGATGCAAAATTTGATGTCATAAGCTATTAAAATTTAAAATTAGTAGGTCGAAAGTCTTCTTGAACTCTTCGCGCCCATTATGAAATTCAATTAAGCTTACGACGGAAGGTTCTCAGGGGTACGTGGAGTTTTGGAATGAAATTTGGTAGGTGGCTAGAACACCCTTGGGTTCTTAACTAATTGTTTATTTTTTGCGGAATACCTCAGTGGGAGGATATATATGAGGCTTCAAATATATTGACAAATTCGTAACCAGTGCAAAAAAAAATATTTCGGCCAATAAAAACAAATTATTTTTTCAAAACAGGGAACCTACAAACCACAGTATTACTCTATTTCGTAATGTATTATTTTAAAAAAAACTCCGGAATTAAATGTAAATAAAAGTTGACTTTTATTTCTTACCTATCAAAACCAAAAAAGCCAATTTTGAAACTCTCGAATTTTTATAAGTAACCGATTTTAGTAGGACCATTTTTTCTTTATCAATTTTGTCTTGCAAATTCACTTCATTGTCAACATTTGCATCTCTGATCAATGCGGTCGATCACTTTTTTATATTCTTAAATCAACTAAATAATTTATCAGAGCTGAACAAATATGTTGCACGTCGATTACGACTACACGGTGAATTGCTTTCAATTTAATGCAATTGTTAGTTTAGTCCTTCAAGCAATGGCTGCGCAACCACCGCCCCCTCTACGTCCTATTTGTTAGTGTTTCCATCCGACTTTTGTGCAATTCTCCAATTCTTTCAAAAAACTTGGCTTATTTTCGAATCGCAATTCATTTCACCCTTCGGCTCCCTCTGATCACTTGGAATGTTTTACTGGCCGTGTTCAGTGCCGTTGGGGTTTTCCGAATCACACTCACTGATCACCCCTCACAAATCAGTTACCTTTTTGTCTTCAGACTCTTACACCCAACTCAGCACTCTGCAGACCGACCCAATTCCGGCTATTAGACCTTTCTTTGGGTGCTCTCCAAAGTGCCTGAACTGATGGACACCCTTTTCATTGTGTTCAGGCCTTTCCAATTTAATCCCTCACTATCAGGATAGAAATGTTTGTAAGATAGGGAGATGTTTTGGGGACTGTTTCCATGAATGAGTTGGGTGATCACTGTTCACAAACTCCTCACACTTTCCCCGGCCATTTTATGTTCCACCACGCCATCAGCATTTTTATTCGAACTCATCAACTTCATCGGGGACAATGCCTTTTGGTGTGGGTCGTTTGAATGAACATTTTGATTCATTTCCCCATGTCCAGCAGGTAGGGACCTTCGCTCTCCTATTTAATTAACAAAACCCATCAGAATTTGCCTTTAATTACGAATTCGTCAGTTCAATGGGGTTTCGGCCGTCCAAGTCAATCGCCCGGTTTATCACATCGCTTCAAATTATTCAGGTCCACAATTTCCACTTTTCAAATAAAATTCGAATTTTTCGTAATTCTCTTCCAACTCGGATTCCCCTGGCTTTCTTGTGATGTACTACGTATCTTCTTTACATTTATGGTAATTAAAATAAAAACAACAATATGCCCAAAGACGTCGCGAAAGGTTGAGAGGGGGGGGGGCTGATCGTAATTCATGTTTGATAGGAACATAATCAGGGCTGCGCAAAATTTCGAAAGTAAATAATTGAAGTGAATACATAAAACATTTAGAAAAGATATTGCAGACACAGACAAAACATAATATAAATCGAATGAAAAATTAAAAGGTCGAAATTCATTCTTTGTAAATGGGGCCAAGCGATAGAATGAATTGGATGAGGGCCATTTGGACGCGCAAATCGCACGCGTCGTCCGAACTTTTAAACAGAGGCAAACCGGCGCAGATCAGCGTGCTTTGTTGTTCCCGCACAATCTGATCAGTCAGACAAAGAGTGAGTGAGAGAAAGAGAACTTAAGAAAATAATTAAAGAAAATTAAACACCTCATCAATACGTTCCAAAATTGTGCCGTTGTCATACGTCAGCCCCTCGTCCGAAGCTCCTTCCCGCTTTAACATTGCTATTTTATCTTCACGCTGTGCCCACAACTGTCTAAATTGCAGGAAAGTATATCGAAAAGAGACCCCCTGGGGGGAGGGGGTGTACTGTTCGGGGGGGGGGGGCTTACTGTTCTTGGATGGACTGCAAATCTTTCAGAGAATCGACGATAGAATGAACAGTGCCGTCCAGCAGCGATTGAACCAACTGGTCGCGCACGCGTTCGTCCTTTAAACGGCACAATGTGGCAGAATCGACTTCAAAGGGCGCGAGTGCTAAACAAATGGAAGACGAACAAATAAATAAATGTGTGCTCTTCACACGTTAAAGGCCCACAAAATTAAATAAAGGCACAAAATTCGAACTTTGTGATTTTGTCGAGGGCATCGGAATGGCTGCCAAATAATCATCCCATCGCAGCAAAATAAGCTGTCGACGTACATCCATCGATATTTAAAAAGTTCACTATAAAAAACGAATAGTCATTTTTTCAGAATTTACTGTTTTTTGGGGGGAGGGGTTGAAATTGTGCTTTTTTGAGATTTTGAGCCAGGCACCAAGGGCGTAGCCAGGGGGGGGGCTGAGGGGGCTGCAGCCCCCCCCCCCGAAATGAAATTTGTGAAAAAAAAAATCCATAGGGGGACCCTATTGTTTTGCAAAATTCTAAAAATGTTTTAAAAAATTACCACATTTTTTAAATTTTTGGTGCAAATCTCTTAACAAATTGAGTCAAAAACTCAGAAATTTTTCTCGGCGGCGCCTATCGGCACCGCCTCCCCCCCCCCCCGAAAAATTGCTTAAGAAAAATGCAATAAAACCCAAAATTGCACCCCTAAAAATCCAACTTTTTGGGGTAAAAATTCTTTAAGAAAAATGCAATAAAACCCAAAAATGCACCCCTAAAAATCGATTTTTTTTTTTCTTGACTCAGCCCCCCCTGAAAAAAAATCCTGGCTACGCCCTTGCCAGGCACGTATTTAGGATTTTGCCGTGGGGGAAGGGGGGGGGGGTATCAAAAAGGTATATTTCTCCCTTTTATTGCATTCAAACATACATTTTTGTTTAAGAATTCTGCTTCACTCCTAGTTGAAGATTTTAGATTTGTAAAGAACGTTGGTACAAAAATACAAATTTTGCAAAAACAAAAGGGTCCCCCCTATGGGTTTTACCCCTAAAATCAAATATTTTTTTTGAGGGAAGAATTCTTTAACAAAGGATGCAAAAAACACGGAAAACGCCTCCTTAAGAATCGACTTTTTTTGGCTTGGCTCCCCCCGGGAAATTTTCTGGTTACGGGGCTCCGATTCAAAAACAAATATAATGGTTAGATTTGTGCCATACCAACCTTGTGACGGTGTTCAAAACAAAAATTAGGCGGTCTTTGATCCTGCCAGCGGCTTTCGTCCGCTTCCAGCAAATAATTAAGTTCCGAGTCCTGATCCGGTATCTCTTTCGGCGGAATGGCAATGTCGTCCTACAAACATATTTTACAAAAAACAAACATCATAAAACTCACTGTTGGCAATTTATGTTGGAGCCACGCACGATCAATGCCTTTGATAACGAGTTCGTATCCTATTCTGGCAGAAAATGATGCAAAATTTGATGTCATAAGCTATTAAAATTTAAAATTAGTAGGTCGAAAGTCTTCTTGAACTCTTCGCGCCCATTATGAAATTCAATTAAGCTTACGACGGAAGGTTCTCAGGGGTACGTGGAGTTTTGGAATGAAATTTGGTAGGTGGCTAGAACACCCTTGGGTTCTTAACTAATTGTTTATTTTTTGCGGAATACCTCAGTGGGAGGATATATATGAGGCTTCAAATATATTGACAAATTCGTAACCAGTGCAAAAAAAAATATTTCGGCCAATAAAAACAAATTATTTTTTCAAAACAGGGAACCTACAAACCACAGTATTACTCTATTTCGTAATGTATTATTTTAAAAAAAACTCCGGAATTAGTGCCCAAATGACTCGGTGTCCTAAAGATTCGGTGCCCAAATGACGTGCCCAAATGACCGGCTCCGTTCCCGTTAATTTTCTTGGCGAAATGTTTTTCAAAAATTTAACAATTTTGTACCAATTTTCTTCACAATAACGCTTAAAATTTCAAATTTTTTTAACACAGCGTCTATCGGCACCAGGGATGGGCGAATTCCGACTTCCGAAATTTTAAGGAAAAAATCGGAATTTTTTGGAAGTATTACGCAGCAACATTTTTGCAAAACAAAATGACAAATGGACTTAAAATATTAACTAAAGAGCGCCGTCGATTTGAACCTGGGTCGTTAATTTGAAAAAATAGTGTAAAGCAGCAGATGAAGGATATTTTTTTGTGTGGGGGGGGGAGAGAAATGAATTTAAAAAAAGAAGAACAGAGTGAAAAGGGAATAAGTGCCAAAGTGATTATTCGCGCACTGTTTAAAGCACAACTGGAACTTGGGTAGTTTTTGTTGGATTTTGTGGGTCAGTTTGACGTTTGCTCAAATTCTTCTCCCGCCTCATCCGACATCGATAAATGAGAAAAGTCCACCACTTGAACATTGTTGGTCTACAAGCTCTTCGATGCACTTCTTCCTCAATTTTCTATTTGAGACTTCAATTTTTTGTTGAAAAGTAATGCTCGAGACCTAAAAATTTACCGGACCCGAGCACAAAGCCATAAAAATGGCTTGCGATTTTGTAAGCAAGTTCTTTTACAAAATTGTTACCAGAATTCTTAATTATGCCCAATGCCCAAAATCAAAAAAATTTTGCAAATTTAACGTGTCAAAGTGTCTGTTGGCGAACTTTCGTGCCTTATGGGCATCCCGTGCGTCCAATATTTTATGGGCATCCCTGGTCTGAGGATAAATGAGAGTTGAGTTTATCCCATCCAAACGCTGGGGGTGCTTTGGGTGCAATCGAACCCATTTACTCCCAATGGACGGAAGAGTCCTTGCGCAGCACCAATGTCGTCCATCCAGTCCAGTCTCACTCCTTCCCATCGCAAAACCATCACCAGTCTTCATTCGCGTTGCTGAAAAGTGATGGATGGGGGTGGACGGGATGGACGAGTGGGTGCGCATTCCAACGGAGAGCAGCAGCAGCAGCAGCGGGCTGAGTGGCTTGGGTAACCTTAGTAATAAACAACACATAATAGAGGAGGAGTACTGCACTTATTCGACCAGCAAAAACAACGCAGCATCAGTCCGATACAATCATTTGCCCTTCCCCAAAAGATTCTTACTAACACTAATTACTAAGGTTACCCAAACCATTCAGCCCGTTGCTGCTGCTCTCCGTTGGAATGCGCACCCACTCGTCCATCCCGTCCACCCCGTCCATCCATCAATTTCAGCAACGCGAATGAAGACTGGTGATGGTTTTGCGATGGGAAGGAGTGAGACTGGTCTGGATGGACGACATTGGTGCTGCGCAAGGACTCTTCCGTCCATTGGGAGTAAATGGGTTCGGTTGCACCCAAATCTCCCCGCGTTTGGATGGGATAAACTCAACTCTCATTCATCCCCAATGGAAACACACCATCATCCGCCAACATTTATATCGACGACAACCAGCGTATAAACTGAAGAAAAAGTCATTCTTGTGGGATTTTGCCTTTCATACAGCTGATCGGAATCGGATTATTTACACTTTCCATTTTCCATTTGATCACTTCACCTTCCCAGCTTTTCCATCACCGTTCCTTTTCACGTTTTCGCAAAATGTGATCATTTGATCATTCTCTCATTCTTTCCTTTGTCAAAAGAAGTTAATGGATCTAATTCAGGAGTAATGTTTTTGTATAAAAATATTTATATTTATTCGTTTTATTATTGTTTATTAGACAAAACAGTTTAGAAATAATTGATTAGTCAGTAATTCTCCACAAATTGCTATGTTAAGGGCCGATGTGAAGGAACGGAACCAGTTTAGTTTCGTTTGTCCAATTCGACGACTTATATTGCGCAATTCCATTCCCTAAAGATTATTATTTCATTTCTCTTCGGCGACATTTAAATTATGAAATAATATAAATATTTATTCTTCACATTTTAAAATTATTTCTTTCAGAATTAAACAAATTGTTTCTGTCATTCAAAATGGTATTATTGGGCGCCATTGACCAGGGAACTTCCAGCAGTCGTTTCCTCGTCTTCGATTCCGACAATGGCAATTTGGTGGCCGGACATCAAGTATGTAAAGTATAAGGCCAATTTGACAATTATAACTCTTTTCAACAGTTGGAAGTACGGCAACAATTCTCGGGTCCCGGCTACGTGGAGATGTGCCCGGAGGAAATCTTCGAGACAACAGTCCGATGCATTGAAATCACATGCGCGGAACTGCTCCGACGCGGCATTGAGCCGAAAAAAGCGATCAAAGCCATTGGCATCACCAATCAGAGGGGTGGGCTAACAAAATATTTGATTAACCTTTACAGTTTAGAATAAAATTAATAAATATTTATTAATTTTATTCAATTCATTTGCTTCAGAAACAACAATTGTGTGGGACAAAGAGACGGGACAGCATCTGAGCAACGCGATTGTTTGGTTGGACTGTCGAACGCACGAATTATGCGACGAGTACGTTCAGAAGACGCCGACATTGTGAATTTCCCAAAAAGCCAACAAAATATTAAATATTCAATTTTGAGGGACAAAAATCACTTCAAAGCGAAGACCGGTCTCCCCATTCACCCCTATTTTTGTGCACTCAAACTCCGCTGGCTTCTCGACAACGTTGCCGGCGTTCAGGAATCGCTAAAAAACGGTTGCAAATGATTAAATAGAATTAAATTCGCAATTTAATTAAATTTAGGAACGTTGCTGTTCGGCACGGTTGATTCGTGGCTGATGTGGAAGTTAATTGGGGTAATTTCATTAAAGCAATTTAATAAATTTTATTGCATTAAATTCTTTATATAAACTCTCAGATTCATGCCACGGACGTGACCAATGCCAGTCGGACATTGCTTATGGATTTGCAAAAGCTCAAATGGTCCACCGAAATGTGCGCATTCTTTGGCATACCAATGGAAATTTTGCCGGAAATTCGGAGCTCAGCTGAGATTTACGGACACATTTTGGGGGGTTGGTCAGAAGATTCACTGTTTAATTTTTTGAATTTCTGTCTTTAGAACCCCTCAAGGGCATTCCTTTGGCCGGATGCCTCGGGGATCAACAAAGTATCTTATTGAAAATATATTAATATAATTAAAATATATTAAAAGGTGCTTTGCTTGGCCACGGCTGTTTGCAGGCGGGCGAGGCGAAAAACACTTACGGAACCGGCACTTTTATGCTTTGTAACACCGGCCCGAGGGCTTTTCTCTCCAAAAACGGTCTTTTGACAACAATCGCTTACCAGGCAAAACAGAAACAATGAATAAAAAATTAAACAGAAAATCATTGAAGAGTTTATTTTCAGTTGGGCCAGTCGGCTCCGGTTTGCTTCGCCCTCGAGGGGTCTGGCTCCATCGGTGGCAACGTCGTGCGGTTTCTACGAGACAATCTCAAATTCTTCGAAGTGTTACTATTTCTTTTCTGCAAAGTCCCTTAATTTCCTAAAATGTGTTCAGAGAACGGCGGACATTGAAGAATTGGCCGCGAGTGTTCAGGACACTGAGGACGTTTATTTCGGTCCAATTTCTTTGCTATTTCCTGCAAAGTTTCCGTTGTTCAGTGCCCTGTTTCACGGGCCTCTACACGCCCCATTGGGACTCGACCGCCCGGGGCATCATTTGCGGACTCACCCAAAGTGCCACTCGAGCACACATTGCCCTTGCCGCACTAAAGGCACGCTTCATCCGTTACCAACTCTCATAAAATGGCATGCCACCAATTTGCAGGCAGTTGCTTTCCAAACGGTGGAAATGGTGGAGGCTGTTGAGGCAGATATGTCCGATTTAGGGGCAACGGTCCTTTCTCTTCGGGTTCTTCAAAATTCTTTCTTTGGTTTTAACTTCCAATTTATTTTTGAGGCTGACGGAGGGATGACTCAGAATGCGCTATTCAACCAACTCCAAGCCGACCTACTCGGACTGATGTTGGGATGTTCAAAAATGAGCGAAATAACCGGATGGGGCGCCGCTTTGGCTGCCGGCATTGGGGCGGGACTGATTAGGTAAGTGGGCAAATTGTTTTTAAATGTCAAACGAATGGCATTTTAAGTGCGACCACATTGAATGAAGTGCAACAACGCATTCGGCCCCAAAGTACAATTGTTTACCATCCTCAAATGGACGAGACACTGAGGGCCAAGGAAAATGGACGGTGGAAAGAGGCAATCCGGAAAGCTTTCAGATGGGCCTAAGAATCGACGGATTGTCTGTGATTGATGTATTATTACACCCAAAGTGCTGTCATTCCAGCGACCATTTCTGGCATTATTAGTGGGGATGCCAAAAGTGATAATAAATCGTTTTTTGATTGCTTTTTTGGGTTTTCACAGCTTACCGGTTTGCTTCATCTCCCTCAGCACGCCCCTCCAGCAATTTGTACGACCGATTCTGAACTTAATAAGTGCATTTATTAATATTAAATCCGCCAAATGATTGATTTGATGGATAAAATGAAATTGTCGCCCATTCTCTGCTCCCTTTGCTTCCCTTTTCCGACTGCAATTTCCGGATCCTTTCCCCGGCGGAGAATGTATTTAAAGTTAGCGATTTTGCGTGAAATGTAAGCCATTGATTGAATGTTTGGGTGGGAGAAATCGCCACAATTGTCGCCGGAGGGGGGGGGGGGGGCTTTTCTAATGCCAATTTTTGTTGAAAAATATTTAGTGATATTTTATTTTATAAGGACACCCACCGGTCATCATTGTGGCCGATGAATTTAGCTGTTTTGTGTTTTGTTGTAACCGTTTCGCTTATTAAAGGGAACCCCTTAAGCGGCATAAACAGTAAGTCCAGAAGCTTACTAATTACTAATTAGTAATTAGTGAGTTAGTTTCAACAAAATAATTAGGTGGGCAGCAGCACCGGTGCGGGTTGGACTACAAATGGAGTTGTGGGGCCTCTTCGTCGCCCACGCAACTTTCGCTAAGCGAACAAATGTCGTGTGCTGTCGCCATGCCGTTGTGTCCCAGGACATTTAGTTAATTAAAATATGGCCCAAAAATAGTTTAATTTGCTGACTGATCGATCAGATGAAGTCAACAATTGCTGCGTCCGCCATGACGCGTGCTATACGAACAAAATGGGACAACAATTTTGCGACAATTTGTTCTGCCAATGTCTTGTACCATTTTGTTGAAAATAATCCTTTCAAAACATTATTAATTTGTCCTTTCCCCGCCCCCAAAGTGCGTTTCAAAATGGGACGGGCCGTTGTGCGCATCGCAAGTTGGTGACGGCTTTTGCCTGATGGTTCGCGTTTTTGGAGTTTTCATTTACAAATCGGTTGGTTCCTCGTAATTTTGCAATGATAATTATTGTCCAAATTAAGAAATGAACATCAAATTGCCGTAATTATTGTCCAAATTAAAAAATGACCATCAAATTGCCGTAATTATTGTCCAAATTAAAAAATGACCATCAAATTGCCGTAATTATTGTCCAAATTAAAAAATGACCATCAAATTGCCGTAATTATTGTCCAAATTAAGAAATGACCATCAAATTGCCTGCCGCCACCCATTCGACCGCCCTCACCCCCCCCCCCCCGCCCGCCACCCAACCAACTTTTATGATTGCGACGGATTCCCATTCCTTCAGCAGTGAACCGATGAAAAAGGGCAAATAAACCCGTCCCCATGGCAACGGACGGACGGTATAAAGCCAAGTGATGACAAAATGAATATTTTTTTGGATGGACTTTTGAGCTGAAATTCTCCGCTTCCAAAGTGAGGGAGGGGACTGCTTTTACATCTTTGTGAGGGGGGAGGGGCTTTTATCTTTCACTTTTATTCGCAAAAAAAGGTTATTTATTGTCGTTAGCAAACTCAAAGCTCCCCACCCCTCAACTGACAAATGCCCCCATTTCAAAGAATGCGCCCGCCAACTTTCACAAATATTTCAATTTACTTTCAATGCAAATATTTTGTATAAATTGCCGCACTTTTCGATGGATCCGAATGAGCTAACGCAGAATTATGTGCGGAAAGCGTATGCGGACATTAAAAGGCGGGTCGACGAGGAGGCGGAGACGGCCAAACGCGGCACCGGCGGCGGCTTTTCGTCGATTGCCCGCAGTTTCCCTTTTGTGCTCGGCCATCTCCGACAAATTGCGCCACATTCCCTCATTTTGGACATTGGTTAGAATCTGCTGGACTTTTAAGTAGGGTTGGAGCCGGGCGGGTATCCCCGGTCAAATCGGGGAACGAGTAAAGACAAACCGGGGATCCCCGTTTTGCAATCTTTTAAGAAAATTAAATTAAAAATTCAGAAAGATGTGATGAAAGAAGTGGTCGGCGGTGCCGATACGCACCGCCGAGAAAAAAAATTGAATTTTTACTCAATTTGTTAAGAGATTTGCAATTAAATTCGGCAATTTTTTAAAGCTTTAAAAACTGAACAGGTTCAGTGAGGAAATTTTTTTTGAAGATTTAACGATATTTGCTAAGAAAATTGGTCGAGATTTTACTTGTAAAAGAGCGTAAAGATAAGGGCAATTTGAATTTTCTATTAGAAAATTCTTAATTCAAAAATTTTTTTCATTTTTTTAAATTAAAAAATATTTGAAAATTTACTAAAATATTCTTTTAATGGGGGAGTCGCGCAGTTAAAAAAGTGCTCGCACTCAAAGCGGGTTCGAAACGCAGCCCTCAACATCAGGCTTGTCGGAAGACAATGTGATGGCCATCTTTAGGGGTGCATTTCCATCCCCGTCCCCGGCGGGGATGAGATCGGGGATCCCCGTCCCTCTCCGGGACCAACCCTACATTTAGGACTGAAATATATAAAATGTGCACAAAAAAAACGAAACGAAAAAAGAAAAGAATTATTTTTGGGCTGCGGTGATAATTTGTACACGCGCGGAGATTCGTTTACAATTGGAATGGATGTGAACGGCGCGCCACGCGGAAAAGCGGAAAATGTTGACTTTGTGCTGGCCGATGCGTCTTATCCGCCATTCAGGTGCGAATATTCGCGCGACATTTGCGACTTTTAATTACTTTTTTGACTAATTAAGGCAATTAAGGCAATGAATTGGGGGAAAGGGAAGGGAATTTGCATAAAATTGTTTTGTTTTAGGAAGGGCCTTTTCGACGCCGTTTTGTTGGTGTCCGTCCTCCACCACATTCCAAATGAAGTAAAATGAATTTTAATTTAATTTTGTTATTGACGCAACGGCACTTTTCTTTTTTTAAGGAAATTCGTGCGAAATGCCTTCGAAATTGCCTTTGGCTCGCTTCAGCAGAAAAATGTCGCGTCGTCGCCGTCGTGTGGGCAAAGGAACAAAAAGCGGCTGAATTTTCTTCGAACGATGTAATTTTTGAGTGATAAAGCGTTTATTTATGTAATTTTTGACCATTTTAAATTGGGCAAAAAAATTAAAAAGTTCTTTTAGGTTCTCGTCCCCTACAATTTGGAGGACATGCACAAATTGGGCAAGCAATTTGTGAATAAATAAATATATGTACAGTATACTTAATGTTTTTCTTTTGGGATTAATTCAAAAAATTTAAAAAGGGGGCGGAGCTTCCGCGTCAAATTCTATAAAATTGTTCAGGGCACACCGTGGAAATACCCTTCAACAAGGAAACCACTCGAGAGCAGCGCATAATGCTTGTTTGTATTCATAAAGGCTAATTGAAACAATTTTAATCAAAAGAATGCTGTGCCAATTCGAGTGAAAGTGCCGCCAAATATTCGATGTCCGAATTATTTGCCGAAAAATGTTCGGCGGAGAGTGCTGGAAGTGGTGAGCCGAGTTGGCTGGCTTTACCCGATGATGTCCATGGACTTTTACGAGCAACAATTGAATTTTATGGCCAATTTTCTTATTGACCGTTTGGGAAAATTAAAGCGAATTAAGGGTAAGTATAAATTACTTAAAGGAGGAGGAAGCAAAAGCCGGGCGGTGTCTTCAAACGAAAGGCAAAAAGTTTCCAATAATGACTGATTATATCAATCTTTGATCACTGAAGAAGCCATTTTTAACGGAATAAATCCAAAACTTACAAAATCAAATTAAGATTTTTCGCCCAAAAATATCTCAGCGCGTGACCCGCGGGGGAGCATTTGCGAATTCTCGCTGAAAGTGTCAATTTCGGTGCTGGACGACGCATTTGCCCAGTTGAGAAAGATCTATCGCGACGTGTTAAAGTGAGTACAGTAAAAGATAGGCAAAATGATAATTACCCCCCGGGTAGGAATCGAACCCACGACCTTTGGTGCCATTCATAGTTTAAGCATCCCAGCAAGTTGGACATTGACACATTCGCTTCCTTAACGTATTTTGACTTTCGGTTATTTCATTGCCATGCCTTGCACAGATACCGCTACTACCATCTGTTCAGTGCCGACGAATTGGAACGGCTAATGGCCAAAATTCGGACGACCGACCCCTTCGGCGACTTTCAACCGATTGAAGTCGAATACGAACTCGGCAATTGGTGCGCAGCTGTCCAAAGGTGCGACGACCCAAAAAAGACGGACGAACGGACGCTCCTCCCGTAAATTGAGGGTCAAAAACAATTTAAAGAAAACAACGGATTTATTCAATCGAAAAATAGGCATTTATTTAGTAAAAATTTCACCAGTAAAAGACGGAAATTTGCAATAAATTTAAAAACATTTGTTCCATTTGTTTGTTTTTGCTTCTTTATTATTATAATCATCCGACCCCCAACTCTTTTTTTGCTTATCAATTTCTTACCCGTTAGTTGTATGTTTTCGTTTTTGTTTCGGCGAAAGAATTCAGCGTTTTTTATATTCTTTCGCTAATCACTCACTCGCCCTCAATGCTATCCACTTGATCAATTACTCAAGTAATTAAGGGACGGGTGTCTCATCCATTCTTGAGGATCATTGATTTGTCCAGGGGGGATGATTAAAGTTTTGGGACAACAGACAACAGCGGTGTTTTTGTTTTGCACTGTTTTGGTTTAAAGGGTGGGTGGGGTAGAGAGTTCTCTCCCTCCTCGGGGACGGGGGTCCCCCCCCCCTCCCTCCCCCCCCCCTCGGGGACCCCCTCCCTCCTCGGGGACGGGTTCCCCCCCCCCCCCCCCCTCCCCCTCGGGGACGGGGGTCCCCCCCCCTCCCCCTCGGGGACGGGGTCCCCTCCCTCCTCGGGGACGGGGTCCCCTCCCTCCTCGGGGACGGGGGGTCCTCCGGTGCATCCATTCGTCCGTCCACTTCTCTCCGCCTCTGCCAAAGTTCCAGCCACAGGAAGAAGCACACAATCCCCCAAATTCCCACGGGCCGGGGATGCGAATCTGAGTTTCTTTTTTTATTGTTTTTTGCTCTTTCTGCCCATTCAAATTTGGTGATGAATAACTTCAACGAACGTGTCGAAGTGGACGAGATCGGATGCCATCGACAACGCTTGCACCAGTAAGTGAAAGTGAATTCGATTTCTGGGCACGAATAAGCAATTAATCTGCTAATTGATTAATACAAAAATGACATTTAAATCGGTGAAATAGGCGAATTCTGTCCCCTAATGTAAATGATAAAGTTTTAAAACAAAGCAAAATGGAAAAGGGCGAATTGTTCACCTTCGCTTTGGGTGCCTTCGCCATTGTTCTGATCGTCGTCGTCGTTGTCTATTACAAATGCATCGACCGACGTAAATTAAATCATTTTTACTAAATTTAATTTTTTTTTTTTCGTTTAGCGCCAAGAAAACGATTTTATTGAGACGTCAAAACAATGATTTGTCAAAAACAACTTTATTTGCTGTTACGCAGCAAAATTGACGACATTTTTCTCAGATATAAGTCAAAACAAAAGCGATTGAACGAGCCGGTCTTTCCAAAAGAAATTTAATTAATAAAAAAATATAAAAACAAAAAATTTATTTTGTATTTCACTTTAATTGAATAAACAGAATTATTGACTTCCCAAACGATCGGTGGCGGGTCGGTCGGAGTTTTAAAAAAAAAGTATTTTAATTAATAATATTAAATTGTACGGGTTCGCCCGGGGGCCTAAATACGGATTCGCCCGGGGGCCTAAATACGGATTCGCCCGGGGGCCTAAATACGGATTCGCCCGGGGGCCTAAATACGGATTCGCCCGGGGGCCTAAATACGGATTCGCCCGGGGGCCTAAATACGGATTCGCCCGGGGGCCTAAAAACGGATTCGCCCGGGGGCCTAAAAACGGATTCGCCCGGGGGCCTAAAAACGGATTCGCCCGGGGGCCTAAAAACGGATTCGCCCGGGGGCCTAAAAACGGATTCGCCCGGGGGCCTAAAAACGGATTCGCCCGGGGGCCTAAAAACGGGTTCGCCCGGGGGCCTAAAAACGGATTCGCCCGGGGGCCTAAAAACGGATTCGCCCGGGGGCCTAAATATCCTCGGGGGCTTCCATCGCCTGTTTTCAAAAAGCGCTTTTCACTTTATACGCGGACATTTCAATTATTGCCGTGGTCTCCGTCCTTTCCTTGAATTGAAACCAAAGGTTGGCGCAATTGACACTTTTTACAATGGCTGAATAAACAAACCAAAAGCTTTTCCGTCGTTTGTTCAGATATCGCCGGCTTTAAATTAAACAAAATTTCGGATATAAAAGGCGGACGACAAATAATTAAAATTAATTTAAAACTATTCGTTATAAAGAAATAAAGCAATGAGCAAAGGTTCAATCACTTGCTGCTGCTTTTTGTTACTCGCAATTGCCGTACTTCCATCGGCGGGTAAATGAATTGAGCAAGCTTCTTTCTTCCACTAATTGGCTTTAATTGCATTTAATTGGTTTAGCCGTCCAATCTCCGCCGTATGGCCAACTGCAAGTTCAGGGGAGCAAGCTGATGAGTTCGAGCGGGAAGCAAATAATTTTGAGAGGTAAAGTGATAAAAAACAATTAGAAATTATATGTTTTTAATTGTAGGAATGTCTCTGTTTTGGAGCCAATGGGACCCGAAGTACTGGAATGCCGAAACTGTCAACCAACTGAAGTGCAAATGGGGCATTAACATCGTATGTCCGTTTGTCTATTTGTCCGTTTGTCTATTTGTCCGTTTATCTATTTGTCTTAATCGGTGTAATTAACAACGAATTTAGCTTCGGGCTCCGATGGGCGTTGAGGGCAGCGACGGATATTTGCAAAGTGCGGCGGCAAATACGGCGAACACTCAGAAACTAATGACGGTTGTTGACGCGTGCATAAATGCGGGCATTTACGTTATAATCGGCAAGTTAAATATTTGTTGAATATTTCAAATTTGTAAATGCACCATTTCAGATTGGCACTACACCAGTGGCACGGCATACACTGACAAAGCTGTGGAATTTTTCAAGAAAATGGCACAGAAATATGGCAAAAACCCACACATTTTGTACGAAGTATGGAACGAGCCAGTTGGGGTCGATTGGAAACAAGTGCTGAAGCCGTACCATCAGCGGTTGATCTCGGTATTTCGAACAATACCCGGGGACAAACAAACTATACTTAATTTAACCCCCGAAGGCAATTCGAACCATTGACCCCGACAATGTGATCCTTCTGGGCACGCCCAACTACTCGATGGATTTGAATTCTGTGGTCAGCAGCCCCATCACGGGCCAAAAGAACATTATGTATGCTAATGAGTCCATTAACAAAATAATTAATTTCCTTCCAAATTCATTACCTTTACCTCGACCTTTTACCCTTTTCCGCTTTTGTGAAGGTATTCATTTCACTTTTATGCGGCCGACTCAACTCCGAGTGAACAGACCAAACAACAAAACATGGTAAAGAAAGTGACACAAGGCGGTTTGCCGGTGTTCGTCACTGAAAGCGGTGCCGGCTCCGGCGGGAGCAATTCCCCCGTCAATTTGCCTATAATGAACCAATGGTACATTCAATGGACTTTCCAATCTTTTTGATCAAATCGAATGAACTCCGTCCGATCAGGTTGTCCCTTCTGGAGCAGCTCAAAATCTCATATATCATTTGGGGCGTTCGCGGAGAAGGAAATTACCAAAATCCGCTAAAGCAGGGGACGGCACCCGCAAATGTTGGGCTGAGCTCGTCGTTGACGGACTACGGGAAGGTGGTCAAAAATGTGTTCACAAAGAACGGACAGCCGAAGGGATGCTGACAAAAGAAAAGAGACTTCATTCATCGGATGCAAATTAACAATAATTAATTGGGTAATTTGGTGTAACTGCTAATGGCGATGTCAAATAAATACAAATTTTAATGTTTGAATTTGAATTATTTGTTTATGAGGCGCCTTTTCCCAAAGGTCATCGGGGTCACGGAAGTTCAGAATTGTTGCATAAGAATAGTGAAGGCGTTTTACTTCCATAAACGAATTCAAATTGTTTCTTTTGTCTTCGACGGATGAACGCCCTCCCCCTCCCCCCCGACCTTTTTGTGTTTGGTTGCGGGCATTCCTTCCCCCCTCCCCCTCCGTTATAACCTTTCAACTTTTTGCTGCTGCCCCCCCCCCCCCCCTCCAAATCGCCAATTAATTTTAGTCATTTCCATTTTAATTTTGACGATTTTTGGTTTTTATTGTGCTGGGAAACTCCAATTAGAAGTCGGACCAGAAATGTTGTAAGGCCGGCGTCCGGCGGGAGGAGTTCAAATTGAATTTTGAAAATGGTCGCTTATGGGGGGAAGTTCGACGCTTTTCCTTTTGCGTGCCATTCACATTTATTGCCATTCAATTCCTTGTCACTGCTTTTCTGAGATGGGCATGAGAATGTGAGAAGATGACGGACGATTGTTGGGGGTTTACAATCTGAGAAAAAACGAACAAATTCCCCCCCCCCCCCCCCTCCCCTTCCAACGGCGGGTGCGATGATTCAATTCATTTTCACTTAATCTCTCGCCTTCTTGCAAATACGACATAAATATTGGCACTTAATGTCAAAAGTTTAAAATTAATTTTTCTTTTCTTTTTTAGACTTTATGTATAATAACGCCCATCACAACAGTTCCACGCCAGGAGATATTCCCAGCCAACAACAGCTCCAACAGCGCTATTGGAAAATCCAAAATGGCGGTGGCAGCATTCTCGCGGGTGGGCAGCAACCTTTTCGAGGCGTAACGGTAAGTCAAAACGAATTTTAATGACTTCCAAAATTGTTAATTAAGCATCCGATGCTTTCTTTGGCCGACCAACCGCCGCCATTCCATCGCCGCACAGTCGAAGGGGCCCCGCCGATTAAAAGGGCCCATCGAGACGAAGACAGCGCCGGCGGCGTCGGAGAGGGAAGGGAAGGGACAGCCGAGGGCGAAAAAGTTGCCTTTTAAAGTTGGGGGAAGAAAAACGAAAACCCAAACTTTTGAGGAAAATCAACAGCCAAAGGCCAAACGACTCCATTTGCCAGAAAGCGACGGGGAGGTGGACGAGGAGGAGGAGGAGGAGGAGAGCAGCCGATCCACAAAGTGAGAGTCAAGAACAATTAACCATTCAAATGTTTGCAGGTCAAGCAGTTCGGCAGAAAACGAAGAGTCAGTGAACTGCTGCTTTTCATCGTCGGCGCTGCACCAACAACAGTCTCAGTCGCATCACACGGCGAACTTGATGGTCACGCCTCACCAACGGAGTCAAGCCTCGTCAGCTTCGATCGTAACATTTAAATGCTCAAGCCTAAGGCATTCGAACTTTCATTTGCAGGGCAATCCGCTGGCCCATTCGACTCCGTATTTGGGCGCTCTTTCACTGAACTCCTTCCAACAGCCGTTGGACTATTGGGGCAATTCCTTGTGGTGTTAATTGTTAGGCTCATTGAACGTCTTCAGCAATGAGTCCTCCTCATCTGGCGTTGGTCGCCGCAAATAAAAATATAATCGCCCGGGGCGCCTTTGTGTCCAACCCTTCCCTGGGGCAACTGACGTCGTCGCCCGCTTATTACAGTAACTTTTACGGGCAACAACATCAAAACGTACGGGGATATTTGGAAGATTTAGAATTGCATAAATTGACGCTTTTAGCTAATGGCAGCACAAGTTGGAGGAGGAATGGCAAGCGGCGCTGGCAATTCCTT
The DNA here is from genome assembly GCA_018350325.1 of Globodera rostochiensis. Classification (NCBI taxonomy): domain Eukaryota; kingdom Metazoa; phylum Nematoda; class Chromadorea; order Rhabditida; family Heteroderidae; genus Globodera; species Globodera rostochiensis. The sequence continues at coordinate 1,416,329 of JAEVLN010000008.1, read as the reverse complement.
TTCACTGCAAACTGTCAAAGATTTTAAGCATTCAGTCGATAGCGAATATTGCCTAAATTCGTTCCCCCATTTCCAGCAGGGATACGCTCCAATTCTTCAACAGAATTTGTCCGTCAATTCGACCTATCAAAGCCGGTGGTTTAATGAAACTGAATTTAAACTTAAACAAATGTTGCAGAGATAGCGGAGTTGGAAGTGTGAAGGTGGAGCTGAAGGGTCAGTGGTGGCAGGCAATGATAGATTCATGATTTGAAATGGAATTCAGAAGATGGCAAAAACGAGACAGGGAGCAGTACATCCGGGGGGTCGGATGAGAGTGGAAGTAGTGCCATCGGCAGGGATTTGGTGGGAATGTCAGGTGATTGGGAATAGTAAGATGGTTGCTTTAACCTTGCCAATACGGTTCAGAGGCCAAATTCCCGCCCTTCTTCGAAACCATTACCGTCGATGGCCAAAAGACACCCCGAGACTTGGAATCCATTCAATTTGGAATGGTGAAAATGCAATTGTTCGCTTGGGGTGAGATTTTGTTTGAGGTACCTCCTCGTCTTGCCCTGCTGAACTGCAACAAAAAATACCCAATCACATTGGCCGAAATATTTCGTCGTTTGAATTCGCCGGAATTTCTGAACACTTCCTATTTGAGCGGAATTCTTAGAAAGTGCGTTTTTTTGATTTTTTATTTATTGTTTCGATTTCCATGCGATTTAGAGCCAAAAATACGAATGCCGGGAAAGAACTTCGAAATCATTTGAACAGCTACGGGTGCGGCATTGATTTGAGGACGGGCCGTCGCAAACAGTCCTCAGTGACAACGTTCACTACTCTCTGTGAACGTAAGAGAATTAATGAAAAGTTTTTGAAATTTTTCTTTTTTAGGCGAAGCGATCCAAGTAAGTTCACTAAATTTTGTCGTAAATATTGTGGGAAATCGCCCTAACCCCACAAAAATAGATGGCGGACGACTTCAACAAATTGGCCTCCGAGAGCTTTCCGCACCAACAAATTGCGCAGGAAATGAATCGACGTGCGGATGCAAAGTCTTCAAATGTTGTACAACGATTGCTTGACGTGCGGAACACCAGGCAATATTTGGCAATTTGAAGACAAATTCAATAAAAAGTTTTAGTCAAATTCTTTGCGAAGCGATCCAAATTCTCCAGCAGGGCATCGAAGACGAAACGCTTCCGTTTCCCTCCGCCAATCAGCAGGTTGCATTGGTAGAGCCAGCCGATCAAAGTCTGCTCCTCCCGACGACAGTGTACGGCATCAAGAACTTCTCACGGGTGGGTATATAAATTGAAGCAGTTCGACTGTCACCTTCACCACAACAGCTATCCCACTGTTTCGGCAACCGCACCGTTATGGTCGCATGGGGAACATTGTTGAATGTGTTCCAGAAGTGGGAACAGTCACTGGACGAAACATTGAAAAATGTTGTGGGGTTGCCTGGCACTTCGGTAGGCATTAGTCTTCGTTTTGATGTTTTCGATGTCCGAGTCCCCTCAAAGGCTTTTTATTCTGTCTGTTGAAGTTTGAATGCTCGCTTAGCTTTTGCTTACAGATGTATAGATCTTTCTTTTCCATCAAACACAGAACAATGACCCGCAGCAATCCGTGAAACGTAACTATGAAGGATGAAGAAACAGAAACTTTGAATGGGAGTCGGACAGAGTTGATCAATTGGGAATGATCGATCGCTAATCTCTGCACGGTTTCAGACTAAGTTGCCCCCGACCCCTCGGGGGCGGAATGTTGGGGAGCAACTCTATCTCCCCAGACCCTTTAGCAGTAGCTTTATTTTGATCCTATTCATTGAAAAACTTGTTTTATTTATTATGTGCTTACATTTGTCATCGGTTTATTATTTTTATGTTCAAAAGAATAACAAAGTAATATGTTATTTGATGCACTGATTACTAGTGTTCGGCAAATGGGGTTTTTCGGTAAAAAAATATCGAAATCTCGCAATTTTTTCGGTCGGTATACCGAATCGGTAATACCGAAAAAATACCGCGGTAATACCGAAAAATACCGCGGTAATACCGTACCGTGCCGAACACTACTGATTACAATTTGTCAATAGAAAATAAAAATTGAGAATTTAAATCGGTTGAAAATGACCAGTCTTATTTGTTAGTCCTCCGTCTTGCCCCACCTTTTGGCGTGTGCAGTACCTGGCCAGTACCGTTTAATTACCCATGGGTAATTATTTTTCAACCTCCTCAGAAAGGACGACATTATTAAGGGGTGGGGGGACCCCCAGCCGGGTCACGCGCGACTTCTTCCGGAGTCTGCCCCACCTGCTGGCCGTCGTAGTCGAGTGTGCGGTACTTTGGCTGCTATTTTATGTCAAATAACATTTGCAGACAATTTTTAAAACAAAAAATATTTTCCACAAATTTTAACCAAAAGGGCTCCCCCCCTATAAGTTTTGTCAAATTTGAGGTAATTATAATTCACTGCTAACTATTTACATAAATGACACTACATCACCCCAAAATATGCTTTGAACAAGGGGTTGGTCTCGAAGAAGGACGGGGATCCTCGGCCATTCTCATCCCCGTTCCTCGGTTTGCCCATCCCCGAAAACGGGGATCCACGGTCTCTTCCCCGGCTTCTTCCCCCATTAATAATTTTTAATAATTTTCAAATATTTTTTAATTAAAATGCAAAAATGAATTTTGTATTAAGAGTATTTTACGCTCTTTTACAAATAAAAATCTCGACCAATTTCTTAGCAAATATCGTTAAATCTTGAAAAAAAATTTCCCGGCTGAACCTGTCCCGTTTTTAAAGCTTAAAAAAAATTGACCGAATTTAGTTGCAAATCTCTTAACAAATTGAGTCAAAATTCAAATTTTTTTCTCGGCGGTGCGTATCGGCAGAGTGTGGGTCGTTTGGGCCCCGCCGTTTGGGCCCCAGGGACATTTGAAGTGCCATAACTTTTCTTGGAACTATCCAAACGAAACAAATTGGGTACCAATCGAAAGCTCTTTATGTTTAGAAGCTATTATCTAGCAGGGACTAAACGATCATTTAAATCTTTAAAAAGTTAGGTATGGTTTAAAAAGAGCGAAAACCTATGTTTTGTGGTAATTTTCGATTATAACTTTTTTGAAAAGGATTTAATTACCTTGTTGATTTGAATATAAAATCTATCCAACCAAAGCTTTCGATTGATACCAAATTTGTTTCGTTTGGATAGGTGCAAGAAGAGTTATGGCCCTTCAAAGCTCCCTGGGGCCCAAACGGCGGGGCCCAAACGTCCTGCTCCGTATCGGCACCGCCGACCACTTCTTTCATCACATCTTTCTGAATTTTTAATTCAATCTTAAAGGATTGCCAATTTTTGCAAAATGCTTAATTTTGTCAAAATTTTGGTGAATTCTTAACAAAAATTCCAAAAATCCCGTCGGCACCGTCGGGCTCTCCCTCCCAGAAAAATTAAATCGATCTTTTGGGGTGCATTTTTTGTCCAAGAAAAAGACTTTTTTAGGGGTGCTTTTTAGTCTGAAAAAAATTTTGATTTTTAAAAAATGTAACTCAAAAAATTGCATTTTATTCAAAAAAAATGCACTTCTAAAAATGGATTTTGCTCATCCCCGAAAACGGGGATTCCCGATTTGACCGGGGATCCTCGCCCGGGACAAACCCTACTTTGAACCCTCAAATTTTCATCCCTCTAAAAACATTTTTGAAGATTTTTTAACATTAAATTGTAATATTATGACCATCAGCTGCACTTCTTCCAAAGACACCAGTCAAAATGACTTTGGTTTGGTTGACGAACAACAAAAAGAATTCAAAATGGTTCTAAAGGAGCAAAAAGGTTTCTTCAATTCAATAAAATTGGATGAAAGAGTTTATACACAGCTCACGAAAGGACCGTGGTCGGCGTGCAGTTCTTCAGGGACCGGCGGACCGGACAATTGAGCCTGGTCAGCATTGGGCACGACTCTCTGAAGCTTTGGAGCGTGTCAGCATTTGGACCATTACATTTTTACCAATTTTTTAACTTTAAGCATTACTTTCGACGACGAAATTGAATTGACCCAACTGAAAGAGGCGAAACGATGGAATTGCGGGGTCCAGTCATATGCAATGGCTGAACATGGAAACGGTCAGCAAATTGTCATAATCAAATTAATTGACAAAAATTGGATGTTTAAGTTTTATACTCAAACAATACAAAAATTTGAGTGCGTCGGTGTCTATGGGAACTCAAAAATAAGCTTTATTCGGGATTTAGTGCTTTGAAAATAGACAAATGATTTGGGCAAATAATGCCTTCCAATTCTTGAAGAATTTTTTGTGGTCGGCACCGAATCGGTCCTTCACATTGTCGGCTTCGGTGCTTTGGAGATGGACGGTGCGGTGAGCAAAGTTCAACGAGGAATGATGGAAATTTGGTTTGTGCAAGTAACCTCAACGCCGGGTCACTTTTTGACAGGTTCGAATTCGGAAAGAATCGCTGTCTTGGCCTAAAAATAAGAAAAAAATTTTTGCCGATTTGAATTTTTCAAAAACGCAAGTTTTTTTTTGAGAATTCTGCTTCACTTCTGCTAAGGAGGGGTCGCTTTGATTCGATCTGTTAAAAGATTTGCAACGAAATTTAAAATAGGAGGGGGGGGAAGACGTCTTAGTTTCATTAAAATGTCCATTTTTAAGGTTTTGGTCTAAAACAAAAAGGCACTGTTAGGCTATGCTATTACCCTCCTAAATTGGAGCAGTGAATGCCGGCAGATTTATGCCGGACGGTCGATTAATTCCCTTTCAGTTAACTTCCAAGCCGACCAATTACAAATTCTAAACACCCGCGGGGAAGTGCTGAACGCCGTTCCCTTTGAAAAGGCCAAACAAATTTCGGCGATTATTTATGTAATTTATATATTTATTTATTCATTCATTTATAATTTTAGGGATTTCAATTCACTGCCATTGGCAATTCGCATGGCATCATTTCGGTGGCCAATTCGTCTACCCTTCAAACTTTGTATAGCATTGAAGGTGAACATTTAGTAGAATCGAAAAAAGGTTTAATTCCACGATTCAATCGAAATGCCAAAATTCGGGGCGATCGTTATTGTGGTTGTGGTGTCTTCCCTGCCCCCCCCCGATTGGTCCCTGTACTGCTCTATCTCCGTGGTCCCTGTACTGCTCTATCTCCGCCATCAGCCCATTCGATGAGAGTGCGTTGTCTGACCTTTATCGCCGACGATGGGAAGCTGTTGAGTGGCTCTGATGACAAAACCGTCAAACTTTTTGCGCTGGGCGAAACGCGGGCCCAACTTTTGCGCATATTCTGTGGCCACAAAGGCATTGTCACGGGATTAGCCGTCTGTCGCGCCTCCGAAGGGCAGCGATTTGCGAGTTGCGGGACGGACAATTGTGTAATTGTGTGGAATACGCAGAGTGGGGACAAAAGTCACGTGTTCGGAGAGTGCACGGGGACAGCCAATGACGTTGTGAGTGCCATTGGCTAATCACTTTTTACTTTTCAAAACAGCCGCGTTGTGTTGCATTTACACCCAATGGACGTTTTTTGGTCGCCGGCTCCGAGGATGCCAACATTTTGGCTTTTCGCGTGCCGCAACCAAAAAATTACGTGGAACAATTGCCGTTGGAGTTGGAGAATGGCACAAATGGCGATGGGTTGGCGATGGACGAGTGGGAGAGAGAGGGTGGGTCGTCTTTTGCCCTCCAAATGTTCGATTTGCCCGTCCTTTATTAAAGGTTCTCCGATTGCCGAATTCAACGACTCGACGCTTCACCCATCGGCGGATTATGTCGATGCTTTTGAAGGGCAGCCCCCCCAGCATCGACAACTTGGCACCACCCCTTCCGGCGAAGACACTCCGAATGGGTCGGAAATGGCCGATGATGGAGGGCAAACGCAGTCGTCCTCCCAGCAGAATACACCCGCAGATGGCGGTGAACGTCGACGGCCCCCACAGGGAGAGGAGGGGGAAATAGACCCGGAGGAAGTGGAGAGGCGCGAATTGGAGATGGAGCTGGGCATCGATTGAAGCTAACACACTTATCTCTTTTTTCTCATCGTGTTCATTCACAATTTTTTCATTGTTTAAGTTTTGGTGTCTTCCAACATTTGAATAAAGACCGAAAAAAAATTTCTGAAATTTAATGTCTTTTTACGGCAAAAGGTATCCGGCTAATCCGCTTATTTGTATATTCTTCACGCAGAAATTGTGGCATATCCAAGAAAACAAATAATATAATTTGTAAGGCTGTTTAGAGATACGTATTACGTACTGATTATGGGGTGGGAGGGGGGAAAGTGAGTAACGTACACAACAAAATGCGTTTGTGGACAAATGGAATAAAATAATGTTTTTATGAGAGGAATGAGGGCGAGAAAATGCTGACCATGAGGTAGCCTTGGGTGAGGATGGCCGGGGAAAGCATTACGGGCGAAAAGATGGCACCGCCGAGCGTTTGGGGCGAGACAATGTCGGGCGCGAGGACTTTGGATATTTGCCGAGGGTCAAAGTTTATTTGGGCGTACTCACGGAGTGGACTGAAGATGGCGGGCGACAGGGCGAACGGGTTCAAAATGCTGGGACTGATCGCCTTCGATGGGAAGGGAAGGGAAGTGAACGGATGTATTTATGCGCGGGCTTAATCATTTGTGGACAAATGCCAATGAATGTGAAAGCCATCGGACAACGCTCAGAAAACAAAGGCCAAAACTTTTGCAATTTGGCCCTTTTCTAACGATTTGAATTTGAAATGGCTTTACACTTTCACATAAAATGCCTACCACGGGAGTGAGGATGAACGGCGTGAGGATAACCTGCAATGTTCACGGATTAGGGGGAACAACAACTTTTGGGATTTACCGGGTTTAGGATCAACGAGCCCAAAAGGGCCGGACTAAAAGGCTTTTTTATATACATACAAATAAAGTTTCAAGTTAATAAAATTAACTTTGCACCTTAACACGTACGGGTGGGCCACAAATGGAGACAAAATCGCTGGGCTCATTCTGAAAAGAAAAATAATTAAATGAATTAATTATTATTTGCTTACAATGTGGGGCTGAGAATCTGTGGTCTGTGGAAACAAACAAAACTTTTAAATCGCTGACTTTTAATCTGACATTAAACGGCCGAAAAGCAAAGACCGCCGAATACCTGAAGATGTTTGGTGAAAGAATGTGCGGAGAAAGGCTGAAATCGGTGCAAAAAATGTTGCAAATGTTTGACAAATGAATTGTCACGGACATGGTTGGTGCCAAAACGCTCGGGCTAAAGGAAGAAATGCCAACGGAGGATGGCAAAGGTCAAGTTGCCCGACCTGAAGCTGTTCGGCGACAGAATGGTGGGGCCGAGCACGGCCAGGCCATGGATTGGAGTGAATGCGAAGGGCGACAGAATGACCGGCTCGCGCACTCTCGTGGCAAAAGTGCGTTTGACGCGTCGTTGAGGCAAATGGCCGTCTAGTGTGCCCTTCGAATGGTAAAAGCACCTTTTGTCTTTTCCGAATTTTATGAAAGCGAAACATTTTGGGGTTGCCCAAGGGCACTGCCCGAGGCGATCTGTTCGATGGACGCCCACAAGGCGAATTCTTTCTCCTCCAAGCTCATCCGATCATAAACATCGAACCGGGCCAATTCAGGCAGTTTCCCCAAATCGACAGCTACAATTAATAACAAAATGAGTTTTTTGAGCACAAATCGGCCATTCTCCGGCCCCACCTTGGTCCCGCAACAATTTCTCAATTTGCTCCTTTCGGGCAAAAGTGTAGCCGTTCTGCTCGCACTGTTCCTTTTGCTGAACGTCCAATGAGTCTTCCAACGCGAAAAAAGCCTTCACAATTCGGTCCGCAGTTTCCATTAAGGGCCCACCCACACATAAAACGAACGAACATTCCCAACCATTTGAATATGCCCAAAATTACCCTCGTTGAAGACGTTCAGGTCCCTGAACAGCTCCAGCGTCTGCTCCACTTTGTCAGTCGTCCCCATGACGCCCATCAACGTCCCGATAAGCCCCAGCCGCTCCTCCTCCCCAACGCCCGCCTTCCTCAACATCTTTCCCGACATTTCTTCTGAACGCCTCCCCCCCCCCCCCCTACTCCTCTCCCACCTCTGGCACATTTCCAATTGCCCCATTGTCATGTTCGTCGTACATCGCCAACAAGGTCGGGGACAGCAGCGAGTTGTTGTGGAGGGAACCGCCTTTGTCGGGTGTCAGCGGCATAAAACGGGGGCTGAAGAGACGGACATTGTGCAATGACGACTTCGTTCGGTTGGCTATTGCCAAGTCGATTAGTTTGAGACCATCCTGGAGCAGACCCACGTGGGAATGCTGCAAAACATGGGCTGTGTGTACAGTGTGCAATGTAACTGCCGGACCTTCTGAACTTACCCTATCTTCGGGACTCATCGACGGCTCCTCACGGTCCAATACAATGTCGTACCTCAACAGACCAACACCAACTGATCAGGACAGCTCAATTCACAAAGTTCGTACATTCTCTTCTCGAACACTTTGCTCCCCGGGAATTTCTTCCTCCGTTCGATTTCTCCCACCACTCTCCGCAGCCTCCCATAAACGTTTTGCCATCGCTCATTCGTTCGCTCGCCTCGCCGCCCACCGATCAATTTGACGAGCAAATTTGTGATCTGCCAAATAATGAGACGGAATTCTTTTGAATGAAATAATCCACTCGAGAGCCGACGGATTTGTCTGACGGAGAAGCCAATGGAGCCGCCGCAAGCCGTGAGGAGATCTGCAAGGACTTAAAGAGTGAATAATTTGCACTAAAACAGACTTTGAACTTCCGCTCCTCTTTGATCGCCTGCCGCTTTCCCACTAATCGATCCAAACTCTTCTAATTGTTTAACAAAATGTGCAAAATTCCGTATTAGACGCGGTTACTCTTTTTATAATTGTTGCTTCCTGAGCCGTTTTGAGGGCGACCGCCCGCTTCTGATCAGACAAAAGGCTCCTCGGCTTTCTCTTCCTTACCCTTCCCATATAACGCAAAAGCCGTTTTGATTTAATCAGAACTTTTAAAATGGCACCAGACTTTTCTAAATAGCTTTCTATGATTTATGTCCTTTTATTTTTACTCCAACCTTTCCTCTCCGTTTCTGATATCTGTTCATTCTCTTTCTCTCCCAATGATGGCACTTTGCTCTCTCCCTCTTGGACCAATGATGGCACTTTGCTCTCTCCCACTTGGTCCAATGATGGCACTTTGCTCTCTCCCTCTTGGACCAATGATGGCACTTTGCTCTCTTCCTTCTTCTTTATTGTTCTTCCCCTTTCCACCATTCTTTTCCCTCCAAACTGCCGTTTTCTGCTCTCCACAAGACATTTGGCTGCGTTTATCACTTCCTTTTGCGATGCTTCGATCCGATCCAGACATCGTGCCAATTTTTGCTTTTGTGCTGGAATTAGCAATTTGATTAGGCTTAATTAGTTAAAAAGTTTAATCCATTTGAATGTTTTGCAAAACGGACTTTCCGTCAACTGTTTGTAGTGCTTTCTGCCCACTTGTCCCACCAGTGCCTTCACAGCCCCGTAATAAATATTGCCATGAAAGTGGCGGAGTTTATCAAAATTCTCTGATGACACTTTCAATTTGTCAAACTTCGACAAAATTTCGCTTTCCTTTGGCTCATTGGCATTTTCATTTGTTTTTTGTTGGGGGCTGTTGATTGGACGGGCGTCTGGATTTGCAAACATTTTATTGAATAAAAGTGCCGCAGCACTGAAACCGTATCCGAAAATCATGACAATCGCCAAGGCTACGCTGAAATGGCGCAAAAACGATGGCACCGAATCGACCGCTAACCGAAGCAGAAATTGTATCATTCAAAAAATGCTTGTTGCAGGGATTAATCAATCGGTAAGTTCTTCTCGCCTAATTAATATTATTCTAATTGATTTAAGTGATCATTCACAAAAAACGACGAATGTTGCGGGGGGAGAGGGGGAGGCGATGCAATAAAATGCTTCTTTCCATCCCTTTACTTTTTGATTGAATAAATGCCGTGGAGAACATTTTGCCCGCCTACCTCTCGGAATTCCAAAAATTGCTTTCTTTGGTCATAAATCTCCCGCCCCCCCCCCACCAAACCGGAAAGGGTCGCTTTTTGCGTGGGGTCAACAGGAACGGAACTCTGTTGTCTTATAAATCACTCGCAACTCACAATGGCAATTCTCCGCTGTTTTACGCCCTTTTATGAGCATCTTTCTAATTGAGGCATCGAAACGGGCATTTCAACGAAACCGGGTTGGGCATCGAACCCAATACAAAAGCAAGTCACTACGGCACCGCGCCCCCGTCTGGAATTAAGACAGCTTTAAAATACGTGCTCAAATTGCTTCTAATGATTCCGCCGCTCGACCAACTTTGTATAGATAATGTTTTTACAGTACCCAAAAGGAGCAACTTCCCACTTCTAATTGAATTTTTCCAATGCCTCCAAGGGTCGAAGATTAAAAAGGCAACGAATTATTTGATTCGTAGTTTGAAAAGTCATAAAATAACAACGCAACAAATAAAATTATTATTGTCAATGACGCACTTCACGGGGATGTGACAACGATAGTTGGACCTTCACATTGACGGCACCCAATTCGGCACATAAATACCGAAACACCCGCGGCACTTGGACCTGTTGGCACAAAATGGGTATTTAAAAGAGTGGATTAAAACTTCACCTGGAAAACTTGATCCTCCTTCAAGCAAATGGAACAATGCGAACGAGTGAACTTTTGTGTCTGGTGCGGTCGCATCCGGTATTTGGCCATCTGATGGGAGGGGGAGGATGGATTTTGATGAAGAAATTATTTAATTTGGGGAGGATACCGCATAATGGGAAAGTACCTTCATTTTAATGTTACTAATTAAAGAAAAAACGTAAACATCGATTAGAGCTGCAACAAAATAGTCACCGCAATGTGTGGACGAAGTCGGGTCACCGAAACAATGGAGCCGCAACGAGCGCACACCTCCGCCTCATCTCGATCGGAACAATTGAACAAACGGTCCTTACAATCAGAAAGAAATGTCGGACATTGGCCCATTTCAAATCCAATTGTTAATAACCGACAAGTCCCACACCGCGTTTACACGACGCACAATGGAAAAAATGAGAAAAAACCCCCAAAAAGAACAACAAACTAATAAAAAGAAAAAATAGGACGACTTCTAAGATACCCTCTCGCTTCAAATGAAAAATTAGGCAAAATTCTGCCGTTTAAGGAACAATTTTCTTAACAAATTCCGACAAAAGTTCAAAATTTGCTCGGCGGCAAGCCGCACCCAAAAGCTTAAAATATGCCTAAAGCAGGGTTCCCCGAAGTGCCTGAATTCGAACAGCCCGGCCCGGGACATTTCAATTTCCACCTGCAAACAAAAAGCGGCGCCGTGTGCTATCAGCGCGTCGCGTTCCATTTCACCAAAACGAATGCCGCCGCCCTTTTTTCTGCCTTTTATTGGCTGAAGAGTGACTTCAAAAAGAATATTTATAAATTATTTAAATTTAACATTTTATTTTCACCCACTCGGATCCACCGGCCCTGTCGAGCGCACTTGGAATTTGTCCGCAATCATGTGCCGCAGCCGTTGATAATAAACAATGCCGAAGAAAATTTGGACCTGTTTTGAGCCAAATTTTAGTGTAAATTACTCTGTCAACCGACCCACCTGCATTTCCCGTCCATCGACACCGGAGTACATTGTCTCGTTCCCGTAATAATTGTAGCCGGACTTAGCCAAAAGTTTCCCAAAATGTTCAATGGCCGTATTCTGTTCACTTAAATTAATTAAGAATTGTCGAGCGAATTATTAAGCTAAAAAAGACTTGAAAACAAAAGGCGATGCGTCGTAATTTGCGCCATGCATTGCAGCAGCTTTTCCGGCCATACTTTCGATCATCATTCCGATGGTCATTCGCGAGGGAAATCTGTGCAATTAAATTAACGCGGAAATCAAATAAATTTTAATTGGTTTAAAGTGAGAAAACCAATTCAAACGTTCTCCCGAATTACCCGTGGGGGTTGAAAATTATGTCGGGGACCATCCCGGACTCGGAAAAAGGCAATGATTCGGGTGGCCACAAGAAGGAATTGATGCCCTTTTGGCCGTGTCGCGAAGCAAATTTGTCGCCAATGATCGGATTTCGTTGGATTCTCCATTGGATTAAGGCGTGCTGAAATGGGAAGCAGAAACAATCGACCGGAATTTAATTTCTCTCAATTTGAACGAAGAACGTCAAAAAAAAAATATTTAAAAGGACTGCCCGACCCGATTTTCTCTTCCAATTCAACCCCCCCCCCATTAACGCCATTACCGACCACGTTCTGGTTTTTATGGTCCGGTTCTTGCACAATTCGCACCAGACCACAAAATGCGGGTTCGCTGTACATAAATTTGTGTTCGTGAAATTGGCCGCTGACAAGATCTGAACTATTTTACTAAAATGGATTTGTAACAGGCGACTTCTAACAAAATGTACTCACTGAAAGTGCCGTAGTAACAATCGCCTTGGTGATAAAGCCGACCCTCAATGGGCAGTCCGTCCGCCCCGATGCCATAGCCGCGCTCATTCGGCTTCCCCAAAAACACGACTTCCACGTTTTTCTGATGCCCAAACTGACCGGTCGCGCGATCAACCAAATTTATTCTTAAATTAAATACAATAAATAAACTCCACAAATCGCATGCCTCTGCACTTTAATGACCGTTCCATGGGCAAACCCGCGCTGGTAAGAAGCCTGAAAAAGAATGTATTAAAAATTGGAGAACGCAGAGGGGGGGGGGGGGGTAATTTGGTACAAACAAACTTTGTTAATCACCATAGCATCCTCCATATCATATCCTAAACAAAGCGCTTTTAAATAAATTAATTTTCAACGGTTCGACCAGTGTATGAAATCACGGCCACACACGCATTCGTGCCAAGGGGGTACTCATCCATTTCGTATTTGTCATGCGCTTCCAGTTTAAGCAACGGTTTTTGCGGAGTTTGCAGCTTGTACATTTTGTTATCCGAGCGAGTTTGCCAAGCGTGAATTGGAACCTGAACAAAACAACGACCTCTCTCATGTAAAAAGTCCCAAAATTTCAGTCTCACCCCCATCGTCTGTTTCCCCATTTGGCATTGGTACACATTGCGAGGCGATTGGTTGTGATCAGGAAATGGAATCAAATTCCCAGCAAATGAGAATAATGACGACGGATGCAGCTAAAGAATTGTACAAAATAATTACACATTCACAAAAAAACTTCTTGGTGCATTGTTACGCCCGCCTCTGCCTCCTCTGGATCGATAACAATGGAAAGGTAAACTTGTTCAAAAATCCCTAAATGTCAAAATATTTAAAATAACATTGTCTTTTACTCACCGATCTGTTCAATTTGGTTAAACAGAAGATTGCGAACTGGTCTCATCAACCTCCCAAGGCCGCTGTAAATGTAGAGACCGGGATATTGAGTTTGAATACTTTCAGGATCAGGCGATTGTTTGATAAGTGTAAGTTCCGTCATTGTTGGTACGCGCTCATCGTGAGAAGCGACTTTCATTGCTCGTAATTGGCGTTCAATAAAAGCAGCCCTTTTGCGGGGAACAAAGCCAACAAAATCGCCTTCAAACACAACCGGATAAAGCTAAAAACCAAAAAAGACTAATCCCGCGAAGGCAAAAGCATAAATAGGAATAAAATAGTTAGCACGTTATGTTGAAAAATAACATTATAACATGCTGCCCACTCAAAAACAACTTTGAAATTCTAAAATTCTATTCTTAAAGAACAAAAGTTAAAACGACAAAAAAATCAGTGCGTCGTGCGGGAATCGAACCCGCCCCTACTGCTTGGAAGGCAGCAATGCTACCACTGCACCAACGACGCGCTTGTGGTTGCCCATTACTTACATATTATTTCAAAGCATAAAACAAGCAAAAACCAGTTTCAGTGAATGTTATCGCTTCACCGCTAGCTACATTAACATTTCATCGCATTCTCGCTCCTCCCAACCAAAAAAGTACCAATTCGTTTTGATACATTTTGATTAACCGATTTATATTAAAAAAAACTATTAAATTGGCTAAACCCTTGCAATGAATGTACTACTATCGTACCGATTCTTGAGGATGATAAGTCAATGCGCTGTGTGGGATGAGCCCAAGCGAGGACAGAGTCTGTTTCAGTTGCGTTGTGTCGGAAATGTGCGTGGTAACCCCAGCCGAAGCTGTCAAATGGTTTAACAGTCCACACGGAGACCCGTCGGGAGTGTGCACCTAAAATGATAAAAAAGTTCCTGAGTTTATCACAACTGCTAATCGCATGTAATTAAATCCCTTTAAAAACGCCTACAGGGCAAATAAATCCCCACGCTTCCGGCCTCAGCTTTCGAACATCGGTCGTCCGCATTTCTGTGAAGAACGCGCCGCGGTGTATTGCCCTAAGATTAAAAAAAATTGTGTTCCTATTGACTAGCTTGTTTTTGTGTGATGGACTCAAATACTATCTAGCGAACTCACATGGAGATTCGAGTTAACATCATTTCAGATTCTTCTCATCATCGTCCATCATAAAACTAATGCAATAAACAAAGCCAATTTGGGTATTGTTGAATAGCCAAAATCTGCCCCAAACAGGAAGTGAACCCTAGCACCAAACTTAATAAACGGTATTATTCCACTTAACCGAGCAGAACAGCATCCTTTCTCATCTACAAGATTCACTTATTGTTATATGAATTCCACACCAAAAAATGTCTGTTTACCGGAAATGGGAAACAAAACGTAGTTGATTAATGCGCTCGGCTATTACAGAAAATCCGCTTGTCTGCATAAGGCCAATGCCGGACTTAGTGAGGAGATTGCCAGTGGCAAGAAAATACTCCAGGCCGCGAGTGAGCTCGTTGGACTTGTGTGCGCCCAAAGCTTTTAAAAACTCCTTGCTGAAATTTAAATCTCATTAGAGTATTTCGAAGACCGATTATTACGTTGTGAAATGGAAAGTGTCCGGGCGTTTTTTGGCGACAATTTCCAATTTCTTCCGGGCAGTCATTAACAAATTGTCCATTCGTTCGTAGCATGTCAATGATAAAATGTGCCCTGTGACTGACGCTTCCTTAAACCAAAACTTTACAGAGAAGTACTAATATGTAAGTGCAGTTAGTTCAAATGTCGTGAAATTATTTACTTGGAATTGGGGATTGTCCAATGATTCGGCTTGCACCTCATTTTTAACAAGTCCCACAAGTTTGTGAGCCATCAATGCGAGACAATAAAATTTCTGCTCATCGGTTTCCAAATGAATGGCCAAACACTGATGGAACAAAAAGCGACAAGCCTATAATTGCACAAATACAAAAAATAGTGAATTTATATTAGGACCTGTTCATCGTCTTCCCATGGCGCAATTCGGTCGCCAAGCGCGACTCTGAAACGATTGCCGAGGGTACGGAGAGCAATTCTATTGGATGTTATTTTTTCTTCCTAAAAAAAGTTCCTTAATGATATTAGGAAAAAATCGACCTGTGCCATCAAGAGCATATTTCTCACGCATCCCTCCCAGAAAACATCGCCCGATCTCCCGGCAGTAAGTTGAGCAGCAATCATTGCGTCGTTCCAATCAACCAAACATTTCAAAATGTACATCAACGGAACGTAGAAAAGTTCTCGACGAAACTGAACCATTTGTGTAGAAATGCAGAAAGTCGTAAATCAGAATCGGTATAGTAAATTTATTATAGTGTCGTAGTGTAAAAATTCTTGTTTGTCCTTTTTCACTATTTTTGACATAACGAAGGCTGTCAATCCTCGAACTTGAATAGCCAGCATCATTGAACAATTTTCCACATAATGAAGTGTCATCAGCGATGCTAAATGATTTCCTCGGATAGATCGCATCATCACCGCACAGTCCGAAAACAATTTGCCCTTATCGCGAAAGGCCCGCCGACGAATTGCCAGTGGGAAATTGCGCTTATTGGCAACGAGAAGTCTGACAACTTTCTCCGACCCATTCACAACAAAGTAGCCACCTCTGGGAAAAGGAAGGCAAACAACATAAAAAAATTTCATGACTTCGTTAATTGATTCTGGAAGCTAATCCCTTTCAGTTTTCTAACTTTACTAATTAAAAATAAACCGTTCGAGTCCCTCCTCTCCCTTTTGGACCAATTGTTTCCGCGTCAATCCATGCAAATTGCATCTATTTGAAAGTAAAAGTATCGGAATTTCAGCAAGCAGCACTTCGACGTTGTCAATACACCTGCCATTAACCTGTTTGTCCAAATATTCTTACAATTAGCATTTTGAAGTCAATCTTTTCGCCCACCGTCAGATTAATGTTCACCCAAAGCGGCGCACGGTAAGTGATGCCCCGTTGGCGACATTCTGCCGGGAAAACGGACTCATTTCCGACCTCCAATCGCTTTAAAAAAAATTGATTTTGGTTAAATTACTCGGCTTTTTCAAGACCGGCTTTGAATTGTCCAATAAAGGGTTCCCCAATTTGGCGTTCGTGTAATTGAACTCCACGGCTTCTCCGCTTGGCAGACGCAATTTGGCTGGAGGAACGTCTATAGAAGCCATTTGCAGACTTTCATTGGCAAAAAAATTGAATGATTCCACGTGATAGCTAAATAAAAAACAAATTTTTAATTTAAGAAAAGAAACATACCCGGCTATGTCACAATCCATCTCATCCGTCAAGTTGAATTTCTTTTGTTCTCCTCAATATTCGTCTTTCCTCAAACGGTCAAAAAATGTTAAAAATAATTATTTCGAGAAAATATTAAACGGACTAGAAATGTAAGCGCGTAAGCTTTGATCTACATATATTAGGTGCGAAAAACGACCGACCATAAATTCTGAAAATCAAAACAGAACACCCTGGTACTACATAATCGCTCGTACTGAAATTTTCAAAAATACAAATTTTTTTGCGAATTCTGCTTTATTGTTGGGGAGGGGGAGTTGGCGATGCCAATAGGTTAGCTTTGCGATTGGACAAGTAGCAAAAAAGTTATGGCCTTAACACTTGATAAAGTTTAAAAAAATCCGATTTTTGGGGAGCAATTGTCCCGATCTTGATCGATCAAAACCCGTTCTCAATTTTATTTTCTATTGACCACTTCGTATCATCACATCAAATACATCACATATTTTCAGAAAATTTGAATAAAAATATTTTTCTTAAATTTGACCAATAGGGTTCACTGGGTTTGTCAACTTTGAGGAGCTGTATCTCGGCTCAACTGGAACTTCGGCAAAAATTTTTTTTGGATATTCATGCTTTTTTAGATTTAAATCCAAAAATGACTACAAGCCTAGCCGCTGAAACTGTTGCCAGCAGAAAGCGCCGCATTGAGGTGGAGGATCTGTCCAATGTGGAGTTCGAAACAAGCGAGGACATTGAAGTGATTCAATCTTTTGACAGAATGGGGCTGAACAGGTTTTGCCCGTTAATATTTTAAATTTGATTCTCTAATTATTTTAGCGATCTTTTGCGTGGTATCTATTCATATGGATTTGAGAAACCGTCAGCCATTCAACAGCGAGCAATCAAACAAGTCGTCAAGGGACGCGACATCATCGCTCAGGCTCAGTCCGGAACTGGAAAGGTTCGATTTTAAAATGTGCTTAAACAATCAAAAAGAAATATTATTTTTAGACTGCCACCTTTTCTATCGGTGTGCTTCAAAGCATTGATGTGCAGACACGTGAAACGCAGGCGTTAATACTCGGCCCAACTCGCGAGTTGGCCGTTCAAATACAAAAAGTCATCCATTATTACGTTAATTTTTAAAGGGGAAGGATTCAGGTTATTTTGGCACTCGGAGATTATATGAACGTACAATGTCATGCCTGCATCGGTGGTACAAATGTTGGTGAGGATATTCGAAAGCTGGATTATGGACAACACATTGTGGCCGGCACTCCTGGACGTGTTTTTGGTAGCGTTATGTCGGATTGGTGTTTATTCAACTTTCCCAGATATGATCCGTCGACGTAATTTGCGCACGCGTTCAATTAGAATGCTGGTGTTGGATGAGGCCGACGAAATGCTCACCAAAGGCTTTAAGGAGCAAATCTATGACATCTACCGCTATCTGCCGCCGAACGCACAGGTACAAAAAAAAGAATTTAGATACTTGACAAGAAGCGATTCTAACATATTTACTGAAATATATTTTGTTCAGCCAAAAATTTCTGTTAGAGGGATTGATTTTGTTTGGGTTTATTAGGTGGTGCTGTTGAGCGCGACTTTGCCTCACGATGTTCTTGAGATGACCAGCAAGTTCATGACGGACCCGGCTCGAGTGCTTGTCAAACGGTTTCCCCATTCTTTTTTGAAACTACTATATTATGATTTTTGGTTTTTAGTGACGAGTTGACGCTGGAAGGGATTAAACAGTTCTTTGTTGCGGTGGAACGCGAAGAATGGAAATTCGACACGCTTTGCGACCTTTACGACACGCTGACAATCACTCAGGCCGTCATCTTTTGCAACACCCGTCGAAAGGTGCACCTTTTGCTTGTCCTTTTCGCTTTTCAAATAATTTACAATCAGGTCGATTGGTTGGCGGACAAAATGCGCGAAGCGAATTTCACTGTTTCTTCAATGCACTCCGACATGGAACAGAAGGACCGAGACACCATCATGAAGTCATTTCGTTCCGGCGAAAGGTATATTTTCTGGGGGATTGCCTGGTTATACAACAGTGACCGAATTAGAAGAAACGGGAATAGGGCCACAAAAAAAAAGATTCGCTTGCCCTTTGTGAAAGAGACCTGGGTTGCTGCGTCCTTTACTTTAAAAGGGAAACGCTCTCTAATGAGTGCGCGAGTACAAAGTGATTTTTTTAGTCGTGTGTTAATCAGCACCGATGTGTGGGCTCGTGGGTTGGATGTGCCGCAGGTTTCGCTGGTGATCAATTACGATCTGCCCAACAACCGTGAGCTGTACATCCATCGTATTGGTCGTTCGGGCCGTTACGGACGCAAGGGAGTGGCAATCAACTTTGTGAAGGTGTTTTACTAATGCAGTTTAATTGGTAAATAAAATGTTTTAGAATGACGACATTCGTATTCTTCGCGACATTGAACAGTACTATTCCACCCAAATCGACGAAATGCCAATGAATGTCAGCGAATTGATCTAAGGTTTGGAAGGGACCAGAAACAATTGAACCATCGGAATTTAAATATTTGTGTTGCTTTTTCACGTTTTTGATTGATTTGGATTAAATGCTTTGGTCCGAAAGTTGTTATGAACGTCGAAATGTCGCCGGTTGCATTAAACCATGTGGTCTCCGAAAAATGCAGTTAATTTAAGTTGGACTAAAGGAATTGAATGAAGGTGTTTCTCGTTTTCCATTATTCTTCATTGTAACAAGGAAATCGACATAAAACGGTACAGAAAGTAAGTAATTCGAACTAGGAGGTACATCCCAAACAACAACAATGCTTATCCGGCAAAACTAAGGACTCACACAAACTAGTAAGAATTCAATTACCAGTGTTGCGCAAACCTAGGCAGAATAAACCCAATCATGTCCTCCTACGCTCTGCATTTCTCACTGCCGTTTGCCATTGACTTGCAGCAGTGCCAAACGCTTCTCGACCTCCTTCAAAGAGTCGATGTATTTGAGTCGTTCCATCGGATAACCTCGAGCGACTCGGAAACCTTCAAATTGGACTAATCATTCTAAGGAGAAAACTTCAATATTGCCAACCTTCGATAGCGTTGTCGGCGCTCCACCCAAGCTCCTCAATCAAATAACGACAAATCAAATAACCGGTACGGTTCAGTCCATGGGTGCAATGCACGCCAACCAATCGACCTGCAACTTTCATGAGATCTCCTCTGTCCATTCTCATTTCTCACCATCATTTCCACGCTGCTCAAAGAAACGCTTGACTTCTCGATGAAAGTGTTGATAGAATATGTCGCCATCGCTCACCTCGTGACCCGGACACCGAATCTTCACATATTGCACCTGAATTATCAAAAAATGGCAAAAAACGACAAAATGCAGACCAACCTCGTGTGTACTCCAAAGAGCGCAATCGTAATAGCGATCGGTGTTCGTTAAATCAATGACCAGTCCCAAAGACGTTTCCAGGAATCTGACCTTCACCGCAAGAAGCAAATAAGTGCAAATGGGAAGGCAAAGAAAGCTTACGTGGTCGATGACCGACTCAACTTCGAAGCGATGTTCTTGTCGGTCTTTGAATTTGCTGGCGTCGAAAAATAATGAGCCCAACGGAGTTTTGAAGGCAAGAAAGCGTGTGTTTCCAATAGGCTGACTAATCGCAATTTGATATTGAAGCCATCTGAGTTTTTCAAAAATAATGATTAGTGATTAATGCAATGAGACGTTTTGTGCTCAGCCCTTTTTATTTCCCAAACATTTTTCGGTAAAAGTGAATATGACATCCTGACGGTTTGGCTCATTTTATATATCATTCGATTCCTCTTTTGGTAAAAATTAATGGAAAATTTTTTTATTCTAGAAATTGTCTGAAGTGAAAAATGTTTGGGAACAAACTGAGTGGGGAAAAACGGCGGGAATAAAACGTCCTCCCGCCCCCTTACACCTGTCGGGTATTGCACCGCAATTTCGACCACCACCATCACCACCACCGCCACGCCTTTCCCCATTTCTGCGCTCTTCCGAATTTGACTGATTGCTTCCGCTGTATTTAGCCTTGGACGATCTGTCATTTGCCTCCTTTGTGCCGCTCCAATGCTGCGACCTTTTGTTAACAGCATTAGTCGCAAAAATTTGTTTTTGTAGGTTTAACGCAATTATAGCCTCTGACCACGAACATGCCATTCTAATCTGATTAAAAAAGTATATGAGAAGAGAGTGCGGAATTTCTGATCCGAATAAAAATACGACAATCGATTCCTCTCGACGAGCTGAGCACGAATCTGTAAAAAATTTCCGCGGACGCAACCATAAAGAAGTTACTGCCAAATAAAGTTGGCGAAAAAGCCATAGAGGGGACCTTTTTGGTCAATATTTTTGAAAAATTTTTTATTCCAAAAATGTCTAAAATATGTTATTCAATGCAGCACTGATTACGAATTTGTTAGGTGGGAAATATTGTGATGGTGTAGAATACTAGTGACCAGCGACCTCAAACTCCCCGAGTACTTTGACTTGCCCACCTTTCGCCTCTGTGGCTCCAATTCGTCAATGCCTTCACATCTTGTCTCGAATAGCTAAACCATATGGAATTCTATTCAACATTTCCGACATCAAATTGCGAAAGAAATCATTTTAGAATCCAACCCCAATGGATTGTTTGCCCTGCAGTTCTTTTTCTCCGTCAATTTCTCGGCCACAGTGACGCGTTTTCGTTTTGACAATCTTTGAGGTGAGTTCTTAGTTGCATCCAATTTTTTAGGCTGCTCGTCCATTTTGTACAACAAATATTTAAATGCTATAAATTATTGAAATTTGAGTTGAGTACAAAAAAAGATATCGTTCGTCAATGATGAAATGCCCAAAGAATTAGTGTTGAAAAAATGAAAGAAAATATTATATTCGGTGCTGTGTATCACAAAAAAGATTCGACAACGATTATGTCACAAATAATAAAATAAATTCTTCCGTGGCCACTTCAGAGAGAAACAACCAAAGTTTTTGCAGCCAAATCGTAAACGGCTCGATTGTGGTTGAACAAATAGAAGGCGGTGCTCAGAGGGAATAGGAAGGTGGTCAGCATGTTTTTGATGACAGCGCGAGTAAGTGAACTAAACACCGTCTTATTTAGAAAAGCAGAAAGGCGGGATTTGATGAAGATCTGTTGACCAGTTTGAAACAATCCAAGTCGAGTAAAACCCGCCTTCTGAAATCAACGCCTGGCAAGCAGGTCACCATCACGCGATCTGCCGAGCCCGCAACGGGCTGAACATCCATACAGGAAACGACACGAAGTCCAAGCAGATATTTGCCCGGGGTGCATCCAACGGGGAAGCCGGAGAGACCGTAAGTTATGAAAATTGCCTAAAACCCAAAAGTAAAATGAAAATAAAGTCGCGACCTCAATTAGGGCAGAAAACAGTTTGCAAATCAGCTCAATGTAGAACAATTCCTGTGTAACATCGATAAGCGTTTGAACGTCCGACTCACTGGAAAGAATCCGTTCAAATTGTCCCAATTCTCTGAAACTTCCTTTTTGTATCTTTATTATTTTTTACCACCGACATTATTTCAAACTCAACCAGCATATATACAGTGATGAGTTTGAAAAGAAAAAGAATGCACGAGTCAACGGCCTTTAAAGGAAAAGAATAAAGTGAAGGCCAATTTAATTCAACCGACTTCCGCAGCAATGCGTCGCAGAAAAGACGGGATTGTGTGCTGCTGGACAATGATCGTTTGAGGAACACCGGCCACGGCAGAACGAAACAATCGACCCAAACTTAATCGAATTGTGACCCCATTTCGCTGCTGCTGAGGCTGTCCCTGTTGCTAAGAAATATTAGACGCATTTAAAGCGCATAAAAACAAAATGTCAACGTTCAACCGGCAAAAAGATAATTAATTTTTATGCAAAAACACCCTAAGTCCACTGTGTTGTTGCTGTTGTGCGGCCATAATTGCAGACGAATATTGCTGTTGAGAATGGAATGCCCATGTAGCAGCGGTGAACTGCTGGTACGCCTTAGCTTTTGCTGCATTTAATAAACCAAAACAGAACGAACCATCCAGCATCTGACAGACTGAGTCCATTTTTGTATTTCCTCCGCATAGGCTCGTGCTGAGCCATAATCATGCTTCTCAACTGTCGATGGAAATGTTAATTCATCAACCAAACTACCACCGGGATTTAGATTACTGTGCATTTTGATTCTGTAAAGAATTTTTGGGTTTATTACTAGATATACAATACTAGCTCCGTCCCCGCATGCTCGCTGTTGGCGGGCCGCCAGCGGCCTTTCATTATTATATCCGGCTTTTGTTACTTAAAAGTCATTTTTTCCTTAATTCTCAAAAAATCAACCGATATGCATGTTTTCTAAGGTTTCAAAATATGCGTAGAACACGAATCCGAGTTCGGGTTCTGCAAATTCCGGACCCGTTTGAACATTTTTTGAAATTTCAAATGCGTGAAAATTGTTCATGAATGAAGCCAAAAGGCTTAAAATATTTCACGTTTTTAGTCAATATAAATCAGATCTCTATTTATTACACAGTTCGTGCATAAAATAAAGTACATGAGTCATGACAGTTGATTAGACCAGCTATAGCCTACAGCGAACGGGGCGGATCATTAAATGTGACATTTCAGTGCCACGATTTTTTTTCTCTAAAAAATATTTGTTACCAACTTGGGTGGTTTTTGCTCAAGGTGTACAGCGCGTAGAAGGGTAATTTAACGCTTCAACTTTATTAAAATTCCCGTTCACGGAATTTTTATTTTACCGGTTTTTAGTCAGTATAATTTCTACTTTAGATTTTTATCTTCTTATTAATTTGATAATAATTCCAATTTGTCAATGTCCACGTCTCCTACAATCATTCAAGCTGCCTCTGCCGGCATTTCAACTTCCGAAACGGTGTCAGAACCATCTTATGTTACTGAACAACAGCCATTGGTATCAAGGGCCTCTAGAACTTTTTTTCGGGGGGGGGGGGCTAATTTGAACAAATTAGTGTGTTTTTTTGTTGCGAATTTTGCTTCACTTTTAGGGTGGAGGGTCGGCGGTGCCGATAGGCGCCGCCGAGAAAATTTTTTAAAATTTGTTAATCCCGAGGCAATGTACCTATGCGAAATTTTTGTTTTTTTGCGGTTTAAAAATACTTTTTTTAGGGGTGGTGGGGTCAGCGGTGCCGATAGGCGCCGCCGAGAAATTTGGACTCAATTTTTCCCCCCTTGGGTTTTTTTTCTCAAAAAAATTTTCGGGGGGGGGGGTTGTAGCCCAGCCCTCATGGTACGCCCTTGATTGGTATTGAACATGTCCAGTAACCAAGCGCAAATTTTTTTTTTAAACAATAGGAACAGAAAAACAACGTGGAAGAAAGCTCCCAACAACAAGAACAGTGTGATGGAGCGCAAGAGGCAAATACGTCGTCCGAGCAGCAGAAGAGTTTGTTTCAAATAGATAATGACATTTTAACTTTTATGGGCATTGCACGGAAAATAAACCCGAGATTTTCTAGCCTTCAATAATTCTTTTTTCTAATTAAAATTTGTATTCATATTGTTTGTTTTATGTTTAGCAACCATCGAAATGTCCAACATTGGAACAGTGCAAGCCCAGCAGCAAGTAAACAATCTAAGGAGTTGCGAAACAAGCCCTCTCTATTTACTTTCTTCGTTACAGTCCGAGAAAACGACGGCACAAACCCAACCGACGCCATTTACAATTGGAGCGACGGCTTCAATTTCCTCCTCATCAATTTCATCCGCAAAACAGCCCAGAGACGTGCCTTTTACGCATTTTTCCCGTTTAACTTTTATTTATTTTAGTCGCCAAATTATACTCAGCAGTTTCTGTTGCAAGGGCATTCTAAAGGAATCGCTTCCGTCAAATTTTCCGCTGATGGCCAATGGTTGGCCAGCGCAAGCGCTGATAAAACTGTGAAGATTTGGAGCACAATTGACGGAAAATTGGAGAAGACCATCCAGGGTCCGTCTCTGTTTACTTTTCTCTTTTATCAAGTCGGGTCCAGACCAGGCGTATCTAGAGGGGGGAAATCCCCTCCCCGGAATGAAATCTGACAAAAATAAACCATAGGGGTTTTTTGTTTTGCATAGAATTTCGGGACCAATTTTCTTAACAAATGTCGTTAAATCTTCAAATTCCCGATCGTGCCTATCGGCACCACGGACCTCTCTCATTCAAAAGCTTCAAAAAATTACCTTATTTTTAAATTTCTCCTAAAAATCGAATGTTGATTCTTCTTTCTTCTAGCTTTCATAAGAATGAATTTCAGCGTTGTTTTAAACTCAAAATTCACTATTTTCAGGTCATAAATTGGGAATCAGCGATGTTTGCTGGTCATTTGACAACCGGATGATTGTCAGCTGTTCTGACGACAAAACATTGAAACTGTTTGACGTGCAGCAGGTTATTTACGAATTATGTAAACATTGCTTAAAACATATTGTGCCGGGGTACTCCAAAGTTTCCCCGGCAACTGACCAATAATTCACATTCAAACCCTAAAATATTAGATGGAAATGGGACTGGGGTTCGAAAGACTCATTGTTCGGCCTTTCACTCGCCGTTTTCCAACCCGAGTTTTGTCGAATACCCGCTCCAGTGAAGGGAGAAAGGATCCCGAGAAGGAATGAACCTCTTTTTTGTGTGGGTTTAAAAACGATTTATTTAACATTGAAGGAGAATGCGGCCGGCCGGACCTTTCCATTGTGCATTTTCTCATTTGAACAAATTGCAGGGAAAGGCGCTGAAAACATTCCGTGGTCATCAGAATTATGTGTTCTGTTGCAATTTCAACCCCCAATCGACACTGCTAGTCTCTGGCTCATTTGATGAAACGGTACTGCTGCTCATAAATTCTACAATAAAATTAATTATTCCGACTTTACATTTTTTGGGTCCCCCATTTGTTGCTTTGTTTGTGCGTGTCCGTGATTTCTTCTTAGGTGCGCATTTGGGACATTCGAAACGGAAACTGCGTAAGGACTCTCCCCGCCCACTCGGACCCGGTCAGTGCAGTTGCGTTCAACCGGGACGGTTCACTGATCTCCACGAGCAGCTACGACGGACTGGTCAGGATTTGGGAGACCAGCAGTGGCCAATGCATGACTACCCTTGTCGGTGAGAGGCCTTGAAATTTGGGGAGAGAGTCCTTTTGTTTTTGACAATAGACAATGAGAATCCGCCGGTGTCTTTCGTCAAGTTTTCACCAAATGGAAAATACATTCTGGCTGCTACAATGGACAGGTGATAGTTTTTAAACGAAGACAATTAATGCCTTTTTTCCTATTAAGCCAACTCAAACTTTGGGACTTCAATAAGGTTCATTGTCTTTTTAATTTCGGTAATTCTAACTTTTAAGGGGAAGCCGCTCAAATCCTACCAAGGACACGTCAATCAGAAATATTGCATTTTTGCCAATTTCTCGGTAACTGGCGGCAAATGGATAGTCAGCGGTTCCGAAGACAATCGCATTTACATTTGGAATTTGCAGACGAGAGAAATTGTTCAGAAGTTGGAGGGACATTCAGGTCCTTCTCCTCTTTTCCATTCTGTGGAAATTGGTCATAAAATTAACGACTGACCATTTCAGATATGGTTTTGTGCACTGACTGTCACCCGAATAAAAATATGATCGCTTCTGGTGGGCTTGAGAGCGATCGCACGGTGCGCCTCTGGACAAGCGATTATTAAATGTTTTTTGTTGTTTTGTTTCAACTATTAATTGCGCATCAGCTTAATTGGAGTTGCGCGGGACCGGAGTTTGGTAAAAACCGGGACCAAACAAAAAATTTAAAAACAAGGGCTTTTATATAAGCAGAGTTTGTCCTAAAAATTTAAGTCCCCAGTCCTGTCTGACTCTAAGCAAGTTTCATCTTCATAATCGTGTTCACCCAACATTGATATGTTTGCATTTTTGATGTAAAAAAGAAACGAGCCTCAGGAAGATTTTTGATAAGATTTTTTCAAGTAATTTTTTTGGCCAGGGTAGCGCGCTGAGAAAATTTTATTTTAGATTCGATTTGTTGGGACTTTCAACCAAGAATTTTAAAAATCCGGTAATTGAAATGTTCCGACGGGTTTTGGACTTCTTGATTCGTTTGTAAAGAAATAAAAAATTACGAATTTTGCATAACAAAAAGCCAAGGCCCCAACCTTTATTAATTAACAGAATGAATCTCCACGTTTACCGTTATGAAAACATTTGATTAATTGGATTCTCAGTAGTAGGGTTCATTCCGCAAGTCATTTACATTATATATATAAGAGAGTCTTCAAAGTTTCGATCTTTTAAGCCAGTCATCCATGGCCATTTCTTTCAAAAAACCGGCCAATGTTCTGTGGCTTTCCCCGGGAACAAAAGCATCCGGCATGAGCTTTGATTCTAAAAAATAAAGCTTAAGGAGTCACCCAGTCATAGGATTTGTTAGCGCTTAACCCCACTCATTGTTAACTATTAATGGCTCCATTCATTTATACGGTCTGATTACAAGCGGCTATTGAGAGGTTATTGCTATTGACAATTGAATTGAAATGAATGGGCGACTGAAATGTCATCAGTTTTATGCACTATTATTCCCTTTCGTTTTCTTTTCGCCCATTGCTGCTGCAAAGGCTGCTTCCATTGCTTTTTCGTAATTTACACCAGGCACAAAAAAGTCAGGGAAAAGTTCAGCCGCTGCTGGAAGTTTAGCGAATGAAATCAAATAGCATTTCTAACACCCTCAATGGTCGGGTCCCTTGTCGTCGAAAAACATTTAAAATTGGGTGAAGGGAAACAGATTTTGGCACTTTTTCTTAGAGAAATCAAGGGCGGCACAAAGAAAGGGTTTTAAGCGAAAATAAACTCACTCGGATCGTTGGCATACTGAGAGAAGTCTTTGACGCCGATCTCCCTCAACACATCTTCGTCAAGAGCAAAGTTCCCCGTATAATCACGTGAATTTTTAGAAAGAATCACATAAGCCGCGTCAGCTACAATTTCCGGCTAAAAAGAATTGTTTCTCTCGATTTAACCAATAAATACCCAAAATTTGGCATTCAAAGAATGAAAATGAGCCACCTTTCTGGACATTTGCTTCCCTTTGCCCGACGTGAGCATTTCCGTCGCGGCTGTCCAAATCGTTGTGCGTGGCCAAAGTGCGTTGACGGCTATGCCATCTTTGCGGAACTCCTCGTGCATTCCCAAAACGCACATTGACATTCCGTACTTGGACATTGTATAAGCTAGAGAAGTTAAGTTGCAATTTTTGGTTGACAGCAAAATACCCTCTCACCAACGTGATGAGAGAACCATTGTTTTTCCATCAACAAAGGCGGGCTCAAGTTGAGAATGTGCGGGTTTTTCGATTGGCGCAAATAAGGCACGCATTTCTGGGACCTTTAAGTTGGAAACAATTGCAAAAGTTGAAACAGGGCCTAACGAAAAGTCGCAACTTCAACAAAGGCCGTGGTCCCGTCCGAACTAATGGGCTCGATTACAAGTTACATTTTCAAATTGTCCAACCAGTCAGCCAAACATGAGTTCTGCTGGGGTAATTCTCACATTAGGAAAGTGCCGCGCACATTCACAGAATGCATCAAATCGTAGCGTTTCATCGGAGTGTCCAAAGTGCTGGTGAGTGAAATAGCACTCGCATTGTTGACGAGGAAATCGATGGCACCAAAGGTTTTCACCGCCTTTTCAACCGCCTCTTGCACTTGCTGCTCTTCACGAACATCGACTTGGAGCGGAAGAGCCTTTCCACCCGCCTTAAGTTCAAAAATCCTAATTTGTTGATAATGAGGGGACACCGACCAAAAAGGCATACAATTATTTACAAAAACGACGGTTTGCTTGCTAATACCTTTTCTATTTCTTCCGCAGCACTATAAATTGTTCCAGGCAGTTTTTTATTTTCTTGCGCAGTCTTCGCACAAATGACAATGTTAGCGCCATCTTTGGCAAATTTTAATGCAATTTCCTTGCCAATACCACGCGAAGCTCCCGTTATGACAAAAGTTTTGCCGAGAAATTTTCTGAAATTATAGCAACTTAAACATTTGTTTTAGATGACAAACCCCGTGTTGAGCATGACTTTAGGCAGAAGCAGGGAATTTACAACACTCTAATCCTAAAAAAGTGGAAAAATTTATTATGAATACGTCGCAAAATATTTGTAAACATAAATTTAATTGGAATTATCTAAATCTGCGGAAATTTCCTTTTTCTTTACTGCTGTTTCTCTCATATGACCCTGCTGCCCCCTCCCCCACATTGGAGCAAACAAAAGGAAGGGGATACGTGTTTATGATGATAGCAAAATAAGTCAAAAGGAATGTGTCGGTCATTTATGTGCACCTTAATCAATATAAATGGCGATTGGGGTCGGGTGAGCGCAAACAACGTTTAATAAGATTATTGGTACGATTATAACTTTTCTGGAAGAGATCGAATCACCTCGTTCATCTGAATACAAAATCTTCCCAACAAAAGCTTCGATTGAAATTAATTTCCATGAACTTCATTCTGCGTCAACATTTGCGATGGAAATTGTAGGACCTTTCGGATGGAGGACCACTTTGGCCATTTCAATGTCATCTTCTGTTAAATCCAAAAATGCTGGGATGAATTCGTCCAATTTGGCTAAATTAAAAAAACAAACTATCAATTGGTTTAACGGTGTGAGTCAGAGATGTAACCGAACGCCAAAACATGTATGGGTCGGTTACATCTCTGGTGCGAGCCAACTTCATCCATCCTAAAACCCATCCCCTCCCTCTAAGCCCATTTTTCTGAAATTTGGGTTTTTTGGGAGATCTTTCTAGTGGTTAATACATACTTACTACTATATAGTACTTCAATAACAAACAATAGTAATTGGGAGGGGGGTAAGTTGAGTGGGGATGGGTTTTATCCGAGTTTTACATCCAATCACTGTAAAATTCTTCGGCCTTCTCTTGACCAGAACTGAAAGAGTCCCCGTCTCGCAGATTGGGTCCATATCACGCCATACGCTGATCTCCGAATTGATGGAAAAGTACTAATTTGAAAAAGAAATTTAACAACCAAAGTTTTTCCTTACATGGTTCAAGGAGTCATAATAAGATCCAGGAAACGCAATATCGTTAAACATGACCGTTTTAGCATTTTTGAAAAGATGTAAATTGTAGCAAAATTGAATGCCCAAATTGGTAATCACCAGATACTTCACGTCGTCGGGAACTATTCTGTGTGCGTCCAAGGCTAAATTTAAATCCGTATTCAAATGTAAACGAAAAACAATTAATCTACCCCCAATAAGTCTTTGGTCCTGTCCAGGACCACCGGTGTTGACCAACACCGTCTCACCCCCAATGCATTTGATCAAGTAAATGGTGTATTTATGCTGTTGTTGACCGGCGAAAAAGGAAAACAATTCACAGACAGAGGCAGTGCCGATCATCTCGGCGTCGTTTTCGTGTACCTTTTTCATCGGTTTTTTTATAGAATTATTATTTTTATTCTAAAAACTCGCAAAATTCCGAGAAAGTCAAGCAAGCATTGTAATATGAACTTTTTATTCCAGTGAGAAGTCATAATCCCAGCCAATACTACCAGTAATGTTTCCGTTCCGAGCACTTCTTTAGTAAAGGGGTCGACGATTTTCACGTTATTACAAGCATTTCCGTTAATTTTTTGAGGATTTTAACCTTTTTGAGTTCATACATAAATATAGAATTTCGAAAAATGTTCGAATATGGTTCGATTCCTAAGATTCGACCCCCCCCCCTTAGTTCGAGGATTGCCTTCATAAAAAATGTTCGGGGAGAGGGGCTACCCCCCTTGTGAAATCGGCGACCCCTATACTAAAGTAGTACTCCCTCCCGTTTTCGACAAAAATATTGAGCGTTAACTGAAACCGACCAATCCAAATATTGCCGATTTTTCATGGAAAGCCGTGGTGAGTCGGAAGGAGGGGCCGTGGCCCGGAATGATCTCGTCGGCACCCTTCCAACACAAAAAGCGCGAGATGAGCTGTCGGCTGGGACAGAAGCTGTTTTGTTTCCACGGTTGATCAAATAGCCAATCATTCTCGAACTCGAAGAGATCGCCTAAAAGAAACCAGAATTAGAAAGCAGAAAATATAAATTGATCATCTAACCAACAATCGCAATAGTCCGTGTCATTATTTTATCAGCTTGCTAAAATAATTGAGTAAAAATCTCGTAAATTACGATTCACATTTTCCATTTGCTTCACTCTCACAACGACGTCCCCGGGGGTCGAATGACCGCCGTAAAGATGCACCGAAATCCGCTTTGGCAAATGGTTGTTAATAGCTTCGGAACCCTCCGCCATAATTCTTTCCGGAGTGATCAATTGAGCAGTCGGGAACAATCCAATGTTTCCACAATGGTCAAGATGCCAATGGGTGATGACCAAATGGGTTATTTCGTTGGGAGAAATCCCCCTGGCACAAAGAGCTAAATGAATGGAATGAAAAAAACGAAATGCACTAATTCCCTCTCAGAATTTAAAACCCCGAGGGGCTCCTCCTATCTTTCTCAAGAAATCACTAAATGTATGGCCTTGAGCCTTTCTTTCTATAAAAAAATCTAAACCATTCTTTCTGGCTAACATTTTGAACTGATTTGTTTCCCATGCTATTCATGTTCCTAATCCGTTACTTTGTTCCAGCTTTTCTCTCTCATACGAACTTGCACAATCAACCAACATTTTGAGTCCAAATGCTTCTCCATCAGAATTTTCTTTGAACATTTTCTCTTCAACCAAAGTGACGGAACATGTTGCATGCACAAGTTGGGTGCTGCTCAACTTTCTTGGCACATGGCACGCCGAACTCATTTTACCCACCAAAATTTGATGAACCTCAAAATTGCAAGGCATTTGAAGACCGCCACAACCTAAACGATCTGCTGGAAAAAGAATGGAGGACCGAATTGGTGAGACGGAGATTTTCGGGATTTGCTTGGTCATGGTCAAACCCAGGATTTTGGTTCCGGAAAATTCCCAACTCCGTGATTTTCCAATCCGAAGAAAGTGGCTATAACTTTCAACAAACCTAGCCAATTTGTTGAGACTAATACCAAAACGTCAATATTTTTTAAAAGAATTTTGGACTTTTTAAGCTTGGCCATCTGTCTAAGATTTATTCAAAATTTAAACGAAAATTCTTTAAAAATTCTAGAAATCTTCTTTCACCAAAGCAACGACAAAACATTTGTCTGTTCATCGCGTAGCACACGGACACCGAATTTGGCGCATTCGCGTGCCATTGTTTGGTAAAGCCAAAGAGCATCCTCAACAGTCGCACGAGTCAAACGAAGCTTGTTGATCTGTAAAGTTGTAAAGGTACTCGCGGATCGGACCCTCATAGTCAGTGTTGTCGTCTTAATGTGGCCATTTTAATGACCATTCAGTGTGGCGCCGTCAGAAATCTCAATTAAACGACAAATAGTGTTAAGTCGAGTTTGGTTAACTTTCCGAGTTTGAACCGATCGGCAACCCTGTTGAAAAGCTAGTCTGATATCAAATTGTGTCTTAATTTTAAGCAAAACGGCCGATCAAATGTAACTGTTGCACACTCTTTTAGTTGAACTGTTCCATCACCTTCATTGGCGCCGCATCCATTCGAATAAGTGTGCCTTTTTCGGCATTAACAACCGGGAAATACATTAAGATGAGCTCGGCGTGGAATTCTTCGTACCCAGAAATGCCTTCATAGTCGTTGAGAAAGTCACCGCAACCGTAAAGAATCAACTTGTCCTTGTAGACCTGAAAGTGTACACAATCAATCAAACAAAACCTAAGCCACAGCAATTTCCTAAAAGAAAAGCAAAAAAAAAGTAATGGGAGGGAATAAAAACAAACAAGTACTATAAAGACAGGCAAAATGGTAAACCCGGCGGGTGGGAATCGAAACCAGACCTTCACCCAATGCGTGGGCAGCTTTTCCACTGAGCTACCGGGGCCTCCCCAATCTTTTGCCACTGCCCTAGGCGTTTTAAACCGTTTATGTCAACCAGCGGAATCAAGATGGAAAGAACGCTGTAATTGTTGTCTAACAATGGGACAACCGGTCACCTCAATCGCTTTTGAATGGTGTGACGAGTGACCGTACACAATGTCCACATTTCCACTGTCGATCAGTTGATGGGCAAAGCTCCGTTCCGTCTTCGAAATGTCGTACCCCCAATTGCCGCCCCAATGGAGCGAAGCGACTACAACATCACCAGAGGTTCGACGAATCTTAATCAGAGACTTGGGAATGTGTATATGTTAAAGGGAAAGTATTTCACAATAGCCCTACTTTCTTAACTTTAGGTCCGGCTCCGTCGGGGTAAAGCGGGATCGAGATTTATTCCGGTTTTTGAAATCCGATCCCGCTCTACCCCCTTGGTACGTCCTGCCCTCCCACCTTTCCAATTCGGCGTGTGATTATCTCCGCACTTGCGGATGAGATTCCGCTGGACAAGAAGTTGACGCCGCCTCGACTCGCATTGGCCGCCCACGAGGAAGGCACTCCGCTGCTGTCATCGCCCCATGCGAACACCAACACTCGTTGCCCGTGGCCAAGTTCAATGGCTGCCGGAGCGTCAGCCTCAGATTCGTTACCTCCGGCACCGACAGTGCGAATGCCGGCTCGGCGAAGAACGGAAATCGTTTCGGCGAGACCTGGAGAGCTCTTTAGACATAACTCAATCAAAATTCTCGTAATCCCCCATGGGGGATTATTTTTCAACTAACATTGCGGATGAATCAAATGGCACAACATCTGCCCACCTTTATGGCCCCAGTCGAGCACGTGGTTGTTGGCCAACACGCAGCAGTCAATGTGAGTACTGGTCAGACATGGGACGTTGTTCGGATGCATTCTGTAGTTTATGCCCTTGTGTGGCCAACTGAAAAGGAAATTTTGGAAATAGTCGAAGAATCGGACTATTTGTACTTGTCTTCGCTTGTGGTCACCGATGTCTCCAGATTGATGATTCGAACGTTCGGTTTCCACTCGTCCAATATGGCAAGAGCATCGCCCCACGGGTAGCTGAAGCCTCTCCTGTCGAGAATCAACCAAACGATTAGCTGCCCATTGGCCATGGGCTTAGCCAGGGCCCCCTCTCTAATCCCCCCCTCCCCCCCCCCCACCTCCGCCCTCTTTCCATAATTGCGCAAGCTTTACCTTTTTGGTAAAGGCCCTGAGTGACATTCGGCCAATCGAACATAATCTTTGGCATTCTTCACAAATTGTTCGTGGAGATGCGATTCTGACGGGTAGGGAAGGATTTGGTCGACGCCTCTACCAGTCATTACATCGCCGCAAAGGAAAATCCGCACTTCCCCTACGGCGACGTTGCGCATTATTTTGTTGTTGCAAAATTTGTCTGAAGTTTCAATTTGCCAAAAAAGCGTTTATTTATGGAACTGTTGGCTTTTTTTGAAGACAGAACATCAACAGATCAATTCGGAAAGGAATGAAAGTCATTTTGCTTTCTTTCTTTCTTTTTTTTCCACGAATAAATGCATAAATATTTGTTGTTTTCCTTTGACACCGCCGCACCGACCGCCCGCCTCACTTTTTCCCGCCTCAACAGCAGCTGATGCAAAAGCTTATTTAGCACATAAACAATGAACTTTCGACCATTTAAACGTGATTTGATCGAATTGTTGATTAACTTAAATAAAAGCACTGATAATTTTGAATAAATTGGATTTTTCTCGAGATTGGCCGTTTAAATGTCTCGACTTTGTTCGGGTTGCCCAACCCATTTAATCGGTTAAAAGTAACGGACAAAGTAAAAACTCTTGAGGCTGCGAATTTGTTTTGACCACTGAAATATTCGAAGTTCGATGAATGGACGGAGTCAAAGAAAGTGCGAAATTGAATTTGCTCCCCCCGGGGGGGGGGGGGACGCCTTCACATTCATTCGAAGCCCTCCAAAAGCCATTCGTTTTCACTCCTCGCCAATTTTATAGCAAAATTTGCATTTTATTCGTTTTTTGTACCTTACAATAAACAAATAAATTTGTATTTTCAAATTGATAATTCACTTTTATTTAAAACAAATTAACTGATTATTTTTCCACAATTTTTCGCGGGGAAAGGCAAAAACAAGAAAAAGTGAAAGTTTGACGCCCAAAGGGATGAAAGGCTTTTTGTGGGTGTTGGGGGGGGGGCCCTTTGATGGATGGTTTTGGATCCATTCTCTTCTCCCTTTTATCCCATGGGACGAAGATTCTCGAACTCACATTTTATCCCCCTCACCCGCCGCCGGTGGACGGACAATCCGTCATAAAAACTTATTTTTTAAATTCATTTTAAATAAATGTAATAATTTTTTTCTGACGGATTGTCAGGTCAATGCTCAACGTTAAAGCGCTGCCTTTGACCGGTCATTGAATTTAGCTTAAATATATTTAATGCTTTTTGAGCAAATATAAATCTCATCTTTTAAAATGTCCACCAAAAGCTGTTGCCCGAATTGGCTTAATGCAAGGTCAGAAAGTGATCGCAATTTGAACTTTGTCAAGCCATCGGTCATTTTGAAGCCGAGCTTTCCGGCGTCTTACATTTAAAGCATCAATAAAAAAGTCATTTAAGTCGTTTTTGGACTTTTGTCCGAGACAAGTTCCTCTCCCACCACCTTTTGCTGGCCATCGCTTGTGTCTTTTACATTTTGTTGGGTGCTTTGATGTTTCAACTTTTGGAAGAACGGCATTTTCTTGGTAAAATATTCAAAAATGGCTAAAAAAAATTGATCACTTTTCAGAATCAAAAGCGAATCATCTCCGCCGTATTGGTGAAGATTCTGAGCAGTATGCTGAGGCGGTGTGGGCGGAAATTCAAGAAAATTTGGCAAAGATTTTGAGGGAAGGACTAAACGAAGCAAAAATGGTAGCGAAGGCTCGGATGGCAACGGAGGAAAAGTTTCATAAGTACGTGGACACCGTTTATGCGGCACATCGAGCAGTTCGGCACGGTTTCGAAGAAGTTTTCTATTTTCGTTTTCTGAGAGAAAGAGCCAAAATTGAGAATCCTCCGACTTGGGACTTCAAGAATTCGCTGTTCTTCACCGCCACAATGCTTACATCAATTGGCTACGGCTTTGTGTGCCCGTCCACCTTCGAAGGGCGGCTCTTCGGTGTCCTTTATTGTTTGATCGGTCGGTCCTTTTGCGTCTAATCCAATTAAATGATAGTCAAATTAAGGGATTCCGCTGACTTTGGTCAATGTTGCCAAGTGAACGCTTTTGTTAATTCGCTGTTTCCCTCCCTTTTAACTCTTTAAACTCCTCTTTAAGTGTGGCCAAATTCTTTTCTGAGTTCATTTTCTTCTTCCACTTCAAAGTTTGGGAGTTTTGTGGCCGTATCAGAAACATCGGCCGACCGTCGCCGGATCTTTCCTCCCCCGGGGGCGCCAGCGATATGTTCGGCGAGAGTGAAGACGAAGAGGCGAAAACTTTTAAACACTTAATGAATTATTTTAATTATTTTAATAAATAATTAACGAATTTTCAGAGTCTTTTGGACCGCGTCCGTTTGGTGCGCTTCCCCCCATTTGTTGCGTTTGGAATGGTCGTCGTTTACGGCTTTTTGGCTGCGTACGTTGTGCAACGATATTATGAAGTGCGTTGGACTTATCTGGACTCTCTGTACTTTATGTTCATAAGCATTCTGACTGTTGGTGAGTGCAATGAAAGCATTTAAATAATTAAAGTAATTAATTCATAAAGGTTTTGGCGATTATCGTCCTCAGTCTGAAAATATGTTTGCCGTCCTTTTCCTGGTAACCTGCGGAGTGATTTTCACAACAATGTGTAAGAAAAGATGTTTTAAACAAAGTTATTAATAAATTAGAGTTTAAGGTATGGACGTGGTCGGTCGGATGTATTTGAAGGAAATTCACTATTTGGGACGGAAGTTGCAGTCGAACAACCCATTTTATATGATTCGGGAGGCCAAGGCAAAGTTCGCATAATTAAATAAGCGGCTTTTGTTTATTTAATTGTTCCGTTCGAAGAAGACGCCGTGCCGCCATGGCCAGTTTGCTGGCCCAATTGGCCAAAGGGATGATTTTTGCGCACAAAAATTTCTCTGAGCTTCAGAAAAAGATTTCCATTCGGAAATTCTCTGCCCGTCGAAGGCCTTCCCATATTTGTGGGTGCGACTTTTTATTATTTAAATTTAAAACATTTAAAAGTGCCCGACGGCAAATTCATGTTCGCCCGTCTTCCGCCCGACCCGCCGCGCGAGTGCCAAGTGATCTCCACGTCGGCTTACAGCGTTCGGTTGGCCTGGGCCGCGTCTTTCTCTTCAGAGGATGTGAAAGTGACTTACAATTTGCGTTATCGGCAAAAGTAATGATTTACCATTAAAACCAAAAAATTTGAATTTTGAAGGTACGAACAATCGTCGTCGGATGTCGAAGGTGAGGCCAAGCGGCCGAAAATGCGCGAGTTGAAGGGCATTCAGGTGAGGCAAATGCTTTGCGAACAGTTCAAATCTTCTGAAGGGTTTCGCCGTCGAGATAATGAGTTTGGCCTCCTGCTCCCTCTACGAGTTTCGCATCACCGCCGTTTCAAAGTATGGCGAGAGCAAACCCGTCATTCTCGTCCAGTACACAGGCAATAATTACCAGAATTGGGACTTTTCCACTAAGAATTCAGAGCCTCAGCTGAGTCCACAACACCTTTTGGCCACAAAACTGAGTGGGAACGCCGTTGAGCTGACTTGGGAAGCTCCGTACAAACGGGCAAATGATGTGAAGGTCAAACTGTCGACACGCCATTTTCCTAAACAGCTTGAATTCGTTGTTAGCATTACATGGTGTACTGGACGGACAACTCCGAGTCGCGTCTAAGCGAGTGGCAAAAGCTTTCGGTCTATGGGCGTCGTGTCATTTTTCCCGACTTAAAACACGATTGGTTTTATTTGTATTGCGGTAAGGGCGTCCCGTTGTCCATTAAAGAGTTGAGAAATTCAGCGAATGCTTGCTTTAACAACGACCAACGATCGCCTCTTTCCCGTGCCATTTTCGTGAAGACCGATAAAATGGAATTGAACAAACGCTGTGAGGCATTTATTTTCTGTTTTTTCGCCATTTCCCCCAAAGGCATTGGCCACTCGCACACCGTCGAAGTGATGCAAGCGATCGCGCAACGCGAAGAAGAAGCAAGCGAAAGCACGCCTTTGCTGAAGCGAGCAAAATACGCCTCTTTTGCCATATAAAACAAATAAAGTCAAAAGAATTTAATTTCCGATTTTTTTTATAATTAATAAGGCGAGACAATTCTCTTGAAAGTACCGTAATGTTTTATTCAAATACAGTAATTTAAACCGCTGATTCCACAAAGCTCCTGAAACCCACAAAAAGCAGAGATTTAAAAAAATCAATCATTGAACTTTAAACTGTTTTTAAATTGTTATTCTCTGAAACAATTTTGTCATTTATTTACTCCAATTAAATGTTGCTGAGACTCTTTTAGTAGTAGGCCAATTTGGTCCCGAGTCCTTACGCAGAAAGTGCACATTTTAGGGTCAACCCAAACGCGTGAATGATTGATTAATTAATGAATAGGGCCACTAATTATATGGAAACCAATTTTTTTTTTTGCGCACTCGGAAAGCGTATAAATACCATAAATAATGATTAGCTTTGTTTGGACCTTCTTGAGCCTATTTTAGAATCAATCCATATTCCATATTTTCAAAAATTCCTTAACAAAAATGCAATAAAGAAAAATACACCCCTAAGGATCGACTTTTTCAAAATTTTCAAAAAATGCACCCCTAAAAATAGACTTTTTCGCGATTAAAAATTCTGCCACCAAAAAATGAAATTTTTAAAATTTTGTTTTTATGTGAAGATTGTGACGGAATCTGTCGGTTAATCGTTTGTTTTTAAAAGATTTGATTCGATGCCTCAAAATCAGCTGATGTTTTCGACCGAATTGGGAATGATCGGAGGCAATAACACCGACCTTAATTAACCCATTCTCCTCCTTTTAAGGCACAATTTTTGATTGGAAACAAAATATTATCTTTTCATTTTCATTTAGATTTTCTAAAATATTGTTACAGATCCGGCCATTCTTTTCCTATTTTTAATTGCAAATTTTCCAATGAAAAGACACTTTTGCCTTCTGTTTATTTTGATTTTGTCCGTTGCATTGGCCACTTTTACGGCATCCCAAGAGGAAGTGAAGAAGCGACAAGTCCTCGGGGCCCACGGCACCGGAGGGGGAAATGCCGACGGAGTGGCGGGCCGGCGACGGCGACAGATCGGAGCACGCGGCACAGTCCAAGGCGATGGAGTGATTTTGTGGAAGGCTTAGCCTTGAGAGAGTGCCGTCTTCGAAATCGAACCGGCGCTTCTTCTGACTGCGAAAGTTGTGACAATATTTGTTCAACAATTTATTTATTCCAAAAGTAATTTATGCATAATAACGCTAATTACACAACTCTAATTACATTAGCTGGCTGAAAATAAATTAAATAATCACCGAGAACAATAAATTCATTTTGCCTTTCAAATGTTTCCCGACCGTCGTCGTTTTGATGAAAAAAGGTTAAATTGAAATTGGAATTTATTGTAAAGACATTTTTTCTTAATCTTTTCTCCTTTCATTTTTATAACAATTTAATGCCATATTCTTTGCATTTTGCCTGACCGGTGGAATTGCGGTCGCCTCGGACACTTTTTATCTGTCGCCGCCATTAATGACCTTTTTTTGAGTTTATGCCGAAAGGTCCGAAACGGAAAATCTGCTGAAAGATTCAGTGGCCTCAAACAATTAAGGGGCGAGAAAATATTTAATTAATTTGTGAGCGTTTCAATAATTGCTAAAGGCAAACGGAAAATAAATTCCATTCGGGCGCCAAATCATCGGCAAATGAGCGTCAAATGGATAATTCGCTTCCGACCTTTTCGCTTGCCGATTTCCCCTCGTCTTTCATCTTGCCGATGGCACCCGTCTTCAGAAAGTTGTCATGCCATTTAATGACCTGCTCTCGCTTCGGTGGCTCCATCCCAAATTCATTTCGGTATCTGATAACGGAAAAATGCATTCATTCATTTGGTGGGCTGGACTAAATTTTATTTATTCAAATTAATGAATCTCAGTATTCTTGTCTTGAACGGTATGAATTCTCGATATTTGCTGGATGCCCTCCCCCACCTTCGCGCTGTTTGGGTGTACGAATTGGTCTCTTCGAACCAGCAGACCAATTTGGCCCTCTCCAACATGCTCAACACGCGCGACACCTTTGAAGCAGCGGCCGTCATTTGCAATATCAAAGAGAATTTTTAATGAAAATATTTAAAAATAAAAAAATCACTTTTTCTAATCTTTTAGATAAATAAACTTTCTTTTTCAGCCAATTTGATCGATTTGAATGATGGCATCATCAGAAATTTGCTGCCCCCGCCCGGTTTTGTTTATAAACATTGGTTAGGGGGTGGAGGGGGAAATTGAGCGAGGAAAGTAAACAGACAAAAAAAGGACGAAAAATTTTGTAAAAAAAACAAATGCCCTCACAAATCGAATGGAAATGGAAAATAATTTGAGAAAAAGTAGGCAAAAGAATGCGGCCATAAATAAATAAATTATCCGATCAGCTGGCAGGCACTAAGGTCCAAAGTTCGCTGTCTGATCAGCCAACTCCGGCGGATGTGCGGGTTCAATTCCAATGCTTCCCCTGCCTTCCCTCGGATCAACCGCCGCCGCCCGATCACTGACTGATCACTTGTCGCTCTTTGAAACTTTGTCTGTTTCTCTCTTTCACTCGTAAATCTTCGTCCATAAAATCAGTAAAATGGCGAAAGCTTAAATTTAATTAAACAAATCTAAAAAAATGTTTTCAACAAAAGTCTCTTGGAATTATCTCAGCAATTAGGAAAAGAATGCATTGTAATGATTCAACTCCCAATTTTCATTAATACAATTTTGACCCCCAAAGGCAAATGAAAGTCAGAAATAAATGAGGAAAATAAATAATTTGAGTTTTGGCCATTCTGTGGACGGACGGCAAAGGTCGGCAACAGCTGTTGACGGCGGGCGAAGAATGAGCTGAGTTGGCCGCAATTTCATATTGTGGCCCCTGGGGGGGGGGGGGGGGGGGGAAGAGTTCACTTTGACAGAACAAACGCCGGGGGGTGGCCAATGGCCCCCCGGCGGTGGGGAAAGGGACGGCCGGCCAATTGTTAGCCATTGACTTTGTCATCAGTCCATTCACTCGCTCCAATTACAGCGAAACATCGCTTTTCCCAAAAGCCAGTTTTGTTCGTTTTGAATACGTATTTAATAATTTAGGCAAATGATCGAAACTGATCAAAAAGCATTTGAGCAAATAAAACATTTGTAAGTTATTCAATCAATAATTAAATGTAATGTTTTGCATAATTTAATTTGGGGCTTTCATCACATCAGACAAAGCCCCCCCCCCCCCATTCATTCATTGTCCGTCCGTTCTCATTCGAAGAGAATAAAAAACCCCCCAAGCTTCTGCTTGCAAGAGAGGATGAGGAATGAGGAGATAATTGGTCTGAATGGGGTCACATTATTCCCATCAATGATGCCCTCGAGTCCCCTTGGGATCCCCCGAGGAGAAGTGCCCCCCCCCCCCCCCCCTCACTCTTTGCTTCCTTATCGCTCGTATTTCTGGTGAAGAAGCAGAGGGGGAGGAGAGGGGGGGGGAGAGGGGGGGGGGAGAGGGGGGGGGAGGGGGGGGGGAGAGGGGGGGGGGAGAGAGGGGGGGGAGAGGGAGGGAGAGGGGGGGGAGAGGGGGGGGGGAGAGGGGGGGGGGAGAGGGGAGGGGGAGGGGGGGGGGGAGAGGGGGGGATGTGGAAGAGGTTTGTCCCATTACTATCCATGAAGAAGGGGAAGGGGAGGGGATGGGTTTTTGGGTTTGGGTCATCGTTATTTGCATTTTGGCAAAAAACGATTGTCTGAATCCCTTTTCTCTTAGGATGGAAGAACATTAACCTAAATCCTTGCAGCGGTTATTAGTTAAGATCACTGAGTATTGGAGGTCAAAAGCCCATGAAAATCATTTGGGCCCGCATTGGTCAGCCGATCACTTTGCCTTGCGAATTGGAATCGCGCGGATCAGAAGAAGCCAATGCATCGGAATCGCGCGGATCAGAAGAAGCCAATGCATCGGAATCGCGCGGATCAGAAGAAGCCAATGCATCGGAATCGCGCGAATCAGAAGCCAATGCATCAGATCAGCTTGAATGGCGAAAAAATGGCTCGCTGATTTTCAATGCTTTCGGCGCTGAACCCGGCTTTTTTGCTTCTGCTTATCAGGGCAAGCCGGGCGGGCAAAAAAATCGCTAAAAATTAAATCAAAAATTAGGACGACTTTCGCGAGGCTCCGGCATGGATTTAGCCATCCATTCGGTGCAGCTTCAAGATCAGTCGACCTTTTTGTGTTCGATCAGTCGCTTCCCTCGGGGGAAAACCGTCGGTGGGAGGGAATACGGCAAATTCATCCGATTGATTGTCCATTGTGAGGCATTAATTTGAATTTAATTTGTATAAATTAAACTTAGTGATGCCGCGCATTTTGGAACCGTTGGACGGATCAAAAATAATTGCCAAGGAAAACAGTTCGGTGCGACAAAATTGTTTGGCCGATGGAATTCCGACTCCGAACATAAAATGGAGCAAAAAAAGGGTTGGTAAATTTTAAACTTTAAGAAAATTTAAAATTCAGAAAAACGGCACTTGGGAAACTGTCGGCTTCGACCGCCAACTGCGAATCGAACATTTTTCTTCCGACAACGAAGTCAAAAATATATTTTTTACTCCAATTTCTTATACTTTTTCCTAGGGCAACTATAATTGCGAAGCGAAAAATTTGGAAGGAACGCAAAATGCCGCTGTTGTATTAAAAATGCGGAGTATAAAATTGATAACGTTATAAAATCAATTAAATTAATTAATTAATCTTACAATAAATTAAAATCAATTAATTAATTAATGTTACAATAATTCAGAACCGCTGCGAATTGACCGTGAAAATCCGTCGTTGGTGAACAAAACGGCGGTCGAAGGTTCGGCCGTATTTTGGCAGTGTTCCGTCGAACACCAAAAGCTGTGGGCGGCCGTCGGCAAAGTGCGCGTTCAGTGGACAAAGGGAGGGAAGGCAATTAACCAATTGGAACTTGGCCTCAGGGCACATCTCGACGTTTGAAAATTGGTCGAGTCCTTTTCAAATGTTATTTTAGGACGGCTCCTTTGGCATAATGCATTTGCGACGCACAGACCTCGGAGAATTTGAATGTACGGCAACATTTTTGGATTCAACAGCCACCGCTGATGGATTGTTGGAGAGTGACAGTGTCAAAATGAATTTAAACGTCCAATGTGAGGACAAACGGCGGCCAATCGTCGCATTGTGCCGAAGTCTCTTCAGATAGGCCCGAAATCTCTCCAAAAACGCGGCGCTTTTATACCCTCGCCGCCGGTGCTTCGGCGGATTTGCACTGTCTGATCAATGCCAATCCGAAGCCGACCGTTGTCCGATGGACTAAAAATGGACGCGAATTGACTTCGCATGCAGAGAAAAGCGTCGAATGTACAAAATTCTCTAATTAAATCTTTCAAATGTTTTTTGACTTAAAGCGAATCTGCTACAGAGCACCGTAAACATTCCTTCGGCACATTTACGAGATTCCGTCGGCATATATACTTGTGAGGCCAAAAATGCCGTGGGGGTCACTGAGCCGCCATTGGAAATTCACGTTGTGGTCGCAGAAGCGCCAAAATTCACTAAAATTCCTGCGCCCAAATACTTTGTAAAGGCTGGGGAGAGAGTGGAGATCGAATGTGAGGGATTTGCCGAAGTTCCGA
Organism: Globodera rostochiensis; assembly: GCA_018350325.1. Lineage (NCBI taxonomy): Eukaryota > Metazoa > Nematoda > Chromadorea > Rhabditida > Heteroderidae > Globodera > Globodera rostochiensis. Next base: position 1,372,815 of record JAEVLN010000008.1, on the reverse strand, counting down.
TCAGAAGAGTCTGGAGCAGAAAGGACGATGGGGTTGGATTGTGGAAAGGGGGGGGGGGGGATTCGGGTTCAATGTTTTTTGTGGTCAGAAGCATCTTTCATTCTCGGACGATAAATTTGTGCTTTCAAATGCCGCCCACGCTGACCATGGACTCTATTGCTGCGTTTTGATTAGTTCCGTTGCGACTACTTCGCGAGATGTGCAGCTGATTGTGGACGTACAATTTGTTTTGTTTTTGGTTATTTGCCATTAATTCAACTTTTAGGAAACCGCCCCCCAATGCGCGACGAAAGTTCGTGTTCAGTGTGAGGGGCGGCAGCGATTTGCGGCGCATTGGGTGCCAGGATACTCCGGCAGAAATCACTCCCAAACTTTTCGGATTTTCTACCGAAAAATGCGCGAGGGATTAAATGATGAAGCAAAGGAAGAATGGGAGGTGACTGCGCTTACCGATCAGCCCAAAATTCATTTGGATCGCTTGGAATTGTTCGGTGAATACGAATTCAAATTGGAAGCCAGCAATCGTTTCGGCGCCATCAATTGCACCGTACCCGGCACGCATTACAGTATGCCAAATAAGTTTTTGTTTAAATTCAAAATTATTTAGCATGCGCAAAATTGGACCCGCCATCGAATTTCTTTCTCGGCCAAGCAACAACTTTCAACATGGAAAGAGTGCCAATTCTAAACTGGGACAAAGTCAAAGAGGCGAATTTATACAAAATTAAATATCGAAAAAGTTGCGATGGGAACAAAGGGAACGGCCTTCTGCAAGAAATTGTGCGAAATTACTCCGATCGATTTAAAGAAGTTACAATTTAGATTCAAACTTCGGAAACGAATTACAAATTGCCTGCGGACAAATTCAATTCAACCCCAAAATGTTGCTTTGAATTTGTCGTCCAATCAATTCGAGTGCCTTTCACCGGCTCGGATCATTCGCCCGCCATCATTTACCCCAGCAGTGAGCGTTTTGATGGGTTAATTTTATGCCAATTTGCGACTTTTAGGCTGCGCCGACGGCATTCTTCCGTCCAATTCCGCCACCGTTTTACTCCTTTCCGCGTGCGGCCTTTTGCTTTTGTTTCTGATTGTTATTTTCGCTTTGATTTTTTGCCTCCAACGATTCGCCCAAAAGATCCAACCGCGGCACAACCGTCCAAATATTGGCAAAAGCTCAAAATTGCGCCATAATCGGCTAAATCATCGGAAAGCCGGTTTTATTTAAAAAAGGAGTTCTTTTTGTGATAAATTACGCAAATTGCACTTCACAGACAGCAAAAACGGTGAAATTGGCACGCAAAGCGAAGAAAAGTCGTGTTTCGAAGACAGCTTTAATTGGTTAGCGGCTTGCTTTTTTGTAATTTAGCTTTAATTGGTTAGCGGCGGCTTGTTTATTTGTAATTTTGCTTTAATTGATTAGCGGCTTGCTTTTTTGTAATTTAGCTTTAATTGGTTAGCGGCGGCTTGTTTATTTGTAATTTAATGTCCGGCCGACTTCAGTTCCTCTTCCCGCTTTGGCAGCACTTCCACAGCCGCCAGTGTCTACGCCCAATGTGCCTTTGGACATCCAATTGCCATCACTCGCAAATTATTCCCCGAAAATTACATTTGCACAAAATTTGCACGATTTGATGAGGAGGAGGAGGAGGAAGAGAGTGATAAATCGGAAGAAGTGGGCAAATATAGCACAAATAACTGGAATATTCGGTGGCCAAAGCATTTGCGACTTTCTTTAAGGGTTTTGGCCACATTTCCAGCGATGACGTCGCATTTCTGAATGCATTTAACGGCTTTGCCACAAATTCTGGCATCATAAACGACCGAAATGATAGCGTCAGCGGCAACAACGAATCCGATTGGCAATTTGCTGACAATTTGAATAATGCCGAAAGGAAAACCGCCACTTACGTGGAAATGGTCTCAATTCTAATTAAAGCCAACGACCAGTAAATGCCGAACATTGCTTAGAATATGGCCGACGGAGAAGGCGAGGAGAAGCGAAGCGTCGTGGGGGAAATGCTACGAGAGAAATACCTCTTTGCGGAGGCGGAACTGAACGTCCTGCAAGAGTTACGCATTGAGCAGTTGCGCAGAGAGATAAATGTCAAAGAATTCGGTTGAACAGTAAATTATCGACTTTTTCTCCCATATCCTAAATTAATCACCAGCACATCAATCCCCAAATCCCCCCCCCCCCCCCCCTCCGGATTGTCTTGTATTTTGGGCGTTTTGAATACTAGAATGCGTTTTGAAGCGACGTTGAGTAAAATTTGTTTTTCTCGTAGACCCAGTTTCCATGAATGTAAGAAAAATTACCATTTCACATTAAGGGTGGGGGGTCACTTCATAACTTGACAATGGAATAGTCAATTTAGCATTCGACTTTGGCGTTCAGTAAGATGCAAAAATAAGTAACAACGGAAATCGAGTTAGCCACAATTAAACTGATCAAAAATCATTTTTATATATTCCCTAAATTCAGAGCAGAAACTGCACATTCAGTCTCAATAATTTATAGCTTTGCCTGACTTTCTTCAATAAATATCAAAAACAAAATGAACACAAGCGGGATTGAAATTGCACAATCCGGATACCCGTAATTTTAGTGTTATTTGAAATCTTTTCACCACTCTAGAGTGCAGGGTAAGGAATAGTGACGAGTTTAAATATTATACACCATCTTGCAAGGACGACATCATCAATACATTCTCTATTGTTGGCGCTGTTGTTTCTTGTCATTGTCATCAGCACGCGAATTCGCGGTATTGTTTCCTAAAAAAGGTAAAAATAGTTTATTATGAAGCATTTATCTGTAAAATCATACAGCGCACAAAAAACTCCATATTATCTAGGAATTCATGTCTCAGTCCGAGTCGAAACTACCGAAAACTTTAGATTAACAAAAATCTTATTTGAATTTCCAAACCCTCTTCTAAATTGCGTTCAGAAGATTAAATATACCCATGAAAAAGGACCGACCCAATCCATCGTCAGCCTTTTTAACAGCTGCCCTCTTCTGTCGATAGTCCTGCCCCTCAAACATGTACAGTGTCCTCTCCTCAGTTTCATCTGTCGAATCGCCATCACTGAGCAGTTGCTGCTGATCGTCGTCAATGTCTTCTTTGTTGTCGTCCTACAACAAAATTGATTTCAGAAGGTCTAGTAAGCGGGAGAGGGGCAATGATAATAATAATTATCTTTTTGAACTGATAAATTACAATACTTGAACACATTTCAACCAGCTTCATGAAATTTACCCGGATTTCCCAACGTCCGCCGCGTTTCGTACGGCCTAACTTTTCCTCAAGTTGTTTATCGGTCAGCTCATGCAACTGAATGTTCCTTTTCTGCGCTTCCTCCAAGTTAGAGAGTCCTTCAAACAACAGTTTGGACAGGTCGACCTTTGATGATTGACCTGAAAAAACAAAACACTCAAAAAGTGAAAAAAATTTTTTTTCACAACCTACCATCATTTTCGTCAGTGCCCAACACCAGTTCTGAGAGCTTCAGCTTCTTGCCTGCTCGGTACTTGATCAGCTCCTCAATCGTGTGTTTGGCCACCAAACGAATGATTTTTACTGGTCTAAAACGATTTGTAAACGTCTGAACAGATTATATTTGAAAATTTAGATGGTTCAATGCATTTACAAATTTTTAGCGCAAAACCGACTTGTCCTGCCCAATGCGGTGACAGCGTGCAGCCGCCTGTTTGTCATTCTGTGGGTTGAAGTCCCAGTCAAGGAAAATGACCGTGTCCGCCCCCGTCAAGTTCAAGCCGAGTCCGCCCGCTTTGGTGGTCAAAAGAAAGGCGAAAATGTCGGAATCAGCCTGCTGGAACTCCTCGATAGCCTCCTGGCGCTCCGACGCCTTTACAGTGCCGTCCAACTGCACACAGGTGTATCCTTAAGGTACAAAAAAAAATTCCGAAAAATATACAAACAACAAAAAAAAGTTATCCACCTCGCAACTGCACGATGTCGTACACAATGTCCAGAAAGCGTTGCATTTGAGTAAAGATGAGCACACGATGTTCCTTCTTGTGCAAATAGGCCAGCAATCGGTCCAAGATCAGTGCCTTCCCACTATAATGGGAAAAAGTTCTCAAACATAACTTTTATCAACGAACTATAATATATATATTTTGTACTAATTACTCAATTTTTGCAACAGAGCTGTTTCAATTCGAATTTCTAGTAAAACCAATTTCACTGACCAATAATGTCAGTGAGTTCATGTTAATTTGTAAGTGAACTAGAGATGTCTAATCTCAGTCCTTCAAGGGAGGGCAACACAAAAACGTTTGAATTTCTTATCGGAAATTCCCTAGCGCCAACAAAAGAAAAATTTCTAAAAATTAATAAGGAAGTTTCAATTTTTACCTGTCGTTCACCAAATGTTCGCCCTCCTCAAATGGTTCTTTTTCGATGCCCCGAAACAGGTATGGGTGGTCACAACACTTGAGCAACTGCATCATTGGCGACATCAACGACTGGCGGGCCTGCTTCTCAGTGTGCATGTTCTTAGCGAAGAAATCTGATAAAAAGAAAATCTTAGTATTTTCACAAATGAATAGTTTAAGATCCTCACAACACAGCAACTTCACTACTGACCTCGGTTGTCCATCAAAAGGGCCCGGTACATGTCGTATTGGAGCTTGCTGAGACCGTGGTAAAGAATCACCTCCGAACACACGGGCACGTCGTCGAGAATCTTTTTGTTTCGACGAAGACAGAATGCGTTGAACAGCTCCCGGAACCGTTGGGACACTGACAAAAAAACAAGAAATTAAGTTGGCCCGAAAAACTGCAGATCCTCCGAAAAAAGCTCCAATTTTTTGAATCAGACCTCATCCAAACACGCCTAGCTACGCCCTTGGAACATACAAAATTCCTCAAGTGCTAGTGTTGAATTTTTCGATGGCTCACCATTGTCGTTCTTTCCAAGTTTTGCAAAACGTCTCACAAAACTGTCCTCCTTGTCCGGCGTGAACTCGTCTGGTGCCACCAACATCAGCAAGGCGTACAGTTCAAACATGTCGTTCTGAATGGGCGTGCCAGTCATCAACAGCAGCCAGTCAATGTTGAATCTGGACAACGCCTTGTGCGCCAGGCTGTTTTTGTTCTTAACTCGTTGAGCCTGAATGGTGTTAAAATAATGCATTCTTAAAATGATCGAATTTTTTGCAATGAAGAAAGCCGAATTAACAGACCTCATCAAACACGACAATGCACCATTTTTTGATATTGAGTTTTCGGCGATCGTTCAGAAAGACTTCGTAAGTTGTCAGCAGCACATTCCATTTGCCAGTTTTGCTAAACATCCGATCGTCTCCGTAATATCGAGACACTGTGAGGCGACCGCAGCCAAATCTAAACATGAATACAACAAAATACAAAAATTTGACATTTAGGTAAGTTTGGGTCCGGCGATGTAAAGAGGCGGTTAGGGGGGGGAAAGATTACGGTAGAATGGTGGTCAAGAAATAAAATGTTCGTGGGAAGAAATGCTACTGAAAAGGTATCAGAATTTAATCCAAAAAGAAAACCTTGAAACTTCTTTCTCCCAATGGTCAATGACGGACAATGGGCAGATCACCAGCATACGCATTTCCTTGCCGAATCTGTCTGCCAGAATGGCTGCTGTCAGAATTGCCTGACACGTTTTGCCCAGTCCCATCTCGTCCGCCAATATGCCGCCATGGCCCTCGTCGTGCCATTGCAAGAGTTTTGTGATGCCTTCTCGCTGGTGTGTTCTCAGACGTATTCCTAAAAAACAATAAACTTTCGATTATAAACAAAAGTGTAAACGTGCCCTTCGCATGAAGAGAAGTTTCTGCAGAAGCAATGGTTAATTGTCGCTGACGATTCGACATAATTAAGCAATAACAAACAACCTAAAAATTAAAGGGAGAATAATATATCAACACAGATTGGAAATAGTAGGGTTTTACCCCCCCCCCCCCCCACCTCACTTTTTTGAAAAATTTAAAAGGGGTCTCCCCTATCACATCACCAACCCAACTCATCACCTCCAAGTTTGAACCTTTATAACTCTTTTTGAAATGAGACCAACCAAATATAATTAGTAGCTTAACGCTAAATGTGCTAATATAATACTTTAATTCAAGTCGATATGTTAAGTTCGAAAAGTTTCAAGTTTGTCAAAAAACCATTTTTTTACTTTTTCGGGCTTTTCAAGTCATAACTTTCCTCCGACTTAACGTATCGGATTGAATTAAAGTTTATTTTTCGGCATATTTATAGCACTATGGGTCCACTCGGCGGCGATCATTCAGTGCCCACACTTCAGTGCCGCACACTTCAGTGCCCACACTTCAGTGCCGGACACTTCAGTGCCAGCAATTAAAAGGCTATAACTTTCTTTAAACTCAACCAAATCAAACAATCAAGATGTCATTGGAAAGCTCTAAGCTTTTAAAAGCTATTGTTAAGCCAACGCTAGTCAATTAAAAAATTCGTAAAAAAGTTATTGCAATAAAACTGATGAAAAGCCCTGATTTTGGGTGTTTTTCACGTTGAACTTCTTAAAAACGATTGAACCGCCCTTTTTTTTTTGTACGATTCTTCTCATTTAGAGCTTTCAACGACATCTTGATTGTATGATTTCGTTGAGTTTAAAAAAAGTTATAGCCTTTTTAAGTGCTGGCACTGAAGTGTCACTGAAGTGTGGGCACTGAAGTGTCCGGCACTGAAGTGTGGGCACTGAAGTGATGCGTACCCGGGTCCACTCCAGCCGGTACCCCGCAATTCGGCGCGCACGATTCGGCGCGGCACGATTCGGCGCGGCACGATTCGGCGCCGACAAGTTTTTTGTTATAACTTAGTTCAAAGTCAACCAAACCAAACATTCTTGGATGTAATAAGTAGAAGCTTACAAAGGCAAAAGCTAATCGATTCGTCTTTTCAAAAAAAAGTTATAGGTTTAAAACCTGTACAAATTGCCTTTTTTTGTCGTGGTGACGCCATAACTTTCTTTGTTTAAGTCGAATCGCTTAGCTTTTGCCTTTGTAAGCTTCTACTTATTACATCCAAGAATGTTTGGTTTGGTTGACTTTGAACTAAGTTATAACAAAAAAGGTGGAGTTTGGATAATTTTGAAAAATTTGGTCTGAAAATTTTGAACGTTGACTATAAGTCTTATACAAATGAATTTAAGCGTATCGAAGTTCGGGATACTTTTTTGTTGGTTAAAAAAGATGAGAGAACATGTTAGAGATCAAAGGGAAAAGCGAGATAGTAAAAGGGTTTTTCTCTGCTTGAGGTCGCTGATGAGTGATCACGAATATGATATCAGATTCGTCATATGCTTTCATCTAATACATGATTTAACACTGATTGAATATCGTCTTTTATAAGTGTTTTTAAAATCTAGATCATGCCTGCTGGCACACAAGGGAAGGCTTAAACTAATGGACTTTAATGTTCTTATGCCCGTTAAAATACTTATTATTCGTTTTCGTCCTTGAATTTTCAACAAATGTAAGTAAATGACATAAAGAACAAAATGTTTTTCTCCTTTTCATCCTTTGAAAAAACTGAATATGGTCGTCTGTTTGCTTCCTCCACTCTTCGGCGCGGAGTTTGTCTTCGGTTGTTTTGTCTCCCTTTTGATGGGCTGCGCCATCGGTCGTTTGGCTGGTGGGTGGGCCGAAGGCAAATCTCCGCTGCCACTGTTTTTTTCTCTACTGGGACGACTCTCGACGACTATCTGCGAAATGAACGGCAAAGAATTGACAGGAAACGAAATCATTTTCTTTTTTTGCGGTAGAGCCATTGCCGAATGGGCGTATCCAGGGCGGGAGGCTGCAGCCCCCCCCCCCGAAATGAAATTTGAGTAAAAAGATCATAGGGGGGACCTTTTGTTTTGCAAAATTAATCATTTTTTTACCAATTTTCTTAACAAATATAGTTTAAAATGTTCAAAAAAAACCCGGCGGCGCTTGACGGCACCGTCGGACCTCCCATTCCTAAAAACCGAATTTTTCTTGAATCAGCCCTCCCTGAAAAAATCCTGACTACGCCCTTGCAGGGCCGTACCCAGAAAAAATTTCGGGGGGAGGGGGGCCGCAAAATGCAAGTTTTTTTCTTTTGATGGAATTTGTTAAGAAAATCGGTCCAAAAATTACAAATTTTGCATAGCAAAAGGGTCTCCCTATGGTTTTTTTCTCAAAAAACATTTCGGCGGGGGGGGGGGCATACCCCCTCCCCTGGCCTGCACCTGCCCCCTCGGCCACCCCTGGTTACGGGCCTGGGGTGCATTTTTCGTTTTTACTGCATTTTTGCATATGATTGGACCTGCTGTTTTTCCTCCTCCTTGGTCATTGGTGTAAATAAAATTGGACGTCTGAAGGGCTTGCGCTTGGACTTCTTCAATTCGAGGCTTTCCTCCATTTCTTCTTCATCGCCCGCCTCTTCGTTCACTTCCTCCCCATCCTTTTTGCCTTTTGGCTGAGAAATTGGGCTGAGACTGCAAAGGTCCGATTGTAAACGACCCTGTGAAAACGCAAATTGTAAAAAAAAAAAAAAAAAAACCATTTTTTCTGGGTATGGCAGTTTTGTCAGTACAATTAAACCTTTCGCCGTTCTCCAACAGTAACTATCACCTTTGTCCATATTCTATACGCATTTTCTGCCTCGGAATCCCTCAGAAACCCTTTGAACAGCACGGGAGCGGTCTGGTCCATCCAATCAGCTCTTAACACAGATTCCAGAGACTAAAATGGCTATGAATAAATGACAGTTCCGAAAAGGATGTAATTTTGGAACATCAAAGCGAGCTGTCTGAACGGAGAATATGCTGCAAATGTATAATTTGGTTAAACGTCGCTTGGCACTCGTCAGCTCCTCTCTTCTCACAATGGCACAATGCTTCTTTCCCGGTCCTCCTTTAAGCAATCCTAACAGATAATAATTGGCACTTACAGCGGAATTGGACTCGAGAAATTCCTGCATAAGTCTAAAGAAAAAGTAAATTCTTTTTAAAGAGAGTCAGAAAAATAACTTTTGGGTTTGGAAGGCATTCAGCGGTGTGTGACGAAGAATGTAAGTTGCGGTCACAATTTTTTGTTCCACTAAAACCAATTGATTTAAGAGCTCCAAAAACTCCACAAGCCGTTTTCCGTCTTCCATAATTTAGGCGGTTACTTTGATTACAATAATTCTGCAAAATAAAGTGTGTAACAAAAATATAGGGTCAAGCTTTTTTTAGTGGTTTGAATACTCAGGCTGAACCGGTCGAGCTGAAATTTTTATCACTGGTGGCCTATACAGGAAAATTGAAAGTGTTGAAGAAATTTTTTTTTAGCATTTTTTTCTAGTTTGGATTGTTTATATCTAGACAAAAGGTCCGGTAGTGGGGAAAACGACAAAAGGTCCGGCGGTTCGCCAAAAACGGACAAAAGAGTTGATTCCGACATCCCAAAAATACACTGAAAATAAGGTCATTTTGGGGAAAAAATCCTCGAGGGTATGTTTTTCAAAGTCCATAAAATGATTTTTCTAGGGATATTCGAGGGCGTAGATTCTGAATCTGAGATTTATTTCGACCAATTTTGAACCCCGGACCCGATCGAACAATTTGTGGTGGCAATATGAATGGAAAAGCAAAAGCACACCAGAAGCCAAGCCCTCCGCGAATCGGAGGACGCTTTTTTGGGCATTTTTGTTGATTTTCCAATTTATAAGTTTTTCTATGCAAAAAGAGACACTTTAAATGCGACTCACACTTTTGTCCAAAACTTTGTTATTTATTAAACAAAAACTAAATAGGCAAAATTAAAATAGGCAAGGTAAGCAAAAATTCATCGATTTTTGATCCTTTTCTATCCATTTCCGTCTGTCTGCTATTTACAGAATTGCACGAATTCTTTTGGGTAGGCCCGCTCTCGCAAAATATGAAAAATCTAAGCAAAAATGGGAGGGAATGCTTTGTAAAGTGTTCTAACTGTTGAAGGGAATTGCTGAAAGGTTCTCATTGTCTTTAATTATTTGAATATTAAATTTATTTAATTATTTGAATATTAAATTTATTATTTTTATTAATTATGTGAAAAGTTTGGCGAATTCCTTCGCATTTTCTCTGGCTAATAATTGGCTTTGATGCTCTTCAGCAAATGCAACCACTTGCGCAAGTTTGCCCAACAGAACCGGCCAATATGCCATCCGTTCATCGGCGCTTTCCCCAAGTGCCATATTCTCCTGGGTGGCCAACTGAAGCGCCCTCATCAATTCGTTGCGGAGAATTTGCATTTCATTTGTCTGAATATTTGGGAATAAATTGGTTTTATCGATTAAAATTAGAAGACCTGAAAATTGCGGAAGAGAAGAAAGGCAGTGGAGAGGCCAAGCTGAGCATGGGACAGCTGCAAGCTGACCAAGGACCGGCTCAGCCAGCTGAGACCCTCCAGAAACTCTGTGGGCAAGTGAAGCCCCTCGGGGGATTCTATCCCTGGGGGCCCAATCTCCATTGGAGGAGCCCCCTCTCCTTCGGCGCTTCCTTCCCCGGCAATTACCACCAAACTGTCTCCAAGCCCACTCTCTTCACTCTGAACAATTTCCCCCGAATTATTGAACAGAAGCAAAGAACGGTCCTCCGCCAGTGGTTGAAGTCCGTTGAACAGAATGGCAGGAAGCCAGCTCAACTGGGCTAAGCTGTCCGTGAGGTCCAACTGTAAAATGTGTTAATTCATTTATATATTTAAGTCCTTCAAAAAATTCCTTGAAAATACAATTGTCTTCAAAAACATACAGCTGCAAATTCGGCGAAGCTGTTGCTAAACGCGATCATTCTCTCCAGCAGGTGACCCCAGAACATGAAGAACTGTTTATTCTGTGGCACCCTCCCGAACAGTTCCATGTTCATCACCACGCAATTGTCCACACGTGCGCAATATTCCCTTGCGCACTTTCTTATAAACGCCCGAAGGCAAATACCCTCCTCCCCGTCGGTGGTCGCTTCCTTCACAAACATCGCTCTCCTGACGCGGTTTTGCATTCGTTCCAACTGCTTCCGAATGCGATTTCGTTCGATCAGTGACTTTTTAGCGACGCGTTGCGGCTCATTCAACACAACTAAATTAGGGGGGGGGGGGAATAATGCAAATAGAAAAAGTGTCAGTCAATTTCCGTGTTAATTACACTTTGCTTTCCCCTCTTCTCCCATTCACTCACGTTGAGGGTCCATCCCTTGAGCCAAACATTTGTCCAACCGGCACTGCTGACATCCGTTTCGGGTGTCCTTTCCGATCGGACACTTTTTCTGTCCCTTACATTCAAAATGCATCGCCCTTTGGAAGGCTCTTCTAAAGAAGCCTTTACAGCCTTCGCAAGTGATGGCCCTGCAAATGCGAGGATTAATTTTAGCGGCCCATTGAAAAGGATTGATTGACCGATAGTGCAATCCGGTGGCCGTGTCTCCACAGACCACGCACTTTTGGCCCCTGGTCAGGTAACTGGGCAAGTACGGAGCCTTCGGATCTGAGAGAAAGCGAAGCGTAACAGCGAATAATTAGGTGGAGTTATTCAAAAGAAGCTCAAATTTCCCTGTTTTTATGGCAAATGCCATAATTTTGCCATATTTTAGAACTTTGTGAAAATTCTCATTTTTTGAGAAAAAAATGAGGATTTCCCGAAAATAGTGCTCCTTGATTCGTACAATTTAAAGTTAAAATCTTCAAAAAAAGGTTCTCGACGGCGCCTTTCGGCGCCGCCCGGACCTTTCCTCTTCACCCTCCCCTCGAAAAATTTGTTTTTCAAAAATTCCTTAAGAAAAAAGGCCATAAAAATGCCATTTCTTGTAGATGAGTTGAGCTCCCTGGTTATTCAGCTCCACCAAAACATTCACTAATGGAGCCAAGCTCGAATAAATTTGTACAGTACATAAATCCCATTTTACGATATTTCCATTTTCGCTAATTTAAGGTAAAAGATTGAACGGATACTGTATTCTGATGTCCCCCTCCCCTCAATACTTTCTCATTCCTCCTTTTTACTATTTACTCTTTTCCGTTTCCCGCCATTTTTTGTTTTTCACCACCGTCAGCAGCAGAAGCAACAAGCAGATGAGCCGAGTGAGGTCATCCCCTCCCTTCCCCCCCCCCCCCCCCCCTCCTTTCCCCTCGGTGTTCACTCTCGGGGGAGGGGGGGTCGGGATGGCGGGGTCGGACTCAGAGATAGGAGGGGGGCAGAAGAGAGGGGATGGGCTGCTGATGACCCGGCTTGGGGGAATTGCATAATCAACGCGAGAGGCACCGAATGGGGGCACCAATAAACAATTGGAAGGAGATGAGCGAGAGAATGCCGTTGGATGGCGGTCGGGGAGGGGGTCGAGAATAAGGCCATCCCATCGCTGGGGGGGGGTCGAGAATAAGGCCATCCCATCGCTGGGGGGGGGGGGTCGAGAATAAGGCCATCCCATCGCTGGGGGGGGGGGGGGTCGAGAATAAGGCCATCCCATCGCTGGGGGGGGGGGGGGGGTCGAGAAAAAGGCCATCCCATCGCTGGGGGGGGGTCGAGAATAAGGCCATCCCATCGCTGGGGGGGGGGGTCGAGAATAACGCCATCCCATCGTTTACCCCGTTAAATTCAGTGATATGGACGAAATCCTACCAGAATGAGCAATTGCAAAATAAATATCAAAATGCTGGACGACTGATCTTGGCAATTTTAGTCGGAAGACAAAGAAGAAATGGCTGATAAAAGAGTTATTTATGTATATATTCTCAATAAAAAGAGTGTAAAGTGTAAAAACAGCCCTCCCTAAACACTGTAAAAGAATGCCAATTACTTTGATTTGCCGATTTGCTCGATAAAATCTAAACAAAAGTGCCTTTCGGTGGAGCAGAAAAAAGCATTCATAAATGAAATAACTTTTGTGAGATAACCAGCATCTTTTACACATTCACAGTAAGTACACTTTTACATATCAACGAAATAAATGGCGGAGGTAAAAAAATGCGTGTCATTACAAATCCCTAATAAGCCAAAAGCGGACGAAATCACTAATTAGGTATTAGTGATTTTGTCCGCTTTTGGCTTATTAGGGATTTTGTCCGTTAGTGATTTTGTCCTAGCGCCAACAAATGGAGTCAAATATTGTTTTAATGAGATGAGTGGGGGTTTAATCCAAATTTGTAGAAACATACCCCTAATTCTGGTCCGACCATGCAAAGGCGCCATTTCACGTTGTTTAATGTTCAAGAGTTTTAATGAAAGATTCACTAAGAAAAGGCAATTCTTTCTGAATCGGTGTATTGGTAGGCAAATGAATGGTTGGAATTTGAGGGGGGGGGGGGGGTGTGAATGGGCGTGGGGGGCGGTCAGTGGTCACAGTAATGGGAGAGGGAAGGACTTTAGTGGGAGAGGGGTGGGAGGGATTGCCTTGGGGTTGAGGCCCCACAAATAAGTTGAAAATCTCCTTTTTATGAAATAATTAATTTATAAAACAGGTTAAAAAATAAATAATAATGCGAATTGTTCAAAAATCTACGGCTTTCCTTTTGCTTCACGTCGGTCGATGTTTTAAGTCGAGCCCCCTAAACGAAAGGAAAGTGACCAAAAGTTTAAGGCACAAATGTCCCCCCACCGGATGCCAAATCCGTCGGATTATTCCCTCCGACCATCGCTATTTGCAGCTCCTAAAAAACAATTTGCCTTCGCTTCAATTGCCTCGTCTCACCCGCCGCCGGTGCGTTGTCCGGCATTTGTTCCCAACTTGGCAAGCCGTCACTTTCAATGCCCAAAACACTTGCCGAAGGGGTCGTCTTCTCCGGCACTAAAACAAAAAACGCGATAACAATAAAAAGTAATTTGCCAATCTGATGGATTGTTGGGCATTTGGTCCCATGTCGGATATCCGGCGTCCTCAACTTTGATCGGATGAAACGAAGGCTGCCCCGGTTGGCCTGAGGTTTCGTCTCAATGATTAACTTTCATTTGTACAAAAGCACCATCGGCCCCCACGGCGCCTCCTCCGCTGTTCGGCGGGGGGCTAAACCAGTCGATTTGGCCCATTGACCCATCGGACATAAACACGCCCAAAATTGAAAGTGCCACGACGATGGCCGAGCTGCTGATGGACATTTTTAATTGAACGCGGCGAATCTTAATTTCTATTTGCCATCAATTGAAGAGCATTTGATTGAGTCATGGCGTTAAACCAAAGGGCCATTTATTAATGTAAAAAATCCAGGCTTGCTCACGGATATCCGCGGATATATCCGGATACGGACGGATATGATATTTTGAGGACGGAGGGATAACGGAAATGGGTTTTTGAGGAAACGGGTACAGATACGAAAATTCATATCCGTGAGCCTGCCTGAAAAAATCTAAATATTTTTATTCGAAAAAATAACAAAATCAATTCCCTTGTAATGTATAAAGAAAGAAATTATTTCCATCGAATGGAAAGGGTAACGAGATTGGAGTCGAGCGTTTTGTCCAGCAGTGGGCACGGCCATGGCGCACACAATATGTTTTTTGTTCATTTATTTATGCAACCAACCCATCCAACAAAAGGTTCGCTGTTTCAACCGAAAGTGTTGGGAGGGGGGGGGGACAAAGAATGGAAAAGAAAGAAAGACTGGCGAGTTGCAACTTTTGATTATTTTCAGCTCCCATCCCCTGGCGGCTGATCATTCATTGCCCAACATCCCCGCATCGAAACAACGAATTCAGCAGACGAATTTAGTCAACAACAGCCAATGTCGTCCCGGTACCATTATTCCAAATGCATATGCTGGAGATCCGGTTCCAAACAAATTAAGAGGCCCGATTCCAAAATCAAAATTTTTGCAAATTCTAATTAAGGAATGTTTTAAACCATTAAATATTGTCACTAACACTCGTAAATGATATTTTCCAACAGTCATAATATATTAAATGATTGCCTATTGGTCTATCCTCGTTTATGGTCACTTAAGGGGCATCACTTAGAGCAACGACGCCGGGCAATGCTTTGCCCTCCAGCAGTTCAAGGCTGGCACCGCCACCAGTGCTCACATGGCTGAAAATGTTATAAAATTACTTAGTAATTAATTCATCATTAAACAAAACCAATAACATTTTCATTTTGTTACACAAAAATATACCCACCTGACTTTGTCCTCGGCGCCCCATTTCTCCACCGCTGTGGCCGTGTCGCCTCCGCCTCAAATTAAAAATATTATTTGTCAAAATCAGTCTAAAGGTTTTGTTTTATGTTAGCCAATATGCCCAATAAGTATTCTTTAATCGGACGTGCCAATTATTGTAGTAGCGCCCGTCGCTGTAACTCCGATGACCGCCTCCAGCAGTCCTTTGGTCCCTCCGGCGAAATGCTGCCATTCGAACACCCCCGCAGGTCCATTCCAGACGATGGACTTAGCCCGTCCAATCACTTCGGCAAACCGTTTGACACTTTCGGTGCCAATGTCCAGGCCCTAAAAAATATAAATGAAAGGCCATCGGGAAAAATCACAAACGAAAACCAACCATTTTTCCCTCGGGAATGCCAACTTTTGCTTCAACGGTAGAGAAGGGCGTGTTCTCTTCGAACTCATCGCCAACCACAAAATCCACCGGAAGGTGAAGCTTCACATTTTTAGCCTTCGCTTTTGCCATCAAATCATTCACGATTTTGGAGCCCTAAAAGTATCCGTTTTAGGTTTATTTAAAGCAAAAACAATTCAAAAATTGTTTGACACTTTGACTCTGATCGCGCATTTTTTTAAATAAAATTTATGTAGTTTTGGTATACTTCAGCGTCTCCCTAAAAAGTTAAGTGCATTTACACACAACAATAAGCGCGTAATTATAATTGAAGATTGACCCATTCGTACGATAGGCTTCAATCTCGTATGGGGGGGGGCACCTCGCCTCTTGCTATGGGCCTGAATCCTTCAACAGCGCCCAAATACACCCCTTCCGCCACCCCAAATCATTGTTTTGAACTTTTTCGGCATGCCAACGGACCTCCTCGTCGAACAGTGACTTTCCAATTGGCATCCCGTCGGTCACTTTGAGGAAGGTGAAAGCCATGCCCCCGCCGATGACCATTTCGTCTACTTTGTCCAGCAAATTTTTGATCAGTTGAATTTTGTCCGCCACTTTGGCACCGCCGAGAATGGCCAAAAATGGACGCGTCGGAGATTCGAGTGCCTTGGCAAAATATTCCAATTCTTTTTTCATCAGAAATCCGGACGCTCGTGGCTCCACAGCACAGCCGACCATTGAACTGTATTTTGTCTATGTTAAAAGTGTTAAAAACAGGGGGTATTTCTTTCTTTTTATTGCATTTTTGTTAAACAATTTCCTCCAAAAGATTTATATAGTATTGATGCATTTTCAGTTTTTATTCCATTATGGGAGAGGTTCGGCCCGGGAAAATTCAAAAACCCCACCGCCCACCTGTGCGCTCGATGTGCCGTGCCAAAGGCGTCGTTTACGAAAAGGTCGCCGTGTTTGGAGAGAGAGGTGCGAAAGGCATCGACCGCCTCCTTTGGCGCTTTCACCTAAATCCGACCTCTCCATTTTAGCAAATTTAAAATTTTGGGAAAGTTTACCGTCTCTCCGGCCAAATTTTTGCCCTTTCCCTCCTCCTCCAAGTGAAATCGAAGGTTTTCGAGCAGAAAAATGGTCCCCGACGTCGGATCGGCTGTGGCCTTCTCAGTTTCTGAGCCGACACAGTCGGCAAGAAAAACGATCTTTCTGGAGAACAACTTAAGCATTGAATAATTACAAACAAATTAAGACGTACTTTCCAAGTAACTGCTCCAACTCCTCGTGCACAGGTCTCATTGAATATTCTTGCTGCGCTTGGCCATTCGGTCGCCCCAAATGACTCATCAACACAATCGACTTTGCCTCATGGTCAATGGCATACTATATAATAAATGGAGAAAAAGATCAACAACCCAATTAAAGATCTGATCAACCTTACGATTCCCAAAAGTTCAATAATCAAAAAAGAGTCCTTCTACTCACTTTAATCGTTGGCAGAGCAGCAACAATACGCTGATTGCTTGTCACTTTCCCATTCTTAATTTGAGTTAAAAGAAATGAATTGGTTTGTAATTCCGACCTTAACCGGCACATTGAAATCCACGCGCATCAAAACGCGCTTTCCTTTAAGCTCCACCTGGTCAATGGCCAATTTATTGAACGATGCCATGCCTCTGCTTATTATTTTTAGAATAATATCTACCTAATTACTAAAATTTTGGCAATGGTAAAGAATTGTGGTCCGACGGAAAAATCTTAAATATTTTTGAATGCATGTTTTCTAGGGTGAAAATATGCGAAGAACATGAATCCGAGCTCGGATTTTGCTAATTTCAAACCCCGAATTCGAATATTTGGTCGAACAAACCTCCACCTATTTATAATAAATAAACTTAGTAAGTTGTTAAAGAGATCAATAAAGACAACGCAAAAGCAACGAAATCCATTTTGAACGCTGTTACAATTCAGGTCCGGAATTAGGAATCGGTCAAAACAGAGGGAAGATTCGGGTCCTACACCCCCGGAACCCCTGGAAACACTTTCTATCATACTTTTTGAGAGAAAAATGTGAAGATTTCCCGAAAATATGCTCCATGGTTCGTCCCTTCCAAATCGGAACACCATTTAATTTGGCAAAATATGCTTACAATTGGCAGAAAAACACCAATCTAAATTTGACAGCCAATCCCGTGGAATAAATAATTTATTTGCGAAAATGTTCAATGGAAATATGCAAAAACAACAACAAAAGCCATCTTGACTTAGCATCGTATAACAAATTGCATTTTTTAGATCGATGCTTTCATGAAAAATCGAATCAACGCTTTCTTATGCTTGAGCCCCGCAGGAGGCGGCAAATGCCTCATCCCGTGCACAAATTCTTTGAGCTGCTTGTTGTACTGCTCCAGCTGATCCGGATCCACATCATTAGTCGCGTCCAAGTCGTTTTCCCCATAACTCAAATCCTCCTCTTCACCGTACTCTTGCGCACATTCAGCCTCAACCTCGGGCATATTTTCCATAAAGCGACCGATCTCCTCCAATTCACCAACTTCCGGGGTTTTCATTTGCTCATCACAAGAAAAGCGTTCAATTGCTTCTTCGTTCGCTGCTGGTGAACCGCAGTTGAGTGCTTCACCACTCATTTCTAATTCACTTAGGTCAATGCAATTTTCTTCTTGAATCTCCACAAAACCGTTCTTCGGTAGCATTCTATTTCGAATTTCCAGGTCCTCTCTAAATACATTATATTAAAAGGACACTTTCGTAATTTTTAAAATAAAAAATTGGCCCAATGGTAAAACACGAGTTTTTCTGAAATGAGACAAATAAAAGCAGGTTTTCCCAACCTGTCCTGAACACCAAGGCGTACACAGAAAATTTTTTCGGCGGGGGGGGGGGCTAATTTCAAAAAAACAAAAGGGTCCCCCTTCGCTTTTTTTTCTCTCAAAAAAATTTTCGGGGGGGGGGGAGGCTGCAGCCCCCCCCCTGGGTACGCCCTTGCTGAACACATTAAATTTGAACTCACTCAATTTGCGATCTGGCGGCCTCAATTCCTTTCCACGCGTTTCTGAGATTGCAGTCATTCGAAGCGATCATACCAATGAGAGGGCCCAACTTTGTGTTTGGTTTTATCGTTACATTAATGCCGCATTTTGCCGATGCGTACTTTTGCACAGCCAACCTCGCCGCATCCCAAATGTTGTGACAGCACACGAATTTCTCATTGACGTAGTCAAACTTTTGTTCCCAAACATCGGCATTTGATTCCTCTAAAAAATATTCCATAACTTTGCATATGTTATCAAATAATTGAAGATATGTCTATAGGTATGTTATATATAACCTATAGTTCTTTTCGTTTTTGCAGAATGTTCGATTTTTTGTTTCAGTTCCCGAATTGTTCGTATGCTTTTGTCACAATTCAACAGAACACTTTGCAGTTTGTCGGAGGAAGTGCTTGCCATCGAAAGTACGCGAGATGGAATTAATGTCGGCATCAGAAAGTGGGAGTCCTTATATAAAATGTGGACATTTATTAAATATAATTTGTTTTACGAAAAGTTTCCTCTGTCGATATGACATAAAATGACAATGTTTAGTTGCAAGTTGATGATGGATAATGTAGAAATAATTCTTCATAATTTGCAGCATCTTGACTAATTGTATAAAAAGCAAACAATAGAATAATAAATGCCTAAAAATAGGGACACTATAACTTAACGCAGGAAATAGCAATTAAAAGAAAATTTGCGCGCAGGAAATGGAGGCAAATGAAGAAAACATGATATTTTTTAGAATTTTTAAAAATCTTTTTTCGGGATTGGGATTAATTGGGATTGACAACAGCGAAATTTTTTTTTGTTATGGTCGATGTTAAGACAAATTTTTTAAAATTATTATTATTAAAACTCATCCATCATAAATTTTTTTGAGATTTCTGATTAACTTTGGGGGGGGGGGGTCGGCGGTGCCGACAAGCGCCGCCGGAAAATTTTAATGAATTTTGTCGGGATTCCAAAAACCGGGGAAAAAAGTAAAGAAAAAACGCTAAATTCAAAAATTAGCGCGATGGTCAAAATATTTGCTAAAAAAGGTGAGAGAGAATGCCAAAAGAAGAGAACGGTTAGAGAAAGAGAAAAAGAGGGAAAAGCGAGATAGTGCATTGTCTTCCTTAACGGTAATAAAATGCAAAATGACGCGCTATGTTTCCGCAACAAAATTATTTCTAAAATAAAATTAACCACAGAATTGAAGCAATTTTTGCGCAATTTTCTTAACAATTACCCCCAAAATTGATTTTGTGAATTTCGAAATTTTTGCTATATTCCGGTCCTTATTACTAGTTATAACAACTAAACTCTAATGGGCACTGAAGCGTTGGAGTTCTCCAATGTGTTTCAGGAAGAAATGGGTGGATTTGTAAGTGTTTCACTTGGTTATATTTCTTTTATATTACTCTTTAGAATGACGGCTTTCTCAAATTATCACGTCAGAATGTTCAATTCAAGAACAAAGGCACTGGCAAAGTTTTGACGATCGCTGAAGGGGACATTGACCATTTGGGATGGCAAAAATTAGGAAACAAAGCCGGGCTGAAAGTGGTCACGAATTCGGGGACGCACCATCGCTTTGGAGGTCTCAAAGAAAGCGTGCGTGATTCTTTATGGTTTTCACATCTAATCCCACCAAATTCAGGATTTAGAAAGAATTTCAACATTTTCTAGCTCAAAATGGCAGAAATCTATAAGAAAGAACGAATTGTCTCTGAAGGGGTGGAATTACGGAGAAGCGGAATTCGAAGGTTTACTCAAAAAAAAGTCAATTCTTAAGGATGTGTTTTACGTTGTTACTGTATTTAAGTTTTCTCAAAAAACATTTAGGGGGGGGGGGGTATTTTTCTTGAGGAATTTAAAAAAAGGGGCAATTTAGTCTAATAATAATAATAATTTTTTTCACGTTAAGGTCAGAATTTGGTTTTCAATGTGGCGGACAAAGTTGCGTTCGAAATTCCACTTTCAAATGTCATGCGTTGCCAGACTGCCAAATCTGAAGCTATCGTCGAATTCCATCCCAATGAAGAATGTCCGGTTCAATTGACGGAAATGCGTTTCCACATCCCTTATGATCCCGAGAACGAGGACCAAGATGTGGTTGAGGTTGGTGAACGTGTGGCTCAATTTAACGCTTGGAATTTGGTTCCGTTTTAGGAGTTTCGTAAGGAGGTGCTGCGTTTTGCAGAGGTGGAAAGCGAGGCCGGCCAAGCAATTGCCACACTTTCTGACATCCTTCTGGCCACTCCCCGTGGGCGCTACGAAATCAAAGTGTTCCAGAATCATTTGTCTTTTCATGGGAAGTCTTACGACTACAAAGTGCCACTGAAGACGATCACTCGGATGTTTCTGCTTCCACACAAAGACGGCCGGCATATGTATTTTGTGTTGCATGTATGCAAAGCTTTAACGGGGCAGAGACGTCACAGGGGCGGGAGATTAAAGAATAGAAAACATTTACCCTAACGCGACTAAACCTCCGCAAAAGCGAATTTAAGGTTAATCCGGCTGTACGGCAGGGCCAAACTCGTTATCCTTTTCTTGTGCTTGAGTGTTCCAAAGAGGACTATATTGAACTTGAATTGGGCTGCACGGAGTGAGCGAATATTAGGACAGGAAAATCTATGATGCAAACACTCCTTTTTATCAGGGAACAACTTGCCCAGCAATACAACAACAAGTTGGACATGCACATGAAGGGATATTTATACGAAATTATGGCCAAAATATTCCGAGTGATTGTCAACTCGCGCATTATTGTACCCGGCAACTTTACAGGGTCCAAAACCACTTGGGTAAATCGTTAGCATGTCATTTTTAGTGCTTCGGGCACCCCCGCAATTTCGTGCGCCGTCCGCCAGTCGATGGGCTTCCTTTACCCACTGGAGAAGGGATTTGTTTATGTGCATAAGCCGGCGCTGTATATGCGCTTCGAAGAGGTGGACAATGTGCACTTCGCTCGGTCGGACGTATCTCTGCGTTCGTTCGACTTCGAAATTGTTCAAAAGAGTGGACAATCGATCGTTTTCAGCAATGTCGGGAAGTAAGCTGCACAGCGCGATTATGCACTATTTTAATATTTTTATTTCAAAAGTCTTGAATTTTAGAGAGGAATACAACAGTCTTTTTGATTATGTACAGACAAAGGGTCTGAAGATCAGAAATGCACAGAGATTAGGCGAGAAGTCATACAAAGAGGCGGACAAATTTGCGGGCAGTAGTGACGAGGAGTTGGACCCGTACAAGGAGAAGCTGAAGGTGTTTTTTTACAGCATTAAACAAATAAAAATGTTAAAATTGACTTTAAGGATGACGCAAGAGAGCGAGCTGCTGAGTCGGAAAGTGACTCGGAGGACGAGGACTTCAATGTGGAGAAGGAGATGAGGAATAGGAAGGTGGAAAAGGATTCGTCGGAAGGGTCGGGCTCTGAGCCGGACGAAGAGTACTCGGACGGCGGGGGGTCGGATGTGTCGGATGATTTGATGGAAACGGACAAGGCAGAGAGCAAGGAGAAAGACGGGGCGAAAAAGAAGAAGAAGGGAGCAACAGAGAGTAACAAGGAACAGAAGAGCAAAAGGGAGAAGAAGAAGGATAAGGATGGGAAGAAGGGCGAGAAGAAAAAGGACCCGAATGCGCCAAAAAGAAACCAGGTGGAAATTGCGAAAGGACAACAATTATGAGGGGGCGGGGGTCATTAATTACACCCATAACTTTCTGTCATTCAGTCGGCCTTTTTCCTCTGGCAGTCGGAGAACAGACCGCAGATCAAGAAGCCGGGGGACAGTGTGGTAGATACAGCGGCAAGAGCGGGTCAAATGTGGAAGGCAATGAGTGCGGATGAGAAGCAGGTGGGTAAAAACACGATTCATACCTTTACAAGGGGTGGCCAAATCAGAGGCCGGCCCATACGAAGTACGCCCGGGGGGAGGGTGGCCCCAGGACGATTTTCGATACGATCGGCTATTTACTATACGTACAAAAAAAACGTACATTTTTTGCACGATTTTTTAACTACTTTTTTAAGGCGAGGGTGAGGGGGTCGGCGGTGCCGATAGGCAAGCCGAGAAAATTTTTTTGAATTTTGACTCAATTCATTAACAGATTTTCAACCAAAATTTTAAAAATCCGGTAATTTTTTGAAGCTGTTTAAGAATATTAAGAATTGCGCAAAACTTCTAAAATTTTGCCGATTTTTAGATTCTTCAAAATGCTTGTTTTTTTTGCGAATTCTGCTTCAGGGGGGGGGATTCCTCCCTCTCCTGGCTACGGCTTTGATTTATTGAATTGGTTCTTTTCTTTTGTTGAGTGGCGTATCAGCCGCTTCTCGTGTTTAGCCCTACGAGCAAAAAGCGAAGGACGACAAGGAGCGTTACGAGCGGGAAATGAGCGAGTATCAGAGCAAGAAGGGAGACGGTGGAGAAGCGACTTCGTCCGCTGGAGCTGGACAAACGAGTTCTTCGACCAAGAAGAGCCAGAGCAGTCCGAGCAAGAAGCCCATATCCAAAGAGTTTGTGGATAGCAGCAATTCATCCGATTCCGAATAGATGTTGCTTCACATGTAAAACTCCTACGTATTTATTATTCTTTTGTTCCTTTTATTTTCTATTAAATTGAAGACGATCAGTTTCAAATTGTTTTTTTCATTTTCAATAGCTGTTTTTTAAAACAATAATTGGTTAGACCGGGTTTCAGCCAAAAAACAGGATTTTGGACTCCCTCATCTGTCCGATCTCCAATTACATTTTTTGTTGGAAAATGATCGAAAAGACCAACTCTCAGTTTTACCGATGGAAACGTTTAAGTAATAAAATGTTATAAGAATATGCGAAATAAATGTCTGGTTTTGTTCCCGGTTTTGGCCATGTTCTGCAACGCACAATGGCCTCGATGGGGTCAGAGTTTGCATTTCGTTGGGAGGGAGCTCAATGGGCAATTTTGAGGAATTGCAGTTCCGAAAAATTAGAATTTTTGTTTTGATAAATAATGCTCTGATTGTGAGCACGAATCCGAGATCGTTTTTTGTTCCGAGTCCAAATTCAAACGAACAATCTCGCGCATTCGTGGTTTGGATCACATATGATCGGAACGCAATTCTGAAGGATTGCCTTTCAAATGGGAACCGGGCCATCTTTTCTTAGCATTTCAGAAGAACGGACTTTGGATTGCACGTCGAGAACGAATGATTGCGCTCTGATCACTCTCGACTCAAAATCGGTCACTGATTCGCCGCACCGGAGACCGTGCCGACGTGAACCGATGCCACAAAATGAATGGAACAAATTGGTCGGGAACACGACCAGTAAGGAAAGGGGTTGCGATTTGTGAGAGGGACCTTTTTTTGGTTGAAGGTCGCATTGCCTGTCCGATTGCTTGCAACATTGAGAACGACCTCTCAGTGAGTTTCGACATTTTTCGGGTCCGGTGGAAAGTGCCCGGAGGGTGTTTTGCCTAAAGACCCCTCTCAAACCGATTCGTCATTTAAGGTAATCCAAAAGAGACCCATCGACAACAAAAAGTGTCAGAAGTATTACACGTAAGTGCACTGAATTAGGCTTATCTCTGATCAAAGCTTAGTTGTTAGTTACGGCAAATACAGAGACGAATTGGAAGGCGAATGGTACCTTTGGCTGGCCGAACCGTGCGTAGCGAAGTGAGTCAAATTAAGAACAGCTACACGAGCTGACCTTGGGGCAATGTCATAAGCCTCAATAATGTAAATTGTGGGAATGTGTGCCAACTACCGCCGTTCTACCCGCTGGATTTAGTCTGACCACGCATTGCCGATTCAACGACATTTCCTTTCCATCCAACGGAGGGCAAATGCCAGAAATCCAAACGCAAAAGTGAAGCACATCCAAATTGAAAGTCCGTATTTGTAATTTATTTTAGACATAAACAAATTTAGTTTTCTTTTGTGAAGTCAATGGACTATTTGAAGGAAAGTGACAATGACGAAGTAATTTCGTTACTGTAAGAAAGTGTGTGCTTCCGTTGGTTGGACGTGGGCGGTAACGTTGGGCCCGCCCTTGAAGGAAAAGCAGGTGGACACCCCGGTGCTCACTGGAAGAGCTAATTCTGACTGATATTTCTCAAAGGCGAGTTGGCCTCCCCGCCTGCCATATTTTAAATGACAGTCTCCTTCGCCCGAGGAGGCGCGTACCTTTACATCCTACAGAAATGTTCAATTGGCATATTAAAATTGAGCAAAATGTGTGACCAATAAAGGAAAGTCCCGGTGAATGATAAATGGACGAAAATTAATATTCATTCTCAGCATTTTTCAAATTGTTCCATCTGGGGATATTCACTCCCGAACTCAGCCAAATGTTGTCGCAGTTGCGCTTGCTGTTCCTACAAAATGACCTTTACTTTCAGCGCCTTCCAAAAACTCTGGCGAGTCAAACACTAAAGCCCGGACTTGAGGACCGATCGAGTCTGGAAAAACGAAATCTCGGTAAATTTCACCAACCGAGATTTTTTAGGGTATCTTGAAAATCTCGACGAGGTCTCGATCCGTCGGGGCTTTAGTTGGCACCTCTCCTCACCTGGAGATGTTCCGGCATCTCCGCATAAACATCAGCGAATAACTCCCCAGGCGCTAACTTTTTTATTTTCTCCGCCTTCGAAAAAGCGTCCATAACTTGTTGTCGAACCTTCAATTTTATCAAACAGACGGCCATTTTCTTTTTCGATTTGGTCACCAACCGAGCCGATCCATTGTTTGTCCTGCGCATCTGTTGAAAAGAAAATTAATCATTTTTTGGAATGCCTAAAGGCAGAAAGGATCCCGAAATTATGGCACATAAATAAATGTTCTATTTGGTGGAAATGAAGAACCCACCGTCCCACCAGAAGCGCTGTTCAAGAAATCGGCGAAATCGAAGGATCGGAGAGTCCAATTCGGCCCATTCTTGCACCTCTTTCATCGATCTTCGAAATTTTGATAAAAAACAAGAAAAAAATGTTAAAACAGAACAAAGAAGAAATTGAAATGTCGACCCCAAAACTCAGAAAACCATCGGCCGCACCCCGCAGATTAATCCATTCGTGCAAAAACAGGATGATGTGAAAGCAAGCGAAATCCAAAAAAGAAAGTGCAATAAAAAAGACCGATAAGCGGAAGAGTCGTCCGAAGTGGAGTGATGGCCGATTCGATAAGTCATTGCCTCGATCATCACCGGATTGTTCTCTAAAGCCAACTTTCTCGCCTCCAATGTCGCGTTGTACACTGCGAAAGGATCGTTTCCGTCCACTCTAAAAAAAGGGGAAGGGATGGCCAAGAATATTAAATCATTTTGATTAAACGCGTTTTGCTTCCATATTTTGTTTGTTCAAACTTCGGACCACGAGTTTCCAAGCTTTTAAACTCCCCCCAATTTCATTATAAACTTCCCATTGGAATTTAAATTCAAATTTATGTTGTTCTACCGGATTGTGTGCAGTCCGTAGCCAATGCCTTTGCCCGCTATTCCGTCACCGGCGTATTGTTCGGAAGCCGGTGTACTGATCGCATATCCGTTGTTTCGACAGAAGAACAAAATCGGACATTGCTTCAATTTGATTGATCAGTAACAACAAAAAATGCAAAAAGAAATTTGTAACATTATCCGGGTTTTTGACGGTGTTGAGCCAACCCACCGCCAGAGACCGACCCATTTTAATTTTATTTTAATAAATTTCAGTTGGCCCCTCACCAATGCTGCGGCGAAATTAAAAGCCGCGTGCGCGTCGCCCTCCGAGGCGGCCCCCTCTCCGAAGTACACACAAACGACGCGCCCCTCCCCGGCCGATCTCTTCGCATTGGCCAATTTGAAGGCGTAAGCGGAACCGACCGCCTGAGGGAGTTGGGTGCCGAGAGGAGAGCTAATGGTGACGAAGTTCAGTCCGGGAGAGCCGTAATGGACCGGCATTTGTTTGCCCTTTCCTAAAGCGAGTAATAACAAAACACACAATCCGCCACAAACTGTCGAATTTGGTTGAACAAATGAAAAAGCAAACCACGACATGTACAACAAAGGAACACAGAATTTGACAAAACGGACTATTTTTCGTATAAAATTGGAATATTGTAAATGTAAGCCCAGCCGACCCTCGTCCAGCTTGTTCCCGTAGCATTGATTCAAGCATTGGTCCAACGAAAACCCTCGCCACAGCAGCACGCCCACCTCCCGGTACTGTCCGTAGACCAAATCGCGAAGTTCCAACGCCGCCGCTGAGCCCACGTGGCTGGCCTTGGGGTTTCTTGTAATGATTACAAAATTCGCTTACTTCCTCGCCATAATTGGTCATGTAAAATGAAATTCTTCCCTGTCGCTGCGATTCATATAAAATTTTGTCCATTGTGTTTAATTTTGTCATTTCTTTGTACATTTTTATCGCAATATCCTAAAAAGAGAAATTTAAATAAAAACTATCATTATTCGTAAAAAACTCTTGGAATTCAATGATTTATTAAATAATTGAAGAGGGAACCTTCGAAAAGAGTGTCTCCGAGCTCTTTTTGATAAAATCGCCTTTTGAATCAATGCATCGGTAAATTGGCATGGGTATTTCATTTGCGCTACTTTGAAATTCCAACCGTTCTGTGAATTTGACCTGAATTTTATGATTTAATTTATTAAATGTGATTTAAAAGAACATAAGACGCGACCGTCAACCAATATCCATTATAATTCGACATTATTTTTTAGAAAATTCATTTTCAGGTGGAAAACAGCGTACTAATCCGTAGTTTCTGTCTGTTCATTGGATTCGATTTGATCACTTTGTTTAACCAAACCCACTTCTCTGTTGCCAAGATATTTTTGGCCAAATTCGCGCAATTTGAATTTGTCTGCATTTTCAATGCTTTTCTTGATATCGACGGTGCAATATCCCCGCCAAATAATGCGCTGACTCGAGAAAATTTTTGGGGGGACGTCAAATATTCGCAATAAAAGAAAATGTCGTTGGTTCATATTAAAGTTAATTCGAAATGCTACTAAAAGTCATTTTGATAATTAAAAATTAGCCTATGAGAACAAATTTCCATTAAATTACGGTTGGTTGGGTATGACGCTGTAGCACTGGTATACTGTAGGTTGTGAGCAGAAACCTAAGGCTTTACAGCTTTGCACACATTTGCTTTTATTTTTATGTTACGTTATGGATGTGTTGATTGAGTCTGTTTAAAGTGATTTCTTTGCTTTAAATTATTGTGCGTCTTCGGACAGATACTGTAGACGGTCGTGCGCGAGTCGCAGTGTTTAGATTTCTTTGTTATTTTTCTGTTCGTTTTGAGACCCCCCTCCCCCCCCCCGCCCCCCCCCCCCCCGTTAAGTGTATGATGTATCGCTACAGATGAAATGAAGACCAATTAAGGCGCATGTAATGCTTTTGCATGAATTGTATCCCCCGGGGCGGGGGTGGTTTCAGTCAGGGCAAATAATGCGAATCAACACGCATCCAAATTGTATTTATTAAATTATGTTTTAAAATTGTTTCAGAATGTCATTAAATAATATAAAAGATCCTGCAGCTCAGGCCCCCAATTTCCCAGCCTCGAACTGTGACGATGGCGCCGAATCTGTGGTCCGATATTATCAGGGCGGGACAGACGAAGTGAAAAATTTGCTGAAAAACGAATGTTCTGTGATCTACGAGTGCAGGTGGGTGGGTGGGCGTTTTGGACTTTCCTTTCTCAACATTCGATGTCCGTCATCTCAGCTATTGCCGGTCGTTGTTTCGTTCGATCATCAATTTTGTCGCTCACAAACGAACGAATTGTCGAACTTTGCTTTCGTCGGTACGAGCCGAGCAGGCGGAATTGGTCCGCGACAGCCAAAAGTCGAATCAGAAAGGTATAATATGAAAGAACACGGAGTTTTACAGTTACTTTGGCATTTGTTTATTAAATATGCACTCGATTGGGTGGGGGAGGCTTCTCCTTTCAGCATTCACACCCGAAATGGAACTAAATCTAACCCTTAGGTCTGTTTCTGATATTTTGTCGTTGTGCAGTGAAAATAAACCCAGGATTTTGTCCAAAAAGAAGTAATTCGAAAACAATCATTGTTTTGCGTTTGTATTTTATTTCGTCGATTTTTGCAACAAAAAAAAAATTCGCTAAACCCCAAAATGAATGTATAAATTAAAATATATAAGCCGGGTGAGTTTTCAATAAATTTAAAGATTATTTGCATAAATTAATTTCAATTGCTATGGTCAATGTGTTATTTTAAATGCTTTTGGTTAATAGGCCACGGCGAAAAGGATTCGGACTCGGTAAATAATGGACCAAAGAAAAGTGCGCGAAACACTCGGAATTTGAATTTGCGACGTTTCAATCCGACAACCAATTTGGTGAGACACATCCGAGCCGTTAATGTGCACTTGGAAAGAACAAATGTACGAATGCTTTTCGAATGGTTTTTTAGTCCAATTTCAGACGGACGTCGAAGTCCAAACCCTGCCGAGGACCATGAGAAAACCGGTAGAGACTTCAATTGTCGACGGGAAACAAGTTTTTTTTCATATGCAATTATTTGACATTTTCGCATTTTTATTTTTAGGTTATTGGACAGTTACCGACAGAATTGTCCATGAAAAGTTTGCCGGAAAATCGAGTTGCGCTGGTGATGCCGCGGGAATGTTCGGTCCGTTGCGGAGAAATGCAACTTCGACGGAGACGGGGCACACAAATGAAAGCCAGGCCGGACGAGGGAAGCGTATGCGAACTGACCAGCGAAGAGGTGGCGCATTTGATGGGGGAATCATCAGAATTTGGACACATTTATTGATTTATTCTTGGGGAAATTCACATCCATTTTCATAGATTGAGATAATCGAACGCATCCCGTCGGCTATGCCCGTCGACTTTACCACTAATCACTGCGAAGACCAACGGTGAAAAACCAATTTAAACTGAGAATTACGTTTACCATTCTAATCTGTCGAGACTCAGATGTGTGAGCCGGGGACTGCTGCCTTTCGCCTCATTGAGCAGCCTCGCCCATCATCTTGGTAAGAAGCAGCCCAAATTTAAGAGAAAATGGAATTCTGGTTGATATCGCGTTTAACCGTCTCTTCTCATTGTCAGCCGTGCAACACCAAATGGACTATTCCGAGGAGGGGCTGGTCAAACAGTCCGAAAACAAAGCGTTCATCAAATGTTTCTTATGCGATGTCCCTCCTTTCTATTGGTATTTTCAATCTCATAAATTTACCTTTTAATGCCATTCGTTCTTCGATTAATTTAGCTTGGAGGACTTGCAGAAACACTTTAATGCAGCCCATTCGATTGTTCGTCAGCATCACAACCGATTCAGAATGGAGCACACCAACGCAGAAAACAATGCGAAACGCAAAGTGAGTTTACATTTCAAATTGACAACTTTTAAAGGCTTCTTCGCTATATCAAATTTTGGGTTTGCCTTCTGACCGTTTCTTTATTTTTAAACCCGAAGGCAAAGTTTTTTTGTTCTTATCCATCTTTTGAACATTTTTGAATTTTATCCCACATACAAAATTGGCATAACGTTATTCACATACAAAATTGGCGTAACGTTTATTAAATTGACATTTCAGTACCGGCTAAAAAACAACCTAATTCATTCAATAAAATAACCAATTTTAATATTTCTGTTGAAGCATTGAAGAGAGGGAAACTTGGATTGCCCGTATTCTTAATTTTTACCATTTTTAAAAATAACAATTTGCATTTTCGCAGTGTCTTTCACAATCGAACTTTCGCAGTCTCAGCCCAATTTCTCAGCCAAAAGACGAAGAGGATGGGGAGGAAGTGAACGAAGAGGCGGGCGATGAAGAAGAAATGGAGGAAAGCCTCGAATTGAAGAAGTCCAAGCGCAAGCCTTTCAGACGTCCAATTTTATTTACACCAATGACCAAAGAGGAGGAAAAACAGCAGGTCTAATCAGACTAAAATGACAAATTCAAAATTTGTTCCCGTTAATTTAAGCACTTTGAAGCTGCGTTGGCGTTAAGAGATTGGGTCCGCAAAGTTGGAAAAGTGAAACCGCACGAAAAAATATTGGAAGAAGACGAAGCGGATGAGGTGCCTCCGCTGCGAAATGTGGTGACCGATGTGGAGGGGCGTTGTTTCTTTGACGAAGAAGAGGCCAGAAAAATCGATCGGGTATTTCAAGCTGTAACTTTAGTATCAATGCGTTTTTAGTTGCTGAACTCAAGAACTGATGCTACAGACAAATTGGTTGAGGTGGTAAAAGAATTAGAAGAAAAAAAAGTTAAAGTTTGTTTTAGGAAGAGTCATCGGAAGATGCGAGCGAACAAAAAACATTTGGGACAAATGATGACGAAGACGACAAAAATGACGGAAGAGAAGGCCTCGACGAAATGGATGGATCACACAAAAATCGAGAACGGCGCTCAAGAAAGCCGAACAGAAAGTTTCTGGAGGGTCCAGTGGAGGAACCGAGACAGCTAACGGAAAATTCCAAAATATCTCGCCCGGGTGAGTAGCTTTCAATTTTTTAATTTAATTTTCTGTTTTTTTCTCCCCGAAAGCTAAACCGCGAACGCCAACTGTTCCGTTGGATGGTTCTGCCAATATTCCGAGCACTTCTGCTGCCGTATACTCAAAAAAGAGCACACCAAAAACAGCGGGGAAAACATCAGTAAATTAAATTGTCTTTGTATACGAATTTCAGCGGCATTTTAGTTGAAGCGAAAATCTGCTAGAAGGAATGTCTTCAAGAACCGGAAAAGGCCAAAAGTTTCGGACATTCTCACAAAGCCCAAGGAGTCATCAGAGACAATGACGAATTATTCTTCGATCGACGGTATAAATGCCGAAAAGGTGGAACGCAGTCGCACGCCCACTCCGATGAGCAGCAGTGCCATCCCGATGAAAGACTTTGTGCTGCCTGCGCAGATTCTCTTCCCGGGCAAGGAGGCCGTCCAGACGAACGGCGCGGAACCGCCTCAGCTGGTCAGCGAAATGGACAGTGGAGCGCCGACTGAAGAGCCGCAGAGTGGGCCAAAGGAAGGGAGCGCAGAGCAAACGGAGAGACGCGACTCTGTGGCCCCTCCCCAACTGACCAAAGAGTGTCTGCCGACTATGGTCACCGGTCGTTACAGGGAAGACTTGATCTTCTACACGCCGAAGGCACGGGCCAAAATCAGAGAGGAGGAGTTACGCAGACTCGTTTCTTCGTCCTCTGGCATGACTGCTTTGGGGCCTTCATCTTAACCGAACGGATTTTTAGGCTCTTCACGTCGGAAGCAAATTTTTTCTTCCTCGGAATTAACAGAAAGCGATGGAATTTCGTTGATCGGCGAATCTTCACGCAGCAAAGATCAGCCGAAGACAGAAACAAATGAAAAACCGTCATCACCGCCGCCCAAGCCAAAAGTTAGAAGTATAGTTAGATTTATGTCGATTAACAATTTTTTTCAGGATTTGGGTCAGGTTCCGGTGTATTTGACAGAACATCAAAGAGACTTATTTTTCAAGCCATTAAAACCTCTATTCAACACAAATTCAGTGGATGATGGTTTTTGGCAGTGTGGCGAGTGTGGAGAGGTTCTTAAAAACATAAGGGTTCGTCATTGTGATTAGCAAAGGCATTGGATATGGAACTTGACCAAAAAATAATATTTTTTTTTGCAAATCCAAATTCATTCATTAGCAGATTAACTCATTAAAAATGCTCTTTTCTATCCTTTTCAGGATGGCAGACGTCACATGGTTTCACACATTCGTGTGATGCGCATGAGGTTTTTGATATTTGTTTATTTCCGAAAGGAGCCATGTCATTTCACCCACGACGCGAATTCCAATCAAAAAAATGAATTTTTAATACAAATTGCTTATGAAATTTCATACTCTTTTTGAATTAAGGTAAAATTAACGGGCTCATCATGGATTATGTGATAGCGTTGATGGGTTGTAGCCGGCCATCAATGTCGTTCTCCCTCATTTTAGCCCATAATCCCCTTTAGATGCTCTCTTTGTGACGCTGGCGCTTTCTTTTGTAGTGATATGCGCGTTCATTTGATGTACCGTCATTGCGATAAGCTGAGTTTGGCGCCTGATGATTTCATACTTCCCGGCGTGCCGTGCATGTCCAGAGAAAAGGTCAACCAAACAACCATTCATGGAAGTTGAGTTATTGTTCTTAATTATTGTTCTTAAATTCAGGCCGATCTTTTAACTCAATTGGTAGACCCCTATCATCCGGGCAGGGTGATGTATACGACGGGAAAGGTAACGGACTCGACATTCTTTCCTATTACTTGTTTACTGAAAATTTACTGAATTTCGCAGATTGTCAGCTGGTCCAACCCGAAGGCCTATTTTCCCGACCCCAAAAGCGAGAGGAATATTCTTGGGCCAGCTCTTCCCGGATACTGACAACTTATATAAATGCTTACCTGACTTCGAGTTTATTAAAACAAAACACCCATATACTGATCGATAGTTTCTTAAATAAATGCTTCCTCAGGAGATGAAGTCAGTGATACAAACACATTTACCAGAAAGGCGAATTCGAACTATCGGTTTTTATAATAAGTTAAGAGGTCAATCCTAAGAAAGTGCTTTTTCTCAACTTTCTTCCATCCGTTCATTTGCATCGACCTAAATATGAAAAGAAAATGTTTGAATCGCCTGACACTCTTTTAGTATACCTCGATTCGCGAACGCAACTGATCCCGCAACTTAATAAGCCTTTCCTTGTGTGCCACCAACATCGGTCGCGTCACCCCATAAATCAATTTCTCTGGTGCGTCCGTTTTCAGCGCTTCTTCGTCATATGAATTTTCAATGTTCGACTTGTTGAATTTGTCAGAAGACTTTCGGCTGCTCAGCTTCGACACCATGTTGCGCACCTTTTCAAAAAAGCAAAGACTAGTAAAGCGTGGATTAAGCTTTTCGATAAGAGTCGACCGGTATAGAATTCGAACCTCTTCCTTTTCGTAAAGTCTTTCCATCGCTTCATCCGTCTTTGCTTTGTATCGCTGAAGTAACTCGTTACGCAACTCTTCCGCCTGCTCTTTGCTCAGCGTCTTCCCAAACACTGCTTTGATGTCTTTTCGAATTGACTCTACCTCCAACAGACCTCGGCCCACTTCGTTTTGCAAGTCTTGGCCAAATTTGCGAACTTTGTTCATTTAATTAATTGTTAGATTTTCTTAAATTGTGTTTTTTTTAACTACATCACAACAATAGGGTAACAATCTTAGGATCGAAAAATTGCATGTGAGAAGCGCAACGCTGCAGAATTGCGGCCCAAAAATTTTAGTTTTATAGAGTAAAGGGTATAACGAATCTGAGCTCGGATTTTGCAAATTTCAAACCTCGAACCCGAATTGATCGAAGATTTTCAGAAAATTATTAAAATCCAATCGTTCAAAGTGTATATTCAGTGCTTTTCCGTTGTCCGCCATTAATGTCGTTCATCCCCCAAAATTTTCTTTGAAGTATCCTTTTGAGAAGAAAAATTTTTTATTGGTGATTTCAAAAACTGATCTTGGCAAGATTCAAATTCAAATTTATTGTATTTTTTAACTTTCGGAGGTTTTTAGAATGCTGAATTGGTTAAGGTTGAGCACGGTCTGGATTCGGTCTGGTAAGAAGTGCTTTTTATCTACTTAAATTCACTATAATCAAGATCGTTAGACGATTACAGTTGTTTTTATTTATTTCCTTCCTTTGGTTCCAGATTTTGCAATTTAATATTTAATCCAAAATGAGTAGTGCTCGTGTTTACATCGGCCATTTGCCGTCTCGTGCAACCGAGCGCGATTTGGAACATTTTTTCCGAGGTTATGGTCGTATTAGAGATGTGATGCTGAAGAATGGGTTTGGATTTGTGGTTTGTTGAAATCTGCTGGCACTAACTGAAATTCGTTTTGTCCTAGGAGTTTGATGATTCACGCGATGCTGATGATGCTGTTTATGATCTGAATGGACGTGAACTGTTGGGAGAGCGTGTGATCGTTGAATTGTCACGTCGAGGTTTATACTCGTCAAACTTTTTACGCATGGTTTGGGCTAACCCGGGGTTTTGTCGGGTGGTCGCCTTACAGAGGATGATTCGGGCGCGATTTATGATAAAGAAATCGGTTCAATTCAAATTGAATTCAGGTCCTCGTGGTGGTGGCGGCGGCGGTGGTGGTGGTGGCGGCGGTGGTGGTGGATCACGACCTGGGTTCGTGTTTGTATTTGGCTTTTTCGAGTAAGTTCCTGCTTCAGACTTCGTTACGGACCGCCCATTCAAACGCGCTATCGTCTCGGTGTCTACAATCTCTCAACGCGTTGTTCGTGGCAGGTTCAATTTGACATTTTTAGGGCTTTCAATTAGTGTGTAAAACAAAACTGCGCTTGGACCAGACTCATTGTCAGTTTTTAGTGGAAAATTTATTATTCGATTTAAGAGCGAGAATCCAATTTCCGGTGTTTGGTGTGTCGATTCTGGCCCATTTTCTGGCTGGCCCAATCTTTGACTGGCGCCAGTCCGATTTGCCTCTTTGCCGCAAAAGATGCCATTTTCTGACTGCCCAAAGGGTTCATTCCTCGATGCCTGAGGCTTCTTCGAGGCGCTAGGCCTTCTCCTCCCGAGTTTCGTTGTTTCCGGCCAAGAACGTAGTCGAGCCAGCCAAAGGGAAAGAGACTATCGCAAAGCCAGGGCTATAAAATCTGGCCGTCAGATTCAGCAAATCTGAGCTGAGCAAAAATTGGCGATCTGTTTGGAATGGTGTGTTTTAAGATTAAACGGAACCAATTCAGCTAACGAATTACTTGTAAGACACTACAAACGATGTCTGAACATAAATAATAATGATGACTTCATCTTTACACTGTTGTGTTTGGGTGTATCACGCTCGTAAATTGATTTTTAAACTTCACCCTGCTTCAGGAGCTCAAAGATATGATGCGCAGATACGCCGAAGTGACTTACGCCGACGCGCACAAAAAACCCAATGAGGGCTTTGTTTGCTTTGCGAACCGCGAGGACATGCGCCGAGCGTTGGACAAATTTCAAGGTTTTGTGGATAGAGCTTCATTTCTGTTTGCGTGGTCGCTTGAGAATTACATAACATTGGCAAAATTAAATAATTTGAGGTAAGGACATCAACGGGCGTCGCATAAAACTCGTGGACGAAGGCGAAATGGGCGCGGGTCGTCGCACTCGAAGGTTGGAAACTTCCGAACTATGGATGGTGGGGGGGGGGAAGGTGCCGCAGTCACTTAGGGTCGATGAAAGCTTGTTTTTGGGAATGCAAATTGAAAAATGACAGTGGAAGGAAGGGCCTGAGTTGGACCCGCTTCTTTTCTGAGCCTGAGCTCGCCCTCCACTCTTCTTATCCGTGATCCGTGTCCAAATTCCCTTGCAATTATTCTGTTAGCCGTTCGCGCTCGCCTCGTTCTCGAACTCGCTCACCACGTTCGCGCTCGCCTCGCTCTCGTTCGCGCTCTTCTCCACCTTCTCGTCGTGACTCCCGCTCGCCTGGTTGGTGCTCTTTTAACGTGACTAATGGGAAAGGATTTCAAGGTTCTGACACCTGTTTAATCAGCCGTGGGTTTAAAAGAGCGAATGCCCCTTTTCTTTGTAAATTTGAGAAATTCAAATTTTGTTTTTAGTGAAGAACGGTCGTTCCCGCTCGCGTTCTCGTACCCGCACCCGTTCGGCATCATCGGGGCGTTCTCCCGGTGGTGAAAAGTAGCGAAATGGCGGATGTTAAGTTAAAAGAGGCGTGGGATCAAATTGGATCTGAGTTTTGTTATTCCATTCATTTTAAATTTGTCAACGATGTGGAAGTTTTGAATAAAGTTGGAAGAACTGCCGAAGGTTCGCTGACTTCACTCAATGACTAACGCCAACAGTATTGTAACTGAATTATGTTTTCTTCGAGCTTTTCATATGCTAACAATTAACTGGTGGTAAAATGTGCACACCAAACGATTGTCTTTTGTGCACATTTTAGGCCCTCGGGGGGGGGGGGGGAGCGCAAGCCCAAATCCTGCATTAGTCTGACAAAGGGTGGTCATCCATCGTGGATGAATGGGGTGGGATGGTGGCAAAGAAGCGGGAGAGACTTCTGCTTCCATTATTCTTTCTCTCCAAGCGCGATCGTCTTCAGCGGATCAAAAGAGTTCTTGATGTTTGGTCGTCCCGCTCGGTCCATTTCTTGGAAGTGCCTTTTGCTGTTTGTTCGCCGTTTGTCCCTTTCCTATGCCCATGCCGACTTTGATTATTAGCTTCGGCGTCATCCTCCTCCCTCTCCATGCCGTCGTTGGTCTCGGTCATCAACCGGTGCGTTTATCCCCCCAATGTTAGCAGGGGAGGCGGTAAATAAATGGTTTTATTGAAAATTCCTTAAGAAACCATGCCATAAAAATGCCATATTTTCTCGAGGGTGATCTGGCCTCCCTGGGCTGTGGGTGACATAACCGAAAAAGAGCCTTCTCCCATCCCAACTCGAAGCCTTCTCATCGTTCTGCCGACGATGACACTGATCTTTTGAACGTCGTCAAAGTGCCCCGTCGTTTCGCTGATTTTGTTCGCTTTTCCCCCTTTCACTATGGCCTCAGTCTTCGGAAGACTCATTCACAGCCACAACGCCAATTTGGAGCAGTTTCAGTGGAAAACGCTCGGAACTCATTGAGTAATGCTAATGATTTATGAATGAATAATGAAAAAGGCCTTTTCCAATTAATTTTTCGTACGGAAAGCTTTCAGGAAAATTGAGAAGCGAAGGCCGACTTCATTCCATCCCTTCAATGGCTTTTTCCGACATTATTTCACTGATTCGTTCCGGTCGATTGTTCCCATCGAAGCGAATTTCGGTCCGGTTTCGCCCCGAAGGGACGCAAACGCAAGTCGAGGGTGAGCCTTAGCATTCGAACTCTGCACCTTTGAAATCCATTCAAAGCTTCACAAATTACCAATGAGCTACCGCCCATATTCGAACGCCATTACCAAAACCGACAAGCGAAGACTTTCTCCGGACGTCCGGGCAACTCCTTTAGGGAAGTGCTGCTGAAGGCACTGAACCAAACGAAAGGGGGGCCAACAAACAAAAGGGCGGGGGACTTACCGCGCGAGAGGGGGGCGAAGAAGAGGAAGGAGGGGGGAGGAGGAGGAGGAGGAGGAGGAGGAGGAGGAGGAGGAGGAGGAGGAGGAGGAGGAGGAGGAAAGAAGGCGGATGGCAATGTGGAGAAGAAGAAAGCGGAAGAAAAGTTTCGCGGAAGAGGAGGACCAAAAACAACGAAAAAGAGGCAGAAAGGAGTTGGGCGGGGAGAGAGAGAGACGTTCAGTGGAAGAAGATGAGTTCGGGCATTTTGTGGAGAAGCTGCAGACGCGTGAATGATGAATGATTGCTAACTTAACTTATTCTTTCATTTTCTATGCGTAAAGCAAAGAGCGGAAACGGGCAGATCGGCGGGAAGGGTTTTTTGCTTCGGTGCCCCTCACCCCGTACCTTTTTGGCCTGAGGCTTCCGGGTTTTAGCTATTACAGTCCTTACCCTTAGCTTGGGAATCCGATCTCAAGCAAAGACACGTCGTTCCGTTCGGTCCCTTCCCTGTTCCGTCGGTTTGTTCGTCCATTGTTTACGGTTCGTCCTCCAATGCCCCCCCCCTCCCCCTCTTTCTCCTTTTTGCTCAAACAAATCGTTAAATCGTCGCTTTGATGGCCTCTTCGCTTCTTCTCTTCGGCGGCATGAGCAGTGAGCGCCTCTCCCCAATCACAAGAATTGGGGCCAAAACGCGTCGGGAGTGTGCCGCCCACATTCCTTTTAGTCTCGAACGATCGGAGGCCAAGATTAGCACCGACTCCCCCCCCCCCCCTTGGAGCATCACCGCTCCTCTTTTTGATGATTGGGACGGTTTTATAGCTCTCCTAACGATGCATTAGATTATTTGGTGGCGTCCGCTTTTTGGCGCATTCCTTCCCCCCCCCCCCGGCGCCTGTGTCAACGACAATCAAAAGAATGGGCAAAAGGAGCAAAATACCGTCTTCAGCGGACAGACTCGGAGTCTTGCTTTGTTTGCTCCCATGCGAATCGTTTAAAGTGTGGGCGGTCGAGGGATTAGGCCAAAGGGTCGGAAGGTCCGTGAAATACGACCAAAATTTGCGCTGCCGATTAGCAATTGAAAGGTTTGGCCGTCGCCGTATTATCCATCCGATCATTCATATTTCGGAGATTTGCAAAAAAGCGATTTCTATTTGAGCTTGAATATATTTGCAGTTAGTTTTGGCTCTTTTCTCATTTGGCAGTTAAAATTGGGGCTTTGCCCCGAGCGGAATGTTTTGGTGGTTGGAGGGAAGGGAGAGGGGGGGGGGGAAAGAACGCCTCCATCCGCCGGGGGCAATTCCCAACCCTAAAAACATAAATAAATCAGCCATAACCACCACCTTCCCTCCCATTTGATTGTCTTTGTCGTGCAGTGTCACGCACAAAATTTGGCAGGCAGTTCAACAACTTTTTTGCTCCTTTTCCTTCGCAAATAAATTGCAACCCCCAAAAAAATATTTTGGACTTTTGCTGATCAAATTGCAATTACTCAAACCCAAATATTGGAGTAAACTCCGCTTAACCCCTATTTACACTTAAATAAACAATGTTTTGGTTGGGGGTTAATGACTGGGGGATGGATGATGAGGCGATTAAGCCGATTAGCACCAACCCTCCCCTATTTCCTTCACTTCCATCGGCCTCTGATCGGATGGCAGCGATAAGAAAGGCCGAGAAGTGACAATGAGAGGGGGGGGGGGGTGACAAATTGGGATGAATGAATAAACATTTTCTTTCTCTTAAACTTTCTTCCATCAAAGGCCCCCCCCCCCTCCTCCCCCGGCATTTTGGGGTGAATGCCATTGTTTGGACGCCCAAATGAAGCCGCCAAAGGGAACGAATGGCACCGCACCACTTTCATCACATTCATTGACTCCGCTCATCATCATCGGAAAAATTACCAAATTCGGAAAAAGTTTTTGAACGATAACTAATCCAAAAGGAAGGATCGGAAGGGGAGGAGAGTCTTTGTGGATGAGCAAACACTTTACACTTTTGGAAGAAACTTTCGTCGTCCATCCGCTCCATTGGCTCACTTTGCGATGACTGAGTCATCGACTCACAAAATTTGCTCTTGCGACAATGGAAGTGATGAGGTGTTAGACGCGATGATAGCTCCCATTCGGCCCAAAGTCGGGGGACGCGGGGAGGAAGCGGATTAGCGGACGACGATTGCCTCCCAACCCCCGGGGGGATCTTCCCCAACCGCCGTCGTCCCTACTCTCTCAATATCATCCCAACTTATACTGTACCTCCCCCTCCTCCCCCTCCCCCCCCCCCCCCCGCCTCCCGCCCCACCCCACCCACAAACGGTCCAATTCTTTCTTTTCTTCCACCACTTTCTCATCTTTCCCAACTCAACCAATCATAACAATGAATGGTTTCCTTTCCATTTACCTTCCCCCAAATTCACCCCTCAAAAGACGCAGTTTTGGCCCTTCCATTCACACAATTGCACAAACGAGCCGTAAGTTGAGAGAAAGTCGGGAAAGGCTGTGGGCGTTTAGGGGGACAAATTCCCATCCGTCCAAAGCGATCGATCCTTGCGAACGAATCACTCATTCATTTCTTTAATCAGAATGGGCTTTGTATTGGTTGGTTTTATAAATTTGGGCATTTTCGAAATTAATTGTGATTTTTTATTTATTTTTGATTGTTTTTGTGCTATTCTATCAAAAAGTAATTAGCAATTTACCCTTCCAATTTGTTTAACGCCTTTGGTTGGTTTATCTTTGTGGGTTCGTTTTATTTCACTTTCTCTTTATCCCCCTCATTCTCCCGAAAGGTCGTAAGGGCCGTAAATGGTTAATATTATTTATTTTGGTGGTTAATGATTATGTGCCGAGAAAAAAGGAAAAGGAAACGGCCAAAGTGAAAGTGCCCACCTCCGCCCAAATGAACCGTTTTTTGTGATGACACTTTTCCTTTCTATTGGAGATAATTAAACACTCTTACGACTAATTCTCTTCATCAAAGGATAAACGGCCGCATAAAATCATTAAATAATTCGATTCCCTTCGGCGCTTTCGTCCCTTCCCTTTTCAATGCAAACTTTTTGCCACCGTCTCCCGCGCCTCCCCAAACTTTCAGCCAATCGGCGACTGCCTCCGCCCCCCCCCCTCCCCCAACTACCGACCGATGAATGGGCATGGCGGCGGTGAATGAATGAATTGAATGAATGAATGAGAGTTTGTCGCTAAGGGGGAGAGGGAAGCCGGCCGATGATGTCCACCCCCCCCCCCCTCTCCCCGCTCCCCCCCCTCTCCCCGCTCCCCGCTCCCCCCCCCCCCCTCTCCCCCCCCCTCCCCCTCTCCCCCCCCCCCCTCTCCCCCCCTCCCCCTCTCCCCCCCTCCCCCCTCTTCACTTCACTTTCGCAAGACTGAGAGGGGTCCATTTGGCCATTTGCAAACTTTTGAAAAGCGAATTTGAAGCATTTTGAATGAGTCTTCCCTTTTTCCTTTCTCCGCCTTTTCTTTTCCGTTTTTTTGTTTGATTTATCAATTGCTACGATTCATCTGATGGACGGACGGACGGACGGACGGACGGACGGACGGACGGACGGACGGACGGACGGATGTTATTATAGCGATAAGCGTGGGGCGTGGGGCGAGAAGAAAGAAAGGTGGGCAAAAAGAAGCGCCAACGCAACGAAATCAAAAGGAAAGCCGCCATTTGCTGACAATGATAGGCCATTTGTCATCATCAGTCAGATGAGGCCTAATATCGGAGCACAGCAATTCAAAATTGGCGTGATTCGTCTCAGAATTATTGGGTTTGGCATCCCAAAAAAGTCATTCAATTTTGCTTTTGCCATATGTTAAGGTTTTTTCGGTTATTTTTTTTACAATTCTGCTGATTATGCGCAGAAGCATTGGCGGTGGAGGGGGGGGGGCTGGTGGCTTCTTCCGTCTAAAAGAGGAGAGCATCGGCAAGCCGGAAATTGCACAAAAATGGCTGGGAAAGGACGGCCAGGGGAAAGAATGGCCAAAAGGCTCTTTGGCCCTTCCCGCCATCATCACCATTTTTTGGCAATAAATCGCTGTCTTTCCTTTTGCTTTTGCCTCCGCCGAATGTTCTCTCAATGGTTTATCGCCCGTGGGGAGGGGGGGGGGGGGGGAACAGAGTGTTAGCCAGCGCCATTTTGTAAAAATGTTTGATAGGGACAGTTTGGGGGGGGGGGGTCAAACCCTAACGAATATGGGGAAAAAGAGGTTAAAATGCCCGGCTTCTCGGTCAATTCCCCGGTATATACTATCCGCGTTCCCGGAACCCAAGTCCGGTTTGGTTGGGAATGAAGGAACGAACGATTGATTAGTGATTAGTGAAAAGGGAAGCGGAATAATGCAAATGTGTGAAGATGAAGTTATAATTGAATCCTTTCTCTGTTTATATGTACAACCAATCCGACTTTGTTTAAATTCATGCCAATTAATGAATTGAGCTTCAAACAGCCTTTAGCAAAATGCTGTTTCCTGGCGGACCTCCGCGCCAACCGGCGGCCATCGTCTCCCCTTTCGGCAACGCATCAGCGGCAAGAACAACGGCACAAACGTCAATCCAGCAGAACAACAGAATGTTATGCCCTCTTCCGACTTTATCGCCGCTATTCACCCCAACACTTCCAACGGCACCGCCGTTCCATCCGTCCGCTCCTCCCCATCCATCCGATGTTATTCCTCATGCCCATCCTCCTCCTAATCATCCGTTCCAACTCCTGCCTCCTCCACTGCAGCAGGCTCTATTTCCGCTGATGTTTAACGGACTTCTGAACCAATACCAATTCCAATTTGAACATTATCGCGACAATCAGCAGCCCAACGATAATGACGGCATAAACGATGGCATTTTTCCCAGAATGGGCGAAACGGCACTGATCGGACAGTATATGCACCAGCAAAAGCCGACGACACCAATTAAGACGAAAGAACTGCAACAGAAACTGGTAGCCTGCCCGATTAATCGCGCTAATTGCAAAATTCAAATCAATAAGCCTTAATTTACTTATAAATTAGGCCATTAATCCAATCGGAGGACAACGGCAACAGCAAAACTTTCCAACGGCGACAGAGAAAAAGTTCAATTTCGCTGCCATAGCCTCGTGTGTGAAGGGCAAAGAGGAGGACAGCCAACGGGAGAATTTTTCGCTTTCCGACGGCCAAAGTGAGGCTACCGTAACCGGAGGGCGGTCATCACAAATTTCTCCGGTAACGGTAATGCACCGGGGGGCTTTTGCCCGTTTGCCCTCCGGCGGACATTCGACTCCAATGCTTAATGCGGCACTTGCAATTGCGGCGGCAGCAGCGGTGGCAGCAGCGAATTCGGCCGCATCGAATCGAATGTTGGCGAGGACGGCCGACGTCCGTGCCACGGGGCCAAATGCCACAGTCAAAATGGACAGGGGACAACGAAAGGAGGCCGAGCAGCACGGCACAGCCGTACAACGGAACCTCCAGCCGCAGCAGCCCTGGTAAGATAGACATGCCATTCGCTTTGTTCAAGCACAAAATCTTCCCCAAGGTTTCTTCTAACGCCCAATAAGCGACCCTCCGCCGTTTGTGTCGGGAGCAGTGGCACCAAACGCATCGCGCGGCATAAAAAGCAGCACATTTGCAGGTTTTGTCGCCGCGAGTTCACCAAATCATACAATCTTTTGTAAGTGCCTCGAGAAGAATAAACAAAATGCCAACGAAATTCCCATCCCACAGAATCCACGAGAGGTGTCACACGGACGAGCGACCATTCCACTGCGACCTTTGCGACAAACGGTTCCGCCGTCAAGACCATCTTCGGGACCACAAGTAAGCCTAATCAATTACTTGGCATAAAGTTATTATGAAAAGTGACATAAAATGAATTTCAAATCTCCGATCAGATTTACCCATGCCAAAGAAAAGCCGTTCAAGTGCAGTGAGTGTTCCCGTGGATTTTGCCAGCATCGAACTTTGCTTGTGCACAAACAGCGCGACCACGGGTAAAAGTGCTTGAAAAGTTATAATTAAATGGTAATATTTGACAGAATTAACATCGTATTACCGCCACGCAAAAATGCTCGCCAATTAAGGGATGTTGCTGAACAGAAAGGGGCGAGGGTGTGATAATGGGAGGGGGGGGGCATCGGGCTTCAAACAAAAACGCTTTCCCCTTACAAATTAGAGAGTTCAGCGAGACGAGCGCTTCAAGAACAATGAATAAGCTTAACAATTCAATAAATATTTATGTTTAATACCAAAAAATATGGACCCGAACTTC
This sequence comes from Globodera rostochiensis, assembly GCA_018350325.1. Classification (NCBI taxonomy): domain Eukaryota; kingdom Metazoa; phylum Nematoda; class Chromadorea; order Rhabditida; family Heteroderidae; genus Globodera; species Globodera rostochiensis. The sequence goes on along the minus strand of JAEVLN010000008.1, from coordinate 1,328,972 downwards.
CGGACATAAAAACTCGCCTCGCTGAACCCAATGTTTAAATGAATTTTTTACTTCTTGACAATAAATTTCAGTTTGTTCCCCTCAAAATGATGTATTTAGAATGAATTTAATTCATTTATTTCGCTTTTAATTACTTTTTAGCCATGCGTCATTTATGCATCCAAAGCCGAGAAAATTGGGTTTTGATATTTATTCATTTATTTTTAATGTCTCAAAGGGTTAATAATGTCCACAAATATTAGTCTCAAGCCCCATTTTGGCATAATTCCGAGAATGCCGCAAAAGGTAATCCCCCCCCCCCCCCCAAATGTCCGTCAGGATGAGCTAATTCCGGCAAATATTGGAATATGTATCATATTAAAGGTGGTCCATATTATGATTCCGACGATGAACAAACAGAAATATTGCGATTAATCCATTGATAGCGCGACCCGACTGCTAAAGAAATTGAGAGGTTTTTGCAAAGCGAATTTTCTTTGGCATTCATTTTTTGGGCAATGGCATTCGTTACGGGCGTCGGTCGCTATTGCCACTTTTTTGTGTTAGCGGTTAATTAAAATAATTTTGATTTTTAACGTCGCTAAAGGACCGTTTGGTTGGACCGGCCCTCCATTTTACACTTTCATAAGACAAAAATATTTTACCATTTAAAACTTTATGAACGAAATAAAATCATCAAAGTTAAGCTTTCCGCATTTTCTTCCTCCGCTATCGCTTTCTTCCCACATAATTGAAAGCGTTTGAATAATGGTAGTAAGGGTTGTAGCCGTAACCTTCCCTTGGGTAGGCGACGTTGTACCACTTAAAGAAGGAAAGCATTTAGGTAATGACAAACTGTCCAATGGTCTAATGACAAACTGTCCAATGGTCTAATGACAAACTTCCAATGGTCTTGACAAACTGTCCAATGGTCTAATGACAAACTGTCCAATGGTCTAATGACAAACTTCCAATGGTCTTGACAAACTGTCCAATGGTCTAATGACAAACTGTCCAATGGTCTAATGACAAACTGTCCATGGTCTAATGACAAACTGTCCAATGACAAACTTCCAATGGTCTTGACAAACTGTCCAATGGTCTAATAACAAACTGTCCAATGGTCTAATAACAAACTGTCCAATGGTCTAATGATAAACTGTCCAATGGTCTAAACCAGAATGGGATTTTGGAGGAGTGGAAGTGCGGTTTGGTTGTGGTGCAATGGTGAGTGGTGGGGACAGAAAAGTGGTGTTGTGGGGGTTCAGTTCCCTTACTATGTAAATGTTTTTTTTAAATTTCTCTGAATTTATGGTGGTGTAAACAATTCTAAAAAATCTTTTATTTTTCCGATTTAAAAAAAAACATTTTAGGTCCCAATTCACAACATCCTTCAAAATTTTTTAAAATAAATACTATTTCACAAAATATATTTAAAAAAAACCGTTGTTTTTAGCCCCTTTTTTCCGTTATTTAAAAATAAATTTCCGCTTATCCTTGCTCCTAACCAGTACTCAGACGAGACTCAGTTGGCCCAGACTCAGGCGACCCCTACCGAACATTTCCTTCGCATTTTAAGCATAAACTGACCAACCGCGTCTGTCAAATGCTGAAGTCCCATACTCAAAATCAACAGCAACAAGAGAGAAGGCATAAAGGCATTCATAATGTTCGGAGAATGCATTGTTTCGTAGAAATTGAATTCGATTAATCAAATTATTTTCGGGTTGTGGAGGATCAACAATGTCGATCGATCATCAGCAATTGACGACTTCTCCGACGTGACAGTTCGGCTGTTTTCACATATGGCCGACCGGAATCAACCAGCGAGCGCGCGATTGTTCGAGATGGCTGTGGGGGGGGGGGGGGGAGTAATGGCCTATTCGTCCCCACAAATTCCTTTCTCTTTCCCGTCTCAAATCAAACAATGACCGGGAGGCGCTTGATCAGATCAGTGTACTCACCCGCGTATCTTTTTCCGTAATTCCATCGCGCAACAAAGTTTTCCAGACAAATAAACGGGGGATTGGACATGAACTGGGCAAGGGCGGGGAGGGGGGGGGGGATTGGAGATGAAATGGGCAGGGGGAGGGAGAGGGGGAAGGGGATGGGGAGGGGGAGGGGGCCGGGAGGGGGGGGATTGGACATGAACTGGGCAAGGGCGGGGAGGAGGGGGGGGGGGGGATTGGAGATGAAATGGGCAGGGGGAGGGGGAGGGGGGGGGCCGGGAGGGGGGGGGATTGGACATGAACTGGGCAAGGGCGGGGAGGAGGGGGGGGGGGATTGGAGATGAAATGGGCAGGGGGAGGGGGGGGGGATGGGGAGGGGGGGGCCGGGAGGGGGGGGGATTGGACATGAACTGGGCAAGGGCGGGGAGGGGGGGGGGGGGGGATTGGAGATGAAATGGGCAGGGGGAGGGAGAGGGGGAGGGGGAAGGGGATGGGGAGGGGGAGGGGGCCGGGAGGGGGGGGATTGGACATGAACTGGGCAAGGGCGGGGAGGAGGGGGGGGGGGGATTGGAGATGAAATGGGCAGGGGGAGGGGGAGGGGGGGGCCGGGAGGGGGGGGGATTGGACATGAACTGGGCAAGGGCGGGGAGGAGGGGGGGGGGGGGATTGGAGATGAAATGGGCAGGGGGAGGGGGGGGGGATTGGACATGAACTGGGCAAGGGCGGGGAGGGGGGGGGGATTGGAGATGAAATGGGCAGGGGGAGGGGGGGGGATGGGGAGGGGGGGGCCGGGAGGGGGGGGGGATTGGACATGAACCTGGGCAAGGGCGGGGAGGGGGGGGGGATTGGAGATGAAATGGGCAGGGGGAGGGAGAGGGGGAGGGGGCCGGGAGGGGGGGGGATTGGACATGAACTGGGCAAGGGCGGGGAGGGGGGGGGGATTGGAGATGAAATGGGCAGGGGGAGGGAGAGGGGGAGGGGGAAGGGGATGGGGAGGGGAGGGGGCCGGGAGGGGGGGGATTGGACATGAACTGGGCAAGGGCGGGGAGGAGGGGGGGGGATTGGAGATGAAATGGGCAGGGGGAGGGGGAGGGGGGGGCCGGGAGGGGGGGGGGATTGGACATGAACTGGGCAAGGGCGGGGAGGAGGGGGGGGGGGGGGATTGGAGATGAAATGGGCAGGGGGAGGGGGGGGGATGGGGAGGGGGGGGCCGGGAGGGGGGGGGATTGGACATGAACTGGGCAAGGGCGGGGAGGGGGGGGGATTGGAGATGAAATGGGCAGGGGGAGGGAGAGGGGGAGGGGGAAGGGGATGGGGAGGGGGAGGGGGCGGGAGGGGGGGGGATTGGACATGAACTGGGCAAGGGCGGGGAGGAGGGGGGGGGGGATTGGAGATGAAATGGGCAGGGGGAGGGGGGGGGGGGGATGGGGAGGGGGGGGCCGGGAGGGGGGGGGATTGGACATGAACTGGGCAAGGGCGGGGAGGGGGGGGGGGATTGGAGATGAAATGGGCAGGGGGAGGGAGAGGGGGAGGGGGAAGGGGATGGGGAGGGGGAGGGGGCCGGGAGGGGGGGGATTGGACATGAACTGGGCAAGGGCGGGGAGGGGGGGGGATTGGAGATGAAATGGGCAGGGGGAGGGAGAGGGGGAGGGGGAAGGGGATGGGGAGGGGGAGGGGGCCGGGAGGGGGGGGGATTGGACATGAACTGGGCAAGGGCGGGGAGGAGGGGGGGGATTGGAGATGAAATGGGCAGGGGGAGGGGGGGGGGGATGGGGAGGGGGGGGCCGGGAGGGGGGGGGAATTCGTCGGTGGATTGGAGATGAAATGGGCAGGGGGGGGGGGGGGAGGGGGGGGGGGGGATGGGGAGGGGGGGGGGGATGGGAGGGGGGGGGGGATGGGAGGGGGGGGGAATTTGTCGGTGGATTGGAGATGAAATGGGCAGGGGGGGGGGAGGGTGGGGGCGGAATTGCGTCGTTGGTGATGAAATATGGATATTTAAAGAGGGAAAGAGATTGGTGATGTGGCTGGCTGTATGTGGTTGTAAATGTGTCTTTGCTGGAGGTTGTCACTTTTCTTATGTATTAGCAAAATCGATCTCCCCACCACAAAACTTTCCCCAACCTTTGTCTGATTCAACAATTCTCCCCTCCCTTCCTCTCTTCCATAAATTTAATTCTCACTTTAATTTGAAACATTTTTTCTGCACAAATTGTCTTGAGAGATAAGAGCCCATAAAATTTCCTAAAAACCCAAAAGATTGTTACCTAAGCTCTGCGACTTTTCTCGATGAGCTACGACGGGATGATGCACAACAAATGGCACCCGTCCATTGGGGGTACTTACTGACTGTTACGTGATTTAATTCCCGTTGTTCTGAGACGTAATAAACGTCTTATAAATCATTAAATTAATTTAATTCTCAAACCTTTTTAAATAACGATTTACATTCAAAATAATTGTGCCTACAGTACCCCCACCCCTACATTACAAAAATTATTGTGCCTACAGTATCCCCCCCCCTTCAATGAACGGTTAGTGCCATTTGTTGTGCATCTTCCCGTAGCTGATCGGAGAAAAGTCCATTTTGGGGTCGAGGAATCCGAATATGACTTTCTTAGGACGAATCGCCCTTTTATTTGCCTTTTCGTTGTAATATTCTCTCCCAATAAAAAGCATGAGCAGTGGAGGAGGTCATCGAACTGTTTCTGGTGGTACCGCTTCTCCCTACCAGCGACAAGGGGATGGGAATGCTGCTCAGAGTCAGGGCCGTGCTGCAGAAGTTCGTTCCGGTGGATGGAACCCGCCTCGAAAGCAAGCTGGCGACCGTTCTTCTACCAACGGAGAGGCCAACGCCGATGGAATTACTCGCCAATTTTTTCCGGAGCCAACCCGTCGGGCCGTACAGCGCGAAAAGCCTGGGGGAAAGCCTAATTCTGGACAGTCCACTGGGTCCCGGTCCAGCGGAAGCGCCGTCGGGGACGAGCCGCCGCCGTGTTTCTTCTCTTCTCCGCCGATCCCGACGAGCGAAGGGTCGACGGCGGGGAGAGGAAAGACTTACGAAGTAATTTTGTCAAGAGAAAAGCACCGACGGAAACTGTTCAAAGCCTAACTTTTACTGACCTTTCCGTCCTTACAGGCAATATTCGCACCACCTCCGGCTCCTCCTGCGGTGGAGGTTCAGAAGCGTCAGGGGTTTGTTGGCTTACCCTTAAAAAAATTTTGTATTTCTTTTTAGCGTCTGCTCCATTTGGACTATAAATGTGGAGAAGGGCCGAAAAGCCTACCGGTACGACGTTGACATTGAGCGATTGCCAATGCTCAAACGCAATGGACAGATGGACAAAGGAAAGAGTCTCGTCAAAGGAACGGACGAGTGAGTGGGGGGGGGGCACTTAAAGTTAAAGGGGGGCACTAATTATGTATTAAAGTTGGGGGGGGGGCACTAATTATGTATTAAAGTTGGGTTTTTCAGCGGACAGCGGGCTCTTCACAGGAATCTCTGCCTCGAATTGATCACCGTTCGTATTTTAATTTTTGAATAATTTTCGATTTTTTAACTTAAAGATTGCATTCAAAAAAACGAAGCGATTTGGGATGAACGCCGGGCATGAATTGGTCTACAACAAAGTTTGTTGTCCGTAATGTCCAAAACAATTCAATTTGTTGTGACCAATTGAAGGATTGTTTGTATGCTTCGTGTCCGATCAAAGATTGTGACGTCGCAATTGAAAACCACGAGGTTAATGAATATGTGAAGGTACGAGAAATATTGAAGAATTTGGGGAATTTATTTTTTTCGTTTAGACTTATTGCGGCGAAGGGAAAGAAGTGCGCTTCAGTAAGGGAAAGAAAGGGAAAAATATGCAACAAAAAAAACTTAGAAATTCGTATCACGCAGAACAGAGCGGCACCGGTGTTAGCGTTGGACGACTTCAAGCAGTACAAGAACGGCGAGTCGGTGTTTAATGAGGACCGGTCACTACGCACTTTTTTGGAAATGGTACGCTTGCAAATATCGGCAAATTTTCAAACAAATTTTGTAACTAAGGCCACATCTCAATTTGCACTGAACAAAGGCTTTTTTGTTGGGATCAGTGCCGGCAAACTTTTTGTATGTTGATTTGGTAAATGTTTCAAATTGAACTTATTGATCAGGAAGTGGATGACGCACAAAATCAGAATTTGTTTCGCGAGAAAGTGGACAGTGGCATTATTTTGAGGGCCGGACTGGCTAAGGGGGTTCGGGTGATCAAAAACGGAGACAAATCGCCAAATGCGGCCGTTGTTTTGGATAGTGAGTTGATTTTTTAAAATTTACATTAAAAATGAATTCTATTCAAATGCGGCTCCCCCTTTGACCAGCTTTTATATTTTACATTAAAAAAAAGAATTCTATTCAAATGCGGCTCCCCCTTTGACCAGCCAAAGTGGCGGCGTTTTTCGAGGCCAGCTNTTGTCCCAAAAATTGCGCACATTTTCAAACGTTTGGGAGAGCAAAGTTCGATGAATTTGAGTTTCGTGTCGAAAAAGGATTTGAGCTTTCCGGGGAATGGAAGCCCCCATTTCTTAAGCAACTAATTGGGATTAAAGGGAAAGGAATTGGGAGCGAATGAGTGATGGAGTGACTATTTATTATTTATCCCCTCCCGTCCTTCTGATTTGTGAGCACAATTCGCCCCCCCCCCACCCTCCGCTTTTCTTTCCTTCCTTTTTAAATAGCGATCAATCCGGCTTTTGAGGGCGCCAAATGTTCTTTCGCCCCTCCCCAAATTCCATTTAATTTATGGCCAATTCCTCCCATTTTTCTTCCCATTTAATAAATAAATATTTTTTGGTCCTCTCAGCCGAAATGTGCTCCTTTTTCCGATCGCCAGTCTCTTCCTCCTCCGTTCGTTTTCCCCTCCTCGTCTATTGGATCGCCTCATTGGTGACCAAAATGGCAGTGATGAGCATTAACGGTGAGTGCATTTTAATTGGAATGGGAGGGGAGGTGATCATCAATCTTGATGGGACCCCCCCCCCCCCCCCGGGGTGATCATCATAATCTTGATGGGACACCCCCCCCCCCCCCGAGGGAGAGGGAGTGGGTGATCATCATAATCTTGATGGGACACCCCCCCCCCCCCCGAGGGAGAGGGAGTGGGTGATCATCATAATCTTGATGGGACACCCCCCCCCCCCGAGGGAGAGGGAGTGGGTGATCATCATAGTCTTGATGGGACACCCCCCCCCGTGGGAGAGGGAGTGGGTGATCATCATAATCTTGATAGGACACCCCCCCCCCCCCCGAGGGAGAGGGAGTGGGTGATCATTGATGGGACGCCCCCCCCCCGGGGTGATCATCATAATCTTGATGGGACACCCCCCCCCCCCCGAGGGAGAGGGAGTGGGTGATCATCATAGTCTTGATGGGACACCCCCCCCCCGTGGGAGAGGGAGTGGGTGATCATCATAATCTTGATGGGACACCCCCCCCCCCCCCGAGGGAGAGGGAGTGGGTGATCATCATAATCTTGATGGGACACCCCCCCCCCCCGAGGGAGAGGGAGTGGGTGATCATTGATGGGACGCCCCCCCCCCGGGGTGATCATCATAATCTTGATGGGACACCCCCCCCCCCGAGGGAGAGGGAGTGGGTGATCATCATAGTCTTGATGGGACACCCCCCCCCCCGTGGGAGAGGGAGTGGGTGATCATCATAATCTTGATAGGACACCCCCCCCCCCGAGGGAGAGGGAGTGGGTGATCATTGATGGGACGCCCCCCCCCCGGGGTGATCATCATAATCTTGATGGGACACCCCCCCCCCCCCGAGGGAGAGGGAGTGGGTGATCATCATAATCTTGATAGGACACCCCCCCCCCGAGGGAGAGGGAGTGGGTGATCATTGATGGGACGCCCCCCCCCCGGGGTGATCATCATAGTCTTGATGGGACACCCCCCCCCCCCGTGGGAGAGGGAGTGGGTGATCATCATAATCTTGATGGGACACCCCCCCCCCCCGAGGGAGAGGGAGTGGGTGATCATCATAATCTTGATGGGACACCCCCCCCCCCCCCGAGGGAGAGGGAGTGGGTGATCATTGATGGGACGCCCCCCCCCCGGGGTGATCATCATAATCTTGAGGGGACGCCCCCCCGGCGCTAGGACAAAATCCCTAACGGTCAAAAATCCCATCTCGTCCATTTTTCAATTACCCCTGTTCCCTTCATCTAATTTGCAATTCATCTCTCCTCATCCATCGCCCCAGGGGACGACACATATTCCTCGTCAGTCAATTCAATCCATCCATCTCTCACAATTGTCGGATGTCTTTTGAAGCGGATTCTCGGACTTTTGACCATCTCCGGCGAAGGCTGGAAGCTTAATTGAGAGGAGAGAGAGCATTTGAGACAAAAGGGGATTTAAATGCAATTAGTCGGGAGAATCAATCATTTCCCACCACATTCATTGTCACCATATCATCAGCCCGCCCACCTCTCCCCCCCCCCAGCCATTTCATTCGTCCAATTTCCATTTTGCCCCCCCCCCCTCCCCCTCTCTTTGTTCATTGTCCGTCGTTGACCACCCGCAAATTCGCCTCGTTTCCTTCCGCTTCCTAATTTTGTTCCCCGCTGTGAATGCGTCCCCCCCCCAAACCCAAATAAATCCTTTTCCTTTTCGTTGCTTCCTCCCCCACCCCCCACAGAGTGTCCAAATGTGCCCATTTCCTTCTCATTGTGTGTGTCGTTTTTGATGTGATAATTACGGGAGATGGACGCCAAAATATGCCAAGGCGGGGGGCGGGGGGGGGGAATTGTAAGGTTGGGAGAAACCATTGATTCGGCGCGCCACAATTTGGGTGTTTGCGAGAGGGGAGACTTGCTTGCATTATCAGCAGAAAGGGTTGAGGGGGGGGGGGCTGTTTGCCCAAGGGATTGTTCCCACCATTTCTCCAAGTCACTTTCCCAATGGCCAAATGACGGGCGGATGATTGAGTGGTGCAGGTCGACGAATTGGGGATTATCCGCAAGAGAGGGGACGAATGGAAGTGAGCAAACGATGCGAATAACGGAGGAAGTGCCCGAAGGGAGCCAAATTGGAAAATGGAAGAAGCGTCGCCCGGGGCATTTGGCATTCGTTTCTTTTGTTAGGTTTTCAAGCAACCGAAAATAGCGTTCGGGATTTGATGATCATTCTGGCCTATGGCATCATTTCGTTCATCCCAACCATTTCCTTTCTCTGTGTCGTCTTCCTTCATCCAACCGGTTCAGCGCCACCCGAACTGCTCCCAATGGATGGCCAACAGTCGCGCATTCGCATTCCGTTGGGCACAAAAGTGTTCAGACTGAAATGCCCCGTCAAGGTGGACGAGGACCAAAGGAACTCGGAAGAGGCGCTTATCATCAAGTGGAGCAAAGAGGGCGAGCCGTTGGCAGGCGATCATTTTCGCGTGATGTCCAACGCAGAAAGGGACTTGCGCATCCGAACACCACAGCAAAAAGACAGCGGGAGGTATCGCTGCACGGCCATCAACGAATGGGGCCATAGAGTTGTGGACTTCGAGTTGGAGGTGTTCGACCCAAACGGAAGTGGCGGGAGAGGGAGGGGCACTCCGGTGGACAGGAGGTCGTCGCTGAGCGAAAATGGCGAGAAAGAGTAAATGCGAGAAAATTGACAACATTTTCCATTTGCAGTTAGTGCCCCCAAATGGCGCAATCCGTCGACGCTCCGCCTAACGAAGGTGCAGCTCGCGCCGGGTTCTGCGCTGCACCTTCAATGTCCGCAGTCCGTTGGCAACCCGTTGCCCCAAGTGATTTGGACTCGAGAAGGAATCCCCGTCTCCCTGGGTTCTCCCCCCGCCCGCCCCGAATTCCTCCAATTTTCAAATCCAACAGAACTGACCAACCCAAACGCCGCTTCCTTCTCGCTGGACAAAATCCGGCCCAGCGACTCGGCGACTTATTCATGCCGAGTTCAGAATCAGCTTGGCTCCATCCAAGCTGACTTCAACGTCCAAATCGGCCCATCGACGGCTGAAGACTTGTCGGACGACCAAATTTTGTTCGGCTCCGCCTCTTCCGGCACTTTCTCCCCTTCTTCGGCCTCTGCCCTTGGCTCTTTCCCTCTCCCGCCAACTCCGCGCATCGACCACCAATCCCAACACCAAAATGAAACCGCTTCCGTCCGCGCCGGACTAACGGCTCAGTTGCTTTGTCGAGTGGAATGGCGTCGCGAGAAATCTGTTATCCGAGTGAGTTTTTGCCCATTTTTTTTTTTTGTTAAATTCTTTTAGTGGCTTCGTTTGATGGACAACGCGGAGTCGGTTAGAGTGCGAGTGCCGAATGCGACGGTCCTTCGATTGGGAGAGATGGCACTTTTGGTGCTGGACCAGGGCAATGACGCGGTGCGGGTCGAAATGGACACGCGGGGTGAGCGCGCGTTCGTCAACGAGTTGCGCATCCCAAATGTGCAGAAGGAGGTACTTTCTCTCAAGACTTCTCCTAAACCGAGCCATCTTTTAGGATTCCGGTCGCTATTTCTGTGTGGTGACCAACCCCGCCGGCCAATTTGTCTTCCGTTCCGCGTTCCTCCGTGTGCTCGACTCTCCGTCCTTTTCCTCGCTGCTCATCCTCTCCTCTTACCCTCGGCTCGTCCTTTTCCTCATCCTTCTCGTGCTTTTTGTCTTCATCCTTTCCGTCTTTCTCTGTCTTGGGTGCCGTTCTTATCATCAAAAGTCATTCTGTGGAGAAGCCTCTTCATCCCTTCCGGCCAAATGGTGCTGCCCCCACGGCAGCTCCACCGCCTCGACCACCTTCGCCTCCTCCGCCTCATCGTCCATCCCCCGTCATCAGAAGGCCGTCACTTGCTCCGGCCCCCTCCCCCCTCCGCCTCCGCGCATGCCGCCGCCGCTTTTTCCCCCGCCTTCCATTTCCTTTGCCAATTCGCCGGCTCCGTTGTGGCCATTTCCGCACACGACGACATTGGACCGGAGAGAAGAGGACGCGGGACGCCGAACAGAAGAACAACAGCTGCCGCATTCGCTGCACAGAACGGAGAGGGGGGAGGACGAGATGAGCCGGATAAGCAGTCACATTTATGGCGTGATCGACCTATGTAAGCGCGTTAGGACTTTGTGTTGGTCACACAACCATCATCTGACCCTCCAATCCCCGGGATCCTCATTCAACTCATAACATGTTTAGAATTTACAAATCATCTTCCCCCCCCCCCCCAATCAGCATCCGGCTCTCCTCTGCCCCCGTCTCTCCTCCACAGTCATCCGCCCATTTACCACCAACCGCCCAAGTTGCCAACTTCTCACTGGGATTTAGCGCCCCGTCCTCCGACATTGTCACCACATCAGAAGGCCAAACTGTCGTCGGAGACAAAAAGAGCAAATGGAGTCGGAACAGTCGCGCGGACAAACAAAGAACAGAAAGTGCCATTGATTGAGGCACACAGGTAATGGAGCAGAAGCCCGACACAAAAAAAACCAAGAAAAAACGAAACATCACGTAACGCCACGAACTTCACGAAGGGGAGGGACGGCTCAATAATAATTACCATTCTTTTCAGAGAATCGCTGTAAGGTTGGCATTGATCCTGTCACAATCGCAACGATTACGCACTCGTCACGATGAAGAGCTGTTGCATTAAACAAATGAGAGCTTCCAAATAATGCTTGCCGGTCAAATCCCTCGAAAACAATATTTATCTTTATTTAAATTTAAAATTCGTTTCATACTACAGATAAAGTAAAATATATTATTGGACGAAGCGAGGGCAATTCGAAAGGCATTTGTTTTAAACAATTTGTTCTGTTGAACAGATGGCTCTGTTGGGAGAACTATGTATTAAATCACAGCATGATAATTGGCCAATCACATTCACTTCGTTTAAAGTATTAAAGTAGTGTAGCACGGAACCGGGACTTTTGGGAAAAACCGGGAAACATTTCTGTGTCATGGTGGACACTTCAGTACTGGTCCTGTGCCACCCGGGTTTAAGTAACAATATAGCATTAATAATTCGGAGCAAAACGAGAAAAGGAGGGAGTATTTACAATGCAATAAAATGAAAGAAATGTAATGATGATTGCGGGATATTATGCAAAGTTTCGATTGAGTGAGCAAACGTACAAAGTCAAAACTTTCAAACCCCAAAAATGAAAAGCCGCGAATAGTCTTCAAACAGAATTTTAGGCGATTGGCCACCAATTTGCACTTGTTGAGACATTTCATCAGACGGGGTAACAGCGAATCACATCGACTAAAAACGAGAAAAATGGCATTTAAACAGGCAACTCGAAATCCAGTTCATACTTATCGGAGTGCGACAAATTGGACAATCTCCGGAACGACGATGCGTCTCTTTAGCACACGAAAAACACCTTAAGAATACAAAACCATGGGCCTCCATGGCCACCGTATTTACATGCACATGTGTCCACACCGATAAATGACCGCATTCACTTGGTTGCTCATGCAAATGGAGCACTCGTTGCCCGGCTGCTCTTCGCCATTTGCGGTGTTCTGTTGTTGTGCACTTTCCGCTGCCTCATTGCGTCCGACGGGCGATTTGTTTTGTTGTTGTGCACTTTCCGCTGCCTCATTGCGTCCGGCGGGCGATGAGTCGCTAGAAGAACTTAAATCATAATTACGGCGTGTCGGCCGGCTCAGCCGTTCAGAAGAATTCCTCTGCGAATACGTGCTGACGTCGTCGCGAATTGGCGACTGATTGTCCCTTATAGCGGCCAATGCTGCCATTCTTGCCTCGAGCTGAATGCGACGACTGGCCAACAATTCGTTCAACGTTGGCGGCGAGCGATTGAGCACAGAATCACCGTTGGCTGCGATGCCGGATGAATTAGAATTTGACGTGTTTGGCTGCGACGTATCCGGCAAAAATGCCGACGAAAGCGTCGAAGTCTGGCCTCCGACCCCTCCATTAGAAGCATCCGCCCGATTGCGTCGTCTCATCGCTATGTTGGCGCGAATCTGCGCCAACTCCGTTGACTCCATGGGATGGGACGAGAAAGGCGGAGTGGTGGAGGACGGCGCGGAGGACGAAGTTGCACCGGCGCCGGAAGGACCCGCAGAAATGGAGGCGTTGGAAAGAACGGCACTTTCCGATTGAATTGCGATGGCGGAAGAGTGTCCGTGGTGGGTTGATGAGGAGCCAACCGGGAGAGCAACGCGAAGAGAATCCTTAGAAAGGAAAACATCAATGGTCAATGAAGTGTCAAAACTGTGTTCCAATTTGTGGACGATGGTCTATTTGGCCTTGGTTTGATATCCACCACAACTGACGAGCGATCTGCACAGACATTTACACAGGCCCCCTCGGAAGAGGCACGGTAACTCCTCGACAAGTCCGCGATGTTCCGTGTACTGAGCGACGTATCAATGTCTAAGAATTTGGAATGTTCGACACACTAACAAATAAAGAAAATCGAATAACCCAGAAGTTGAATCTTCCTCGTGCTCCCATAAAGATCGAAGAAAGCCCACAAGGGAATGCTCGTGTCTACATGCATAATCACTCGTGACGGAGCATCATTCTTTGAGAAAATAACTCGCCCTAAACATTACTTAAAGATTCATTCAAAACGAATTTCCCTCATTCTCCGACTTACCCCCCGCATCGACTTGGAAAGAGAGTTTGTCTCCAACTTGAGGCATTGCTGCGACATCTTTGATACAAACCCAATATTCCGGTCTTTCCAACAGCTCATCGCTGTCCACGGGCAGCCGCGAGGCTGGCACTTTGATCGGGTCACTAAATGTTCGAGTCGTTTGCGTTATTAATGAACGGTCGGTCACCAGCTGGTCAGCCCGAACGCCAAACTGCCGGAAAAGGCGTCCTCAACTTGGCTCACCAAAATAACCAATTTGTCTCCAACATTTATCGGTCTTTCGGTGAATACGTATCCCTGATAGTACTCGCCGTGCTTCCGCACTGCAACTGTTTCGTCGTGTTGCAAATACACATTCACTCCCTTCACATTGTGGAAGCGCTTTTTTGAGGCTAAAATTTGCACAAAGTTCATATCACTATTGATTTCAGTTCATTTCCGGCACCGGAGTTCGGATTCCCCCCCCCCCCTCCTCCTTCTGTTTAAGTGAGTAACCGTGTGCCAAAAAAAGTCCGGAATTCCAATCTCAAAAAAAAAAACATTTTTTTTTCGCCCTATGCGATGCAGTTTTTGGTTAACAAATTCCATCAAAATTTTCTATGCGGCGCCTATCGGCATCGCGGATCCGCCCCAAAAGCTTGAAATAGGCCAAAAGGGTCAGTGAACAAATCTAAACAAAATTCTTAATAAAAAATGTGTATATTTTTGCGAAAATGTTCTCCTAAATCCTACTCCCAACCCCAATTTGTTGAGAAAAGCCGCCAATTTTTGTAAAATTGCGGATTATTTTGCCAAAAAGTCAGGAATTCCAAACCCAAAAATGACCGGAATCCGGTTAGTCCCTGGCATCAGAGACGTAACCAGGGGGGGGGGGGGGAATTCCCCCCACAAAATGAAATTTTGCAACAACAAAAAACAACAGAGAGACCCTTTCGTTTTTCACTTTTACAATTTTTTGGCCAATTTCCTTAACAAATTGTCATCAAAAATCAAAAAAATTTTCTCGGCGGCGTCTATCGGCACCTCCGACCCCCCCCCCCCTCCCAACAGTATTAAAGCAAAATTTGCAAAAAAAAATCGACTTATTGAAAATTTCTTAGCAAAAATGCAGTAAAAACGGAAATGCACCCCTAAAAATCGACTTCCCCCCCCCCAAAAAAAAATTTTTCCCTGGTTACGTCCCTGGCATATATATACCCACCCATTCGCTTTACCAACCATTGGCCATTGGTGAGGCTCGTGAAGAAGACGACCGTGGAGAATTTGCGGTGACGTTTAGCAAATTATTGGCCGAATTGGAAGCAGTCATTGAAGCGATGGATTGGTGATAAGTTGAGAGGGACATCGGCGCCGGAGAACTTTCGGCACTTTCCGAAGAAAGAGGCTGACTGGCATTTCGAGCAGAAAGCGTTGTTCCAGTCCTATTTTTAGACGAAATTCGTTTCGATTGGAGCTGTACTTCATTTGGATCTAAAATTACGTTCAAAAATTGATTTACTTTTTGCCGCTACCATTGTTCGCCTTAAGTTTCATTGAATAATCGAAATTTACTTACCGATAAACTCAACAGCAATCGAATTCCCGTAAATGTCGACAATAATCCACAGCGGATTAATCACATTGATTCCACTCAAAAATAGGCCTTTATGGACACCGTTAACTCCGTAGTACATTTCGCCACTTTCATTGGTGAAAAAGTGGAGAATTGAGCCTTCTACCGAATCTAAAAAATTTGTAAAACCCAATCCGGTTTATGCGTCCCATGATGCCGTGTAAACGTTTTTAGAAATTTTTGTTAAACCTAAAGAATGGGGGTCCAATTTTTTTTTCAAGAAAACAACTTTTTATAGTTGTTATAAAACAGTTTCTAAGGCTTTTCTGGGACGTAAAATCCGAATCTGATATTTAAACAGCCGAAGTTCGTTTGGTTGTTTGTTTGGCAATCCTAAAGAATGGGGATCCCTACTTCATACTTTGTTATTTAAGCTAAAAAAATTTATATCTGGGGGGTTTCGGGGGTGCTGATCACGAATCTAACCTTAAATTTTGTCAAATCATTGATTTTGTCTAAGAATTTTTATCAAGTACTTGATTTTGGTAATAGCCCACATTTTCAAAAAAATCTATTGTTTGCAAAAACAAACAATCAAACGAATTAATTAGGCTTTTTAGATAAAAGATTCGAATTCTACCCATCAGAAACCCCCGGAAACGACCTTTTTCAATATTTATTGTAAAATTTAGAAAATCGATTATTTGAAAAATTCGAATTTGGGTCCGGGGTTCGAAATCGGACGAAATGGAGGTCAGATTCGGATTCTTTTTATTTTTTGAAAAAAAAATAGGGACCCCCATTCTTAAGGATTGCCTGTTTGTTTTTTGAACAAATTGATTTATTTTAAATGGGAGATTCCCGCTTTACTATTACTAAAAAAATCAAGTACTTGATGAAAAATCTTGATAAAATCAATGATTTGACAAAATTTGATGTCAGAAATTTGGTGTAGAACTCCATGGGACGCATAAAAGTCCATGGGACGCATAAACCGGACTAGAACCCAAAACAAAACAAACAGCGTTCAGCGAGAGACTTGGCCCAGTAGCCGCCCTTGGAGGTTAAGTCCGGACATGCGAACCTTTTTAATCGGAATGACAATTTGTTTGGAGTAACGGCGATGTTCACTGTCCGATGTTTAGAGTCAGGACAAACGTACTTTGGCAGTTCGATGTCGCGGAAACTAGCCGGGTCAACGTTAGTGACGCCGAATCTGAAGGGTTTGCTAAATGTTTTGAGTGCGTCCAAACATTGAACTCCCCTCCCCAGGCACAGATCACCTCATCACTCCGCTCCAATTCGTTCCGACCTCAGACAACCGGATGCAAACGATCTCATCGATACTTATGGGTCGATTGCTGAATGCGAGTCCCTTGCAAAATGACTCTTTGCGTCGTGCCACTCGCCCTTCCCTGAGTAACTGAATGTTCGTTCCGCACACCGAGTGAAATTTCAGAAGCGGTTTCGGCCTGCCAAGCGTACCCCTGTTGATTATGTTCTCGTTGTAATCAGAAAATGCTTCACCGGGCGTCAGTGTCGATTGCGGATCACCTGCTTACATATGTAACAAACAGATAATATAATTATCAAACTCTCTCTCTCTACCTGATCGAGCAGTAGCTGCAGAATTTCCCATGTATTTTAAACTCTCAAGAACAAAAAAGTTAATAAGCGCGAGCCTGTGTAATCCAGCTGAAAATGTTTCTGGGATTTCGATTAGAAAAATCCAGTAAAAGACGGAAGGATTTAGTCCATTTTTAATGAGTGGACAACTGAGTCCCCTCTGGAAAAGACAATCGATTGGTATATGATTTGGGTCATTTCGTTCTGGGAGCAATGATCAACCAACATTTACCGATCGAACCGATAGAACAATCAAAAAATTTATTGGGACGGGCATTTAAACCGGTAAGAGGGTCCCTCCATCTTTTTCAAAATTTGAACCGGTTCAAAAACTGGTTTAAATGCTTGTCCCAATAAAATTTTCGATTGTTCTATCGGTTTCAGCCCCTATGAAAACCTATAAAAGTGGTTTTGAGTGATTTTGAGCCTAGGAGCTCAGATCCATATTTTCCGAAATAATTTCTTGAATGACGAACAAAGGGTCAAAAAGTGACAATTTTTCCGATTGGAAAGAACCAAAAAACGAAGACGCTAAGAGGCCGATTCGAATGGTGATGGTTAACGCCGATGGGATGAAAAACACAAGACGGCAAAAGAAGGTATATCATCTGCTACAATGCGACATATGACTTCATCCTCCCCCATTCAACTCTTAGCCATAAAACACTAAAAGTGAATAAGCCTCGCTTCTCTTCCCAGCCCCAGTCTAGTGATCATTGGCACCGGCTAAGTCCACCCAGTGACTGCTGTTCCCCTTTACCCCACTTAATTATTCGACAATGGTTTTGTTGATGATGTCATATGTACGTACATAATGAACTCGATCAGAGCCTAGACTCGTCGTTCATATGAAGAAGATACATATGAGGAAATGGGGAAGGAATGGATGACGTCGAGTAGATACTGACCAAAATGAGCTTTTTTAGGTAAAGTAATATGTATGTACATAGTTTGATCAGTCGATTTTGTTTTATAAAATGAAATAATCGGAGGGAAATGTTAGGCTAAACTGAGTGATCCATCCCGTCAATCTCTTTTCTATCTCACCACTCAACCTCTGCTCTTAAAAAGCCTTTCTTCTCTTCGTTCTATGTCTCCTCCTCTCCGTGCCAGCCTCCGTCAACGCAAAAAGTTATTGATATTCATTTAAAGGACCCAACTGAACTTAAGAGACTGATCAAGGGTAGCAGAGAAAATCGATCGTAAATCTCTTTCTCTCCTCTTCGTTTCTCGCAGCGGCGAATGAAAGCACTGAAATAGCTTGTGCATCAGGGGTGGGCGAAACTTCGACTTTGCGACGGGTATTTTGAACTTCAGGTTAATGGTAAAAGTAAAAAATACTATCGTTTGAGTACCACCCTCTGAGATGGCTGCTTTGAATGAGTTGCCATCGTTTGGCGCACCGTTAAAATACGTGGGGGACTGGCCAACTATTTGATGCACTGATTAAATTACAAATTCGGCAATAGAAAACGAACATTGGAATTTAAAGCGGTTTTGAATCGGTTGAAATTTTGCAAGTTAAGGTGAGTAACAAGACTAGAGTAGGACGGTATCGCGATTTTTGGTAAAAACCTGGATTGACCGGGATCGTGAAAGCTGGAATCAGGATTGAAGAAATGTCGAATTTGATGCTTGGTACTTTGCGGTTTTGTTACCCCCCCCCCCAAATCTGCTGGAAACATCATATATGGGGTTAAGGGTGCCGATCACGAATCTAACAATATTTCTTTTTGTCACTCCGCCTTTAAACCGGTTTTTGAACCGGTTCAAATTTTGAAAAACCATAGGGGCCCTTTTGGTCAACATTTTTGAAATTAAGGAAAAAACGACTTTAAAAACATCAAAGCCGGAAATAACGAGGGAAAAGTTAGCTAGGGGGCTTAGGGGTTTGTTAGGCTTCTTCCGCGCAAAATTTTTTGCAAATTCGTAATCAGCACCCTTGAAACCTTCATAGGTATATGATGTTTCCAGCAGATTTGCCATGAAGTAACTGATGCTTTTTGGTAATCAATGACGTTCTGATGCTGCTTTTAAAAATTTTGAGAGCACAGCCCTGTTTTAAGCCCATTCGTTTTTCTTCCAAACATATAGTGACCCATTAGGGATTTGAATGAATCCGAATGGCGTCCTCTGTTAATTAGGTAAGGACAATCCGTCAAACAGAAATTATTTTAAAATTGATTTTATTTATTATTGGAGAAAAAAGCGTGTTAATTTGTGGCTCGGGTAAAAAAAGCTCCCGATGTAAATTAATTTAATTAAAGCCCTGCGCGCCACAGCAACAAAAATATAAAATCAAAGTCCCATTTAGGCTCAGCGAAAGATCAGCCCATTCAAGCCTTAAACCCTCATTTGCGGTTGCAATTATATGCACATACGTGCTTTCAACTTGGTTTGAAGCTTCTAGAACGCATTTCCATGTGCATATTTGGGTAATCCTTCTAAGGTCAGATTCGTGATCAGCACCCCTGAAACCCCCCGGATATAAATTTTTAGCTCAAATAACAAAGTATGAAGTAGGGATCCCCATTCTTTAGGATTGCCCATATTTGTGCATATTTCACGATTTATGTGCATATTTCGCTATTTATGTGCATATTTTGGCATTTTCGCCATTTTTATCCATATTTCGCCATTTTTCAAAAATTGCTTAACAAAAATGGTAAAATATCAACTCGTTCACCATCAACTCGTTCCCTTTTTATCAACTCGTTCCCTTTTCATCAACTCGTTCCCCTCTATAAAAATGGCTTTATAACCCCAAAAATTCTTCATAACTCGTGCGTAGAGCGTATCCTAGCTCCGTGAGTACCCGTATGTCGAACCCCTACCCCGAATTCGAACAATTGGTCGAAAAAAAATTGTTTTTTTTCAAAAAAAAAAATTTTTTTTTAAAGTCGTTTAAAAGGTTCAAAATGCATGTTAGGACGAACGGAAGATCGAACGGATATGCTTTTGAACGATTTTGTTATAAAAAATCGACTTTGAAACACAAAATTTTTTTTTCAAAAATTGTTCGAATTCGGGTCCGGGGTTCGAAATTGGTCGAAATAGAGGTCAGATTTGAATTCTAGGCCCTCGAATACCCCTCGAAAAATCTTTTTAGCGATTTTTGAATTTTTTTTATTTTTTTTCGAGGGGAACTTGATGGTGAACGAGTTGAAAGAGAACGAGTTGATGGCAGGGCTGTGTCGAAAGTAAAAAAAAGTCGAAATCGAAAATCGAAACTGAAAAGTTCGAAATCGAAAATCGAAAGGAAAAAAACGTCGAAAATCGAAATTCGAAAATCGAAAATCGAAACAAAATCGAAAATTTTTTTATGTGATTAGAAAAAATTTTTTTAAAATAATTTATTTAATAAATATTTTTTGAAATATTCACTTGTTCATTTTTAAATTTTTGAAGGATGCATTTTTTATTTCAGAGGCCTTCATATGCCCATTTTAAGCTTTTATGAGGGTGGGGTGTCGGCGGTGCCGATAGGCGCCGCCGAGAAAATTTTGATTTTTTGACTCAATTTGTTAAGAAAAATGATCCAAAAACCACAATGAATTGCTCGACTTTATGCTTTCAGTGGCGGCCCGTCGGTGCCGATAGGCGCCGCTGGGAGAAATTTGGGGGTTTTGTTAAGCAATTTCACCAAAATTTTCGCAAAATTGAGCTTTTTTCTTCGTAATTTCGGGGAAAACATTTTTACATAAGAGTGGAGAATGTACGGCGGTCTTTTTTTGTAAGTATTTTAATTTAAAAATAATTGAAAATCATTAAAAATGTTCCGTTAATGGGGGATAGAATGTGAAGGCCGAAGAAAGGTTAAAAAAGTGATCGCACTGTAGCGGGTTCGAACCCAAAAGACAAAATCGTAAAGACAAACCACTGAGCTATAAATTTACCTGTTGGACGCATGTAAAAAAGATTGAAAGTTTGTCAAAAAGTTGGCAAGACCACTGCCCATCCTTGCCAAAAATTTAAAAACCTGGACCTCCGACTTTCGAAATTATTTTCGAAAAACAGCCCATTTTTGTCGAAATCGAAAATCGAAAGGAAAAAAACGTCGAAATTCGAAAATCGAAATTTCGACACAGCCCTGGTTGATGGTCGTTCAACAAAAATGCAATAAAAACGAAAAATATACCCCCTAAGGATCGACTTTTTCAAAAAATTCTACCAGCAAAAAAATGAAAATTTTTAAAATTCTGCTTATTTTCAAAAATTTTCTCTCAAATGCCTTGAGTTTTTTTCACTTGAAGATTTGGAAATGTACCTCATCGGCAATTTTAACCAGTGTTGAATGAATTTGAAGAATTTTGGGGAAATTTACATTGAATTTTGGAAAAATTTTTGTGTATATTTTTTCATTTTTGGCATATTTTATGCGCATATTTCAAGATTTTATTTTCATATAATTTTGCACCCTACTAATCATCATATATATAATATATTACCGAATAGGCCTCTGTTTCGACCAATTGGGACAAAGTTTAGCATTTTGATTATAAAGTTTGTGAGATAGCGGCTTCGATACAAACAGTGTTTTGTTCGAAACAATATGAGGGTCGGGTCCATTTTTGTTTAACTCCGCTTTTTCGTGCCGATGTCCCCCAACTGAGCGAGCTTGTACAGATGGACAATGTTAGGCTGCTGAATTTCCCTCTCACTTCGGCTACGAATCGGCGATGCAAGTCTCCGATGGGTGGCATGCCCATATATTCATTGAATGAATGAATGGTTAGTGCGGAGGTCGCTCTAGGCTAGACCCCTCCCCTGCTTACTTGATGAAGGTTCCCAACCGCCGACCGATGAGGAGAGCAGCGGTTAAGTTGATGGGAGTGGGGGGGGGTCCCCGGAATGCCTCCGCTTGCCTGCGCCGATGTCCCCCCCCCTCCCCCCCTCCTTTCTCTCTGATAATCGCTCTCAATCCATCCGTCGCCGATGCTCTTCTGTGCTTGCCCCAAGCTGACTGACTGTCGATGTGCTCATGCAAAATAGGGCTGTGGAGGAATGGATGCAAAGCTTAAGCAAGCGAACGAAAGGGGAGGGATGGCACAACAACGGTCGGTGACGGGGGGGGGCAGGAGGGAGGGAGGGAGGGACAAGGAATGGGGGGGGGGAGGCAAAGCGTTGCTTGTCAAACTCATTTTATACTCTCAACATTCATTCTGAGGCAATGAGCAACTATAAAATTGACCGATCCGATTTCATCTTTTCATACATTACTAACCGAAGTTTCTGGTTGATCCTTCTGAGAAACTTTTTTTTCTTTTTCATTCTTGTTTTATAAAAACTTTGCCGATTTTTAAAAACAAAAACTAAGAATATGTAAATTAATAAGATATTAAAAATTAATAAATTTAATTTTACCATTTTTTTTTGAATATAAACCGTTAACCCGGGTTTCGCACTAAACCCGGAAACGAGCATCAGGTCCCTGATCTAAGTTATGTTTTGTTGGAACGGGATCAAATTCTTTAGTAAATTCTGTCTGATTTTGTTCCCCGTTCGTCTCCCCTCACACCAATAAATGCCATCCATCGCTATGTGCCGCCATTCCTTCCCCCGCTTCTTCCAACGGCGCCTTTTATGTTCCCTTCCCCTGCTTCCGCCATTGTCCGTTTCCTCCTCCTCCTTCCTCATCCCATCCCCCCCCCTCCGTCCCTCATCTTCCCCCCCCCCCAGCCTCTTCCGTCCCATCAGATGATATCGATCTCAGCTGATGAGTAAGGGCAGAAAGGGTGGGCATGAATGAACAGAAAGGAGCCGAGGAGAGAATTAATTGCCCTTTTTGTCCCTGCGCGCTTGAGATGGCGAGTCTGCCAGAAGAAGAGGAAGAGGAAGAAGGTGGAGGTGGAGGTTGGTTGGGTAGGATGGATGGATGGAGGAGAGAAATGAAGAAGGATGGAAGAAGTTGGTGGCTGGGTGACCGGGCAGCAGGGATGACGGGTCGGGCAAAGGGTGCGAGTGAAGACGAGTGGCTATATGGAGAGGGGGGATTGCTTTAAACTTGTCGAATTTGTCCCCCCCCCTCCTCCCCTCCCCCCGCCTCCCCCCCCCCTCCCTTCCATCATTTTCCCCCTTCTCCAATTGCCTTCAAACCATTCATCTGTTCCTCTCCTCAGCCCCACAGTTCACCCAGAAGAAACATACGGCTAAATGGCCCCCTTCTCCCATAACCTTGCACTCACTTCCTCTTTTACTATTCATTTTCATCCTTTTAGACTTTTCCCTCGCTTTCTTCCATTCAAGCCCCCCCCCTTGCTGTTCTCGATTACCCCCCTCCAACCCCCCTCCCCCCCCCCCCCCCCTCCCCCTTCGCCCCTCTCACAACGATCATCCCCCCCCCCCCCCCGCTGTGCCCAATTGCTTTGCCATGAAATTCCGGTTTTCTGTGATTCAATGGCGGGAGTGAGCCTTCGTTCAGCCTTTTCTCCTTCCCTCCGTTCAATCGCGCTGTGCTGTAAATTAGGCTGCCTACCGTTGTATATGGGCCCTAAAATAAAGCGACGGAATTGAGTGAAAATGGGGAGGAGTTGCTGCTGTCGTTCGGACGGTTGTTGTCCCACGCACCCCGCCGGTGACAGCTCTCACCTGCGCTGTCTCCCCCCCTCTCCCCCCTCCCTCCCCCCCCCCCTCCCCCCTCCACCCTCCCTCCCCCCCCCCTCCATCAATCCCTCCAGAACCCCCTCCCCCCCCACATTAATGTATTATAAGTTGCTGCTGTGGGTGTGTCGTTTTGTGTGATTGCGCCTAAAATGGAATGCAAGAACGAGCCGA
Organism: Globodera rostochiensis; assembly: GCA_018350325.1. Classification (NCBI taxonomy): domain Eukaryota; kingdom Metazoa; phylum Nematoda; class Chromadorea; order Rhabditida; family Heteroderidae; genus Globodera; species Globodera rostochiensis. Next base: position 1,305,475 of record JAEVLN010000008.1, on the reverse strand, counting down.
GAGCAGTGACGGAAGCGGAAAAGAGCAGACGCACACTGTAAAAGCGACGACGAAAAGTGAGCCAAAGCAGCAGCCAAGCAGGGAGGCGGACTCCGCGTAAATGTGGGGGGGGGGGGAATTTGGGGGACGACTCCTCGGGAGAGCCGCGGCGGCCGGTTGCTCTCTCTGTCGATGGCCTATCCGATTGAGCGAACAATAAAATAATAATATAATGGCCGCACAATTTGTCGCTCATTCTCGTCCAGCTCTTCTCGGCCAAATAAACCCAATACCATCATCGAACAGACACATCAAATATTGCGCAGTCTGTCGGAGACTGCCCCCCCCCCGTCCCTTTCATTCGAAATTGTCACTGTGCCGCCCTCTCTCCTCAAAAACTTATTAATGGAATTGAGAGGCAATTCAAAAAGCAATTCGAACTTCCAAATGTAAACACCAAAATTTGGGGTTGGGAGGAGAGTTTAAAGCGTGTTAAGCACATGAGCACCTTTCAGTCCCCTCCCCTCCCCCACCCCCAGCCCTCTCCGTGTCCTTGAGCGGGAGGGAAATTGGAGAGGGAATGTTGGAGAAAGGGAATGAATGAATGAAGGGATGCTTGATGGGACGAACGAAGAAAGGGAAAAGGTCATCTCCAGCAGCATCGGCAGCAACAGCAGCACAATTCACTGCCATCCATCCAAAGAAAGGCCCCCAAAAGCGTCGCTTTTAAGTATTACCAATTCCCCCCCCCCCCCCCGCCTCTCCCCCCCCCTTTCCCTCTCTTTCAGTTTGAATGGAAACGGACTCCCCCCCCCCACATCTCCATCATTTTGAGCCAATTGGCCCAATTCTCTCTGCTTACAGTTCTTCATCCTCTCATATTCGTGCTATCCCCAACATTCCCGCCGGCTTCCCGCCCCCTCTCCCCTCCGCCCTTTCCGTCGGCTCTTCTCGACTACGACTGGTTGGCTCGGCCCGAGAGGAGGGAGGGGAGGGGAGGGGAGGGGGGGGGGGGGGGGGAGGGGAGGGGAGGGGGGGGGGGTGCCGCGGTTACTCACCCTCTTACAGTATGCCTCTACTCTTTTCTTGCCTAGCCTGGCCAGCTCAGCCTAGCAGCTCTTCCCAATCACTCGCAGCCGCTTCTTTCTCTCCCGCCTCTCCGGCGGTCCCTTTCATCCCGTCAAAATGGCGCAACTTCGAGAACAACAACTTCCCTCGGTCCCATTTCCACTTCCATCCCATTGCTGCCACTTCCCCACCGACAAAGTTTAATTTGAAGCGTCTCCCCACTCCTGTTTTGGCGACCGGCTGTCGCTCACATTCCCTCCGCCCCCCGCAACCAGCCTGCCCTCCTATGCTCTATTCGACGAGTTGTGTCATCGTCGCCATCCGTCGCCTCCCTCAGCCCCCCCCCCTTACTTCATCCATCGCATAACCCCCCCCCCTCCCCCCCGCTTCGATTCCCTCCCGCCTTTTGCTTGTTTTGGCTCTCGCCGGTCACGAGCACATTCTCTGCCTCGACAATTTCTCATTCAATTCTCTTGCTCAACCTCCCCCCCCCCGTCCCCCCCCCCCCCCCCTCCGCCTTCTGTAATCGCTTCAAGACCGAAGGGAGTGAACTGATTGTGGAAAGTTCGAGCGAAACTCTTCGGACCGGCTCTCTGAAATAAACTCAGCCCGTCTCTTGTAAATTCTTTGTCATTCAAATTCTTCTCGTTGCTCCTCCGATCAAGCTCCATATTTTCACATTTTCCCAATTTACAAGAATGTTAGCCATCAACTTATTGGCAACTAATTCTATCGTTCTCAAACTTTCCCAGGATACCTATCGCCTCAATCCCTTCCCACCTTTACCGCTCCTCGAGGCTGGTCCAAGCAAATATATAGGGAGGAGAACCACTTTGAGCTGACAGCAGAACAATGTCCATTTGGAGAGCAAACAGACAACAAAGAGTTTGCTTATAGAAGGAGAGGAAGTTGGGGATGTTTGGAGACAATGGCCAAAAAAGGTGCTGAGCTGAGAGAGTACTGTTGAAAAGGCAAGTCACGAGAACAGTGAATAGATTTGGCTACTTTTGACGGTGGCCAGATGATAAATAAGTTATAAATGGGGGGGGGGGGATAAGAGCCAGGGCAATGCTTTTACCCGTGTTTGTCCTTGGACCGGTCGTCACGTCAAGTGAGTGATGGAGAGGGGGAAGGTCAAAAGAGCGTCAGAAGAAGCAGAATTGGAAAGAGAAGTTTGGGGAGAGAGTAAATGAACGTCCATCCCCCCCCCCTCTTCCTCTCTTTTGTCATTCTCCCTTTAAAGAGTAAGCGAAGTGTTTCCTTTCTGTGTTCACTTGCTTTTGTCCATCGTTCGGCCGACAACGGCACCCCCCACCCCCCCCCCCTCCCTCCCTCCCTCCTCCCTCCCCTCCCTCCCCCCTCCCCCCTCCCCCCTCCCCCCCCCCCCCCTCCCCCCTCTCTCCTCCACTTCGCAATTATGGTCATTTGAAAATGGTTGGGAGAGGGGAATAAAGGCACTTTCCGTCGCTTTTTCCTTTTGTGCCATGGCTGCGCACTGGACGGTCACCGGACCAACCGACCGATGGGCTTCTTTCCTCCTCATAAAAGAGTTGTTCGACCGCCCGATGGTTCGATTAATGGAATATATTACCTTATTTAATGTGTAAAGGTAGAAAGAAGCAACCAGAACAGCAAGCTATAAGCTTAAACTCGCTGATTCTCTCCGTCGTTCGTCCATTTCTCTGTCCCTCTCATTTCGTCTTTATTCTGTTGGCCAAATTCCCCCCTCCCCGCCCCCTCCGCCCTTCCTCACTCTTCGCATATTCGCTTTTCCTTCCCATCCTGACTCCTTCCCCCCCCCCCCCCCTCCAACATCCCCTGCCATTCCGTTGTTTATCTGCTACTCTCCCCCCCCCCCAATTGCCATTTCACCCAACGAGCTCATTCTCCTTGTCCTCCATCGATTTTCAGATCTAAATATTACATACATTTGCTGTGCTGTTGTTGCCTCTGCTCTCCGTGCTTACTTTCCATACCGTCCGACCCCCCCCCCCCCTCCCCTCCCCTCCCCTCCTTATCTGTCTGCTGCTTGCTTGTGCTTGCTGCCGTGGTCCGCTCCTTCTCCCCCCCTCCCAGCCCCAATCACATCATCTCCCAATCTCCCCCTCATTTCGTCCATCCTGCCAACCCTCTCCAATTCCTTCCTGTTATCTGCCTTCCCCCCCCCCCCACCCCCTTCCCGCTTCATTCACCTCACTTTGTTTAACAATACGCCATCTCGGCTTTTCCCCACTTAATTCAGTGTCACTCAACTTTTGTTGCTTTTCGATTATTTCACGGACTCCGCCACGACGTCCACTCAACAGCAAATTTGTGTTGCCGTTGAGGCCGCTGCAGCCGCAACGACAGCCAAAATGCCTTACAGGACGGACTTGAAGAGGCCAGACTTAAAAGGTGCGTTGAACGAACAATAAATGCCCTTTTAATATGCCTCTTTCGACGCACGCAGGCCAATTCCCGTGTAACGTCTGCGGCAAAGTCTTCTGCCATTCTTCTTCGCTTAGCCGCCATCGAATGCAGGCGCATTTCAAGGCAACATTCTCTCCCTTTGACAATTCAACTGTTTTTGGCGTTTCAGAGTTACACCTGCACACAATGCAACCAGGAGATTGCCAGTGAGTCCCCCCCCCCTTTGTCGACTGAATGATGTCCATTCATGCGACGAGTTCAGGCAGTGACACTCTCCGATCGCATATGTACCGCTACCATCAGATCCAACGGATGTTCATGTGTCGTTGCTGCAATTGGGCCTTTCCGGATAAGACCAGCCTGCACATTCATATGCAAAGGTTGGCGTCACATCCCTCCCTTTACATCGATAGGCTTACCAAAAACAGTTTTTTTAGCATGCAGAAGAGCGGAATGCCGGGCGATGTGTCTGTGTTGGCGCGGAGTTACATTGACAGTGAGTGGTTTATTCCGTTAGTTTTAGTGGCCCCACTTTTGTCGTACTTCAGAAGGCGAGATCTCACCATCCGGAGGCCATCAGCAAGACAATTCGTCCCATCCGTCGGCTTGGTCCTCTCCATCATACAATTCAAATCCAGATGAGGAAGAACACCGCCGCCAGGGACAATCTTCGTCGCCGTCACTGAGCGAAATGGAAGAGAAGGATTGTCCATACCAGCAAATCGATGTCGGGATGGACAACTCGCCGCCACACATTCGCCATCCATCTCTGGAAAGCAGTGGGATATTCCCCCAAAACGCGGCAAACACCCACCAGCAGTACCACTCTAACGATCGTAGAATAACATCGGATCATCCAACAATCAAATTGGAGATGAACACAATGAACACGTCCATGGGAATGGGGGGAGAGGAGGAGAAGCGCGGCTGGATCAGTGGAGTGGTGCCGCCCTCGGGCGTGGAGAATTCCTCCGTGCCCGCATCTCCACAAATGTCGTCCGTCCCTTCGTCCGCTCCTTTTCCCGCTTCATCGCAACCCGCCGCAACTTCCATATTTCAACAGCAATGGTTCACGCAATGGCTGGCCAATAACCCATTCTTCGCCACTTCTCTTGAGAGTTATTTGAACAATGGCCCCGCAGGCGGAAGCATTAAGGGACTGCTCACTCAAAATCAGCAGCCAAACAGCCAGATGGCCATGCTTCAAGCGCTTATCGCCGCTGCAACTTCGACTTCTCCAGTCGGAAACTGCTCTTCACTTGCTAATGCCCCACCGACGGGCAATAATGGCATCAAAATGCCGACACAACAGCACCAACCGCCGCCTAAAAAGGCGAGGACAGCGTTGGCAGGGAAGGGAACTTCTGCCGCTGCTCTTCAACTGCGGCAGCAAAAGGGAACAAAAAGTGGTGGTGGTGACACAACGACGGGAAACGATTTGAGTGTGCACATCCCAACGAATCAGCAGCTAAGTATAGGCACTTTCCACTCGCCATTCAGCAGTAATGGATCCGCAAACAGTCCGGCATCGGTAAAAAGAGTTCTTTTGTCGTACGTAACGTCATTTGTGTCAAATTTTCAGAACGACGGCAGCAAAATGTGTGCGCTCATCGATTCCCTTCTTCATATCAAAAGAAGCAGCGGTCAGAACAGTCCGATGGATGAAGCATGCAAACCCAACGATGGGGGAGCACAGGGAGAGTTGGAACGCAGAAACAAGCGCAAAACGCGAGTGCCCACGCGAGCGATGGAAATGGCTGAGATGGTTTATGGGGACGATTTGGAAGTGTTTTGCGAGAAGGCGGAAAAGAGGGAGTTGGCTCAGGCGAGTGAAAACATTGCCCGCGCGGATGTGCCCCTAACGATTCATTTTTTAGGCGGCCTCTCACAATGTCTTCCCCAGCATACAGAGGCTTATGATGGCCCAGTCTTCCACTGAAACCAGCGGGAATTCTGTCGTTGTCCCGTCTTGTACTTCTTCCGACCCTCAGCAGCCTTCGCCAGCGGTCTCCGATTCTCAGACGAGCGGAAGCAGCAGCAACGGAGCGATGGGCGGAACGGCGGTGATGGAATCGGCGCTGAATAGTCCATCAGCGAACAATTCAACAAAGTGCCGTTCGACGGAAAGCGATGTGAGTGGAGCGGAGGCTAAAAGCATCATTAACTAATTGTCACTGTTTTACACATTTCCCATTCAGCAGCATAGAACAGCAACGGCAGACAAAAGTAACGCCAATATTTTGGACGACAATTACACACGCGGAAAAGCGGAGAGAATTCGCCAAATCGTCGACCGGATCACCACAGTGGCGGAAGAAGTGGCCAAGTCGAAGGTCCGGGAGGAACTAATCGAATGCGCGCGTCAGCTTCAGTTGGTGGCCGCGTCCGATGAATAGGCGAAGGATTTCAAAACAAATCCGTTTTTATTGTAGGGTCTCTGTCTCCTCTTAAGAAACTCAGTCTGCGCGTGTTATCGGAGAAATCTCATCCAAACGAATCCGTCTCCCCCAAAAAGTCATCCGCCACCCCGCCCTTTCATCTTCAATGATTTGTTAGTGTCCCTATCGTTGTTTTGTTCCAATAAAATCACCATCGTCGAACTAGCTTTGGCACACCTATCTCAAATAGACGTTATTACCGTCAGTGGATGCGCGACCTCTGGCTCAGGAATATTGTTCAATTTCGCTTTTTTACCTTATTTTAATAGAAATCAAAGATTTTTGCTGTGTATGTATTCATTCCTTCAATTCTCGTTTTGACAATAAATGCTATGGAATCACTGCTTCTTGCTTTTGAAACAAAACGTTAGGGGCGAGTTAGGGTGGGTAAAGAGGCAAATTTCCTGTTTAACGGAGACTTTATTTTTTGTCGAGTTTATTGTAGATTTATAATCGACACAGGCGATGGTTAGATGAAGTTTTCATATGATTAATAATGTTTTAACTGTCCAATGTTTCTTCTGGACGGGGACAAACAGTTGCGTTATCACTTCAAATGAAAATCAAAGGCCGAAACGCTAGGTTCTGCGTCTCACAGTAATCAATTGAACGTATTTTGACACGAATTTCTCCACCTTCTCAGCCCTCAATGAATGCCGTTTCTTCAGTTTAGCGACTCCTTTTTTCATTATTTCTTTATATTCGTCCTTTGTTATTCGCCGTCTTCTAAAGTAAATTATTTGAGATTTAAACATAACGAAAGGATTATACCCTTAAACTATAAAATTTATACGCTAAGCAAAACTAAATATTGTGACTCCTCAAATCAGAAATTAAAGTTTGTGTGGGTACGTAATGCGAAGGCACTCCACTCCCACTTACAAATTAGACAAAAACAAATTACAAATCGCCTTATTTAAAGAAAATCCTCAGCTTACTTAAAATAAGGCCTTAATGCTCGCTTCATCAACTCATCGGCCATCTGCACATTTTTGTTCCGGTCTTTACTCTCGCACTCTTTAGCATTTTCCCCCTCTTTTTCGCTTGCTTCGTTCTCCTCCGGGTCCTCAATGTCCATCGGAGAGTCCAATACACACGGAGAATTCTGTCGAATCTATATTTATAATTCGTAAAAAGTGAAGAATATCAATTTTCCTGAAATCATATATCAATCAACTCCACTCGTTGAGAAAAACCGAATGATGTCAGAAAAAAAGTTCATAAAAAAATTCTAGGGGTATTCGAGGGCGTAGATTATGAATCTGACATTTACTTCGACTAATTTCGAACCCCGGACCCGAATTCGAACAATTTTTTGAAAAATCAATTGTGGTCTTAAAACCATTCAAAAACATGGTTTCGATTATTTTTTGGTTTTTGTTGTACCTTACAATTAGTGTTTTCTCCGTCCTCGAATACCCCTAGAAAAATCTTTTTATGGACTTTGAAAAATATTTTCTTTTTTTGTTTGAAAAATGTGGAGCCACCATTTTCACTATTACCCAAAATTTTGATACCATTCGGTTTGTCAAAGTTACAAAAGGATTTCATTTTCAAATGCTCGAGAACCAAGGACATAGCCTTACAACCCTCCCTCCAAATGGCTATAAAAAAGTAAACAACAGATAAAAGAAACCTTTGTGGGGGGAGGGGGTGGCGGCGGAACCATAAACGCTTCCATTGCGGAAGTGTTTGGTGGGAGTGGCGGAACCGACACGGGCAAAGGTTGCTGTTGCGATGGCATCAGATCAGTTGATGGTACAAGTACATCTTCTCGCTGGCGGTTAGCAAGTCGATTCAAAATCGCGTTGTTTAGTGTAACAATTGCATTTTTTTGGTGGTTTCCCAAGAAAGTGTTGACTAGATCAATGCTTTGTTGTGCCAATAATTGGTTCGGTAGAAAATTCTGCTGATGTTGACTTGAAAAGAATCCCATCAAACCGGACGCCAAAGGTTGTCTTTGCTCATTTGCATCAAAAGCAGGAAGTGATGGTATTGTTGTCGGCATGGTTAAAAGTTGGTTTGCTGGGCTCTTGAGGATGTTTGGCACTTCGCCGAGCAGAGGTTGAAGGTTTGGGGACAGCAGTCCTTTTGGTATCGACGAGTAAACTGAAGATAGGTATCTTTCTAGGTAGGTCCGAATTTTGTCAGCCTTTTACGGTAAACAACAAAAAAATTTTGGTTCCAATATTAAAAGAAATAGACCAATCAGATAATAAGAAGCTTTTATGTTCAGTCAAGCAAACTATACTAAATGACGAAGATAACCTGAATGTTTGGGCGGGTTGACCAACGAAGGCAATGTTACACTGATCAGATTCGGTAAAGCTGCGGAGGATGGAAGCGAGTTAGGAAAAATGTTAACGTTAGGTTTAACATTAGCATTGGAACTGGAACTTGAAGAATTGAAACGTTGCCATCGAGAAACTTTGATTTTTGATTTTTTCATGTTATCTGATCCATGCCTTATTATGCGCAATCGTGCCGATGCAGTTTTACGTTAAATAAAAAAATTCGAGGATAGGGGTAACTGCGACATTATAAAATGGGTCTCCATTTCAATGATAATCTTAAATCAGAGACTGTTTTTAACCTGCCCTACGCAAATATGACAGTAGCAGGCTTAGCTTTTGCCTTTGTAAGCTTAAACTCATTGCATTTTCGAATGATACCAAGAATGTCTGGTTTGGTTGTTGGCGCCCAATCGTGCGCGCCCAATTAAGGTGTACCGAAACAGGTGGGTCAACTCCAGCAGCATAAAAGGCGAAACGCCAAAATTTACTATTTTTCAAACTACGACCCAGGTTCAGATCCCCTCCAATATACCCGACTTTTTTTGTGATTTATTAGTTCTAATATGTAACATCCCGTCACCAAAATGATGCTAAAGCATAAATCTGGGAACCCTGATCATTATCAGTTTCCCTCTCACAATTGTAAATTTACTATAAAGTCCTCCATACATTCTGGGATTTGTAAAAATCAGAAATGTATAATTTTTAGGGCAGATTGTCGTATGAATTCGGTTCAGAATTTGCGCTTGAAAATTTTTCGGATCCTCCGAACAAGTTTTGGTGTTAATAAATTTAAATATAAACAAGAACAGGCAATTACTGCTACCATGTTAGGCATTGATGTCTTCGTCCAAATGCCAACAGGTAAACAAGACTCTTTGTTTCTCATTTTAAATAGTCTACTAACAATAAGGCGGTGGGAAAAGTCTGTGTTTTCAAATACCTGCGCTTGAGGAGAAAGGTGTGACTGTTGTAATTTCACCGTTGATTTCACTTATACGGGATCAAACGATGAAAATGAGGAATGGAACAGTAAGTGATTAGAAAATTTTTCGGTTGGAATTTTTCTTAAGGCAATAATACCGTGCGCCGTTTATGATGCGGAAAGAATGGCAAGAGAGGCGTTTTCCAAAAGAATGCCTGCTTTTAAACTCCTCTATGTCACTCCTGAAACGGTTAGTCCGGTTATGGGAAAATACATTTTTTAGAGGGGGGCTGAGGGGGCTGCAGCCCCTCCCCCCCCCCCCCGAAATGAAATTTGAGGAAAAAACCATAAGGGGGACCCTTTTGTTTTGCAAAATTAATCACTTTTGGCGTTAAAAATTTACTGAAAATTAAATTTTCAAAAAAAAGCTTTAAGAAAACTGCAATAAAAACCAAAAATGCACCCCTGAAAATCGATTTTTTTTTTGAATCAGCCCTCCATGAAAAAAATGTCTTGGTACGCTCTTTTTCCAGTCCCAACATTATCTTCGCATTTAATTTTCGTTAAGGCAGTAAGAAATCCTCAGTTTGGTAAATATCTGAAGTATTTGCATGGCAAGGATCTGTTGGCTCGATTTGTGGTCGACGAAGCACATTGTGTCATCCAATGGGGAAACTCTTTCCGCCCCGTCTTCCTCCAACTGGGCGACTTTATGCAAACATTTAGAAAGACTCCCAGGAAAAAAGTGCCAATTTTGGCATTAACTGCGTCGAGCTCTAAAAAAGATTGCCGTAAAGCATTTGAGTGTCTGAGGATGGACAGTGAGGGCTCTCTTTGGTTTGGTTTTTTTAATTTAATTTTAACTACTTGACATTCGTTTCAGGTTCCAATCTCGCCTCGATAGACCCAATCTCAGTTACCGCGTGATTCCAAAGTCAAAGATGAACTTTACCCAAATAATTAAACACAATTTGTCTACGCCTGGATCCGGAATTGTTTATTGTCTTACGGAGTCCGTCTTTGATTATTTTTTCAGAATTTATAAATGTTTTAGGAAAGAATGTAGAAGGACGGCACTCTTGGTTGGCAGCGATGCGAAGCCTTATTATTCCCGTTTGTCTGATAGACTCAAAAGAAAATATCAAGACAAATGGATGGATGGGAGGATTCGCGTTCTCTGCGCCACAACCGGTATTTTTCACGGGTTTCTGAATTTCACCTTTTTATACCAGCGACTTTAAGCTTTTGGAATGGGCATTGACAAAAGTGATGTCCGTTTCATCATTCATCGATCAATGCCACGGTCATTGACGGAATATTGTCAGGAAACGGGCAGAGCCGGGAGGGACGGACAACCGGCAAATTGTGTGTTGATGTACCGATTTCAAGATCAATTTCGAATATTGCGGGAGATCGACGGTTGGTATTTTTGCAACTTTTGAATGGTAAATTTTAGAATTTAGCAATGAAATGCAATTCACTGTTCAGAAAGGACAAGATAAATGAACTTAGAACGGTTGTGAGTTATGCCGAAGAGCACTGCAATTCTGAAGACCCCTTCACTTCCCCTTTCAATTTTATGCAAAATGGAGCAAAGGAAACTCCGATAGAGGACGCATTGGTTCTCTTTATTCTGTCCATTATTTATGAAACTGGGAAGATCAAACTGCCCATATTGCACGATTTATGTTCGTCGCAGGTAAAACATTTTTCACAAATAGAATGTTGCTGAAATGGTTACGCCCAAGAAAACTTAGGGTTTTTCTATAATTCCTGACCTATATCGTTAAAAAAATTACAGAAACGCACTAATTTGTAAGCTCTTTGGGAATTGGTTGCATTGGAGTGGCTTTGTAGTAGGGTTGTTCCCGGGCGGGGATCTTCCGGTCAAACCGGAGATACCGGCGTGTCCCGACACTTGCGGATAGCGACATTTGCGGAACGACACTTGCGGATTATACAACATTTGCGGATCGAGCGACACTTGCGGATTGACATTTGCGGATAACATTTGCGGATCGAGCGACACTTACGGATCTCGATCTGTAAAAATAAAAAATTTTGATACCAAAACTTTTATATTTTAAATGGAATGGAGGGCGGGGCTCGTCAGTGCGAGCCCTTCCTCATAGTCCATAAAAGCATTATTTGTGTTGGCCCTTTAATCGCAGACACACAGAACTAAATTAAAGCCACTGCAGAAACAAAAGCATATGAAAAGCATAACATTGTTTCGTAACGGAGAGGATGAGATGGGACTACTTTTCATATACGCAATTTTGATGCAAAAATGCTTTATTCAGTTCCGTGTGTCTGCGATTAAAGGGCCAACACAAATAATGCTTTTATGGATATGAGGACGGGCTCGCACTGACGAGCCCGTCTTCCGTTCCATTTAAAATATAAAAGTTTTGATCTCAAAATTTTTTTATTCTAGTCCGCAAACGTCGTCCGCAAATGACGTTTTCTCGTGATCGTCCGCAAGTGTTGCTCGATCCGCAATTGTCCAATCCGCAAATGTCGTTATCCGGAAATGTCGTCCGCATGTGTCGTCCGCATTTGTCGTGGTACCGATACCGGGGACGGACAAACCGGGGATACCCGTTTTTGGGGATTAGCAAACCGGGGAACGGGAATCCCCGGCGGAGATGGACAAAACTCCATTTTAGGGGTGTATTTTTTGAAAGAACACAATTTTTATTGGGTACCTTTTTTTAAAAATTAAAATTTTACAAACTAAAAATGCACCACAAAAGATCGATTTAATTTTTTAAAGGAGGAGAACTCGACGGTTCCGAGAGGTGCCGTCGGGTTAAAGCAAAAATTCAGAAAGATATGATGAATTTTTCCAAAAGTTTTGCTCGCATTTTAATTTAAAATATTTGATTAAAATAATCGTTAAAATTCCTGATGTGATGGCCATCTTTAGGGGTGCATTTTCATTCCGTCCCCGGCGGGGATGAGACCGGGGATCCCTGTTTTCGGGGATGGGCAAACCGGGGAACGGGGTTGAGCATGGCGTGGGTCCACGGTTTCCTCGTCCCCGCCCGCGAACAACCCTAGTTTGTATACAACTTACCTCTTCTTCTTGGGTGCGTACAATTGGTTTATAATTTTAATTTAGTCTCAACATTTGCCAGCAACTGACTATCAGAAGCTCATACGACGATTGATTCTCTCCGGACTTCTCAGAATGACGTTGCGATTCAACCCCTTCATGATGTGCACCGCTTTTGTTTCATTGTCATTCAAAGGACAGCAACGGTTGGATGCGTTGAAGCAACTCGAATTGGCTGAGTTTGAAACGAATGCTCTGGAAATGCGTTCGTCTACCGAGCCTGAACTCGAAATGTTTGTAAAATAAACTTTCAAATGGGGGGGGGGGTAGGCCAAAAAACCGTTGATTTTTAGAGGTGTCTTTTTTAATTTCATTTTTCTTAAGCGATTTTTGCAACAAAAAAAAAGTTAGAAATTTGTTAAAAACCAAAAATTATTAATTTTGCAAACGAAAAGGGTCCCCCTGTGGGTTTTTTTCTCAAAAAACATTTGGGGGGGGGGAGATCGGGCGTGGGGCACATTTCTAGTTGAATAAGGAATTTCTAATTATTATCTTTTAAATAATTTTATATGAGGTCTTGGTCATTTAACAATAATTTTAGACAAAATGAAGGGCAATTTGACGGAGAAGAATGCCGTTCTTTGCAAAGTTGTCCATCAAATGTTTTGTTGCCGAGGTAATTTGGACGAGCCTTTCGAAAGGAGTTTTATAAATGAAAGTTGATTAGCCCAATTCTTGTTGGAATGGACTTGCTGATAAACGACTTAATGAGAAAAAGTAATATGTAAATCTGAAATGGGATTTGCCTCCTTTGAGTAGGTAATAATCAATCGCTGCTTTCATTGCCACCAAATTGCTCTCTTCCCTTCCACTTTCCTTTCGTTTGCCTCTTCCTTTTCCCCATCCCCGCCTCGCGTTTGTTTGTCGCCAGTGAGTGTATGAAACATCGGTTTCTCTGCTAAGGCAAGTAACGTGCCAGAAGGGCGTTTTTTTCCTTTTAGTTGTTGGGCATTAATTGCGCCATTGACCATACGGCCCCATCTTTGTTTATTGCATTTTAGAAAATGCGAATCGGCTGATTTTGAGTGTGTCGTGTTAGTTCAATTTATCATACTCTGAACTCCTCCCTCCCCATTTCTTATATATTTACGATCTTTTCCCGTTCAATTATTTTTTACATCAATCATTCGTGCAGTCCATGGTTTGGGCTCTCCCTTTCATCCAATCACCTTCATTCATCTCCTCCCCCACTTTGCTCAACACTCTGTGTGTCTTATCACCCAATCCCTCCTCCCGGCATTGCTTCCCCTCCAGCGATACTCCCCCCCCCCCCCTCATTCAGCACCAAAGGCGCTGTCTCATTCATTTGCATGATAAATAAATAAAAAATTTTTGCAACAATTCGTCCGAGTTCAAATCTTGCATCTTGCCCGAGTTACATCAATCTACTGCAGTGAAATTTCGATAACAACAATCATTGAATTAATTGCAAATTGAAAATGACAGACGAAGGAGTGCAGGTAAAGCACTTAATGTCTGCCTTATTTGGACTTTTTTGATAGGTCATCCAAGTGAAGGTGAGTGGTTGAATTGGTGATCGGTCTCTGTGAAGAGGGCGCATTAGACTGATCCAAGCTGACTGTCTTTATTAAACAACACTCCCAAGGGCAAGTTCTCCAGCTTCAATGTGTACGTGCAAGGGGATTTGGAAGAACGTCATGTCAAAACGGTGAGTTTTGAGGATTCTGTCATAAATTCTCTCAGTAAAAGGTCATTCTTACTGTACATGATGTTGGCACCAACCACAAATCGTTCGTCCACTTCGTTGGCCATCACACAATGGCCGGAGTAAAGGAAAAGGCTATTTTCCTGCACGTTTGTATGCCCGGTCAAGAAGTGAGTAGGAAAAAGCATGTTAAAACGCGTTTTCCGTCTTTTTATATATAGTAACTGCCTTTTTCAGGATAATGCAGCAGACTTTGTTGGGGAATTTCCAACACTTTCACTACTCGGCGAAGACCTTGTTTGTGTGCTTGACGCGGTAAATCGTTACGAGAATTGCCATTTTCTCAAATTATCGACTTTAGGTTGATGTGCGCACTTGCATTGCATTCGGCGAGGGTGCCGGTGCCAACATAATCTGCCGTTTTGCGCTCGTGTGGCCTAATCGCATAATGGGCATTGTTTTGGTCCATTGCACTTCCACCACCGCCGGTGTCATCGAATACTTAAAGGACAAGGCATTCTTTCAACGGCAATATAAACTATCTAATTGGGAGTTCCAAAACTATTTCTGCCGTTTTGGCTGAAATTTGGTCAATGTTTTTTGGGAGGGCTCGAAAAGCTTCTCAAAATGTTATCAAACCTACTTTTTTCAGCTGATGAATTTGAGGCTGGAAAATGGAGTGATGACGCAAGGCGCTTGGGATTACTTAGTCATGCACAAGTTTGGATCCAGTGACAAAAAGGAGAAGCAGCAGTACATCGAAGAACTGAAGGCGACGATGAACCCGAAGAATCTGAGCAAGTACTTGTACAGTTTTAGCAGACGGACGGATTTCTCCGGAATCATCGGCGAGAAATTGGACAATATGGACGGTTGGTTGTATCCATGTCTAACTCAATTATTTTTGATTTGTTGATTAAATTTGTAGCTTTGTTGGTCACTGGGTCCAGGGCACCTCACATTCAGGCAACCAATTTGTTTTGAATAATAAATTTTCTCATTAATCCATCATTCAGACGGTATACAACACTCATAAGAATATGAACAAAAAGAAGACGACGTTGTTGGTCGTTGATGGGGTCGGCGATGTGATGGTCGAAGCGGTGCCTCAACTTCTCATTTTATATTATTGATGGCCAGGGGCTAGTCTTGGTTTTTGGTGGGGTTCCAAATTCGATGTTTAAATACTTTTTGAAAAACTGCGAACCATTTTTCCATTAAAAATAACAAAATTTTCGGGTAGCGGCGCGGGGCACATGGACCTATTTTTTATGTATTTAGCCCGGAAATTTGGCTCGTTCGCTGATTTTGCTTTGCAAGGGATGTGGCGTTCTTTCCGGCGTAGCAATTCCTGGTATGGAAAGGCAAAGAACACTGAGCAGGTCGGCATAAACAATTCTGTACCTAATTAAGTAACTAAAAAAAAGCTTTTTTAGCAGTATGGAAGAAGCCGACCGGCCCTCCAGACGTTACTCCGTCACACATCCGTCGAATCAAGTGACGTCTGTGGCTGAATAAAAAGACGAAAATGGCAGCAAAAGGGCGAAAAGAAAAATTGTCTTATGTATTTATGCCCACATTAAAATCCACGAAAAAGACAGTGAAACTTGCTGGTAGCCCTCCCTTTTTTCGAAAAATACAAAAGGGGGTTTTTAGGAGAGAGGAGTCCGAATCTTGCCGCTTTTTCGATCGACCGAAAATGAATCCCTAAAATTTCAAAAATTCAATCTCATAAATGTCGAAACCGGACATTTTAGCGCCGGTTTTTAGTCAAATAATACCAAAATTGTGCTTTGGGGTTCGAACATGGTTAAAATGGAGGTCTACATATTCGGACCCCTCAACCCTAAAAACTCCTAGAAACACGTTTTGAATGACTTTTAAGAACTATTTTTTTCGAAAAAAAAGGGGGGGGGAAGCAGCCGCTCTTTTACCAAAATCCATTTAATTTATCCAATCTAATTGGCTTTTTCTTGCCCTATTTGTATGTCATTTCTTTTAAGCATTTATTTAACCATCTGCCATCCGCATCGTCACTATCTCAATTTATTCATTCCTGGCCAATATCCCTCGCATTAACCGATTAAAAAAATAAAACTCATTCTCGACACATTCGTGTTCGGCACGATACGATAAGTTCGGAGAAAAATTACTGTCTGCGGTTTGAGGCATTCTACAGTACCGGAAAAAAGTTTATGTGCCAATATAAATTATCAAATTAGTATTTATCTAAAAACTGACTAATGCTAGCAAACCGGTTTCTTTTATGAAGGTCATGTTTTTGCTCCGGTAACAACATGAGCTGAGGAGGTGCAGCTTCTCAAAGTTGACAAAATCATGGGGGGACCCTTTTAGTATAAATTTGTGTAAAATATCTTTCTTTTAAAAAATGAAATTCCTCGCAAAAATTCTGAAAATCACAAGGCTTAGGGGTTTGTTAGGCTTAGGCCTAAGCCACCCTGAGCTTAGGGTTCGTTAGGCTTAGGCTTAGGCCTAGCTAGCCTGAGAGCTTAGGCAAAAAATAGTAGATAATTGATGTAAAAAAATAGGATGTGTAAACGATGATGTATTTTTACTTATGTATATGTATGCATCAGGGTTGCGTCGAACCTTGTGTTTATTTTGTTTCGATTTCGAAAACCGAAATAAAAAAATTTGATTTCGAAAATTTTTATTTCGACGCAGCCCTGATATCGTTTCCTTGGGGCCCAAACGTCCCCTGGGGCCCAAACGGCGGGGCCCAAACGGCAGGGCCCAAACGTCGGGGCCCAAACGGCGGGCCCAAACGTCCTGTTCCCCCCATGGTAACAAATTCTTTCCAAAAACTGGGACCTGAAAATGCCAGTAAATCCCGTCCCGGTAGATCCGTGCGACCCTACTCGATACATTGTATGTCAATGAATTAATTCGTTTAATCGGTTAATGTTCGGGGTGTTTTCCACCCACCATGACGAGGATTTTTAAATTTCTTTGAATTTTTTTGCAAAAAGATACTCATGGAACCCGTTGAGGGCAGCCTCCAACCAATTCTAAACAGAGATCTGCAAATTTTGGTCGGCGAACAAATATTTACGGGAGTGTGCGGCTGTTATATTAATGATGGGTTTCTCAATCTTTTTGTGAGTTTTTCCCCATTTATTTCAATTTGTTTGTTTTTTAAGGTGGCAAGTCCGACTGTGAGAAGTTCCCTCGTCTCAGTGCTTAGCAAAATGACGGTCTTCACGCTGAACGATCGCCGAGCGCGTATTTCCTCTCCCACTGATAATAGGGTCCTTTTTTTTTATAGAAACTCTCAGGACCATTTAAAATTCAGGGCAATGTTGGTTTACCCCTCCCCCCCCCCCCCCCCCTCAGTTTTGGTCTTTAAATTTTAAAACGTGAAGAAAATGCGTTTCTGGGTTTTAGGAACGCTACGAAATCCCCGGCACCGACTCCCCCCCCCCCCTCGAGAATAGAATTCCCCAAAAAATTGCATTTTGAAAAATCTAAAAATCGGCAAGCTTTTTAAGAAAAATGCAAGAAAACGGAAAAATGCACCCCTAAGAATCGGGTTTTTAGTGCATAGCCCCCTCCCCCCTCCCGAATTCCTGGGCGCGTTACGGGCCCATTAATCCTGAATCCATTTATTGTAATGTTTTGTTTAGAAGTTCGTCTGCATTGACTTTCGTAACATGACTGGTTATGTGTACCTGAAACATTTAGTGCAACTTTTGATGGAGAGCAGGGGGAAGTTTTTCGATGTGCTGCATTTGATCAGCCTGAAAGGGGTCGACGTTGAGAAATTGTTCACCATATTTATGATGTTAAAAGGTTGCCTCTGTTGTTCCACCTGTTTCTAATTTTTATCGGTTTTTTCAGATCTGATCGTCATTAATATCCCATACGAATTCGATTCATTTTTGCGCATTGGAGAAAGCAAAAAACTGGACAAGCTGATCGAAAGGAACGCCGGAACGTTACGTTCTGTGCACCATTTAGTCTATCCGTTCTCTTTGCTTCCCGAAATTCGCAACGGAATTGTTGCAATTAATTCTGCTACATTAAGAACCGGGTCAATGGAGAGAGTGAGTTATTACATTTGGCCAGGGTTAGTTTGTAAGTCGCGGGAGGCAGACGGGGGGGGTACGTTTTGTTCCCAATTCACTACAATTCGTGTCAGATATATCTGGACCTAAGGTGGCGTGGCCTTGGAGCGACAGATTGTATATATGAAAAATGTTTGGGAGCAACCCCCCCCCCACTCGACGGGGGCCGCCAATATTCCTTCCGAAAGGCCTTCAGGAGAAAAAGGATTTTAAAGAATGGCCATAACTTTTGAATTCATTAGGAGTTTTGGTGTTTTGTTTTATCATCGCCTAAAGGCGCGTTTCAGGAGGCGGATTTCTTTGCGTTTTACATGGATAAGAAGTGTTGCCCAAAAGAACTTTTGCTGCCCGAAGACGGAGGCATCTTGATGAACGTTAGCATTAATCGCTGTAGGGAAGTGCTCCGTTCCGTTAAACGGTTGATTTGCATTTATTGGAGAGATTATATTTAAGCATTGATTGGAAAAGAGATTTAAGTCGGAATTAGGAGGAAAATTCGTTTATGGAAAGTCAACACAATCAAATTTGTCTTCGATGTTCAAGAGAAACGGGCTATTCATTTTTAGCTGAAAATTGGTCCGAGATTATTACCTTTTGCTAAATTTATGGATTTTTTTGAAGAGCTTTCCAGCGAGACAACATTCGTCCCAAAATAACAAAGTTTGGACTGTCCTCGACTTATGATTTTGATACCAAATCCGCTCAAATTTTGCTCGCTCAAATTGAACGCATTCGGAACACTTTGCCAAATGTCCAATCGCTTAGCATCGAATTGAGGACCCTCGAATTCAATGTAAATTTATGAAAATGTCTAAAAAAATATTGTTTTTTTCAGCCCAACCAGGACCGTTACTCAGCTGATGACTTTCCCGAATGGGAGGCCGAATCTGATTTGGTCCCTAATTCAGCTTCCGTTTGTTCAAATGTCGCGCTTTTCTTTGTGGAATGGCTGCGAAAACAAAAATGCGGCGACCTCCGCATCGATGGATGTGTTCGATTGGCGGTTGATTACCATTGTGGCAAGGAGACGGACAACGCAATGGTTTGGTGGTTAAGACAATAAATTATTCTTAATTTGACCGAAATAAAGCTGGAAAAGGCATTGCGGGAGACCATTGCACGTGCAGTTGGACAGAATTGGACGAAGCTTTTGGAAGAGTCTGTCACTGTTCGGAATGGCTGTGCCTCGGCCATTGCAAAAGTCGGCATGGGCGACAAATACAGCTTCAGTTTCTGCATCGAATTTCGGTCATTCCATTGCTTTGTGTGTCGACTAATAAATAAACCACACGCCCTTTCAGGTCCATAACTTTTTGTGATGCTCCGGGACATTTTGAGAAGAATTTGTTCCGTGTGGTTAATTCGCTGTGAGTGCGAGTCAGAAGAGTTGTGCTGTAACTTGTAAATTGTCGATTCCAAGTGATCCTCTTCCCAATGCAAACGCCCAATGCCCGACGCAATTCGATTTTCGTTGTTTCCATAGTGACGACATTAATACAAATTCAATATAAAGCACAAAGACAATTATATTATTATTTTCAATGGCGGAGTCAGACCTCGCGTTTCGGAGGGTGGGGGCCCAGAAAGTCGTCGATTTTTAGGGGTATGGTTTTGTTTTAAATTTAAATGCTAGGGGGCTTCTTATTGCTAATGCATAAACAATCCGGAGCAAAACCTTTCTCCAGGGTGAACAAATAATTTTCAATTCAATTAAAAATGTTAAAAAAAAGAATAAAAAATGCTTTAATGGTGAGACAACAGCAATCCCCACGGCGCAATCACTTTTGTTGTTGGTCGGTCGGTTCTTCCATTTCGGCTTCGTCCTCCCCTCCAATTTGTTCTTTCCTCTCTTTGGCACGTTCCCATTCGTTAATGCGCCGGAGGGGCATGCCGAGCAACCCGCTGAAAGAGGTAAAGGATAAAACTGACACAATAAATTCTTTTTTATTCGGAAAATGAATCGATTTTCCCTAATTTGGGGGGAAGACGTTTTACCTTAATGCCATCAGTAGGCCCATAATGTGAAACGCAAGGCCATAGTCACCCGACCAATTTTTGAGTATTTTGGCAAACGGCGGACCTAAAAAAAGCAAAAATTGAATTAAATTGAGAGGGGAGGGGAGGGAACGAACCGAGCAGAGCCGCAACACCCATAAAGAGCATGAGCATGCCAAAAGCACTTGAACAATAAAAAGTCATTAGCATAACAATCCGATGAATGAATGACAAAAGAAATGGCCCAAAAAGGTCGAAAATGCATTCGAATTATTGGTGAGTTAGGAAGGTTTGTCGTACAAAGTTTGACCTGGTCAGTCGATCGATGCCTAAAGTGAATTCAAAATGAATTTGAACCTTTTCATTGGCCAAACCGAGTAATTCTACGCAAATGATGGAGCGAAGTGCGGCGAAACTTGCGGCCCCAAAGGCAAAAGGAAGACAGTAAAGGGCGAACATCCAAAGACTGGTCAGGAAAGGTGCAATTGCAGTGGCAATGCCGCCGACGATGAGGGACATGTTGGAAAGCATCAGGGGATCGACCCAAAACAACATTTTTAGAGAGAAAAAAAAGACAGAAACAACTTTGGGGTGGTCGGAGATGAACCCGCAAAAGACGCGGCCGAGCACATTAAAGAGACCTCAAAGGGAACGAAATTGGCTACCATTTGTACAGATAATCCATCGGAATGCTTAAAATCCCACCCAAAAGCACCAACAGCAGCTGACTGCTTCCGTCGTCTTGCCCTCCTCCGTTGCCCTTTACTTCCTCCGAATCCGTTCCCTCCGTCGGTTGAAAGTGCTGCTGCTGAACCGCTGATGCTGCGTCGATGCGTTCATCGGCGAGTGCTCCGATGAAGGCGAACGGGACGAAGAAGCAGAACAAAGTAAGGAAACCGGTGAGTGCCAACACAACAAAAGTAGGGCTTTGCAGCAGGGAAAGGTCCAACATCGGTCGGATGGACTGAAAGATACAGCAAATGAAGGATGGGCCGAAATTTATTTTGAAAAACCGGCCCAAAAACAACGGAAAACGGAGAAGTTTTCAAAGTAAATTAAAAAATTATTTTATAAAATAAATTTATTTAATAAAATATTGTTTGATATTCACTTTAAATAATTTTAAAGGTTGTCATTAGTGTTCGAAAATGGTTCCAAAAAATCTTCGGTACGGTATTTCGGTAAAATACCGACCAAAAAAATTCGGTATACCGACCGGTATTCGGTATTTTTTTGAAAAAAATACGAATTTCAATTTAAAATGAACAAAAACTTTTATAATACTTAATTGATTATGGGCAATGTTTTGTTCAGAAAAATAAGTATTTCAGCAAGGGTTTCGGGTTCATTTCAACTGAATTTGAAGAGAAAAATTTTCGATGAAAACCCAAAAGGGTCCCTCCTTTGGGAAAATTTAACTTTAACAAAAAATTAGCACTAACTTTTAAATTTTTTAAAATGGAGGAGACATCTCAAGAAGTAAAAAAGATTCATTTTTCTGCATTTTTTAAACCTTATTTCATTTGAATATCTCAACTTTAAGCTGATAGGTATTTGAATTCTTTAAAAATTCACCTTTTGCTGAGCAAATGAAATTCCAAAAATTTTTACATTCTGCCAAATTAAAAAAAATCTGAAATATTTTAAAATTATTAGAAATTGTTTTCTCCAGCATAGAATGAATGCTTAATTATTGAAAAAAAATTAATTTGCCGATGCGAACCCCACCGACTCCCCAAAAGGTATATCCCTCCCCTCCAATACACCAATTGTTGGCGAGTCTAAAGTATCCATTTTTCAAAAATAGCGAAAAATACCGCGGTATTCAGAAATGGCTCGGTACGGTATTTGGGTAAAAATACTGAAAAAAATACCGCGATATTACCGTATTGTGCCGAACATTAATTGTCATTTTTTGCTTCGGAAGTTTTCATCAAAAAATATCACATTTTGTGGGTGCATATTTTACCGCGATTATGCCACGTGTCCATTTGGACGAAAGTCCGCCGCCCGCTGTCCGCGCAGTCGACGCGTCTGCGAGTCCAGCACAACTCAAATAAAGCGTCGATCTGACGGGCACGGCGCCTTCACCAGTAGCCGAAGTTACGGACGCTCGCCCCTCCTCAGCGTTTGTCGAGGCGATGGTCGCCTCTCTTCGCTGAAGGCGACTCGCCAAATTCGTTGTGGAACCTTTCGGGAAAGTCCAACATCAGAAGAAGAGATCGGAGAAGCCGAGAATTCAGTCCGGTTAGATTCTTCCTTCCGTTAAATTTAAATCCAAATAATGACTCTGCTAAACGGACCGATATAAAAGATGTCCATTCGGGAAAGCGGTCTGTTCAAGTCGGTAATGCCGGCTTTGCCCACTTCCAGGGCTAAGTTTGAATTTGACGCCGATGGTTTGTCCTCGATTAGCAATTTAAAAGTTTTTTCGCATTTAAAGAATTGAAACAGACAATTGCCTGTCTGCTGGCCAACAATTCGAGCGTTGAGAGGAACGGACGGTTTGAGAATGTATTGCGACGTTTGCGAGCCAACGCACCGTTCTGATGGGAGGGTTTGTCAAAACTGAAAATGTTTGTGCCTCCGTCCGTTTGCCTCTTTGATGCCCGCCCATTCGCCGACCGTTCGATCTCGACCCCCTGGGTGACGAAAGGCAACTGGACTGCCTCAACAGAGTCTCTCTTTTGGGGGAGTGCCATGGAAAGCTTTTCGTTGGACGTTATGATCGCAGCCCTCTCATTTTCGTCCATTCCCATCAGTTCGGCCGTGATCCGGACCACCTTTACTAAATTCGATCAGATCATCCAAATTTGACATTAAACAATGAAAGTGAATGAATAAATCACACGACTCACTTGTTCCAGTTGGGACTTCGACGGTTTCAACGGTTTGAAGAAATAGCCGAAAAATGCGCAAAGGAGGGAAGTGGCGGAGAGGAACAGAAGGAACAAACGCCAAGCTTCCCCCTCATCCGCCAAATCTGTGAACCAATCCAGCAGAAACGGAGTGAGCTGTGACAGAATGTGCAAAGTTTGCCAACGACAGAACAAACGCACCTTTCCAAAAAGGGCTGTGCCAATTCCGGAACCGCAAACGGCGATGCCCGTTGCCATTGCGCGTCTTTCGGAAAAGTATTGTCCAACAATTACAATGGCTGGGAGGAAAATGAGACCAAAGCCGACGCCTTGGACAAACCGAAGGGATTTAATAACAGTCACAACCATTGGCCTTCGGCACACCTCCAATTATTCCAAAAGACAGATAAAGTATCGGAAGAGCGGGCAAAAGTGCACTGATCAAAAAACCGACGGCAGCGACAAGAGATCCTCAAAATTAGGCTATTAATCCAATGACAAATTCCGAAACTTTGGGGCTTCAAAAGAGTCCAATAAAAGACATTTGGCGCTTCACCTGAAATTGCAACGATATTACACCCAAAATTGTTGGCCAGAGCGGAAGCCAACGGGCCGGAAAGGAGGTAGAACCCGGCCAGAAGGGAAGTGACCGCAGTGACGCCGTCGTTTTGGAAGAATTTTTCCCACCGGGGCACCAAACTCGCGCTGACTGAATGTTTCGGGATTTTCCGGATCAAAAAGTGAACAACAATTAGAAGAGAGTGGGTGCCACCTGTGAAGACGACTCCGTCAACAATGGCATTGGTGCAAAAACTGGCAAACACCACCACCCAGCCGTATCCGCCGTCGGGCGCCTTCACCAGTCCGGCATCCTCAAGTCGGTCCTCCATCTCATCGATCATCGCAACGTCCTTCAGAGATCCGCCGACCCTTTTCTTCTCCTCTCCAGGACCCTCTCCATCCCTCAGCATCGTTTTCTCTTCCGTTCCATTAGTCATTCCTAAAAGGGAATTCGTTCAATTCCCTCCCCACTGTCGCGAAAGGGCGGCACATCCAACAAATGTTATCAATATGTACATCACCAGAATGTTGGGGGATTCCAACCCATTTCCTTGGAAGAACACAATTTGTCCCCCCCCCCCCCCCCTCATTTACTATACGTCATTTTATGAGATAAGCCCGTCAAACACACAAAAAATGTATCCTTTTTCTCGCATCAACAAAAAAATTGTACGAAACCAAAAATAACTTTTTGAACGCTTTTGTAGGTTTGAATATGGCTAAACAAACGGTCGTCGTTCAGATGGACTCTCCCCAAAAGCAAATGAATGAATGAATGAATGAGGAAGACAGTTGGCGCGTATTAAAGGGTGTGAATGTCGTCGGTGGCCCAACGAATCGATACTTCATTCAGAAACACACAAACGAAATCACCGGGGGGGGGGGGGGGGGTCAAATTGGTGATGGACTGGGGGTAGGGGGGGGGGGAATGAAAGGGAGTAGGGGGGGAGGGGGAGACGGACCTCAAAACGAAGTGTCCAAAGGCCCTATGATAAGTTAAAACACACATTCCCTGTCTAATCGGATAAAAAGGGATTAGAAAGGTTTTTCTCAGACAAATCGAAGGGAAAGTTCGCCTATCAAAGAAAATTTAGCAACGAAAGCGTAATAATTGGAGGAACAGAATTCAAACGTAAACGGAGGGAATGGGCAGCCGGGTGAGCAAAGGGAGGGGGGGGGGGATCGATTGGCTTGCCGTAACAGAAAAAAAACATTTTAGATAATTTGGAAAAATTAGCTTTGGAAGTGCACAAATCGTTGTTGTTTCATCAAATTTAAAAGCTATTTGGGCTGCTTTTCCGTCTCTAGCAAAACTTCAGAAGAATAAATTTTGACGATTGACTTTTTTATTTAAACGAATACGAATTTTTGAATATTTTCTTAAACATAATTTAAACTTTCCCCGGAGCGCTTATAGGCACCGTCGTTAAAAGAAATGTTGAAATTTATAAAGAAAAAGATGTAACTAAGCTTTTAACGAAAATGAACCCTAAAAATCGGATTTTGAAGTTGACTCCCCTCCCCCCCCCCCTATGGCTCTGCCAATTAACCCCAATTCAATTTAAAATGGCATTTATTTATTAATGTTAAAATGAAAATGAAATCGGGGTTTTTTGTTCACTGCCTTGGCTGTAGAACCATTTGTTTTGTGGCGACATTCTTTTCTTGTTTTTCGTCCTGAGTAGAAAGTGGCTCATCAAGTAGAACAACTTCTATCTGAATTGCAAATGAGCCAAAAAAGGGTTAGCCCTCGAATCAAACGAAAAGGATTATAATGTATAAACAAAACGGGCAATACGTTTAAAAACGGAGGCTATGCGAACATTTAAAAATGTTGAGAGTGCAGTGAAAGGGCCGCGATTACGACGACCAAAAACGTCTTTTTGCAATTAATCAATTAAATCATACCACTCTGAAGCCTTTCTCGAGAGGGTTACACACACAGACTCCTTTCGCCACAAAGCTTTGACGGTTGGCCTCGTATAAAAGTGTTTGTGCCTCCTCCAACTTCCGGCTCCACAGCGACTTGAAGCACAACCTGGAAAGATGGCAGGTCATCAGTCCGAGAATGTTCTCCAGATAAGCGATCGTCGTCAGATTCTCCGCCTCCGCATATATTTGATTCAGCTCGGTGATGAAGTCTATCCAAACATCTCTCCCAACCTAAATCAAAAGTCTCAACAAATGTTAGCATTGACCACTTACGTAATGCTCGAGTTCTTCTGGGAAGTCTGTGCTGAATTTGACAATCAATGCGTGGCTGTAATCACGTTGGATGTACAGCTTTCTGCAATCATTCAACGCCACCTTCCGCTTTCCTAACAGATTTGCATTATTTGGAGGCATCGTCAAAATTGGACGAAGCAATTCTTTAAGAATTTCTGGAAAGCAATATTTACATACATTGCAAAATTTGTTTTTTAGCTTTCTGTATAAACCAAGGCTCCCAATACTCAAAATTTATATTTTATCAAAAAACACTTTATCTTGTTCAATTGGCTTGTATTTATCGTTTAGAGGTCCGAAGTCGGTGTTTTTCGCATAATTAATCGCTTTTATTTGCCGTTTTTGGGTGGGTCGGGATTTTATCGGTTTTGGGTTAGTCGGGATTTTACGTTTTTGGTCAGTCGGTGGTCGTTGTTTTGTCGGCAACGGTTTTCAATAATCTTTTCCCCACTACCGGACATTTTGTCCTCGTGCCGATGAAACCGTATTTCCGATCAACATTTTGTGCAGAGAGAAGCGTTGAAATCAGTTTTTGACCGGTTTAATTCGCTTCAAAATTTTACATACCGGACCTTTTGTAAAGTACGGAGAGTTCGCGTGTATGTGTAAATTTCGACGGAACCAAACCCCCTCCCTATTCGTTTAACTTTTTTCGGCTGTTCTTCCTTGACAAAACAATAGAGGGACCCATTTAGACAAAATTTATGTTTATTTGATGCACTGATAAACGAATTTATACTTTTGCACAGAGTCCCATTTGAAAAAACTATTCTGCCTAAGAATTGTTGCACATATTCACTGAATTTTGATCACGTCAGCATGCTTCGCTATTTACGATCACGTATTGGAAGTTCGTATCAAGTGAAAAGTGATCATTTTGACGATTTTGCCGACTTCACTAAGGTGGGTGGTGCTTTACAATTTTTTTAATAACATTGCTTTACCTCTTTTTGCAGCTGACAACGCATGGATTCCCTCAAAAGGTTTCTTCTATGTGTTCGGATGAGCGGTTGGGATACATTGCAATTGGGACAAAGGATGGCAGACTTCTGATGTAATTTTTCCTCTTTCCTTCAAACCAGGGCCGTAGCTAGGGGGGGGGGGCGCCTATCGGTTACGTCGGACCTTTTCCATTTATAAAAAGCCTCAAAAAATTACCATATTTTTAAAATTTTTGTTGTAAATCTCTTAATAAATTGAGTCAAAAGTTCAAAATTTTCTTGGACCCTCCCCCCCAAGTGAAATAGATTTTCAAAAATAGAACAATCACAATAAATACTTAAAATTCACGCTTAAAAAACTTTCTTTTTTTTTTTTTGAAAAAATCGCTTGAGAAAATGTTAAACCCAAAAATGCGTCCCTAAGAATAGACTTTTTTGACTTGCCCTTCCCCCCCCCCCCGAAAAATTTCTGGCAACGCCCCCTGCTTCAAACCTTATTTATTGCATCATTTTCTGCAACTTTACAGATTCTGCTCAAACGGACCCCAACAATTGTCAGCCAATTTCGGCAGTAAATTGCCGATTAGTTCCCTCTATTTTGTCGCAGGAGCAAACATTCTGATGATTATTTGCAATGATTCTACTTCAAATTCGCAACAATTTATAAAATGCCAAATCATTTCCGATCAGCTGAACTTCACCCATCTGAACAATGAAAGACACCTTAAGAGAATTACGTGTTGTGAGATGGTGAATATTGCTGATGACCAACCCGCTCTTCTCATTGGTATAGAAAGGGACGTAGCCAGACCAGAATGAGGGAGGGGGGGGGGGCTCGGCGGTGCCGGTACACGCCGCCTAGATTTTTTTTTCGAAATGAAGGTTTTTTATAAATGGTTAAAACTACAGATTTGGCCGTTTTTCGTTAGGGTGGCAGGATTTTTGTTTTCTTTTTTTTCGGATGGAAGATTAAGCCCCCCCCCCCCCTCCCTCTCCCTCCGGCTACGTTCCATAAAGCATTAAAATGGTTTTGCAAATAGAAAACAAATGATTACCCTTTGAATTAAGGTACAATAATCGGCAATATTTACGCACTTTTGGTTTGCAATATGGAACTCGTTGAGCATATCGTTTTTCTCGATACGACTCTCAAAGAGTACTTACTAAATTAGTTTCTTAAATTGAACGTTCTGGACCCCTTTTTCAGTATAGCCGAGTTCGGTTCTCAGCCAAAGGGAGTGAGTAGAATCGCAGTGCATCCGGAAGATCATTCTAAGCTTTTTATTCTCTTTGACAATTCCATTGTCGTTTTTTACAACATTACTTCTGAGAAGGTTTTGCAAACGTACAAAGCTGAAACACCCATTACGGTGACTTTCGTTTTTTAATTTGTTTATTGGAAATTGAATGGTTTTATACAAAGTTCATGTCGACTTCCTCAGCCTCGAAATTGTTATGTTCCCACGATGATGGCACTTACTCACTTCTCGAAGCTTTGGAAAAAGAGTTTGGTATTGAGCGCAAAAGGCCATACGGGGGAAGAAAATGCACAAAAACCAGCAAGATAATTTCTTCCAAATTCACCGAGTATGGTTTATGCTTTTTTATTTAATATAGTTTATTTTTTAGTAACGATGAAGAGTTTTTCATTTTTTCCGGTGGTGTTCCTGTCGAGGAGCTTGATAACCGCTTTACACTGTCAATTTTCTGCTCGGATAAATCGCTTATTTTGGATTTTGATAGTGCAATTTTGGACTTTTGCGTCTTCAAGGAAAACGGTAATAATCATTTTTTCAGTTTTCACAAGCCAAAAGCGAAGATGCTTTCAGATGCCTCCCATATTCTTTTCATCCTTTGTGAGGAGGAAGTCGTCGCGATCGATCTGCGAGATCCGATCTGGAGAATGCTTCAACTGCCTTTTCTTCATCCAATTCACTCTTCCCCAGTGACCTGCGTAGCGACTGTCACTTCCTTATCCGAATGTGCACAAAATTTGCTTAGCCGATTAGCGATAGGACAGCGAAATTCGTCAAACATTTTTTCGAGGAATAATTGGGCCATAAAAAGTGGCCAAGTTGGTCAAAGGAAACGGTTAAATAATGCTAATGATCTGCAACTGGTTGTCACGGGGTTTGAGTTTGAATTTCTGTTCATTTTTAAATCATTTTTTAGTCACGAAAATGGCGTCGTCAATGTTTGGATGGCGTCTGAACTCATCTTCAAGCCTTGGATTTCCCTAAATACCGCCCGTGATTTTGAGGGTTATGTTGATAATAATGCTCCAAATTTATTGCAAAGTTTTGATGGAGACTTTGAAAACAATGCAACGCAAATGCCCAATGAAAATTTTGTCGGTTTGCCGCCCGTTAGGAAGGTATGAAAGTTTTTAATGCATTCCAAAAGGGACGTAACCAGATCGGAGGAGGGAGTGGTTGCCACGTGCCCGTCTGAACGCTAATTCATTAAGGAATTTTCAAAAATGCAATGCCACTTTGTGGTAGAAATGTGGGGGTGATCTATCAGGGTGCCAAATTTTATCCCGAAACTCCACGGGCACTTGGGGACCTTCCCTTTGTGAGGACTTAATTTAGGCCGGGTTATTCGACCCCTACTCGGATGATCATCGATTGGCTGTGTTAAAAATATTCTTCGACCCAAAAAGTGCCGAGATTGCTATTGGGGGCAGGGCGGGCCAATTGTTGGTGTACGAAGGGCTACCGGACTTAAAAGTCTCTCCTTACTCTTATTAAGAGCTTAGAAATTAATTTTCAGAAAAATATGCCCAAAAATGAAGTGCTTTTGCTGGACATGACATCATCTGAAGAGGGAGTTCAACTTAATCATCGGCTTTCCTCCGAATCTCCGATCCAAGCGCGAAGTGTCCCGTCAAATTACCCTCCGGGATTTTGTCTCATAAAAAAGTCACATTTAAATAAAAATAGAACAAAACTTGCTTTTTTTAGCACTATTGCTCAGCTTAAGCCGGCCGTGCCGGTCACTTCAATTGCGTGGGATAGCCGGTTGGAAGTGCTTGCGGCAGGCAGTGAATTTGGCTATGTGATTTGTTCTCCGAAGAGGCGGGAAGTGTTGCTGATCAAAACACTCATCCCTTCAGCAGGTTCAGCCAAAGAGCACCCAAAGATCAAAATCGTGAACGAAATTTAGTGAATGCGCCTTCCGTTTTATTTCTCTTTTAGGAGGGTTTTTATTAGTAAGTAATTTAGAAACTACTGCTTTTTTCGTAGATGTGCTGCAATTGTCGAACATGGATGGGCCCTTGTCACGTTTCAAAAGTGTCAAAAAATCGATCAGACAATCGTTTAGGAAGAAACGGTGTTCAAATAATGTAAGTTGATAGAAAGTCATCCTACGAATTTAATGATTGATATGATTTAAGGAAACAGTCCAAAAATTTCGTTCAACAGAACGCGAAATTGTTCAGAGATCCGGCAACCCTAACATTCTCGGTAAGATTAGATTTATTTTGATTATGGCAGAAACTTTTTCTTTTCATCTTCCGGTGGTGAGACTCCAACATCGCTGGTCAAAGTTGTCAAATTCCAAATATGCAATGTTTCGTCCTCGTCATCTTCCGATTGCGAATCACAGCACCTTTTTGTCGGCACACATGGGAGCGTCGTGTTCATTCACGCTTTCCACACCCATACTTCGGGCCCGTCCTCTTCTGCTCCTGCGCCCCATGTGCTGGTTCAGCTCCAGTGTCCATTGGTCAAGGAAATTCGTCTACAACACCAAGCGCCGATCGTCGACATTGTATACGCCGCTGAGGGGAGCAGTCCCACGGGTGCCGGACGCTTGTTTGTGTTCACTGAGGAACAAATCCGAACTTTCACTGTGCCCGGGCTAAAACCGTCCACCAAATTGCGATTCACTGCCACCGAAGGCTCACGGATAAGAAGGGCAGCAGTTGTACAATTGCGCAGCAGAATACGTCAAGCCAGAAGCCCCGAAAGTTTCATCGTTTTCAGCACCAATCGTGCGGAATTATATCTCATCCCCACAAGCTCTAATCTGAAGCGGCAGTATAGAGTGCAATTCTCCGAAGTATTTTCAAAGCAATTTTCTAAGCGTCCCAGAATTTTCAGCCTTCGGATTCCACTGCAATTATTTCCGCCACTCTGAGCAGCGACGGACAGTTGTTCTATTTGAGGGCGGGAGGAAGCGAATTTGAGAGATGTTCGTTGGACAACAGATTTCATAACAATTTTGTGTAATCGTTATCTACATTTTACATTTGATGTAGTCATGTTTCAAAACAATCGGTATAAAATCCCGAAGTGCCAAAAGCTTTGTCATATTTTAATTGTCTTTTTCCTTCGGGTAGCCGTCATGTTTGTTCGAATCCCCGCTTGATTAACGGAGTAAGTGTCCAATTCCTTTTTTTAATCTACTATAGTAAAAGTCAAAAAAATTTGAACCGGAATCTATTTTAAGGAATTAAATTGACTGTTGTGTTAATATTTTTGTATTCAAAGATTGTACTCCAGGCTACAAAAGAAGTCGCGTGACTCGGCTTGGGTCTTGCGCGCACCCGCGAGCCTTTATTATTGGACAAAATTTTTAGTGCATTCATGTTAAATATTTTTTATTAGACCTGGCAAATACTATTTATGCAATGAGTCAATTTTATATTTAAACACACATGATAAATCGTGCGGTCTGACGAGATTATAATGACTGCACAACGATAGACCATGCCAGAAAAAAAACAAATTAATCTCCTGAAAGGATATTTAAAGTCAAGAATATTTGTGCCCCGCAGAAATTAGCAACGCTTTAAATCGGTTTAATTTTCTTCATAGAGCTGTGTGATCTCCTGCTCGAACTTCAACTCGATGTTCTTACGCTTCAGCTTCAATGCCTCGGTAAGCAGTCCAGAATCGGGCGTCCACGGATCCTTGCAGATGAGAACCTTCTTGGGAATCTCCTCCTTGCGCAAATTACCTAAAATTGAGTCGGTAAGTGGCAGAAACAATGAAAGTAATAACAAAAACAAAAATTTAAACGACCAGAAACAAATTGCTGAAGTTCCTTCTGCAGAATCTTCGCGAGTTCCTTGTTGGCACAAACAGCGTCCCAATTCAACTCATGGATGGCATTCTGGACGAAAAGCATGGCTTTGTTGTGATAATGCAGCAAATATTGAAGGGACACGAATTATGTTTTTTGCCCGGAAAATTTTTTTGGCCCGCCCTTGCCGCCCGCCGACCACCACCATCGAAAATAAACATAAAGCACCCGCCTTCTCTGCAAGAGCTTCGAGGTTTTTGCGATTTGGGACGACGAGAGCGATCAGATAATTTCTGTGCACATTCCCATAAACACAAATGTTGTCCACGTTCAAGTTGGTCAGCAGTGCCGTCTCCACCCTCCCCAGCGCAATGTATTCGCCATGAGCCAATTTGATCAAATCCTTCATTCGGTCTAAAAGAAGTTGAAAAATGGAGAGACCAAAACTAAAAAATAAATAAAAACCGATAATGTAGAGACTCCCGTCCTCGCCTAAACAGTCACAAAAAAAATGTTTTTGTTGTCAATCGCATACGAAATTCGCCAATGTCGCCGGTTGCGAACCAACGCTTTCCGTCCAATTCAATAAAACTTTCATTGGTTTTCTCCTCATTTTTGTAGTAGCCCAATGCGACATTGGCCCCGTGAATGACAATCTCTCCCTGTGGCGGCGAATTTGTGGGCGAATAACCAGCTGAAATGTTTTTTTGATGGGTAAAACAATAAAAAAAAAAAAAATTAAAAAACCACCTTCGGCCCATTCTCTAAGCCGAATTTCACAACAGCGGAGCGGCGGTCCAACAGAACCGGTGCTCAAGTCGTTTTCTAAAGTGTCAAAAGATTAATTATGAACAAAAAAAAATGCAATTTCATCGCAAACCGTCGGCCAAAGTCGCGCCACCGCAGGTTTCGGTCAGCCCGTACCCCTGAACAACCGGGCAACAGAAGCAAATGTTCATGAAACGCTGTGTCTCCGGATTAAGCGGAGCACCACCAGAAATCACAATGCGGAGGTTGCCTCCGAGAATCTTGCCAATGTTGTCAAAAACCAAACTAAAAAATAAAAAGTAACTGCAATAATATTCACATCGACGCAGATAGGTGCCGCCGGTAGAAAAGTTTGTTTTTTTGGTAGCAATTTGTTAAGAAAATTGGTCCAAAAATGGGTAATCTTAAAGAACATTGGTCCCGTTTTTTGTTTTTGTTTTAATGAAGATTTTATGAAATTTCAGATTTATCATATTACATAATCTAATACATGATTTCAACATCTATGATTTTTTCAAAAATTAATTTTAAGCCTCAAAAGCATTTAAAAAGCACAATTCGATCAATTCTTGCTTTTTGGGCGTACTTTGGGGGTTTTTTTTTTTTGAACAATTTGAGGCAAAAATTGATTTTTCGAAAATTTTTATCATATTCGTGATCAGCGATCTCGATAACCCCCGAGTACTTCCTAGAATTCCATAAAATCTTCATTAAAACAAAAAAAAAATCGGGACCAGTGTTCTTTACGATTACCGGAGAATTCCCCTCTCCCTCCCCCGCGGATACGCACCTGCCCCACCCACAATACAATCGAGATGTTTCCGCCCGATCGCCTACCGGTTCATCACCAAACTTTTGTAGCCTTCTTCGAAACGGTTGCGCTTTCGTTCGTAACAAATGCGGAAGAGCTCTCGCTCAACGCGCGACTTCTCGTTGACCTCATCCGAAACGGCTTTGAATATTTTGTCCATAATGGCCTTAATGCGCAAATCATTGCCGCAATTTTTCATTAACAAACCGGCACACAAGCGATAGCTGTCGGCTTCAGCTCACCACAGTCGCCCTTTGACCCCTTTTTGATCTTCGGCGCACGGTCGTACAAAGTGGCCGGGGAAGAGTAACCGATTCGGCACCCCTTCGACAAGCAAACAATTTCAGCGCACACTTCGAGAATGTGTGCCAATGGCAAATACCCGATGTAAGTGTCGTTGTGGCTGATTGAAATTTTCACACAATAATAAGCAAAACAACTCACTCGACTGCAATAACGGCACTTTGTCCCGAGTTCGCTGCGATTATATTGCGATGCGACAAAAGGACTCCCTTTGGATTTCCCGTCGTTCCGCTCGTGTACATAATCATAGCCGGGTCATCAGCATTCACATTACGCTCAAATTTTGCTAAAATTAAATGAAAATTGGCGTTCATATCAAATCCAAGTCCAATACTTTGCGAGTGACCAAGAGCTCTGAGGGCGTTGAAAGTGTAAAGTTCGCGTCCATCATTATTGAACGCTTCTTTGATTTCGTCAGTGGCTTCATCTGCAATTTCTGCAAGTGTGTGTTGTTCGCTGAAGTAAACGATGCGCTTGAGCTGAGGGCAATTGTTGATGGAAGAAAGCGCTTTGGGCAGAAGAGAGCGAGAAGTAAACATCACAACAGCGTCACATTCGCTCATGGCAAAGGCAATCGCTTCATCGCCAAGCGTAGGATAGACAGTGACAACTGACAATTATTTAAGCGAATTCACTCTAAATTTCTTTTAGTGCAAAGTTACTCGGAAGTCCAGATTTGAAGCATGCAATGGCCGAAATCATCCATTCTTTTCTCGTCTCCGAGTAAATGACGACGTTTTGGCCCTGTTTGATGTCCAAGTTGCTCAGTCCAAAAGCGATCTCACTGATCACTTCATCAACATCCTCAAAGTTCAGCCAGCTGTAAGGCCCGAGCACCAATTTCTGAATATTTTTCCCGTCCGGCTGGCGTTCCTTAGTGGCTTCAAGGACTTGGCGTGTTCCCATACAATTCAGCCCATCATAAAGTCTTAAATGTACGATGCGCATGAGTAAGTGCCCCCAAATTACGAACTCGGCTGCCTTGTCCCAAATTTTGCCGAGAGTTGGGCAGCCCTTGAAGAGTTCGGTATAAAGCGCAGTCCCAATAGTGTCCACGTGTCGCCAGGTTGAGCGCGATCCATCTACCGGTGCAGCCTGTATTTAACACTTTGCTATGGAAGAAACGTAAAAGAACTAACTTTTTGCTCAAGTGACAGTTCACGCTTTTTTTCGGGAGCAGCAAATATTTTGAACGGTATGAAGACAAGTGCATCGTAAAAGAAGAAGAACACTTTCAAGAACGCGGCCAATCCGATGATATAGAAAGGCCGCTCTTTGCCATTAACTTCCTGTTCGATTCGCTTTCCACCAGTTAAACTGTCTTTTCGGTCTGGCATTTTAAAACCTAAAAATTTCCATAAAGATATTGGACCTGGCAATTAGTCAAATGGTCTCCCTATGAATTTGGGTAATAGTAACGATGGTACCGCCATTTCAAAAAATAAAAGATTTCGCATTTACGTCCCCGAAAACCCCCAGAAAGACCTTTTTACCGATTTCATCCTCCGAACCCCGGACAAGACATTTTTTTTTGAATTCAAAATTTTCAGAAATTTAATTTTGGCCTTAAAATCATTCAAAACGCGTCCGGAGTACGAAATTGGTCGAAACGGAGGTCAGAATCAAACCGAGGCGCATTTATATATTCAAGTTGTAAACAAATAAAGCTTAGGTATCTTCAAAATTACCTATCAAAAAAGAATGAACTCGTCATCATTTTATGTCTTACCATAGTTATAGGAATGTTACTCATCAACTCACCACCAGCGGATTAGGTAACTGTGAAATGAATGCGATTTACTTATTTGTTAGTGAAGGTGAGGTAAATGAAGAAATTTGAGTTCACTGATTCATCACTGTTTAAAAAATTCAAAATAGAACGCCATAAATATTGGCGTTTGCATTAGAGATCGGCGGGAACGGGATTCCCGCGGGAAAAGACGGGATTCCCGTTCCCGGAACTTTTTCGGTTGTCTTTCAATTACACTTTTTGGCAGAAGTTTCAGTTGGCACGCGTTCATTTTATTTACTTTCGCATTTTATATTTGAATCCGCTTCTATTAATGGAATCTTTACTTGAAAATCAACGAAATTGTCATGAGGAGCGAGAACGTTGCGTTGATTTGATGGTCAAAGAGTTTACGATGGATAAGAAATCAGTAAGTTTTCATTGTGACAGAAAAGATGAGATTTTTTTAGCAACGTGAAAGGATCAACTCCGATCAACGCGTAAATCGCTTGCTTGAGGTAAATATTTCTTTTGAAAAAGATTTTCTGTGCTAACCAAACCATTTTGTTATTTTAGAGAAACCAAATAGCGACGCAAAAACTCATCAGTGCGTACCAGGACGAGCATGGGGAACGCAGCAAAGAAATTCAAGCGATTGGCGGTCCCAACGAATTTGCTGAGTTTTATTCTCGCTTGAAGACATTGAAGGACATTCATCGGAAAAACCCTAACGATACTGCTCGAACACTTACGATTGAATTTCAAGAAATGGCAAATTTTGTCCAAGATCCGGACCGCGTGGAAAAAGAAATGGTTCGTTTTATGGATGAGGAGGGATACGGAAAGTTCTTGGACCTTCACGCTCTGCACGAACAATTTGTTAATCTGAAAGGAATCAATGTGAGATTAAATTGCTTTCTGACGATGTGTTAAAGCGGAGTATTTCCGTTTAGCGCGTCGATTATATTTCGTATCTCTCAAAGTTCGACCACCTTCACGAAATACACAAGGAAAAAACAAAAAAGTCTGGCGCCTACAAATCATACATTGTTTCCCTGGAAGAATATTTGAAAGATTTTATTTGCCGGGCAAAACCTCTCATTGACATTGCCGGAGAATTGGAACGTGTGGACAAAGTAAATTAAATAAAATGAAATAAAAACTAAAAATAAAAATAAAACATTTATAAAGGATTTTGAACAAAAGTGGAAGGAAGGAAAAGTGATCGGATGGTCCAACGAAAAATCAAGCGGAGCTCTAACAAAATTTGCACCTTCGTCGGCAGAGGTTGACCTTTCCAACTTCAACAGCTCGGAGGAATTGGAAGAATTGGGGGCCGACCGACTGAAAGCGGCACTACTCGCGCTTGGCCTCAAATGCGGAGGGTTTGTTTTTGTTTCTACCCTAATATTTTGATCGAATTTATTGAGTTTTTTTTTGTTTTTTTTGATAGTGGGGCAGAAAACGAATGTTTTCAGAACCGTAAAAGAAAGGGCTAGTCGATTGTTGTCTGCTAAAATTTCCAATGTCTCATCGAATGCCAATGGAAAGGGCATCACCGAAGACGCAAAAGAGGAGAGTCGGAAGTACAATCTCGCTAAGATCGAATCGCGTGTTCTGAGGTTGTCTTTCTCTTATTTATTATACCAACCAATCACTTTCAGGCTTTCTGAGTTGGTCAGTGCGGAGAGAGCGGCGACGCGAGAGAATGTCGAGAGGAAACAGGCGCGTGCTGTGGGCGAGGAGGAGGAGGAGGACGACGTGGAGGAAGTGTACGAAGTTGAGGAGGAGGCCGACAACGTTCCGTACAACCCGAAAAATTTGCCGCTCGATTGGGACGGGAAGCCAATTCCGTATTGGCTTTACAAATTGCACGGGCTCAACATCGGCTACGGTTGTGAGATTTGCGGGAATCAGGTGTACAAGGGACCAAAGGCATTCCAACGGCACTTCACTGTGAGCCGCTCGATCGATTCACCGCTAACGGAGTGCTGAAAGCTTTGTTTTTTAAGGAATGGCGACATTCGCACGGCATGCGCTGTTTGGGCATTCCGAACACTGCACATTTCACCAACATCACAAAGATAAATGACGCGATTGAGTGAGTTTATGCCCAATTCAGTGAGGTCCAATTTAATTCGAGTGAATCTTTTAGACTGTGGAAGAAAATTTGTGATGACAAAAATCGAAACAAATGGAACCCTGAGGCGGATGAGGAATTCGAGGATTCGTTGGGAAATGTCGTCAACCGACGTACTTACGAGGATCTCAAGCGCCAGGGTTTACTGTAGATCATCTCTACAGTAAAGTGTTCATAAAAATGTTTGAATAAATGATATCTCAAACGTTTTGAATTCAATGAAGATTTAACTTGCACATTCTTCGGTTTTTTAGAAATAATAAGAACCAAAAATTTCAAAAGGAATCCTTAATTTTAAAGTTTGAGGTTCGGCATCATGAAAAATTGATTCAGGAATTGACAACGAAAATTCATTTTAGTGATTTGTTTTATCGAAGCCGTCGAATTCGTTTTGATCTGGGCTCTAATTGAAACCTAAATTTAACATTAAATGGAAATTAGAGGTCATATCGTCGCTGTATTCGCCTTTTTGTCATTTGTTTATTGGATTTGAGTCGGCTCAAGCCGATTGGTTGGTTTATCCATGGGTTTTTATTGATTGGCGGCGGTTATTGCCTTTCGGGTGGTTCGGGGCCAAAGGATCGGAATAATTGGGGGAGTGGGGCATAAGTGAAGTGCCTTATGTCGTAGATTTTCCATCCTTCAGAAGTTCAAACGGCGATTGTTTGGTTCATGCGGAAGGGGCGGAGAAATTAATACTCAAAAGGTCGGAGGGGGGGGGGCAATTGCCAGGGACCAACTTCGAGTCATCCGACGAAAAGCGGGCGGAGGGCGGGGGGGGGGGAAGCGGCAGCAGACGCCGGGCAAAGTGATTGGGTTGGTTTGGGAGGGGGCATCAGTCTGTTGCTGATCCCCTTTTAACAGCCTATTCCATTGGCCCATTCATTCGGTCGGTTTGGATGCATTTGATTCCCCCCGGGGGGTGGGAGAGGGTTACATAACAGCGAACAATTAATGTCACCTCATCAATTTAAACAATTCGGACACGGCTTTCATTTCTTCTGCTTCAGTGGATTTCGTCGCTTTTTCGCCGATGTGGCGACGACTTTCCATCCTTTTCTGCTTGCTGTTGTGCCTTTGTTCTTCGCAAAAGGAACCCGCGGGTCAAAATCTGATTTTGTTGTTGGTGGACGGTAAGGGAAAATTGCCTCAGGGGTCATCCAAAATTTGTGCATAATCTTTGGTTGAGGCTATGGTGCCAACCTGTTCAATCAGACCGACTCGAGAACGAAGTCCGGGACAAGGACACTTCTCGAGGTTGGCCATTTGAATAAACAAAAGACTACCGACATTTGTTTAAGAATGGAATGGAGGCGACTTCACTTAAGCCCGTCTACCCCACCCAATCCTACCCAAACTGGTTCAGTCTTGCAACAGGTAAAGCCAAACAGGTTTTGGCATCCTTATTTTTCGAATAATTTAATTTTAAACTCGAAATTATGATCAAATCCTGCACCTTTCGAAATTCAGGACTTTACGTAGAGAGTCACAACTTTACCAGCGATTTCATGTTTGAACCAAATTCGTCAATGCTTTTCCAACGGGACATGGGCATGAACGACTCGAACCCCTTCTGGTGGACTGGCTATCCGGCGCCACTTTGGTAGAAGAATAGAGAAAATGTAACTTTTGGTCTTTTAAGGTACGCGGTTGGGAAGGCGGGTATCGACGTGCACTGCTATTGGTTCCCCGCCTGCCATGTGCGTTTTCTAATCAATCAAATGGCCTTCCAGAGTTTGGCATTCTGAATTCCTCAGAAAGCCCATGTCGATCTGATTGTGCAAGTGCCGCAAAACCGACGGCACTCTTTCAATAACGCCAACAAAATTGATTTGCTTCCGCATTTGCCGACCATAATAAAACACATCAAAAAGTATCAGCCCTATAGACAACAGGTGGGGGTAACGTACAACGAATATTGCTGCCTCCCCCCTTTTGGATAAGGCAATTTCATCATTTTCAGCTTGTTCTTCTCCGATACAATGGGCTGGACGAGGTAATGTTTGGTGATGAAACAAAACAATTACCATAATAGGCCCTGAGGGCGGGCGGTCAATCTTCAAGCCAAACGCGACAGGCGCTTTCCACCGTCGATACTTACATTCGAAGAATCCAAGTGCACTTACCTCCTTACGATCTCATTCATGCCCAATTCTTTTCGTCTTCTCCACAGGAGGAGATGGACACGATGGACCTCCACCAATCGACCAATCTCATCGTACTCTCAGACCACGGACTAATGGCGGTGGAGGAGGAGGACCAGTTTTACGTTGAGGAATGTTTGGCCGACTTCTCAATGGTCAGACAGGTCGCGAACTCATTGGCATTCACAATGATCTGGCCCATCGACGGTGAAGAGGTGTTTTTGACATAACGAACTTGATAAGAAAGTTGTCTTTGGCATTTGTCCAGGACACCGTTTTCTTTGAGCTCAAAGTGTGCGACCAATGGGCATTCGTCGGCGACTACGAAAACGAAGAGGCGGCGCCTTTAGTCAGCGTATACAGAAGGCACGACGCCATTAAAAGTCTAATTTAATTCTTCCATTCTTTAGGCACGAACTTCCCGAACATTTTCATTGGCGCGATTCGCGTCTGGTTGCGCCAATAGTTCTGATAGCACGGCCTGGAATCGTCCTCCTAACGGTGGGTTAAACAAAATAAATTTTGTTCAAAAAGGGGACGGGGCGTTGAATTGCTTTCGCCTCCAACTTTTGTTTTGGTCTTAGCGCAATCTTCCTTCGACCGATGTTAGCGAAAAATTGGCAAAGGAATGGAAAATGCTCGATGGGTGGGACAATGAACACGAGGAAATGCAAGGTTAGGCATTGCCGTCGTTGATGCCCTCTGTTCTCAGAAAATGGAAAAAGACTGACTGATTTTAGGGATTTTTATGGCCAGAGGACCCGGTGAGTGTTCTAACATTACAAAAGTCAGTCATTCTTCTATCCAATTAAAGCATTCAAATCGCACTACAAAGGAGAAGAGCAAGTTGAGGTCGTCGACATTTATCAGGTAAAGCAATACGACAAATTGTTACACTTCCGTTTTATTCTTCAGCTCGTTCTGAACATTCTTGGAGTCGAACCCACACACTTCAGCAACGGCAGTTGGAATCGCGTCGCGGATGTGCTCAGCGAAGGATGGGAGGACAGACGCTATGAGCCCCAAAGCTTTGCCCTAAGGCATCTTTGCCCATTTTCTTTCATTTCAATTTTTATCGTCACTCTTTGCTTTTGGTCAATAGCCATTGACTACTGATCAGGAAGAATAAATAGTCGTTTTGAAAAATCTCAAACACTGTAAAAGGGCAGTGTTTATAAGCATTTTTCACTCAAAATCCCCGGAGGGCATAAATAATTTCCTGCAAAAAACCGTCATTAGGGAAGAGTAACCCACATAATTCTCCACAGAATTGCCTTTTGACTCTAGTGTTAAGCTTGGACGAACAATGTACGGCACGGACCGTCCATTGGGGGTAGCGTGATTTGGGCAAATCAATTTCCGATATTTAATGTCCGATAAATCAATTAAATTAATTTCAACCTTTTTTTATTTTTGTAAATAAAAATGGTCATTTTAAGCGAGAAATAACGATTTTAAATTCAACAATTATTATGTACACGATTTTCAAAATTACCCGTAACATATATGTACAATTTACATCAAATACACTTGCCAAAACCCAACAAAATCTTCAAGAACACCCAAAAGCAGCAAAAAGTAGCAGGAACAGCCAAATCCATCAAAAAGCATAAAAATCATTTACATAGAATCATAAAGCAGCATAGCTATAACCCCTGCTGTTTTATCCTTTTTTCTGTCTGCTTTTTAATGACTTTAATGATTAAATTGTTTCCAATAGGATAAGGAGAAAACAACAATGGGGAACACTGAAACTTCATTGGGTAAGATATAGAGATAATTAAGAGCTTAACGCTTTCCAATTTAAGCTGGGTTCAACAGCACTGTCGTAGAGCTAACCTCAAAGAATTCGAACACTGGAGAGGAATTGGATTGGGACAAATTGCTGCCAATTAACACCGGGAATGATCTTTTCACCGCACTTCAGCCCTCCGACATCCGCGGACTTCGAGACGGACAGCCAAATGTATGTGCGGAGAGTGAACAGTTTGTTTGAACTTCATTGTGAATTTGCAGGCACTTTCGATTTTATGTTACAAAGCTGTGCATGTTTTGGCTCGAGCCACACAAACAAATCCAACACAAAAAGAACACAGAAAAGTTATTTTTAACGAATAATATGGCGGTATTCATGCGGCGATGTTCAGATACTCAACTGCACTCGACTTCTTACTCGCTTAATTCCTTTTTTGTTTGAAGAAAGTGAATGGCGCCAATTCTTTTGGACAAATCTGCCGGACAATGGAACAGATGGCCTAAATGACAGCCAAAAACAGTTACCACTCGCGAAGCTGCTGCTTACTGCCCTTTCGGACCTTTTATTCTGTCCAAATTTTACCATCGGTCTTTTGGAAAAGAACATTGTAAGTGGCCATGCATGGGGTCTCCCCCATCTCCTCACCAACCCAACTTATTACCTCCAACTTTGAACCTAAGTTTGAGAAAAGTTTTGATCAAAAGTTGGTCAAAACCATTTTTTTGTGCTTTTCAGGCCATAATTAACATATCGGGTTGAATTAATACTTATTTTATTCGGCACATTAGAGCTTCGAATAATACCAATTGGTCTCGTTCATTTTGAAAAAATTTATTTTAGCATTTGGAAAACATATCCAAACTCGACACTTGCGAACACATTTGGCAGTCGGGTGTTGGATTTGCGAATAAAACGCCAGCAAACGCTGTTTATGACGTGAACAGAACGGAATTATTGCGATTGCTTCTGTTTGTTGTTTTTTGGATTTATTTCTTTTTATTACTTTGCCTTTCAATTTAGCGTTTGTTTTTCGGAGGTCATATACACTCCAACTCCTGGTAAAATTGCCGTAAATTGTTTATTTTGAATGTCTTTTTTCCTTTAGAAGAGAGCAAAATGCGTTGGATAACACATTTCACATCGACGGAGAATCGACACGTGGTAAGTTTGGATTGGACAATAAAATTAATTGGGATTAAAGGTCCTAAATGAAAGTTTGGAATTTCAGCTCCCATTGTTCACGTCTCTGCTGAACTCCGTTTGTGCATATGATCCTGTTGGACTTGGCATGCCGTACAATTATTTGTTATTTGTCGATTCGAGAGAGCCTTTGGTGGAGGTTGCCCTCCAACTGTTAGTCGTTTGTTTGGATCGGGACTCACAACCGAATTCTGATAAAGTAAAACATTTTTTCTCCCTTTTATAATTCCCTTTTTCAGATTGGTTATGTTGAAAATTACTTTGTCAATTACTTGTCTCGTATTCATCGAGAAGATGACTTTGAGTTTATGCTTAAGGTCTTTTTTATAGTAAATTCCCCCCCCCCCCCCCCCTATAGATTACGTTACGGAGAGAATATTCCTGAGATTTTTTCCTATTAAGCATTTGCCTTATTTTTTGGATTGACTCATTCGTTAACTAATTTCCCGTTTAAACTGAAAATGACCTTTATTTCCTCGTTTAGGGATTCACAAGACTTTTGAACAACCAATTGCAAACTTCCTACCTGCCAAACTCCACGAAGAAGGTTGGCCTTCACCAAGAATTGCTTGTTTTGGTATGGAAATGTTGTGAGTACAACCAGGTAGGTCCGATTGGATTAGCTAAACCCTCATTTTCATGAGTTACACAGAAATTCCTTTACTATGT
This sequence comes from Globodera rostochiensis, assembly GCA_018350325.1. Classification (NCBI taxonomy): domain Eukaryota; kingdom Metazoa; phylum Nematoda; class Chromadorea; order Rhabditida; family Heteroderidae; genus Globodera; species Globodera rostochiensis. The sequence continues at coordinate 1,262,361 of JAEVLN010000008.1, read as the reverse complement.
GCTGAAAAGCAGCGATGTTCTTGACATTCTCGTCCCAATTCTGTTCCATTTGAATGAGTCGCGAACGGATCCAAGTCGGTTTTGTGTGAATATTTATGTAAATGTTTGTCGCATTTAGCCCGCATTGGTTTGATTCACATGGGTGTCTTCTTAATCCTCCTCCTGAGCGGCGAACGCAATTTTGGCGTTCGATTGAATAAAGTTTCAATTTTAGAAAACGTTGTTAAGAATTAATTGTTTAGCCATTTACTTCTCGGGGTCTCATTGATGTGCCAATTTTTACTGGAACTCATGCCGACCTTCTGATAATTGTAAACAAATTTTGTATTTTTATTTAATTTGAATTTTTAGATTTTTCACAAGTTGATTACCAGTGGAAACCATAAATTGCAGTCGCTTTTTGATTGTCTTCTTACAATTATCGTCAACGGTAAATACATTTTTTTCTTTGGATTTGACATTTTTCCATCAAAATTTGCACGAAATTTCAGTGTCTCCCTATTTGAAGTCGCTTTCGATGGTTACGGCAAATAAATTGGTGCACTTAGTCGAAGCTTTCAGGTTCCAAACTTTTTATTTTCCAATAATACATTTTCTATTCAGCACTCCGTGGTTCATTTTTTCCTCGCCGACCAATCACCATTTGATATTTTTTTTGCTCGAAATGTTTAACAACATTATTCAATATCAGTTTGACGGTCCTTTTTTTAATTTTCAATAATGTTAAATATTGTTTTTTATAAAGGAAACTCAAATTTGGTGTACACAATCATCCGAAAACGTCAAGTGTTTTATCAGTTGGCCAACCTCAGTAGTGACTCGGTTTCCATTGCACAGAGTCTGAAAAGGGGCAAAAAGAGCGGCGGCGATTCGAAGCCGAATGAGGAAACGGAACATCCCATGGAACACGCAGAAGAAGGGGAGGAGTCGGGTGATCGTGCAAAACCCCAACAAATTGGTGGAGTTCGCCCAATTTGGCAAAACAAAGGCATATTAATTAAATCACAGAAATGAAGGCTTCTTCGTTGGCGCAAACGCCGGCAATTGGCGCTATGACAACGATGGAGGAATCGGCAGAAAACAAACGAATGGCGGAGCAAAACCAGGCCCAGAAAGTTCAAGGAATAAAGGAGCAACACCATCACCAACATCAACAACAACAGGAAAAGGAGGAAAACCAGGCCCAGAAAGTTCAAGGAATAAAGGAGCAACACCATCACCAACATCAACAACAACAGGAAAAGGAGGAAAACCAGGCCCAGAAAGTTCAAGGAATAAAGGAGCAACACCATCACCAACATCAACAACAACAGGAAAAGGAGGAAAACCAGGCCCAGAAAGTTCAAGGAATAAAGGAGCAACACCATCACCAACATCAACAACAACAGGAAAAGGAGGAGCAGGTGAATGTTGTGTGCGAGACTGAGGAAGAATGGGCGCCTACCAGTGAATGGGTCGAATCGTGGAAGAAGAAGTTGCCCCTGCAGACGATCATGCGCGTTTTACAAATTTTGGTGCCTCAAGTGGAGAAAATTTGCATCGACAAGTTGGTGGACTGCTTCAAATTTGTCTTGTTTTGTTTGTTTGTTTAGAGGGCTCACTGATGAAAGCGAAATTCTGAAATTCCTTCAACACGGAACTCTCGTAGGACTTCTTCCCGTCCCACACCCAATACTCATTCGAAAGTATATTGCAAATTCTGCGACAAACAATTGGTTCAGGACATATCTTTGGGGGGTCGTCTATTGCCGGTAATAATTTTGAGAATAATACCAAACGTTGAATTATTGTCCCATTAATGTGAACATTCCTTATTCTTAAGAAACATCGAACCGCCGATTTGGTTCGACAGCAATGTAACCCTTTTCGAGATTCAGCGAGTTTGAAGGAATGCGGAAAAGAAAAGAAAAAACGACAAATTTTGTTGGGGGTTTTTTTGCGGCTTAATCAATTAGTTGGATTATAGAAATGCATGGACAAATCACATTCTAATCATTTGGTAATTCGGTACAATTTATTTATTTTGTGATAACACAATCATCTTGTATAATACATTGGCAAACTTTAAATTGATGTTGTGCATTTGCTGTCAAGTGGCGTAAATAATGCGATTTTAAATTATTTGTTGCTTTTCGAGTTCTTATCGTATTTTAGGCCCTTCTGATGTCAGAAGAGTCCATCCTTTAACAGTAGATGAGTTACAACTATTTGTTCAAAATTGTCGTTGTCGGCGACCACAATTGCGGAAAGTCGTGCATTCTGTTGAGATTTTCGGAGAATTCTTTTCGGTCCGACCACGTGAGTACGCTTGGCGTCGACTTTAAGCTGAAGACCATCAAAATAGGACGGGACAAAATTCGGTTGGAACTTTGGTGGGTCAACACTTTTGCATTTATGAACAATCCAAAAAATTTAGGGACACCGCGGGTACGTTGTTTTCTTTTAACGGTTCGAATGATTGTTACAAATTAGGCATGGAAAGGTACCGGACGATTTACAACTCCTATTACCATTCCGCCCACGGGGTTATGTGTGTGTACGACCTGGTAAATTGAACTTAGCAGTAATGGCCTTAAAATTTTCATTTTTAGACTAACGAAAAATCGTTTGAAAATTTGGAGAATTATTGGCTCAGACAAGTGAAGGAACACGCGCCGCAAAACGCCGTCCTCCTCATGGTGGGCAATAAGGCGGATTTGGAATCCGAAAGGAAAGTGGACTTTGATCGTGCCGAAAAGTGCGTTTTATATCATAATAAAAAGAATTAGGGCTTCCATCGAATATTTTGCAAAATAAAGACATGGAAGATAAAATAAGGTTTAGGGGTCCAAATAATTAGGCAAAACCTTTTTTTTGGTATAAATGCGAATTTGTTTTGTAGCAATTACTATTTCTCACCAGCAACAATTTCTCTTAATAATTTGCGTTTGGGAGAAGGAATTTTAGGAAAAATTCGCAAAAAAATTATTAAGAAAGTGGCCCCTTTTTGCTTTAGTGCCCTTTTTAGGCCTATTTTAAGCTTTTGGGCGGGGGAAGGGGTTGGGGCTGCCAATAGGCGCCGCCGAGAAATTTTGAATTTCGGTCCAAAAACTGCTGAATTTTGCTTAATTTTTAGGGGGCGGATTTACTGTAAATATAAAGAATTCGCTTCGAAATTCCCATTTTGATTAATTCTCCAAACTCAAAAAATTAGAACAAAAAGATTTTAAAATATTTAAACTTATAAAAAATGTTACTCCAAATAATGACAAAGGATGGGTGGAACCTCCGAATTATTCTCGCTGCTTTTAGCTTGGCGAAGAAAATTGGTGTGTCCATTTACGAAGTGAGTGCAAAGACGGGCATAAATTGTGACGAAGCATTCGTGGAACTTGCAACGGTGATGAGAGACCGACTTCTGACCTCGGGTAATTACGCGCGGCGGCATTCTCACCCAATAATTTTGTACAAAACTTCGCCTGGGGAAGAGGTTCCAGAACGAGTTGGAGTGGAACCCTAGTCCTGAACTTGACGACATTCGTTGACAAGTTTTAGTCGCAAATTTCCTATCAGTCGCATTCACTTTTAGCGCTAAATTCCGATTCCGAGGAGTCTGATCACCTCTCTTCCGCGTTTCACATCGACGGAGTCATGTCGGACGAGAAGCCTCTCAATGGGCGGCTTTTGGGTGTAACGCCGCGTTGTTGCGCCGGAGGCGGCGGGCCCTCTCCGACATTTGTTTGATTCTTTTGGACTTTATCTTTCGATTGAAGACAGGGCGTTGTGTTTAGTGTGATGGGTTCCTTTCAAACAAATTATTTTGTGCTTTCTCATAAACCTCACTTCTCAGCGACCTTTGTGTTTAGCTGATGGGGCCGCTTGTTCCCTTTATTCATCCCAAAATTCTCATTTCTTTTAAATTTATTTTATTTTTTGCCTTTTTCGAAGAGAATTGCGCCTTTCTGCTTTAATTGTTGCTATTTTGTGTTTCTCGTTTATTTTGCTGAACATATAAACGAATCAACAACAACAATCTCAAATGCATTCATTCAATTTCTGTACTTAAAAGGCTCCAATAAATCTGCTATATAAATATGGTTTTTGTTATGTGCGTAACATTTGTTCGGATATGCAAAAACCCGTTTATTCTTACACTTATGCGTGATAAAACATCACTTTATATGACATTTTCAATAAGCGAAGAAGCCATCGAGTGGCAAAGACAGCGGAGATCGGACCCGGGCAATCTCATGGACAGGAGGTGGGGCCTTTTGTTTGATTCATTGGTTGGATTGGACGGGGGGGGGGTCAATGGACTTTTAAGAGACTTTTGTTCGAAGAGGGAGTGTGGCTCATTATCGGATCGTTCTTTTGCTTATCGCGTCGGTTCCCAATTTCTTCAGAAGTATGCTTTCTTCGATCCGTCCAATGCATTTTCAAAACGATGACGACGGACAGCCAATTCCTTCAAATTTTTCGTCGAGTTCAATAAATGCCGGCACAGCGCCAAATGCCGATTTGGAGGCGAGACAATGCGCACAATTTGGCGATGTCGGCACATTGAAAAGGCTTTTGGCTTCCGCAAAAATTACAGCGAACGCGGCAATAATCCGCTTAAGTTTTATTCGATTTAGCCATTATTTCAAGGTGGACCAGGACGACTGCTCTCTTCTCCACTGGGCAGCAATTAATAATCGAATCGAGGTAAAAATAATTAATTGTTTTAAATTTAAATTTTATTTTTTGAGGTTGCCCAATTGTTGATTGATAGTGGGGCCAATGTGAATGCCATCGGTGGTGTTCTCGCGTCAACTCCTTTGCATTGGGCTGCCAGACACGGACACGGCCGAATGGTGGCACTTCTGGTCAGAATGACTACGCATTTTTGAAATCAATTGGCAATTGTTGTCCTTTTGGGGGGGGCGACAATCCATTCGAATCATCGCTAATTGTTCTATAATTAAAGATTCGGAATAACGCCGATTGGTCTATGCGTGATGTGGAAGGTTTTCCCCTTTTCTTTTGCTGTGACAAAGTCCCTCCAAAAGGCTTCACCGCTCTCCACATTGCCATCCAGTTCGGCTGTACCCCCGTGGCGGCGTATTTGATCGCGATGGGTCAGTCCCCGGACGAACAGGACACCACGAAGATGACGCCGGCCATTTGGGCGGCCTTTAAGGTGTACAGCAAGGACCCATTGCGAATGTTGGCGAAAATGGGCGCGGATTTGGAAAAGGCGGACAACACTTATCGGTACTGGAGTGAAGGGAAAGGCCGCCAAATTGCACGGTTTTGACGTTAAGAAACACTCCACTCCATTGGGCTGTTGTCCAAAGCAATCACACGGCGGTCAGCGCACTGCTTGAACTCGAAGTGAATTTGGTGCCATTGAACAAAGAGAAGGAAACACCTTTGGACATCGCAAGGCGCAAAAACGATCATTTTTCGGTGCGAATGATCGAATTGGCTGGCCGGGAACGGGGAATATTCCCCTCGACTTTCACTCAACATTTATCTGAAAGCAATGTAAGTCCAATGCTAACTCCGAAAATGCGCTTAATAAAATCTTAAAATCGGCTGTTCAGAAAATCTCTCAAAACGTCGTTTTTTCGTTGCCATTTTTTGCTTTATTTCTGGCGAGTTTCGTCGCAAATTCTCTCTTCAATTACGTGGTGAAAGCCGAACTCTTCGCTTTGCTCGGTGCCATCCTTTTGCTTACTTTTCGGTCAATGCCTTTTTTGTTGATATTTTGTCATTTGTTTTTCAGACATTTTGCCAAGGACCGACGTGAATTGGCCATTCGTGTGTTCCTTTTTGGCCTCACAATCGCCTCCAAATTCTTCTGTATCTTTGGCTGGTTGCTCTTCCTCCATTCGGCCGTCCCATGGCATATGCAAATCGCCTTCTTCTTTTGTCTCGTCCTTATCCCTTTCCTCACTTACCAAATTTGTCTCTCCAATCCGGGCATTTTCACTGTCGCGCACAGAGTTGGAAATTTATTTTGGTATTTTTTAATTTGGAATTAATTGGAAGGAACGCTGCCAAATGATCATTTGGATGACGGAGGAGCCTTTGTGGAAAGGGAACTTCTGCTCCACGTGTTTGATCAAGCGACCGTTACGCTCCAAACATTGCCAGTAAATGCTGTGATTTGTTTGCTTTTTAAATTACAAATCTTTCAGAGTCTGCGACAAATGCATTCTTCGCTTTGACCATCATTGTGAGAGTTTATTCATAATGATACATAATTTGTTGTTTAATCGCCGAATAAACCCTTTAAGGTCCGTGGGTGGCCAATTGCATCGGCGAAAAGAATCACAGTAAAAAATAATTGCGCCTTTTAATCAATGTTTCCCCCCCCCCCCCCCATTTTGGGTGGAATTTCAAAGAATTTCTTCTTTTTTTTTTTTGTGAAAGACATCCCCCACAAATTTGAGGAACTTTCATTGTCTATCTTCTCGTGCTTGAATTCTCCTGCCTTCTCGTGTTCTTCGGATGCCTTTTCTGTAAGTTTGGCTGATTAACCAGCGGTGTGTCAGTAAGGGACTGATTTTGGCGGGGTAAACCCAACTCATCCATGGAGCATAACTTGCTTCAACCTTAACCGATTTAGAAAGTTTTAACGCCACTCGAAAGATCTCGAATAGTTGAAGCTAACATTAAGTTAAAGCTTTGTGATTGGACAAATATCAAAAAAGTTATGGCCTTATCACTTGATAACGAGTGGCGTTAAGACTTACTAAATTGGTTAAGGCTGAAGCAAGTTATGCTGGTGTCCGTACGTTTTGCCTCCGATCATTTTGCCTCCGGTACGTTTTGCCTCCCCAGCTAAAATGGTACGTTTTGCCTCCCCAGCAAAAATGGACGTTTTGCCTCCTCAGCAAAAATGTTACATTTTGCCAACTCATCAAAAACTAAATTTCGGTCAATTTCGAACCCCGGACCCGAATTCGAAGGTTTTTCTATTCCAAAATTTTTTCGGAATCTTTTGACCTCAAAAACATTCAAACACATGCTCAAAATCATTCAAGAAACGTAACATTGCCAAACCGTACCGGAGGCAAAATGATCGGAGGCAAAACGTACCATTTTTGCTGGGGTGGCAAAACGTACCATTTTTGCTGGGGACAAAACGTAGTGTAACCAGTTATGCTCTATGGATGAGTTGGGTGGGACCCGATTTTGGCATTCGTTTTAAATGGGTTTAACAGATTGGCGTGATGTTTGTGGTCAAATCTCCGGCACCAACGTTCTTTTCTGCATGCCGTTTGTCGCCATGCTGGGCTTCTTCTCGGCTAACTATTTTTTTTTCGTCACGGCTTTGCTTTGTATCCAATTTTATCAGGTAATTAGTTTATTCGGTTGGTCATTTTGGCCTCTCGTTTATATATTTTATTTATATTTTTGACAGATTCTCGTCGCCGTTACAACCAATGAACGACTGAACGCGCACCGGTACTCCTACTTTCAACTCTCAGATGGGTTAAAGAGTCCGTTCAGGTCGACTTTTCTGAATTCTTTTACTATATTTGGGGCAATTGTTCTAGCTTTCAGCAAAGGATGCGTTGGCAATGCGCAGTCGTTTTGGTGTCCTTCTCCCGCCTCTTCTCCGGGGCCCCCTGACCCCGTCGTTGACAACAGAAGGAACTCGAGGGACTGTTCAAATGCCAATGCCACTGCGACAACGCCTCTCCTCGTTTGACAGTGTGTGTGGCCGGCCAATGCGGGAAAGATCCTGCCAAACAGAGAGAACCGACGGGCCAAAAGTCGGTCTTCCTACAGAAACTGCAAACATTCATTCGGAGGATGCGACTCGGCCCGGTCGATTTCTAGTTTATATAGATCACCCGCTGATCTCAATGCAATGTTCAATTGAAAAACTAAAGATTTGCATTTCTCATTTTCTCGATTGTTGTTGAATCGTTAATTTGCACTTCTGTACCCTTTTAATGATTTGTGCTTATTTTCTATTGTCCTTCCATTTGAAGCTGCAGCCACAACCGTGCACTCATTCTCATCACTTTTTTATCCCATTTTCGTTGCATAAATGCAAATACATAAATTCTGTCAATTGACCGTTTAAATGGGAAAGTCATAGAAATACGTTCATTTATTGTCAAATTATCCAACGGGGAGATCGACCGACTTTGTTGATTTTTGGCTGATCGAATGTTCAGTTGCGTCGAATGATGGGGAAGGGGAGGGATGGCCTTCGTTTCGTTATCGCCATTGAGACGAATGGCATTTTCCTTCGGATTACACTTCGTCGCCCCTGCTCCGTGTTGGTGGCTTTGAAGTGAGAGGGGAGCCTTGCCTTTTCCGCTTGGTTTAAGGTAGGCGAGGGTTGTGAGAAGGAATTGAGATGGAAGGGGAGGGGGTTGGAAATCTGCAAATTTTAAGGTAAATTTCTTTAAAAGACTAATTCCTACCTTTTTGCGTTCAGATGACCCCAATCGGGCGGGACCCGGCGGCGGTGGGGGGGGCGATGAGTCATTCTTATCCTTTCCCAACGGCGGCGGGTGCTTTCCAGCAGTCGGCCATTCCCTTGCAATCCCCGCGCCCTCCCAGTCGTCCGACCGCGCCTCCTCCACAGCGTCCATCTGTTATCGATCGCCCCCCCCCCCTTTTGCCCTCTGTCCGTCGTTCTTTCATTTCCATCGTCCATTCTCAAAATAAACATTTTTTGTCTTCCCCAACAAAAGAAAACATTTGCCTTTGTCGTTCAGCTTTTCCACTCGACAGTCTCCCCCTCCTCCCTTCTTTTGGCCAATGTCTTCAGTCATTTCCGAAAGGACTTTCTCCAATCGCCGACGCTCGCTGAACACCCCCGTCGGCAGTTCAAAGGCCGTTTCATTCCACCGAAATCGCTTTGATGTCTCTGATCATCTCCACCACGCGCATTATCAGCCCAATTTCATGGCACCTCAATTTTCAGCTGCTGCCAGCGAGGTTTGCAGCAGATTAAACTTTTCTGCCAACAATTTGCCTCAATTGACCAGGGACCGTCAAAGATGGACGCTTTGGACGACCGGTGGGCGGAGAACACAACTGTGGTCAGTGATCGTAAATATTGATTAATCGATTTCCTTTAACAAATTGCGCTTCCGCGCTCATGTTTAATGCTTTTGCCAAAATGTTTACGATCGAATGATTAAATATTTTTAGAATCGACCCAAAAAGACCCCTCTTGGAAAACGGTCGTTTACCGGTGTAAAATGTTTTCCGTCGTCATGTACCAATCGACTCCTCTCCCCCTCTAATTACTGAAAACATTTTACACCGGTAAACGACAGTTTAGCCCCCCCTCTTTCCGAATGGGATTTGTCTGTCGTTTCGAACTTTCATTTGTCTGTCGTTTCGAACTTTCATTTGTCTGTCGTTTCGAACTTTCATTTGTCTGTCGTTTCGAACTTTCATTTGTCTGTCGTTTCGAACTTTCATTTGTCTGTCGTTTCGAACTTTCATTTGTCTGTCGTTTCGAACTTTCATTTGTCTGTCGTTTCGAACTTTCATTTGTCTGCCGTTTCGAACTTTCATTTGTCAGGTTACGGGCGCCACCAGCGAACATTCTTTCGGCGGCTTCGGCGAGGACGAGGCGCCCTTTTTGCCGGGCCCTGCGCCTTCCATTTCCCTGCCCACCGCTCTCTTGCGGCGCTGCTCCCGCTTCTGCTGGCTTTCCGCCACTTTCCTCCTTTCTTTCCTCGCGCTCGTCTCCGCCCCTCTGATGGCCGCACTGCCCCACGCCGTCGGACAATTGCGACTTTTTGTGGGGGACAATGCCCAACAACAGCAGCAGTGGATAGAGCAGTTGGGAAGCTGTCAAGTCGACTGTCAGGTGGGCTTAATGAACTAGAGACTTGGGACAAAGAAAGTGTCGGCTGACATTATGCCGCCGATTGGCACTTCCTCCTGGCGGGCGGGCAAATGGAACCTCTAATTTCCGCTTTTAGGGTCAGCTTCTCAATTTGAGCGGGAAAACGGTAAAACTGCGAGTGTGTGCGTCAGGCATGGGACGGAATCCGAATTTGAGGCCGTAGAGCTTCACAATTCTCAGCTCCCATCCTTTTAACATCCGATGGCATTTGGTCCCTTCTCGTCTAGGCCCTTCTCTTTTTGGCACTTTACGTGCTTTTCTGGCGCCGTTCAGCTGCTGACCTTCCGCGCATTTTCCTCCACCGTGCCGCGTTTGCCTTCTTTGTCTTTTTTGTTCTGTTCGCCTTTTGGCTCTTCTACATCGTGCGGATACTGCTCGAAAGGTCGGTCCGATCACTTCTCCATTCCAATTACATTCAATCCGCCCACCAAAGGAATGCACACCTTCCTTACGTCCTCTCATTTGCCCTCTCTCTGCTCGACATTCTTTTGTTCATCCACTGCGTTTGGCTGTTCTTCGAACTGCGACAGTTTCGTCCCGTGTTTTCCGTTCAGATTGTCCGCGACCCGGTACTTTTCCCTTTCCCTCATTTTTATGGACTTTCTTCACCCTTTTTAGGACGGAGAATGGCGGACGCAACAAATTGGACAGATGAGCATTCAGGAGGTTTTTGGCCTCGATTTGCTTCAATGACAGAACATTCAGGCAGCGGTGGCCGTCCTCCGTTTGTACCACGCGCACTTTCCCTTCCACAACCCTTTCCTCGAGAACTCCCGCCGTTCCTCCGCACTTGCCCACTTCCGGCCCGTCCCCCCGCCCAACACCGGCTTCAAGCTGTACGACATCGACGGAAGGGGCGAGGGGGTCGTTTTGCCACAGGCGGCGGAACGTATTTTGATGCACGTCTGTTGGTTTCCCTATGGATTAACGGCATGGCATTTCTCCGTTTCATTCAGACCGCGATCCAACGCCGTGTCGCCGGCCACAGCGAAATGTTCAGGAGGGAATGCGAATGGGAGAGACAATTCCGCAAAAGAAAATGTCGTTTGGTTGGGTGCACGGAGGACGTTTTCGAGCAGGTCCAGCAAATGAGCGCTGACACCATGGAAGGAGTCCATCAGAAGGTGGGCAACGACGGGCCGTTCGGACGCTTTAAGCACTGACTTCATTTTTTTCCATTACAAATAATGAATTGAATAGGAAGCCGCTTTAGAAGTTTTTGGTTGGCCTCCATTTTCCGCTAAGGTCGAGCCTATGGACCCGCGTTTGGCCGCAAAGTCCGTTTTGGAAAGCATCGCGCGTCCCCTCCGAAGGTTTCTCCGCTTCACCGGCCAAGAGCCATTCTTTCGCCACGACCAATCGCTAGCACATCTGCAGCGGTGTCTGGCCTTTGGCTTCTCCGCCCGCACCTTTCTTCAGCGCTTCTTCTCCTCTTCCATTCCATTCCAGGCAGGGCGCCGTGCATCTCCTATCCCCTGGGGGGGGGGGCTCCTAGCCTTTTCGGTCAGGGGGCCAGATCACCTGCGACCAAATATTGCAACTGGCTCCAAAAAATTGGCAGTTTTCTTGAGAATTTTCAAAAAACCATTTTTTTTTGAAAATTCTGCTTCACTTTGAGGGGAAGGCGTCGGCGGCGCCGATAGGCGCCGCCGAGTTTGTTAAGAGATTTGCAACCAAAAACTTCAAATTGGCCAAATCAAGGAGCACTATTTTTTCACTAAAAGAGGGCATTCTGGCACTCCTGTTTTTTTGGGGGGGGGGCTCCTATATAAAAAAAGGCCGGTTTTAACCATTTCCTTAAACTTACAGCTCCCCCTTGGCCCCCCCCCTGAATATGGGCCTGCCTCCAGCAGGTGCCAATGTCAATTTTTACAGGAGGTGCTCTCCGAGTCCAAATGGTCCGTGCTGTGCGATTCGCGTGTGTCGGGTCCTCTCCGTCACGGGCTCACTTTCGTGCTACGTTGCCATGACCGCGATGGGCTGGACCGGGGGGTGCAGTTGCTGTGCACTTTCTCCTCCTTTCCCTTCCTCAACCTGACGGAACAACAACCGCCTCACAAGTCGGCCTTCCAACTGAAAGTGACCACGGCAGAACTTGGCGTTTAGAGGAGGCCCCGGAAGAGATTTGGCCGATTTTCTATTTATTTTGTGTTCTCAAAGAATTTGCTTCCGATTCTTTTGTCTAACATTTTCATATTTCCGTTCGTTTATCCCTGATCATTATTTGTTATTTAGGCATTTGAGCGTTTCGATTGCAAATGGAAAGGGGGTGGTAAATTGTGTGGCACAAAATGTCGTTACATATGTTTAGATCAGATCAGTTAGAGGGTGGTGGGGCAATAACTCTGGCATGGGGTCGACCTCTGAGTCACTCCGTCTGGGCAAGTATGTGACACCTGAGCTTAGGCTCAGGGCCTAAACCTGGCCAGCCTACAGGCTAAAAGCATGACAGAAGGAGACGGAGTTGACTCGCTTCGGAAATAGGGACTGCTTGAAGAGGGGGGGGGGGGGCTTCGTCGTTTCTGTGACTCCGGGCCTCCCTCTGTCGGTGCTGGGATCACCAAGTTCTGGCTGGCCTCTCTCTCTCGCGATGAATCGGTCTCCGCCTTTCAACTTTCGACTTCATTGCCGTGCTCTTTCCCTTTGGACGTTGCCTTTTTCTTCGTCCCCCTCCGGTGTTTATCCGTCGAAGTGCCGCCCATCGGCAAAATCATTCCGTTCAGCAGCGCTTCCTCTGCGCTCACCCCGTACAACATATTGTGCCGCCGCTTCAGCCCACTCAATTCGGACATTCTTAAATTATGCCAATAAATCAAAGAACCCAAACACAAGGGGATTAGAAGACCATTGAACTGCTGAGTGGTCCAATTGGATGGAGGACGATTCGTTCCCCTTTTCAGAAGTTTTTTCGTTATAACTTCTTTCAAGTACCAAATCAAACATTTTCGATATCATTCGAAAGCTTACAGCTAGTAGAAGCTTTCAAAAGCAAAAGCTAAGCGATTGGCCAAATAAAAAGTTATGGCCAATTGTGGCCAAAAAAGCGTTTTCTGGCCATAAGTTCTTTTTCTCTCAGCTTTTGCTTTTGTAAGCTTCTACTAGTTGTAAGCCTTCGAATGATATCAAAAATGTTTGATTTGGAAGAAGTTATAATGAAAAAACTTTTGAAAAGAGAACGAATCGGGGGTGCCGTCCAATTCCGCCCTGACCGGTCCATTTATTCCATCCTCATTTATACCGATTGTCCTCCCCATCCCCATTTATACCGATTGTCCTCCCCATCCCCATTTATACCGATTGTCCTCCCCATCCCCATTTATACCGATTGTCCTCCCCATCCCCATTTATACCGATTGTCCTCCCCATCCCCATTTATACCGATTGTCCTCCCCATCCCCATTTATACCGATTGTCCTCCCCATCCCCATTTACCAATTGGCTTTATACCAGTTGTCCCCAATCCTTCACTCACCCGTTCTGCAAATGCGTCTTCTTGTGCCTTAGCAAGTTGTCCTTCCGATTGAACCTGTAACATGCAAATGCACTTTCTACCGCTGCCCCCCTCCCTTCGTTCTCACTGTTTGTCACAAAAGGGACATTTGTGAGGCTTTTCCCCGCTGTGGATGAACCGATGCTTTTTCAACAGAAATTTGTTGCGGAATCGCTTCTGACAGTTTGGCCAATTGCACCACAGCGGCTTCTCCTCTTCTGCAAATCGATCCGTCAGCTTTGATCACTCTCCAAAAGACCTTTCCCCCCTCTCACCTTCCCTATTATTCGCGCTATTCCTTCCGACGAACGATCCCTCAGAAAGAGTGGGACTTGCGGCTCCGGCCGTCCCCACCAAATGCGCCGTATCCATTTGCTTATCTTCCCCTTCCTCATTAGTTGACATTGTGTTCCCGCAAATGCCGTTGTTATCCTCGCCCACCTCTTCGAACATTGGATCATTCCTTCAACAAGTTCATTAAATTCTCCACCTTTCCGAGACCGTCCCCTCCCCCCCCCCCTTTACATCTCCAACACTCAATTCTCGATCTTCCCTCCTTCTTCACCCCATGATCTTCATCATCATCACCGATTCCCTCCACCCCAACCTCCAAATAACTCTCCCCCCCATCCATGCACGTCCATCTCATCTATCGCCTCCGATCACAGCCAAACCCAGTTCACCAGGCGACGTCGTCTACCTCGTCCCCTCATCGTCCGTCCCTCGCCACTCACCGCGCGATCCATCATCCCAATAAACCAACCGCCCACTCTGCATTGGTTGGTGGGGAGGGGGGGGGGGAGGAGAGGGGAGAGGAGGGGAGACGAGCTCTCCTCACCCGCCCCTCCGATCACATCCCTCTCCGAGGAACCCTGCCCAACTCCTCGCTCCTCTCGCCAAAAACCTCCCTAATAAATAACCCTTCTTTCCCCTCTCCTGCTCATTCTTTTCTTTTCCCTCTTCTAAAAGCGGTTTACCGCAAAAGGTCGTTCAGCGGATCGGTTTGAGGAGGTGAGAAGGGAGGTGCAATATGCTGGGGGTGGGGGGGGGAAGATTGTGTCGGGAGTGAAAAGAGAATTGGTGGAGGGAGGGAATGGCTTTTGGGAAGGGGTGCAGGCGATCCCCCCGCCTCCTCTGTTCCCTCATCAATTTTGTGGTTGTCCTTGCCGCCCTCGGGAATGGACGGGGGGGGGGAGGTAAACGGGAAGATTGAGGTCAATGCTGTTAGGGCGGCGGCAGCGGTGCGCATTAATTTGCCCCTGCGGCGATCTCCGCAATCAATCTGGTGGGATGAACTGCCGAAGAAGTGGGGTAAGGGTTGGGATGACCGATGGGTTGGAATGGCGAAGAAGGGAATGCCCCCTAGGGGAACGAACTTATCACTGCAAAGATCTCCTCAATTAGTCTCCTCATCGGGGTGATGACCTTTCCCAATCACTCAAACCCCTCCTCCCCCTTAAACCCCTACCGCCTCCCTCGCCCACCTTTCCTCCGCTTCCTCCTCCTCCAACTCCTTGCGCTTTGCAAGTCTCCTCGTCTCTCCCTCTTCCCCCATCTGCCGCTGTTTCTGAGCCTCCTCCAACATCTCCCCGAATCCTCCGGCTCCGATGGCTAAGTGCCGCAGCATTTGCATTTGCATCGCGTAGGAGGAGGCCATTGCCACCGCATTCGTTGTCGCCGGACTCATTTGTAGTGGCTGCTGCTGCTGATGCTGTACCTCCTCCGCGTTGTCTTCGTCCTCCGATGCTGTGACTTCTTCCATAGTGACAGAACTCTCCACTTCCTTCTCGTCCGTTCCCGTGCCTGGTTCGTCTTCTCCTCCGTCCATCGCCTCGTTTCTGTTGAATCGCTTTTCTCGCGTCAGCTTCTCTACCACATCGTCCAGACGTCCTCGGCTCTTCGAAGGCGACATTCTTTTGCCATTGACCGTATGCCGCCGATTGCTTTGCATTATTGGAGAAGATGACGGAATGCCAATTGTGGCCGTTGTTTGGCCTTCTTTCGGAGTTGTGGCGGGTAACGGACGCGTTAATGGGCATTCGGGAGACGAGAAGATTGACTGGCCAAGTTGCGCAAAAATAGAAACGGACGAAGAGGAGGAGGACGAGAGGGATGGCATCGGACAGTGCTGATGGGCAAAGTCGGGGAACGGTGGTGAGCTGAAACTCTGATCAAATGAGATGATAAGAAGCTCAAAAGTGATCCAAAAATCTTTTTTATTTCGCCTCCGTCAACAGAAATACGATATGGCCTCATCTCCCTCCATTCTCCCAAATTTGTTGTGTGTTTATCGTGCTCATCCCCCCCCCAACCGTTCACCCGACTTCTTCACAATATGTCGTTGCCCTTCGCCCCACTCCCCCAATTATTCATCCCCACATAACATTCATACGAAAATCTTCCGAACTTTGCTTCCTCCACCCCACCCCCCACTCCCTCATCAGATGACCAAAACTGTGGCCATCCCCGTAGAATCCAATACTTTCGTTTGGCCCACCCCCCCCCCCCACCACTCTGTTTCCCTTTCTGCCGTTTCACTATTTACCAAATCAAAAGGCTCAACCTGGAAGAATTGAACAAAAGAATGGAGGGGGGGGGGGGGGAGAGAGGGGGGGGGGGGTCGAATGATGTTGAATTTGCTGATCTGAGACGGGCCTTTGAGTGTGAGATGCCCCTCCGGCCCCTCTGCATCCCTTTGAATGCCCCAGGGCCTCGCCCGCCCCTCCATTCCGTCCATCCGTCCTCCAAGCTGTGTTGTTTTGTCCCTGCAACTACAATCCCTTTCCATTTCTCCGATAGATACAATCAATCGGAGAGGAAAGGATCGGCCACTCTTTCTTCCTCCCATCGCTTTTTAGCATTATTCGCATTAGCGATTCAGTCAAAGTAGAGAAAAACTGAGGGGAAGGCAAAAAATGAGTGAGGAGTGAATGGATTTGGTTGGAATGGAGGAATCGATGAATGGGGGGGGGGAGGGGGGGGGGGGTAAGTGAAGTGGACGGACAAAGTGAGTGAATGACGAAGTGACGGGACAAACTGTTCCAATATTCATATGACTGACGGGAGGGAGCGAAGCGAATTGCCGGCCACTGAATCAGTCCATAAGCAGAGAGAGTCATTGGCCCGTTGATCTCGTAAAAGCTGACAATTAGCGTCTCCCCCCCTCACTTAGCGCCCCCCCCTCACTTAGCGTCCCCCCCCCTCACTTAGCGCCTCCCCCCTCACTTAGCATCCCCCCCTCACTTAGCGCCTCCCCCCTCACTTAGCGTCTCCCCCTCACTTAGCGCCCCCCCCCCTCACTTAGCGTCCCCCCCCCTCACTTAGCGCCCCCCTCACTTAGCGTCCCCCCCCCTCACTTAGCGCCTCCCCCCTCACTTAGCGTCCCCCCCCCTCACTTAGCGTCCCCCCCCCCCCCTCACTTAGCGCCTCCCCCCTCACTTAGCGTCCCCCCCCCTCCCCTCACTTAGCGTCCCCCCCCTCACTTAGCGCCTCCCCCCTCACTTAGCGTCCCCCCCCTCACTTAGCGCCTCCCCCCTCACTTAGCGTCCCCCCCCCCTCACTTAGCGTCCACCCCCTCACTTAGCCTCCCCCCCTCGCGTCCCCCCTCCCTCCCTCACGTACCGTACCCATTCCTCCCTCACTCCCAGCAGTCTCTTTGCCCCGGAAGCCGATTTCCTCACTTCCATCCATCCGTCGAGCGGAGGGAAAGTGGTGGGTGGGGGGGGGGGTATGGATGGAGGTGATTGGATGGATGGGATAAAGACTTGCAAAGACGACCCCCCCCCCCGCATCTGCTGGCAATATGAGATGAGAGACTGACTGACCTGCTGTTCTTCCGGTCGGCCGGCAATTGTTGCTGAAGCCAAAATATTTGCTGCAGCATAAATCGGATATGCCGGAGTTCGTCCCCAACGGCGATTTTGTCCATTTTCACGCCCTCTTCGTTTCCGGCGAACTCTTCCCCATCCGCCAATGTCTTGAAATTTAGACGGAGCGGAAGGGACAGCAGGTCGGAAGCGGCAAAGATCGGAGCTTGGCCAGTGGAGGAGAGGCGGTCGAAGCGGAGGAGGAGGGAATTGAGGAGCGAATCGACTCCTTCTGGGTGGGAAGAGCACAGGGGGGAGACGAGGTCGTCAGGGTCGGGCGAAAGCTGGACGAGCAGTTGGAAGGATCGGACGAAAGACGGGACGGGGAAATGGCGGGTGAGGATGGAACGGAGGTGGGGAAGTTGACGGAAGTTGTGGACGAAGCAGAGGAGAGAGTCTACGACGACGGCACGGAAATAGGGGGAAGTCGTCGAAGAAGAGTTAATTGAAATAGGGAGATTATCATCCATAAGATGAGATAACTGAAAGTGCACAACTTGCATAGAAGAATATATTTTGTAAGGGGGAAATTGAGATAGGAAATGAGTGATGATGAGGGTGGAGTGAGAAAGGGAGGGGGGGGGGGGAGTATCGTATGTGGGATGACGACGGGAGAGGAGAACTCCCCTCTCTTCTGTTCCTTCCCTCCCTCCCTCCGACTGCCCCGACTGATTTGCGAGCAGTCGTCACTCCATCCCCCCCCCCCCCTCTCCGTCCCTCCCTCCGCCCATCCGTCCCCTCCTCCCTCGTCACATAGCAGCCAGAAGAGTTGAAGAGAGAGGAGAGGGGCGCAGGGGCGGAATTGCGGAGAAAAGCCTTCCACTGCCCACCCGCCGCAATCCCCTCGCACTGCCCTTCCCTTTCTGCTGTCCATCCGACTGCATTTCCTCCAATGCCGGCGGCCTCCCCTTCCGATCACTTCCAACTCTCAAACCCAACACTTTCATCCCCCCCCCCCCCGCCCATTCATCCTGACTAAACTCATCTCATCTCCATTCTCTCAAACAAAGACAAACTCCGCCCACAGTTCAAGCCCCAACACAAAAAAATGAAAAGCCGGAATGGTTAATGTGCCAATTATAAAAAATTGCGCCAACCAAATGACTGATCATTTCACATTCAATTAACAAAATTGATCTAATAAACATCAAAAATTTCGATCATCGTCCCAATACACGGCACTAAACCTCAGTGGAAGGTCCAACGGGCTCCACCGTCACTCCATCGGCAACTCCGTTCGCCTGTACCTCCAGAGGTTTCATCTCCTCCAACATTTGAGGAGTCGGCGCCTGTGAACGCGCCTTCTGCTCCAATTTCTGTTGACGTTCTCGAGTTTTGACCGCCCTCAAAGTTTAAAAGATACTTAACGGACTTGACGCCTTTTAACTACTTCTTGTACTGACTATACTGCTGCTGGTTCAGCTTCATCATCTCATCAACAAACTCGATGAGGGTTTTGACCTCCTCCAATTTGTTAAGAGCGTCGTGTTGGTCGGTGGTGAGCGGTTTGTCGGTGTCGCGTTCGTCCTTGAGTTGCAAAAGCTTCTTCTAAATGATTGCGACGGTCAAATAAAACCGACCGATTATATTTCTCATATTCTGTTGCTTAACACCAAAAGAATTAATAATTGAATATTTCACGCTAAACCCAAAGTTTGTAAAGGATGTATTATTTTTTAGTTTTCTTAACTTCACAGAGTTCGGTATAAATTCAACCTCACGCTTCGTCAGATTACGCAACTTCTTCTCAAAAGCCTTCTGCATCTTCCAGAATGGGTTGATGAGAGGGTCAGGAGGCACTTCAACCGTCTCGACAGAAGACGCATTCTCCGACTCAGCGGCATCCATGGGCTTGCAATTCCCCATTTACTCTTTAGATTCTATTGAAAGAATAGAAATCTGAAATAGAGAGATAATAAAGAAAACTCAATCTTTCCAAGTTGAAAAAAATGCGTAGAGGAACGTGAATCAGATTCCCCCCCCCCCCCAAACAAAAACTGGCAAAAAAAAAAGTTTTAGAGGGTTTTACGCCTGATACATAACAAGAAATAGGTAATTTAAATGGAACACTGAAAAACGTGGGTATTATTTAGATACATGGCAATCCTTAAGAATGGGGATCCCATATTTTTTTTCAAAAAATTAAAACATTTTATAAAGTCGTAGAAAATAGTTTTTAGGGCTGTTCTGGGACGTTGAATCCGAATCTGACCTCCATTTTGCCCGATTTCAAACCCCGGACCCGAATTCGAATTTTTCAAAAAATCGATTTTCTAAATTTTACAATAAATATTGAAAAAGGTCGTTTCCGGAGTTTTCTGATGGGTAGAATTCGAATCTGATATCTAAAAATCCTAATTAATTCGTTTGATTGTTTGTTTTTGCAAAAGAATAGATTTTTTTGAAAATGAGGACTATTACCAAAATCAAGTAATTGATGAAAAATCTTAGACAAAATCAAAGAGTTGACAAAATCTAAGGTCAGATTCGTGATCAGCACCCCTGAAACCCCCCGGATATATATTTTTAGCTCAAATAACAAAGTATGAAGTAGGGATCTCCATTCTTTAGGATTGCCAGATACATAGTAACCCTTCCCTTCTTTTTTTTTGAAAAAATAAAATTCAATGTCGGGGAAAAAAAAAATTTCTATAGGTTTCGGGGCCGACCTCCGTTTCGACCAATTCCGAACCTTGGGGCCGAATTCGAACAATGAATGCAATGACGGAGCAAGTAGTGGGGCGAGACGGATGTCGGAGGATAGTCTGACGAGCGCCACTGGGGGGGGGGGGGGGAGCGCGGGGACCCGCGGAGCGGGCATGCGCGAGACCCCCAGCCGGCGGGTCACGCGCGGACTTCTTCCGGAGTCTCGCCCCAACTACTGGCCGCCGTAGTCGAGTGTGCGGTACTTTGACTGCATTTTTCCACACTACACAGCGGCTCAAAAAACGAGATGTGTGCCAATAAATAGAGAGTGCGAGAGAATTAAACAAATTTCCTTTCTTTCTCTAACTTTCTCTCATTTGGCGTTCTATCTCACCTTTTTCAACAATATGTAAAAAAAGCGGATCACACCCAACTCGCTACTCCCCAACTCGCTACTTTTTTTCAAGTTTTTTTGCTCATAACTTTTTTCAAAGTCAACCAAATCAAAGATTTTTGATATCATTCGAAAGCTTACAATTAGTAGAAGCTATCAAAAGCAAAAGCTAAGCGATTGGATAATGTTCAAAAAAGTTATGACCAATAAAGCTTAAAATTTGATTTCTTTAGCCGTAACTTTTTTGAAAATTGTCCAATCGCTTAGCTTTTGCTTTGATAGCTTCTACTAATTGTAAGTTTCGAATGATATCAAAATCTTTGATTTGGTTAACTTTGAAAAAAGTTATGAGCAAAAAAGCTTGAAAACGAGTTGGGGAGTAGCGAGTTGGCAGGTAGCGAGTTGGGTATTTACCAAAAAAAGCATCGCGCACTTCGAAAACAAGAATTTATGATTAAAAACGGACGGAGGACGACTCGTTCCCGGCCAACTCGTTCACCCCCAACTCGTTCACCTTTTCAACTGTTTTTTCGTTATAACTTTTTTCAAAGCTAACTAAATCAAACAATTTTGGTATCATTCGAAAGCTTAGTAGGAGGAGAAGCTATTAGCAAGCAAAAGCTAAACGATTGGCCAAGCCTCAAAAAAGTTATGGCCAGAAAACGTTTTTTTGGCCATACTTGGCCATAACTTTTTTGAGGCTTGGCCAATCGTTTAGCTTTTGCTTGCTAATAGCTTCTCCTCCTACTAAGCTTTCGAATGATACCAAAATTGTTTGATTTAGTTAGCTTTGAAAAAAGTTATAACGAAAAAACAGTTGAAAAGGTGAACGAGTTGGGGGTGAACGAGTTGGCCGGGAACGAGTTGGGGTTTTACCATTAAAAACACCGATTTGCCTAATTTTTTGCACAGAGCTTGCCAACTAAATTGTCAACCCAAAAGCAAAAAGTTTTAGGCTTAAAGCAAAAATTTTTTCAACATTTTAAGCAAACAAACTGAAAATGGTCGAATTTTGACTAAAATGAGTGAAAATCATGCAATTGAGGCATTGAAAAGGGAGGAAAAACACCGAAAGCGGAAGTTCTTGGTCCGTAGAAGCTATTTGAAAGCAAGAGCTAAGCGATTGGATAGCTCCCAAGAAGGTTATGCCCAGAAATGGTAAAACGACGAAATAGTGTGCAAAAGTGAGAGTGACGGTTAGATCCATTAGAGTAACGAGAGAGAACGTGTAACATTGGGGTGCATCCCTGCAGTAGTATGCAACCCATAGAACTATTGTATTACCTTTTTGGGGAACTGATGAATCAATTCAGCGACAAATAGTAATTGCAATGAAGGGATTCGAACCCCCAGCCTTTTTTTGTTGAAAAGCTCACATACCACTAGGACAAAATTTAAATCTTTTCCGAACTAGAGCCCCAAAATTGAGCCGCTGTGACTATCTAACTTTTCTATTACCCTGCTTTGATGTGAACGGCACCCAACTCGTTCCCCGCCAACTCGTTCACCCCCAACTCGTTCCCCACCCCCAACTCGTTCCCTTTTACCCAACTCGTTCCCTTTTACCCAACTCGTTCCCCTGTATAAAAAAGGCTTTAAACTCCTAAAAAGTCTTCAAAATTAGTGGGAAAACACGGACCCAAGCTCCTTTGTTGCGTATGGCGGACCCCTAACCCGAATTCGAACAATTTTTCGAAAAAAAAAATGTTTTTTTTCAAAAAAAAACTTTGTTTTTAAGTTGTTTAAAAGTTATTGCTAGGGGTTTGGGGGGTTCTAGGGTTACTATTTTGCTCCAGTTCCGAACCCCGGATCCGAAATCGAAAAATTTTTAGAAAAAATTTTTTTTTTCAAAATTGATTTCTGTAACAAAAATTTTCAAAAAGCACATTCCTTTACTCTCCCGATCATCCTTACATCCATTTTGTATTTCTTAACGATCTAAAAACAAAAAAAAAAATTTTGAAAAAAAATTTTTTGTTCGACCAATTGTTCAAATTTGGGTTAGGGGTTCAGAAATGATAAAAATGAAGGCCAGAATCGGATTCTACAAGCCGGTATACCCCTAAAAAGACCTTTTTATCGACTTTGGAAAACACAATTTTTTTTTTAAAGTCGGGGTAAAGGGAACGAGTTGGGTAAAAGAGAACGAGTTGGGTAAAAGAGAACGAGTTGGGTAAAAGGGAACGAGTTGGGTAAAAGGGAACGAGTTGGGTAAAAGGGAACGAGTTGGGGGTGGGGAACGAGTTGGGGGTGAACGAGTTGGCGGGGAACGAGTCGTCCTTTTACCCTTTGATGTTACTTAAGTCGTTTTTCCTTAATTTTCGAATTCGGGTCCGGTGTTCGGAGCGAAACGGAGGTCGGATTCGGTTCTACGACAATTTTTTCTCGACATTGAATACGCAATTTATTTTCAAAAAAGGGGGGTATGGGTTCATCTCATAACAGATTATTTATGAAAAAAGCGACATGTTTGAACGATGGTATAAAAACGAAAAATACACCCCTAACTATAAGGATCGACTTTTTCAAAATTTTCAAAAAATGCACCCCTAAAAATAGATATTTTGCAACTAATCTGCCACGAAAAAATGAAAAATTTTAAAATTCTGCTTATTTTCAAAAATTATTTATGAAATGCTTTAATTTACATATAAAAATTTTTATTGCTCTTATTACTTCTATTAGGAAAACTTGCCCCTTTTTGTTATATTTGAAAATTTTTTGTCCATATTGCAATTTTTGTCCATATTTTGCAATTTTCATCAATATTTTATGGCCATATTTCGAGATTTTTTATCCATATAAATCGCGGCCCTAACTATAACTTAATGAAGGAAATAGCACTGCGGTCGGGGGTCAGTTCGGCGCAGCCAGTTCGGCTCGGCCAGTTCGGCACGGTTTTTCGGCGGCGTCCCGTTTTGGCGCCGGCCAGTTCGGCGCCGCTAATAATTTGAACATTTTGGCGCCGACAAATTTTAATAAATAAAAAATTGATTTTATCAAATATTCACTTTAATTCTAGTTCCTATTAACAGGTGCCACTATCACCATGGTTTAAAGCTGGTCTTTTAAACATCCGAATAAGCTTTTTGTCAAAATACAACAGTAATAAATATCAATATTAAACAACAATAATCGATGACTAGGGCCCGGATTTTTATGTTTTAACATATTTTTTTCGTGGTTTCCTTACCATGAGAGAAGCCCAAAAATAGTATTTGTTTTGAAAAATTCTTGAATTAGGGCGACTTTTTAGCACATATTAAAACATATTTTGGGGATATTTTTTAGCATATATTTACTGACATATTTTAAGCTTTTTCAGAGTTTTAGCCAAGGTTCGTAACTGTCCTTTTTTTAAAGATTTGTCCTTTTTTGGGGTACCCCAATTCTTTAAAATTTGAAATGTCCTTTTTTTAAAGATTTGTACTTTATTTGGGGTACACGTACTTTTTTGTCCTTTATTTGTGATTTCTGGAGCTTTTTGAAGAATTTTCGTTTAAATATTGAATTAATCTCTAGACAGATAGCCAAATTTGTTAATTTTCAAGCATTTTTCGCATTCTTTTTTGAATTTTCGCTTGAAAAATGTCCAAAATGCAACAATATTTGTTCAGTTTTATCCAAATTCTGATCTGATTTTCAGGATAATTCGAATTTTTGGACCAATTTTCTTAGCAAATCGAGTGAAAATCAAAAAAATTTTCCCGGCGGCGCCTATCGACACCGCCGGCCATTCCCATTCCTAAAAACTTCAAAAAAAAAGTACAGCATTTTTTAAATTTTGTTGCAAATCCCTTAACATTGAGTCAATAATTCAAAAATTTCTCGGCGGCGCCTATCGGCACCGCCGACCCCCCCCCCCCCCCCTACTAAAGGAGAATTCGCAAAAAATTGCATTTTTGAAAATCGAAAATCGGCAAAATTTTCGAAAATATTGGAGCAATTTCCAACCCCAAATGCTAAGAAAAATTGTCGGTGAAGAGAAATATGGTTAAAAACTCAAATTTCATGCAGAAAATAAAAATTTACTGCATTTTTGAACATTTTGTAAAGTGTCCTTTTTTTTGCAAGCAAAATGCCAGCAAAATCTTTTTTTTGACCTTCACTGTCCTTTTTTTGAAAAATTTTAGTTACGAACCCTGGTTTTAGCACATATTTCGCCATTTTTCAAAAAATTCCTTAACAAAAATGCAATAAAAACGAAAAATACACCCCTAAGGATCGACTTTTTAAAAATTCGAAAAAAGTTATACATAGCTTAAAACGTGTGAAAATTGCCATTTTTCGTGGCAGTTTGGCGCGGTGACTCATAACTTCCTTTTAACGTTTCAAACTTGTCGGCGCCGAACTGAGCCGCGCCGAAACGAACCCGACCGTTTACAACTGTAGGAGCAAAATTAATAAAGATAGATAAATTTTGAAGGATTTTATGCATAAACTGACTAGATTTTGGCCATTTTTGTCACATATTTTAGCACATATTTTTGGCATTTTTTAGAACATAAAAACATATGTATATATTTTGGGGTTTTTAGCACATATCCGGGCCCTATCGATGACACGTCCATAATGCAGTTTTTGAGCAATTTTTGAAAATTAACGAAAAAACAACTTTTTTATTTTAAATAACTAACTCCAAAGCCGGATAGAATAACTGGGGAAAAGTTAGAGATTTAGGGGATTTGTTCGAAGTGGTGAAGTGAATATTTGATAAAATCAATTTTTTATTTATTAAAATGCCGGCGCCAAAATGTCCAAATTGCCAGCGGCGCCGAAAAAACCGCGCCGAACTGGCTGGCGCCAAAACGGGGACGCGCCGAACTGACCGGACCCTTTAAATATGGCATTGAGTAGGGATAGTGTTCGGCATTAATTCAATATTTTTCGATACCGATATTTATAGAAATATCATATCGATATCGAAAAGTTAAAATATCGCGATATTTTATCGCGTTTGTTCACTCAAAAAATGTATCACAATTTTAATGGATTATATTGATTTACTGTTTGCATTTTCTTTGAGACGTACTTTTTGACAAAAAATTTCGTCCTTGGGGCCACCAATTAAATCGGTGGCTTAGTGGTTTGTCTTTTCGGCAAGTTGGATGTTGCGTGCTGGGTTCGAACCCGCTTGAGTGGAAGCAATTATTTCTCTTTCGCCGCTTGTCACGTACGCTTCCCCCCGTTAATAAAATTTAAAAAAAATTTTCTAATAATTTCAATTAAAATACGCGCGCGCAAAAGACACATTTTTTAAAAAATTCATCGCATTTTTGAATTTAGCTTCAAATTTCTCAACAAAGGTTGCCAATTTTTGTAAAAATTCCCCCGGCGGCGCCTATCGGCACCGGCGGACATCCATTCTAATGGTGGAATTGAAGAGTTAAAAATTTGAATTTTTTATTGTTGCGTTTTATGACAATTTTAAAAAAAATTTGCGAAAAAATATCGCGATATATATATATTGGTTTTTTTCGATACCGATATTTTATCGAAATATCATACCGAAGTCCTAATACATACAGACCAGTTATAAATCAAATTTCTTTATGTTTTGCTTTAATTATTTTTTTGTTTTTTAATAGTTTTCAAACCTCTAGCCGTTTAAGTAATGTAATTTTCACAAATTCAGATCCCAATTGAGGAAGAAAAGCCAATGAACTTTACTTGGGCTCTATCGAATCATTCATTTTGTTTATTCGATTGATTGTCGGTGGTCCCGATTTTTTTTGTGGACATGAAAATCTGAGATGTGCACGGGGGTTGTCGAGGTCGCTGATCAACGAATATGACATCAGTTCAACATAAGCATCATCTATTCTATGATTTCAACAACTGGTTTTTTGAAAAATTTTCCAAAAATCAAATTTGGCTTCAGAAACGTGCAAAAAGCAATATCCGAGCAATATTTGACTTTTTGGGACGAATCTTTAAAAAAAAGGACATATCGAAACCCTGCATTAAAAAAGCATCAATATGTGTGTATTTCAATCAGCCCTAACTCGATTGCTGTCTTGATTAATGAAATTAAGTCACATGGCTTTTGTCAGCTTGATTACTTCATATCATATGTATGTACAGTGTTTGCAATGAAAACCATCTTGAATTTTGCAACGTACGACGCCGATGGTGAAATTGTATGTAGGGTTGACATTTGTTTTTGGAGTTTTTGCGTCTTTTCCTTAAAATGGAAACACGATTGACAGTTAGTTCATTTGTCAATATTCCCCTCCCCCCCACCCCCCCCCCCCACCTGCCACTCTTCTTATCTGCTTGCTATTCAGCCTCACTCATTTCCCCCACCCTCCCCCCTCCTTATCATCTCCCCCAGATCGCTTTACAAAGCCTTTCCTGTCCTGCCTTCCATCACACACTTTCCTCCCTCCCTCCCGTCCATCTAATTCACCAATTCATCTCTTCCACCCGCCGATCCATCCGTGTTTCCTCACTTTTCCGTTTCGCCCCATTATTCCTTTAAACCATTTCCAAAAAAACACTCGTTATTCCGCTCCAATCATTTTAATATTTGCCAATTTGATCTCTTTTCCCAGCCACCCTCGGGCAAAATGCGAGTGGCAT
Source organism: Globodera rostochiensis (assembly GCA_018350325.1). Lineage (NCBI taxonomy): Eukaryota > Metazoa > Nematoda > Chromadorea > Rhabditida > Heteroderidae > Globodera > Globodera rostochiensis. Next base: position 1,235,530 of record JAEVLN010000008.1, on the reverse strand, counting down.
CGGCATTTTCTCCTCTGCTGTTTATGTTCCTTATCCACCGAATAACTTCCACAACACTTCCATCGTCTAATTCAAAGGCGGAAGACGATGAAAAAGACGGTTTGTTCACCTCTAATTTGGACGACAGTGCCGAAGTTTTCATTTCTGCTTCCGCCGATTCTTCTCCGTCACCCTCCTCCTCCTCTTCTGATGAGGGCAGCTTTTCTTCGGGAGAGGAAGAGTTTGTTGAGAATGTTGCTGGTTGGCGTCCGCCGCCCTTCCCTCCATTTTCGATTCGAAACAATTGTCCAAAAGGCAAATTCTTCGAGGCAAAAACGGGCGAGTGCCGACCCTGCTCCATTTGTGGGCCGGACCTTTAGTAAGTTCAATAATTCCTCCAATTTATTAAAAAACGAATCGCTGTAAAGTGAACGAGAAAAGTGTCGTCCGGACAGGGACACCGTCTGCGACTGGTGCTTGACCAATTTGAAGCGGGTGGTTCGCAGCAGCAACTTCCGCGTCAAATGCGAACAGCTGATTGCTCTTCGGGAGCAATTCCGCTCGGCATTGGTCCAACGTTCCGTTGTCGGGGGGAAACTAAAATCGACTCTTTTTTCGGGTGTTCTGTCAAGAAAAAAAGATTGAAATCAAATTTTCAAAACTTTAAGAAGTTTCGGTGCTGGAGAGTACCTCCAAATGGTGGAAAGTGGAACTGTTCGTCGAGATGGCTTTCTATGTGACTCTAATCGCCCTGGTGTTAGCAGTCACCCGCTTTTTGGTGAAAAGTCGACCGACGGCGTACCGTACAGTGACAGTAACTCCGCCGATGTTGGAAGAGTGGGAGCAGAAGAGTAAGACAGATCAGAAGCATTGGTTGGTGATCAATCCAATGCTTCCCAATATGTGCAGATATTATACATGCGGCGGAGAACATTCGCGAGAAGATGGGGAGCAAAGGTTATGCCAAGTTGGAAGAGGAGTTCATCTGATAGTGAGGGCAGAAGGGAACGGCCGAAGGATTCATACCACAAAATAAACCGCAGCTAGTCATCCACAAACATAAATTGGCCGACCTAATTCAATTTTACTAAACGATACGAAACATCTGCACCTGGATTATATTGCTCATCATTATCTATCCGTAAATGTAATTTTGAAAAAATTTCCATCCATTCTGATCAACAACCATAACTAAAACATTCTAAAAAGGTATGAATTAAATGCGACATTACTCTCGTCAGAAATGCCATCCGATTGGCATCAAATTTATAAGGGTTGCCGTGATTAATAAATCGCCCTAAAAGACATTAGTGACGTCGATTTTTCTGTCAGTCCTTCATTTGATCATTTCATCTTCAAAAAGTGCTCTTCTGACGATATTTCGTCGTCCCGCCTTCTCTCACCGTCGCCCCATTCGATTCAGTCGTCCTCCACTCGATCCGGTCCTCCTCCTCCCCGGCAAGTACAGCGGCCATCGGTTCCTTCCCAAAATGCGTCGTCCATGCGACGGGTGCGTGGTGAAAACGGTCGGAGGTCGCCGCAGGCCGACTCCAATTCTCTGAAGGGATGAAGAGGTCGGACAGCCCCTCCGGCAACAGACCATTCATCCCCCACTTTCAATCGGTTCATTTCCGTTTATTAGCCCACCATAATGTCGTCTTTCTTCTTGCTGCCGTTGACGTTCTTCCTCAGCCTCCGCTCCGTTCCATTGGCCCCTCGCCGTCCATTCGTCCTTCTTCCGCCACATCGCTTCTTCCCCATCCCTCCACTCTGTGCTAATCACTTGTTCAGTTTGTTCCTCCTCCGTTTGGATGTTCTCCTCCAGCTTCCACCACGTCTCCTCTATGGCCCGGTCCTTTTTGGTCAATTCCCTCAGTGGCAATGCCACGTGCCGTTCCTTCTCCCACTCTTTTTTCTTCTGATTTTGCTGTTCTCCCCACTCGGAATCCCATGGCGGCGTTTGAGGGGCCATTGTCTGTGAAGACTCATTGACTACAGCAGGAATAGTTCGGGCGGGAGGATGCGAAGATGGCTCCGGTGAGAACGTAGGAAAAGCACCGATCTGAAATGCCGTTCTTAAAAGCAAAATAGGTAAGTTTGCCATTGTTACAGATTGACAATTTCTAAACATTATGTTCTAAAACAAATTAAGAAACTAACCCACCTCATCAGTTTTCGACACTTTCCTTGGCCAAATTTTGTCTTGAAAACGCCATCCGATGCCAAAACAAAGGCTCAGAGCACAACAAACTATCAGAAGCAGAAGGAGCAGTAGTAGAAACAGAAGAAGACATAAGGCCCAAATGGAAAGGCGCGGATGGGAGCAGGAGGTGGAGGGAGGCGAGAGGGGGAACCAGCAATCTGCTGAGGGTGGAAGTTGCGGCATGGATGGAGAGGCGGGCGGAAGAAGCGGCAAAGAGAAGGAGATGGGCACGACGGTGGAGGGGAAGGAGGCAGCGCCGGTGGGGGGAGAGCGGTTGCACACATTCTGGGGGAGGGAAAGTGGGGAAAGAAGCGGAGGGGGGGGGGGAAGTGGGGAAGCGGGAGGGAGGGGGGGGGGAAAGAAGCGGGAGGGAGGGGGGGGGAAGAAGCGGGAGGGGGGGGAAGAAGCGGGAGGGGGAGGGGAAGAAGCGGGAGGGGGGGGGAAGAAGCGGGAGGGGGGAGGGAAGAAGCGGGAGAAGGGGGAAGGGGAAAGTGGGGAAGCGGGAGGGAGGGGGGGGGGGGAAAGAAGCGGGAGGGAGGGGGGGGAAGAAGCGGGAGGGGGGGGGGAAGAAGCGGGAGGGGGAGGGGAAGAAGCGGGAGGGGGGGGGGAAAGAAGCGGGAGGGGGGAGGGAAGAAGCGGGAGAAGGGGGAAGGGGAAAGTGGGGAAGCGGGAGGGAGGGGGGGGGGGAAGAAGCGGGAGGGGGGGGGGAAGAAGCGGGAGGGGGGGGGGGAAGAAGCGGGAGGGGGGGGGGAAGAAGCGGGAGGGGGGAGGGAAGAAGCGGGAGAAGGGGGAAGGGGAAAGTGGGGAAGCGGGAGGGAGGGGGGGGGGAAGAAGCGGGAGGGGGGGGGAAGAAGCGGGAGGGGGGAGGGAAGAAGCGGGAGGGGGGGGGGAAGAAGCGGGAGGGGGGGAGGGGGGAAAGTGGGGAAGCGGGAGGGAGGGGGAGGGGGGGGGGAAAGTGGGGAAGCGGGAGGGAGGGGGAGGGGGGGGGGGGGAAGTGGGGAAGCGGGAGGGAGGGGGGGGGGGGAAGAGGGCACCTGACAGCAGCCACAGCATTGGAAGACCCTGGCTCGGCATCTAAACGGAAAACCAGATGGACTGACTAAATGCGAACAAGTCAAGCCGATGCATCAAAACCGACTCGAAGTGAAGGGAGGTGGCGGGAGCGACAAAGTAAATAACTGAAGCAATGGGAAAGGTTACCATCACCAAATGGACGACTAACGGACGAATTTGGTGCCGTCAACAACGGTCTCTGTCATCTCTACCCATTGGTTGTTCTGATGGAGACAGCTTAAAAGGTTGAATTATTCTCGAATACGTGAAGGAACAGACCCATTTCCGATAAACGGAGACATCTAAATGATTTGAACTTAAAGCATTTTGGCCCCAAAGTCTTTAATTCGACCTTGTTGCAGATGCACTCTTCTAGCAGGAAGTCCAACTGCTGCTGATCGTTGAAATGCAATTCAATAACCAAAGTGTAGTATTGACCGAGCGTAATGAAGTCTGAACAGAGAATGTCCAATTGTCCGACCGTCCGCACTCACTTTTACAACCCGAAATCGGCGACCTCCTCATCAACACAGCTTCGTTAAGCCCGACATGGCCAGGCGTGCACCAAATCTCCATCATATTTCCCATCTGAATTTGCCTTCCTTTTCTGAACGATGTTTTCGATGTTCTTATGAATTGCTTCGACTTGGAGACATTCTGCTGTTGGGCAATTTGGAGGTGGAGAAGGAGCAGGACGACGAAGAGGACTCGGAAGAGGTCGGAGTAGGACATTCCGGAGGAATGGAAAATGGAAAATGTTGGCCACAGGAAAGGGGCAATGAAAGGGAATGAATGGACGGGCGATGGACGGGGGGGGGGATTGAAGGAAGAAGGGAATGTCAGCTTGCCCATTTTTGCAAAAAAGTACATATAGGACGAGACGAGGACATCGTAGGGTGGGTGGACAGTCGGCGGGGGGGGGGGAAGAGGACGGCGGTGAAAAGCAGAAAAGTGATCGGAAGGGAATGCGGTGGGCGGGGGGGGGGGTGATGAGATGAAAGAGGGGGGGGGGGAAATGCGTTGAATTTGGGGGGGGGGGGGGTGTGAATGGAACCCACAAAATTGGAGGCAGACACAATGACTTAACAATTATTGTACTTGTAAATTGGACGGCACTGTACAATTTGTCCTCGGATTCCAATATATATTATATAAAACTTTGATTGCTCCTTTTCTTCTTGATCTATTTTAGATTTTGTACATATGCACGAATGTTCGGCACTATTTCAGGTAAAAAGACTGTTTAACATTGCGTTGCCGACATTGAAATAAAATTATTGTTTTAATTGCATTTATTACACGTAAACGGATAATTTTTATAGATATTTATCACGAACTTTATTTTTCGCGAACATTAATATGCATCATTTATCCGCCTCTTCTGTGATTGGACTTCACCCGCCGTCCAAATTCAAATTCAATTCAATCGCTTGGATTTTTTCCCTTAGGCATTTTCCCAAACTCTTTCATCGGCTGCTCGCTCAGCCTTTTTTCCATGCCAAAACAATGGATGGGGGGGGGGGGAATTGGAGTTGGGTGTGCTCATCCACACAATTCCGTCCGTCCCCCGAATACGTTCAATTTATCCCCCCCCCCAAGCAATACATTCGATGAACAATGTTCAAATTGTGCGTTAAATGCTTGCTGTGCTAACAGCGAATGAAGCGATTGACAGACGACGGATGGGGGGAGGGGGGGGGGAAGTTTGGGGGATAAGACGGGGGGGGGAAGCGGGGGCGAAGTTGGGGGGATAAGACGGGGGGGGGAAGTTTGGGGGATAAGACGGGGGGGGAAGTTTGGGGGATAAGACGGGGGGGGGGAAGCGGGGGCGAAGTTGGGGGGATAAGACGGGGGGGGGAAGTTTGGGGGATAAGACGGGGGGGGGAAGCGGGGGCGAAGTTGGGGGGATAAGACGGGGGGGGAGTTGGGGGATAAGACGGGGGGGCGAAGTTGGGGGGATAAGACGGGGGGGGGGAGTTGGGGGATAAGACGGGGGGGGGGAAGGAGGGGGGAGGGGAGTTGGGGGGATAAGACGGGGGGGGGGAGGGGAGGGGGAGGAGGATAAGACGGGGGGGGAAGGAGGGGGGAGGGGAGTTGGGGGGATAAGACGGGGGGGGGGGGAGGGGAAGGGGGGGGGGAGGAGGATCAAACGGGGGGGGGGAAGGAGGGGGGAGGGGAGTTGGGGGGATAAGACGGGGGGGGGAAGGAGGGGGGAGGGGAGTTGGGGGGATAAGACGGGGGGGGGGAGGGGAAGGGGGGGGGGAGGAGGATCAGACGGGGGGGGGGAAGGAGGGGGGAGGGGAGTTGGGGGGATAAGACGGGGGGGGGAGGGGAAGGGGGGGGGGAGGAGGATCAGACGGGGGGGGGGGAAGGAGGGGGGAGGGGAGTTGGGGGGATAAGACGGGGGGGGGGGGAGGGGAAGGGGGGGGGGAGGAGGATCAGACGGGGGGGGGGAAGGAGGGGGGAGGGGAGTTGGGGGGATAAGACGGGGGGGGGGAGTTGGGGGGAGGGGGGAAGAAACATTCATTCATTGTTCACTTCAAGGCAATGTCGTCTTTCCCCACTTCCATCCAAAAGTCTTCCAATTCATTGCATCCATTTGCATAATCTCCACTTCCACAGATTCATTCATTCAGCAGAAGTTTGCGATTAGCCAAAATAACAATTTGACAAATCGTCAGGGTTTAAGAGCCCTGCCGATAAAATGTCAACGTAATTAAACCCAAATTGGCCTCTGGGACTTGCAACGATTCCCTCCCTTCAATTTGTCGCCCAAAGCCTTTCATTAGCTTCCATTCCCGGCCTTTCTTAAGCTCCATTCCCGGCCTTTCTTAAGCTTCCATTCCCGGCCTTTCTTAAGCTTCCATTCCCGGCCTTTCTTAAGCTTCCATTCCCGGCCTTTCTTAAGCTTCATTCCCGGCCTTTCTTAAGCTTCATTCCCGGCCTTTCTTAAGCTTCCATTCCCGGCCTTTCTTAAGCTTCCATTCCCGGCCTTTCTTAAGCTTCCATTCCCGGCCTTTCTTAAGCTTCCATTCCCGGCCCTTTCTTAAGCTCATCCACGGCCTTTCTTAAGCTTCCATTCCCGGCCTTTCTTAAGCTTCATTCCCGGCCTTTCTTAAGCTTCATTCCCGGCCTTTCTTAAGCTTCCATTCCCGGCCTTTCTTAAGCTTCCATTCCCGGCCTTTCTTAAGCTTCCATTCCCGGCCTTTCTTAAGCTTCCATTCCCGGCCTTTCTTAAGCTTCCATTCCCGGCCTTTCTTAAGCTTCCATTCCCGGCCTTTCTTAAGCTTCATTCCCGGCCTTTCTTAAGCTTCCATTCCCGGCCTTTCTTAAGCTTCCATTCCCGGCCTTTCTTAAGCTTCCATTCCCGGCCTTTCTTAAGCTTCCATTCCCGGCCTTTCTTAAGCTTCATTCCCGGCCTTTCTTAAGCTTCATTCCCGGCCTTTCTTAAGCTTCATTCATTCTCTGAATATTTCCTCACCAATTCTCTTCGCGGACGGCCATCTGCAAAAGGGTCATTTGGATGATCGCCGACCGAATCCCCCAAACCTCCCAATGGCATTTTTGGGGTTTGCTTTCTTTTCTCCCCTCATTTTCTGTTCTTTTCTTGCGTTTCCCCATAAATGGACGCCATCCATCGTTATTTCTCTCCACCTCCGCCTCTTCTTCTGTTGGAGTGTTCGTTCACCTTTGGATGCTCTCTGCCAACCCAATGCCCCCCACCCGCCTATTCCCCCCCCTCTACTCACCGTCCCCATTGACCTCTACAGTCCTCCCCTCCCCCCCCTTCCATTTCCCCCATCTCTGTGCACCTCTCCAGTCAAAATCCATTCTTTCTGTCCCCGGTTCCCACTTCCCACTGCACTCCTCTCGTCCACCCCCCCACCCCCACCCCCACCCCCACCCTCCGGCGTTGTGTTGTGTTTGCTCGTTCTTTGGCCACCCAACCTTTCGCTGCTGGTTGGTCTCCAATGACGCGACATCGGCCCAACAAATTATGCGTCGGCGCCGTCGTCTGTGTTGGTGAATAAATCGCAAAAGCAAATCAAATTGTACTGGAGAGAAGGGAGAATCATCTCACCCAACAAATCGATCGATCCCCCCCCCCGTCGACAAATCGTCGGTCGGTGGTCATTCCCCCCGCCCCCGCCTCCCCCCCCCCCCGTCGACAAATCGTCGGTCGGTGGTCATTCCCCCCGCCCCCTCCCAAACCGTCGATGAACTTGTGCAGCAGAAGAAGTCCTCTCCCCTCTATCGATGTGACTCATTTTGCCCCTCTCTCCCATAAAGTCCATCAGTCCCCTTTAAGGAGGGAGCTCTCATGCAAAACAACAACTTTCGTTTTCCATTCCTTATCTTAAGATTAAGCAGAAAAAAATAAATCCCTTTTCCGTAATACCCTTTCCTCCGGCATCACTGGATATGTACGTTTAAATGACCGCGTGCCCTCCCTCCACACCGCTTCTTCTTTCTTCTTGCCCACTCCATTGGATGTATCATTCGCGCACTCAATCTCCCCCCCCCCGCCCCCCCCCACAACCTCCCCATCATCGCGCATAACGACCCAGTTCAATTTGATGAGTTTAGTTCACCGCCGATCGGAGAAGTGGGGGAGGGGGGGGGGGTATTTCGAAAAAGGGAAGAGATCGCTCCTCCTGACAACGATGGAGTGGGCGAGGGGGAGGGGAGACAAATCGTTTTTTAAATGGTCCTACGCCCCGATCTCCCACCTTTTCCCCCGAACCCGAAATTCCCTCGCTTCGCGACAAAGATACAATCGATTCCATCCTTTTGCCTCTCCAACTCGCAGAATCCAACCCCCCCCCCCCGTCCATTTATCAACCAACATCTTCCATCATACCCTACATAATATCCCTTCATCACCTCTTCCCTTTTCTTTATACCCATCGCGTGAACAATTCAATAAAAGCCTTAAAGGTTTTACGGGGGGGGGGGGGGAGAAGCCAAAGTTGGGGGGGGGGAAGCCAAAGTTAGGGGGGGGGGAGAAGCCGAATTTGGGTGGGGGGGGGAAGCCAAAGTTAGGGGGGGGGGAGAAGCCAAAGTTAGGGGGGGGGAGAAGCCAAAGTTAGGGGGGCGGGGAAGCCGAAGTTGGGGGGGGGGAGAAGCCAAAGTTAGGGGGAAGCCGAAGTTGGGGGGGGGAGAAGCCAAAGTTAGTGGGGGGGGGGAGAAGCCAAAGTTAGGGGGAAGCCGAAGTTGGGGGGGGGGAGAAGCCAAAGTTAGTGGGGGGGGGGGAGAAGCCAAAGTTAGGGGGGCGGGGAAGCCGAAGTTGGGGGGGGGAAGCCAACGTTAGGGGGAAGCCAAAGTTAGGGGGGGGGAAGCCAAAGTTAGGGGGGGGGGAGAAGCCAAAGTTAGGGGGGGGGAGAAGCCAAAGTTAGGGGGGCGGGGAAGCCGAAGTTGGGGGGGGAAGCCAAAGTTAGGGGGAAGCCAAAGTTGGGGGGGGAGAAGCCAAAGTTAGGGGGAAGCCGAAGTTGGGGGGTGGGAGAAGCCGAAGTTGGGGGGGGGGAGAAGCAAAGTTAGTGGGGGGGGGGGGGGAGAAGCCAAAGTTAGTGGGGGGGGGAGAAGCCAAAGTTAGTGGGGGGGGGGGTGGGAGAAGCCAAAGTTAGGGGGGCGGGGAAGCCGAAGTTGGGGGGGGGGGAGAAGCCAAAGTTAGGGGGAAGCCGAAGTTGGGGGGGGGGGAGAAGCCAAAGTTAGTGGGGGGGGGGAGAAGCCAAAGTTAGGGGGAAGCCGAAGTTGGGGGGGGGGGAGAAGCCAAAGTTAGTGGGGGGGGGGGAGAAGCCAAAGTTAGTGGGGGGTGGGGGGAGAAGCCAACGTTAGGGGGAAGCCGAAGTTGGGGGGGGGGAGAAGCCGAAGTTACCGTCTTCGAGGCCATCCTTTCCCTCAGCCCTTTGAAGGCTCCCCTCATCAGCTCACATCGTTCTTTTTCCACCTCTCGCCAATTTTGCGGAAGAATTGGCCTAATATCGCAGCAAAACGATCTTTACTCCTCTTTTACCGTTCATTCCTCCTCATTAATTCTGCGCATTTTCAGAAGGGATTTTTAAATTAATATTCCGCTGTCCCCGTCGTTCTTTGTCCGCACAATGCCATTGCCTTCCTCGCCACCGTTTTCCTTCGCAGCGTTTTTGATATTATGCCATTTTCTGCTGATCGCTCTCTGTCCGTTTTGTTATGGTAACGTTGACTTATGATCACTAGGGATGCTCGGGATTGAAATTTACCGAGACTCGAGACCGAGAAATGACCCCGAGACGCGAGACTGAGAGCCAAAAAAAATCGAGAAATTCTCGGTTCGAGAACCGAGAGCGAGATTCGACATTATCCATCAAAATACAAAGTGATATTCTAACTCGTAATAACAAGGAGAGGTCCGGCAAAATTTTATTTGAAGATTTTGATGGAACAAAAACTTTTAAGCCCATAATTCTTTAATATTTTTCACCAAAAATGCCATCTTTACCAGTGCAAAAAAGTCTCGGTTTCCGGGACCAAAAACCCGAGACCCAAAAAAACCGAGAAATTCTCGACTCGAGAACCGAGATTCTCGAGCATCCCTAATGATCACCACGCCCTTTTGAGTGCCAATGGCTGTCCGTCCCACAGGCCAATTGCCCTCGGCGGTGTTGTCTTCCCCCTCCGTTTCCCAACTCCAAGTGAAGATCTCTTCTTTGACCGTCCCGGTGGCCAATGCCCAGCACTTGGCCCAGTTGGTGTGGACGGTCGTCGGAAAACAGGCCTCCGAGCAAGTTTTTTGCGTTAGCGAAGCTCCGGTCAGCCAATTGCGCTTTGTTTGTGTGGATTGTGTGCAGAGGAACATAACGGATCTGGTCGACTACCTGAACACGGCACAAGACTACACCAGGAGGACGACATTTCCCGTAAGTGCCCAAAACGATCATTTGGGGGGGGGGGAGAAGACGATTGATTGATACCCTTAGGGGAGAAGAAAAGAGGAGGGAACGGACGAATATCCTTAGGGGAGAAGAAAAGAGGAGGGAACGGACGAATATCCTTAGGGGAGAAGAAGAGAGGAGGGAACGGACGAATTTCCTTAGGGGAGAAGAAAAGAGGAGGGAACGGACGAATACCCTTAGGGGAGAAGAAAAGAGGAGGGAACGGACGAATTTCCTTAGGGGAGAAGAAAAGAGGAGGGAACGGACGAATACCCTTAGGGGACACACCGTTTCGTCTTACCGGAAAATGTCATTTGACCTCTCTCTTTTCTGCTAAATGGGAAATGCCGAACTAAATTGGGATTTTGTCCATTATTGGAAGAGATAATTAGCGAAGGGAATGAAGCAGAAACTGAGGACGGCGAGAAGGAAATTTTGATATTCCAATAACTAATTAAATATTTGGATGGATCATTTGTCTGTTTTGAGTTGCCCTTTCTCCCAAATTGCCAGTTTTTCTTTTCAGACTGTCCAATTGCCTCCCGTGGATGCCAATCCGGCCTGGACCGGCGCCACAATAATTTGTCAGGTCAATTCGCCCTCTTCAACGTTTGTTGTTCGGCATAATGCCACAACATTCATTCAGGCGGCAGTCAACGGGGGGACGAAAGACTCGCCTCCGTCCGTTGTCGAGGTGCACTATTTGAGGGGCGTGCATGTGGTCGACTCCAACGGGCAGGGCCCCGTGCACATTCCCAACCAGGGCTTCCACTTCTACGTGGAGTGTGTGCACGGGCCGGACGGACAGTGCCAGCAAAGTGCCGCCAGACGGAAAACCCTCCACTGCTCGGGTCGACATGAAATTACCTAATTAACTAATCATTGTTGTGCAAATTAATCCGACTTTTCTTCTGCAGTGCAGGCGAACCCCGCAGCGAATACATTCCGTTGGCTGAAGAACGGCGGAGTGATCAGCGGAAATGGGCCCGAGATCACGATCGGGACGGAGATGATCGGACAATCTCTTCAAGTTATTGTGTGCTAATGCCAAATCCAGTCCATTTGCTCTTAGTGTGCCGCCAACAACGGACTCTACGGCGACGACATGCCCCAGTCACAGGCCGTCTCCATTGATCCGTACACTGCCGCACGATTGATCCAGGACAATTTTCAGGTCCAATCGGAGTGGACTTATTCTGGAACGACTTTAACATTTCAGCAGGTGCAGAACAGCGCTCCCTTCCAGTCGGGTAACCGTGTCGAGATGGGTCAGCGAGTTCAGATGAATTGCATCGTCGAAGGTTCTGTTTCGGTCGGATTCGTTCCTATTCACCTCCCACCCTTTAGGCAACCCACGCCCGGTGGTGTTTTGGAAGTTGAGACGGAGTAATGGCCAAGTGGTCGACGCACTTTGTCCCCAGGCACTAATCCCTTTACTTGCTTGCCTTTATTTGTCGATGAACCCCCCAGGGTCTGAACGGACAATATCGAGAAGTGCCTGTGGTGTCCCAACAACAGCCGGGCGCAGCCGCCGCCGGCACTCCTCTGGCGTCCCAACAGTCGATGTCCTCGCTGGTCAACTTAATCCGTTTGCAGGCCACCTGCGACTTGCACGTTGCCAATTACTCTTTCTCCGGACAGTACTGGTGCTCCGCCTGTTCTTATGTATCCCAAGGACTTCCCGAATGTTCTCCGGGACAAGTCAGTCGATTGAGGAGGGGCTGGAGGAGTGATTAGTTACAATTGAATCGAAATTTTGTTGCAGGATGCGCCGAGCGATCGGTTGTTGAATATGCAAGTGCAAGGGTAAGTAAGTTCCATCCAGTAACACTGCGAGAACCAATTTTAGTCCACCGCAACAGTCCGAGACGGAACCAAGCGTGGAACAGTTTGAAGACCGCAACAGCGCTATCGTTCAAGTGCACTTTTGCTCTGAGCCATCTCCAAGACCGCCACGGGAGGTGAACCCATCCAATTACTAACCGAATGATATTTGTTTCATTTTGAGGTGGTGTTCTCCATCGATGGGAACGACTTGCAGATGGGCCAACAGTGGGAGAATTTCCATTTCGAAAGCCTTCTTCAAAATAACACCGTACCGAACTGTTTTGTGGCGAGGCTCAAAGTTCAGCCCGTGCACGAGGACGACCAAAGTCGACAAATTGTGCTGAAGTTGCAGAATCAGTACGGCGCCAAACAGTGAGTCAAATTCAGGGAATTTAAGAGATTCTTCCGGTATATCACTAAAGACGCCAAATGGAAATAAATCATAAACTTAAATGGGGTTAAGGATTTCTGTCTCTCTTGCCGACCTTCTCGGTGCCAGCACATCCGAACTCGGCGGAATGCCTGGTTGGTTGGGTGTACTGCTTGGCGTCGCTGTCCTGGCACTTTTGGCCTCATGCGCAGTTGTCTACTGCGTTCGGATGAATTTGTTATGCTTCGACAGTGAGTGTTGGGTTGATGATTTAATTTAACCATATTAATATTGAAGAGATGAAGAACGGACAGAGCCATCAGTATTCCAGTGACAATTTGAAAACTGGGTACGCCATGGGTTTTAAGAAGAATTAAACAATTCGAGACATTCAGCGTCCAAGACACTTTCACGGACGAACCATCGGGGCGGACGGGGCTGTTTAATGGAGGAAGCGGCACAGCAGCCAATAGCGAGGTAATGCGGCCGCCAACGGCTCATGAGCAGGCGATTTACATGAGTCGGGAGGCAGTGGTCTGAGGAGAGATGAACGGAGCCGGGCGGGCCACGGAGGTGGGGATCCGCCACCTTAAACAGTCCAAACTCTTAATGTCTCAAATAATGCCCAAACTGGACCCTTTCACGCAACAACAAGCCAATTCCTCCCCCGTAAGCTTTTGCGTCATGGCTATGATCGGGTTAAATTAAATCCCGCGACCTCCCCCCCCCCTTAAAAGATTTGCCCCGTCGTTCATTTAATACAATCTTTCCCTTCAGAATCCCTACGAAGCCGCTGTCCACATCGCCTTCTCAGACTCGCGAATCTCTTCCGTCTGACAACAATCACTCTCTCATAATCTCTGCAAGATGCAGTCACTTTACTCCAGTCGCCGTCCGTCTTCAATGCCTTCGACGCGTTCGTTACCTCCCCCAGTTCCCTTATTTCCGTATTTCAATCATTTCTTTACCATAATTCACTTCCAAATCATATAACATAATCGTTGCAGTTCGATTGGTCTCATTTCTTCCTATCCATTTTCGTTCCATTACAATTTGTGCCTATTTTGTTTGTACTTGTATACTTTAAGCCCATTTATTTTCTTTTAAATACTTAATTGCTTTCAACTAAATAACCATTAGGTCTTAATAAAAAGTAAAAATATTTTTTGTAGGGTTTGTTGTGTCGAAAACGAACATTCCGTTATTTTATTGTGAAATTTAAGATCAATTTTATAATTTTATCTTGTTTAGTGCAAGTACCAAGTAAAACAAACAAAATAATATGTACTACACTTATAAACAAATCGGCGGTTACACTACGTTTTGCCTCTGGTAGGTTTTGCCTCCCTAGCAAAAATGGTATGTTTTGCCTCCGGTACGTTTTGGCAATGTTACGTTTTTTGAATGATTTTGAGCATGTGTTTGAATGTTTTTGAGGTCAAAAGACTCCGAAAAATTTTGAAATCGAAAAACCTTCGAATTCGGGTCCGGGGTTCGAAATTGACCGAGATTTAAGTTTTTGATGAGTTGGCAAAATGTAACATTCTGCTGAGGAAGCAAAACGTCCATTTTTGCTGGGGAGGCAAAACGTACCATTTTTGCTGGGGAGGCAAAACGTACCATTTTTGCTGGGGAGGCAAAATGTACCGGAGGCAAAACGTACGGACACCCAAATCGGCGATTCCCCATTTTAAGTAAAGTTTTTTGGTTGAATTCTTTTTATGTTTTAAATCTTTTAAATCAAAGCTTCAATCGAATGAAGGAAAAGACTAAAGAATCAGGAGAGTCTGCCGATTTTCCGTTATCTTTTGTATAATTTTTAACTCAATATTATGTGTTGTTTTGAACAAATAAAAACACTGGTTTGCTTTTTTGTAATGATTGGGCTGGGATATCGGACATTTTGATACTAAGCCAAAATCGGACATTTCGATACTAAGCCAAAATCGGACATTTCGATACTAAGCCAAAATCGGACATTTCGATACTAAGCCAAAATTGGACATTTCGATACTAAGCCAAAATCGGACATTTCGATACTAAGCCAAAATTGGACATTTTGATACTAAGCCAAAATCGGACATTTTGATACTAAGCCAAAATCGGACATTTCGATACTAAGCCAAAATCGGACATTTCGATACTAAGCCAAAATCGGACATTTCGATAGTAAGCCAAAACCGGACATTTCGATACTAAGCCAAAATCGGACATTTCGATACTAAGCCAAAATTGGACATTTCGATACTAAGCCAAAATCGGACATTTCGATACTAAGCCAAAATCGGACATTTCGAATCAGTTCTTCTAACAATCTCAATTTAGTTCTTGAAAAAATATGGCGGAATTAAAAAATTAGTCAAATCAAAAAAAAGGTTGTATTTGAAACTTTGAAAAATGTTCGAATTCGCGTTCGGGGGTCGAAATTCGCAAAACCCAAGCTCTGATTCGTGCCCTACGTTTATATGTACCCTAGAAAACATGCATTTAAACTTATAAACACCTAAGTTTTAGCATTTTTTTCAGTCGGGACCTCAATTCTTCATGATTGCCGCAAATTTTTCCCAGAACTTAAATTAAGATTGGGCAGGATGACATTTCGCCCACGCGACATTTCGCCCACCGACATTTCGCCCACGCGACATTTCGCCCACTAACCCAAAAAACGACATTTCGCCCACTAAGCAAAAAACGACACTTCGCCCACGCGACATTTCGCCCACTAGCCAAAAATACGACATTTCGCCCACTAGCAAAAAATACGACATTTCGCCCACTACCAAAAAATACGACATTTCGCCCACTACCAAAAAATACGACATTTCGCCCACTACCAAAAAATACGACATTTCGCCCACTACCAAAAAATACGACATTTCGCCCACTACCAAAAAATACGACATTTCGCCCACGTATCTCACCCACCGGGCCCCCTCCCATTCACAAAATCGCAAAACTTTAGCTTAGCTAAGCTTCATTTCGACAAGAGCTTTCGAATGGGTTTTAATTTGTTTGAATCGGGTAAGCTTGAAGCCACGGTAGCCAATTGATTTTAGAAGTATGTATTTATGTAATTATGCTAATCGATGAACTTTATCGACGAAACTACTTATTTTGCTTAGTGGGCGAAATGTCGCGTGGGCGAAATGTCGTATTTTTTGGTAATGGGCGAAATGTCGTATTTTGGGTTAGTGGGCGAAATGTCGCGTGGGCGAAATGTCGGCGCCCCTAAGATTGTTACAAATCTGATTTTATACAGTGGTCGCCAAAAGTAAAGCGACAAAATTTAAAAAACAAAAAATCAATTTTCTGTGTGGCCAAGAATCCAAACAAAAATTCATGCGTGCATAACTATCGATACTGATCAAAAAAGCTAATTGGACCAAGTTGCTACAACACCTCCTTCATGGAGATCCGAAGACCCCGAAATACACTGAAAATCGGGCTTATTTTACGGGAAAAATTTCCGAGGGATTGGAAAAATTTTCTGATAAAAATCAATTAGAGGGATGAATAGCCCACGCAATTCTCTACACAACCCATTCTTGCTTGAATGGCCGTTTTTATTTACTTAAATATTGAAAAAGTCTTAAAAATTTCTTTAATGATTTTCGGACATTAATTACTTCTCTGAATATCGGAAATAAAAAGCGCGTTTAACAAAAAAAAATTTTTTGTCGCTTTACTTTTGGCGACCACTGTATGTATTTAAAAAATTTGAGTTGGTAGATAAAACAAAATTAATTATTATCGGCGAGTCAACCGTCGGCGAGTCGAACCGTCGGCGAGTCAAACCGTCGGCGAGTCAACCGTCGGCGAGTCAAACCGTCGGCGAGTCAACCGTCGGCGAGTCAAACCGTCGGCGAGTCAACCGTCGGCGAGTCAAACCGTCGGCGAGTCAACCGTCGGCGAGTCAAACCGTCGGCGAGTCAACCGTCGGCGAGTTGACCATCGGCGAGTCGGCGTCGGCGAGTTGAACTGCTCCCGCTGGCCGCCGTGTGTGAGTGTGCGGTATTTGGCCAGCATTTCCCACATTACTAGCTAACTTTTTGAAAGCCTGTTTTTTACAAAATGGACAACTGAATCCCCACTGAAATGGACGATTCAGCCTAGTTTATAACTTGCTTCAAAGTGGTTTCTGCAAATCGTGCGTTAGGCTTAAACTGGAGTCGATTGATATACATATAATTTGCCCATTTTGGGGAATTACCCATAGGGTTTCTTATGCGAAAAATTCGGAAGAAAGAGAAAAAAAGTTATTTTTAATTAATTTCAAAAAATGCGGGGCACCAACTTTACTATACCATTTCGCATATAACAAACAATATTTATCATCACGATTTAAAGAGCACAAAGTGCGGATGAACCCAAAAGAAAGAGGGTTACTTTCTAATCGCCAATTCTTTTGTCCATTTTCCTATACATATGATTCGCACGAAATTGTTATTTTAAAAACATAAAGTCATTTATCTTCAGACTCCTTTAGGTGCTGTGATTTATTTGTCTCATTCGCAATTAAGAAACGATTTTATCGACGTGCCATGAAAAGTCCGGTCATTAACAAATTCTCAAATTACACTCCATCAGCAAAGCGCCCTTTGGCTTCCAAATTGTCCGTTCAGCGAAATGCCGTTTTTGACCTTTTAAAACAGGTCCAATTTACTGTTTTTAAATAGTTTCTGGCCAAGTTTTTAGTTGGCCATTGACAATTATGTGTATTTTCGACAAAACAACAGCTCATCCGTCTACGGCAATCGCGTGTCCGAGTGTTGTGATGAACTTTCCGCTTCAGTCGATCTCATTCGAGGTTGGATTAGGATTTAATGGGCATAAGAATAACATATTTTTTTTTAATCAAAATCAATCAAAAATTCTCCATCACCTAAATTCTCTCTTTCAGATATCATTCGTAAGCTTCAAGTGGCTTCTCAGAAATGCGATTATGACGAAGACACTCCAGGGAATGGATTTCGGTAGAATGCACCTTTTATATTTTATGGATTTTTGCTCTTAGTTCTTTGGTGTGCATCACCGACATTGTCCTGCTTCATCTTGTTTCCGTTCTTCGGATTTGTTCCGAAAGCCGTGGAGTTATGATGTTTCGTTTGGCACACCACTGCAAGGAAATAGAGGCTTATTCAGCGATTTTACGCTTTCTAGTCTTGGCATATCAGCAGGTAAAAAAGCAATTATAAAATTTTTGGCGACTTTGTTCCTGGAATTGTGTTATTTCCCCTCAACTTACTATATTTTACGACTTTTCTACAGGTCGTTCTGATGCTGAATCGATTGGATGGCGACTCGTTGTTTCCCCCGCTAGAAGGCGATTATCAGCAGTACAACATCCTTTTCAAGGGCATCGAGAGTCTCGATGGTTCTTGCTTTTACGGGAGACCTCTCGGATTTCAGGTGATTTCAGATTTTGAGCAATTTTGTTATTTTAAAAATTAAGTTTTTTCCTTCTGTTACTCGAATATTCCGTGTCATTGGACTTGTGTTGGCAACGTACAGTCTTTCTTGGGAAAATGGGTCAGCCGCCCTGTCGTCCTTAATCAATTCGGGCCGTATGTTGCTAAATCCCGAACAGAGAGCAAAACGAATCATCAAAGTAATTCTTACAGTCAAATAGCCGAAACGCACCACAAAATGTTTAGGTCACACGGGAGGCGGACATTAACTTTTGTCGTGGTTTCTGGAACCTTTCGGAGCTGCCGACGGCAAAACTTTTTTGTCCGACCATGTCAATTTGCGAAGTTTGCGAGATCAAACCAATGGGGCCATTGCCTCTTGAAACTGTTGACGGCGGACTCATTCACATTCCGGAACCTTCCGCTCACACCGGAGTTCGTCCGGTTTCCATCAAAATCCTTTCTTTTTCGCATCGCATTGGAATTGTAAGTGGGTTTATTACTGAACATAATGTTATTGTACATAATTGCAGAGCCCGCCGAACGTATTGAACTGTCTGCCGCTCTCGCCCTTTTTGGTCATTCACTGTCACGGCGGCGGTTACGTCGCAACGTCTTCAAAATCCCACGAGGTCGGAATGTTAAACCGTAAATCCCTTTTCTCAGCGAATTTTGTGTGTTTTGCGCGATTCTTTTTTGGAAAAGGGTGGGGGTTCGGCGGCGACGTGAAAATTTTAAAAGTTTGCTCTTTTGTTAAGAGATTTGCGACCTAAATTTCATGAAATGGATCCATTTTGTGCATTCTTTTTTCAATAAATATAAGCATAAATAAGAAAGATATAAAACTTTTGAACACTTTTAGACGTACCTCAGATCATGGGCCAAGTCCCTGAATTGTCCAATCGTTTCAATTGACTATTCACTTGCACCGGAAAATCCTTTTCCGCGCCCGACTGAGGAGGTTTTGTACGCGTATGCTTGGATCCTCAACAATCCCGAGAAATTTGGTTAGTTTTTAAGAAAAGATTTTACCAAGTCAAATATTGTACTATAAATGCCTAAGGTTGGACGGGAAGTCGTATTTGCATGGTCGGAGATTCGGCGGGTGGAAATCTGATTGTTTCGGTCAATTTGAAACTCGTCGAATTGGGTGTCAAAAGACTTCCGGACGGCCTTATCCCAATTTACACTCCATTTTTGTTTCAAGTGAGTGATTAGTTGGGCCCTAACCTTAGCTTGAATTGACACTTTTCTGCTTGAGTTTTGAAATTAATTTTAATTGTTTTGTAAGAAGGTGCGTGGAAGAAGTGAATAATGAGTTGAATGTGATTGGGGTGAATTTATGCTTTAGTATTTGCCTTCTCCATCGCGAGTTCTCTCCTTTATGGACCCGTTGCTTCACATGGGCGTGGTCATTCGCTGTGCGGCTGGTAAGGGAAGGGAAGGGTTGGTGCGGGACGTTATTGTTTTCGGGGAGGGGGGAGGAATTGTTTCTGTACAACTCTTTCGTTTTTAGCCTATACGGGTTCGTATTCTGACGAAGAACTTGACAAGAACTGCAGTTTCCATATCCAATCCACCACTGCGGGTGGAAACGGCCATCGGTCACTGCAAGACTATGTCGATCAGGTACAGCGGGCACAGCGCGACAACATTTTGGACTTCACAGTACGACGAACAATTATGACCTCGTCTTAAAACATTTTTAGCAAGGATCTCAATCAATCGTTTCACTGATCAATTTGTCACTGTTTAACAAAACACCAATGGACAAGTCGCCAACCGTCGAAGAGAATTCCGTGCCTGTAAAGCGAGAGCGTACCGATGGTTCCGATGTCGAAATGGACGAAGTGCCTTGTTCTGCCAAATTGGAGAGGACTGACCCGAAAGTGCCCGCCTCGCTGACAATGAGTCGGGATGTTGTGGAGAGATTGATGGACGAGGATGGAGCGGAGGAGGAGGAGGAAGTGGCCAATGAGACTATACAAACGGTCCGAGTGAATTCGGATCCATTCCACATTTGTCTTTCTTCCGGCAACTTTGACAGCTGTCTCATTGACTATTTGCAAATGCATCCGATAACAAAAAGGTCGTTTTATTCCCGTTTAAATCAATTGAATTATGTGCAGCTCTGTTCACAACTTTCCCGAGTCGTCTGACACCCAAAAATCTAATGAATGTTCGCGAGTCGATTTCGACGATGTGCCGCCAGCCGAGGACGAAGTGTTCGACGAAATGGTGGCACTTAATAGTCCAAAAAATGGCAGTGATTCTGTGACTGCAACAACATCGGTGCCTAAGTCAGCTACCACCGGCTCTTTCTCCTCCGCTTGTTTTGCTTCCATCGGAAATGCCGTCGATCGTTCACCGATTCATTCGCTAAAGAACGCCGCAGTCGAAGGAGGCGAATTCAGCGAAATGGCCACGTCGGAAAGGTCGTTTCAGCAGCAGAATGGGAATACTTCTGTTACGAGTCGACTCGCTTATTCGAGTGCAGGTTCGAGCTTGGGACGCACTCCGATGTACAGCAAAAAACGACTGTCGGTCAGTTTTGTAGATTGATCAACCGAATTTCTTTTCATTTCTAGAGGAACAAATGCCGCTCACTCAGCCAAAGTCTTGCGGACACCGCCGCTTTGGCAGCCGGCCACGCCATTGACAATCTCAGCGATTGGTTGGACTCGCCAATGGAGCCATTAGGCTATAATGACAAAAAGAAACTCAGCCGGGCGGTCACTTTGTCGCCAAAGAAAGCAGCGAAATTGAATCAGATGGTAACATTTCCATTGTTGGAGTTGTTATTCCTTTCCTTAGGATGCGGAGAACCACCAGTCGCACTTTACCGAATTGCTGAAGTTGAAGTTGCCTCGTGACCACCTCATGTCGCCAATGTATGCGCCAAAGAAGTTGCTGGCCAAAATGCCGCCAATGTGTTTTGTGGTGACTATTTTTGTATTTGGCTTAATTTGTTACTGCGTCCCTTAGGCTTGCCATTTGGACCCCCTTCTCGACGATACGATAGCGTTCGCGAAGCGCGTTCGAGACTCGGGCGGACGGGTTAAAAGCGTAGACCTTTTGGACAATTTGCCACACGGATTCCTTAACTTTGCGCCGATGTCCTCCGACTGTCGCGATGGGGCCAATCTTTGCTGTGAGAGAATTAAGGGCGTTCTTGGCATTTGAGGGCAATCATTGGCATGTCTTTCGTCCGTTTTGTTACATTTTGTACTTACTAAAGGCAATGCTTTTTTGTTTGCTTTTTGACTGACTTTCTGCTGCAGAAAACACTTTTCGATTCTTTCTCAAACGAGGCATTTCAAAACTCACAATCTCATCCGACTTTTAAGACCGACTTTTATGTATTATTGACCAATTATTCACATAATTTCCATTAATTAATCTGCTTGGGCCTGGTGCTCGTCTTTAACCCGGGTTTATTCACTTCAATTTTTACTCTTACTTTGGCAGATTATTAATTATTTCAAAACAAACCAAATAATTTGAAAATGTTTAAATAATAAATTTAAATGATTTTAAAACTTAATTTCTAAATGAAACTAGAAACTTTTATTTTTCGTTTTTATAAAAACTGCCGATTTCTTAAAAACAAAAATCCGTTATGATAAATTTTAAAAAATTTTAAAAATTATTGATTTAATTTAACCACTAATTTATCGATAATAAACCGTTAACCCTAACCCGGGTTTAGCACTTAACCCGGAGACGAGCATCAGGCCCCTAACGATGCGCATGCATCTGGCAATTATTTGCCTTTTCCACCAAATGTATTATTTTACTGACCGGCACTTTTAATAAAAGTTCTATGCCCTTAAATAATCAGAATTTGGAGCATAAAAAGCACAAATTAGAGGAGACAAATGTTGATTTTACCACCTTTTTACTGGGGCCTATTTCAATTTCCGTCGTATCTCCGATGCGACGCCTGTCATGTGCATTTCTGTTTCAATTAAAACTCATGGAAAAGGGACAATTCTGTATTAATGTTGGGCTAATGGGAGGGGGGAGGGGCTTTGGGATTAGTGAGACAAATGCCATCGCAAATCCGAATCTGATAGTTTCAGTCAGGCTGGCATCAAATGTGCCGGGATGGAAAGATAAAAGCTATTTAATGGATGGAGGGGGGATTAACGTTGGTGTCGAGGAAGTGGGCGGGGGTGGGGGGGGGTGGGTGGGTGAATGCCATTCCAACGACGTTACTTCGGAGTGGGGAAGATTGCCCGTGAATAGGAAGAGGTGAATCGGAAGTTGCTTCTGCCGATGAGTCGGAAGCCTTCCGTTCTTCTTTAGTTCCATGCTCTTCTCGTCCGCAGCTTCCACAAACTTCTGCCAATCCTCCGTTCCCGTCGAAGGCAAGCAGTACATTGTTTGCTCTTACAAATTCGGGCCCTATTTCAGGGGTCAGCTTCTTCTGCCCTCCTCCTCCCCATTCTCTTCTCCTTCCGCCCCCTCCCGCCCCCAAAATTCACTTATTGGCCCCTCTGACGGCAAATTCATTCGCCGGAAATTTTGTCGGCAGCATCGAAAGCCAAATTTTTGATGGAGAAGGGCAAAGTCCGTCCGTTTTCGTATTTAAATGTCAGAGGAAAAGCTTTAGCAAATTTTGGCATTGGATCAGAGCATTTACAACGGCAAAAACGGCAGAGGGAATCTCACAGAAATGCCTTTTTGCTATTGGCAAAGACTCCGCAACAAAGTGAGCCGAAGAATGGAAAAAAGAGAGGGAGTCGGACGGTGAAATTGGCAAATCGAACGATTTTGATACTACACGAAACCAAAGGCTTCATATTGTTTATTCGCCAGGTAATGGACAGATTCAGCTGTGGCAGTTCCTTCTCGAACTGCTCTCAACCGACGACCACTGTTCGTGCATTGCCTGGGAGGGCACAAAAGGTGCCAAATCTGGGTGAAGAAAGTTCAGTTTACCGTTCAAAACAACACAAAAGGGGAAGAAGCTTAATTACTTTTTGTAGGATCAGCAGTAAAATATATTTTATGGAATTACTATAAATTGGGAACTGGCCATTTGAGGAGAGTTCAAGCTGGTGAATCCGGATGAGGTGGCCAGGAAGTGGGGACTACGCAAAAGGTGGGAAATGCGGGGGGGGGGAGGGGGGGGGGATTTGGGAATTAGAAGGTTATGTGTTATTGTCGGCTTCGCTGTAGTCTCGACATATATTCAATCGGGAAAGAGTTTATCTTCAGTCTCAGCCCATTCAGCAAGCCGAACATGAACTACGACAAATTGAGCCGTGCTTTACGTTATTACTACGACAAACAGTTCATGAGTAAAGTAAACGGCAAAAGGTACACTTACAAATTCGACTTCGACGCTTTGGGAAAGGCGTGCGAAGCGGCGGTGGCGGAAACGGCACAGCCATGGGAAGTCGCTGGGCGCGCAAAAGGATGGGCAGAGGCAGAAACATCGGCGGAAGTCGGAGAAGAAATGCCGTCGATGGGAGGAGGCCAATGGGCTGCAGGTAAAGCCGGTGAGTGCGCAAAAGCTCTCAGTCAAATGAGTCATGTCCCTCCGCGCAGTGTGCCCTTCCCCTTCCCCCCAACAACAGCACCAGCAGTTCGTCCTCGCAGCCACACTAAAACCCATGGAACCGCCCCAACATCGTCTTCCTCCTCAACCGACCCGCTTCCCAGTGCCAAATCGTCCTGCCGTTCTTTTCAAGTCCAATTCGACCTGCTCCCCGTCGTGGCCCTCCCTTGCCCAACCCAAGCTCACTCAAACGACCTTGCCCCTCCTCAACTTCTCGTTCCCTCCTCACACTTGGACAATTTGAATTGTTTTTCCAATGTCTTTTACTTTTTCCACCATTAAAAATAAATAATTTAAACATTTTTACTGCCCTCTCTTTGCCCGGATAGTCTTCGGAAAAATGAACGCCTTGGGCCTATTTCAATTTCCGTCGTATCTTCGATAAGATGTCATATCGTGTAAAAAAACTTCTAATTCATCGTTTTCACGACATCGCAACGTATTTACGATCATCGTGCATACGATGAGGGGAAAATCGTAAATATTCATTTTCAACGATACGACATCGCAAATTAGTAAGATGTCATGAATTACAGTAATTTAAAGGAATGGTTAATAATAAATTTTGCTTTAACGCCAATAAAATGATTTATTAGAAATTAATAGTTGAATTCATTCTTTTTGGATGATTTTTAAAACCAAATTTTTTTTTGCAAAATTTGGAATTTTTGAAAAATGTTTGAAGGTCCGGGGTCCGAAATTGGTCGAAATGGAGGTCAGATTCGAATTCTACGCTCCCGAGTACCACTAGAAACACATTTTAATTGACTTTTAAATTTTTTATCTTTTTCAAAAAATAGGGGGAACAAACTTTAGTTTGTTTAGATTAATCTATTAAAAGGTAGTGCGAAACTTGCGGCCCAAATTTTGCGGCCCGAAACTTGCGGCCCGAATTTTGCGGCCCGAATTTTGCGGCCCGAATTTTGCGGCCCGAATTTTGCGGCCCCGAAACTTGCGGCCCAAATTTTGCGGCCCCGAAACTTGCGGCCCGAATTTTGCGGCCCCGAAACTTGCGGCCCAAATTTTGCGGCCCGAAACTTGCGGCCCAAATTTTGCGGCCCGAAACTTGCGGCCCGAATTTTGCGGCCCGAATTTTGCGGCCCCGAAACTTGCGGCCCAAATTTTGCGGCCCCGAAACTTGCGGCCCGAATTTTGCGGCCCCGAAACTTGCGGCCCAAATTTTGCGGCCCGAAACTTGCGGCCCAAATTTTGCGGCCCGAAACTTGCGGCCCGAATTTTGCGGCCCAAATTTTGCGGCCCGAAACTTGCGGCCCAAATTTTGCGGCCCGTAACTTGCGGCCCGAATTTTGCGGCCCAAATTTTGCGGCCCGAAACTTGCGGCCCGAATTTTGCGGCCACGACTTGCGGCCCGAATTTTGCGGCCCCGACTTGCGGCCCGAATTTTGCGGCCCCGAAACTTGCGGCCCCGAAACTTGCGGCCCGAATTTTGCGGCCCCGAAACTTGCGGCCCGAATTTTGCGGCCCCGAAACTTGCGGCCCCGAAACTTGCGGCCCAAATTTTGCGGCCCGAAACTTGCGGCCCGAATTTTGCGGCCCCGAAACTTGCGGCCCAAATTTTGCGGCCCCGAAACTTGCGGCCCAAATTTTGCGGCCCCGAAACTTGCGGCCCGAATTTTGCGGCCCCGAAACTTGCGGCCCAAATTTTGCGGCCCGAAACTTGCGGCCCAAATTTTGCGGCCCGAAACTTGCGGCCCGAATTTTGCGGCCCAAATTTTGCGGCCCGAAACTTGCGGCCCAAATTTTGCGGCCCGAAACTTGCGGCCCGAATTTTGCGGCCCAAATTTTGCGGCCCGAAACTTGCGGCCCGAATTTTGCGGCCACGACTTGCGGCCCGAATTTTGCGGCCCCGACTTGCGGCCCGAATTTTGCGGCCCCGAAACTTGCGGCCCCGAAACTTGCGGCCCGAATTTTGCGGCCCCGAAACTTGCGGCCCGAATTTTGCGGCCCCGAAACTTGCGGCCCCGAAACTTGCGGCCCAAATTTTGCGGCCCGAAACTTGCGGCCCGAATTTTGCGGCCCCGAAACTTGCGGCCCAAATTTTGCGGCCCGAAACTTGCGGCCCAAATTTTGCGGCCCGAAACTTGCGGCCCAAATTTTGCGGCCCGAAACTTGCGGCCCGAATTTTGCGGCCCAAATTTTGCGGCCCGAAACTTGCGGCCCGAATTTTGCGGCCACGACTTGCGGCCCGAATTTTGCGGCCCCGAAACTTGCGGCCCCGAATTTTGCGGCCCGAATTTTGCGGCCCGAATTTTGCGGCCCCGACTTGCGGCCCGAATTTTGCGGCCCCGAAACTTGCGGCCCCGAAACTTGCGGCCCGAAACTTGCGGCCCCGAATTTTGCGGCCCGAATTTTGCGGCCCGAATTTTGCGGCCCGAATTTTGCGGCCCGAAACTTGCGGCCCGAAACTTGCGGCCCGAATTTTGCGGCCCGAATTTTGCGGCCCGAATTTTGCGGCCCGAATTTTGCGGCCCAAATTTTGCGGCCCCGAAACTTGCGGCCCGAAACTTGCGGCCCGAATTTTGCGGCCCGAATTTTGCGGCCTGAATTTTGCGGCCCCGAAACTTGCGGCCCGAATTTTGCGGCCCCGAAACTTGCGGCCCGAATTTTGCGGCCCGAATTTTGCTGCCCTAATTAAAACAACAAAAAAAACAAAAAATGACAAAATAACTTTTAATCTTGGTAATTTATTACACCATTTTGTCATAAAAATGCAAGTAAAAGTTAATAGCTCATACTATCTGGATTAGTCGTCCCACTGATCAAAATTGTTCCAGCGAGTCGGTATTGTACCGCCCGCAAACGCGTGATTAATCTGATCGTCGTTTGGATTTACATTCCGATCAAAAGTCTCGACCAGATTTTTCAATGCTAAATCATTGTTTATGTTTTTTTTGGCTCGTGGCCTAGTCGAAACGCCCCGTGTCGGGCCTAATTCGTAAACACAAATTCTATCCTGCATGAAGCGTTCCCCATCTTTCAGAACAATAATTAACCTAATTAAGATATAGTTCAAGAAAAACACTGATTATCAAGTGAAACCTTGAAAGTAAGGGTTTGGGGGTGGAAAATGGTTTCTACGCGCTTTATGATATCCTTCATCTCATTGTTTGTCCTTGCATGATTAGAAAGGACAGAGTCATGATCGTCCCAGTTAAAAAATAATTTATCAAACTATTATTTTCTTTTATTTTTCTCGATGCCGCCAAAAATTGTGTGAAAAGTTGATTTTGTCATTGATTTTTTTTGCTTTAATTAGGGCCGCATATTTCGGGTCGCAGAATTCGGGCCGCAAGTTTCGGCTATCCATTTAAAAAATGGAGAGGAATTGATGCACGATTTTTATACCATTGAAAAGAGGAGAGTTCTTTCTATAAGATTCTTTTTTTTTCATAATTTTTACTAATTAAATATATATTTTTTTAAATAGCAAAAATCGCTTTAATGGTGGTGTAGTGGCGGTGGAAGGGGCAGTTGAGGGACGTTTAGCCCGACTTTGTAAAATGATTTTTTCCGACTTTCTATTAACATTTAATAAAATGCAGAAAAATCAGCGCTATTTTTCATTCCATAATATTCTTATGTTTTTGAAAGTTAAAGTCAATTTTTCAAAAAAAAATTTTAACAAAAAAATTGATAACAATTTGTTGAATAGAGATTTTCAAAAAAGGCTAATTAGATAATTTTCACAAAAATTTCCCAGTTGACAGAACATTAACAAAACAAATTTAATTTTCATAACAACGACCGAATTACACTGACTGATGGCTCCGTTCCGCAGCCGACGGCTTGATGAATAAAAAGCAATTTCATTCGAAAACAAAATAATTTCGCATAGCCGGAGGGGCTCCGGAGAAGAATCTGGCGCAATTCTGCCCCCGGGGGAGGTCTTTCCGTCCCTCGTTCAGCAAAGAACGATGCTTTCTGCCATTCCACGGCTTTCGTCCTCGTCCCCTCGGGCGTTGTCTCCCTTTTTCGCGCCCAGCAAAAGTGTCTTCTCCTTCCGCCTTTTTTTCACTTTTTTCTTGTTTTGGTCCGCCGATTGAAGACATTGGGCCGGCGAACATCGCTCGTCCCAACTGGAGGAGAAAATTGAGGGGGACGAAATGTTGGCATTGGCATGGACAACACTATGGGCATGGGCATCCAGTTGTTGGTGAACGGAATGGTGCAGGGAGGTGGAGTGGGACAAGAAGCTCTGTCCGCTCATGCTCTGGTTCATCCTTGCCCTGAAAAAGACGGCTCCAGCAGATCCCCCGCAACAATGGAATTTCCAGAAATTACCGAAGCTTCGTCTCGTGCCAAATGTAGAAGCGAAGATAAATGGCACGGAAGCAGAGAAGGGCAGCCAAACAGAAACAAAAAGCCAACAGAACGCCAATCGTTGTCGGGCTGAGCGATGTCCAGAACCCGAGCTGTTCCTCCGTTTGCACGTCAACGCAACTTTCGAAGACGGAAGAGAATCTCCCAACGGAGTGGGGCACAAAGGAGACGAGTCGGTACACCAGACAAAATGTGTAATTCTAAAGATGCAAAAAATGACACAAAACCGGAAAGTACCGGCACAGACAGTGAGGGGACGGAGACGGACGACGTTGTAACTGTGCCAGGGGTTGTGCAACGACAGTTGAATTACCCTTCCCAACTGCTGGGAGACGGCATCGCGCACTTGCAAGCACAGCTGGACTCGTTCAACGGCTCGTATCAAAAAGAGCGGAAGGGATTGGCTAATTTGGAAGGTTTGAGGATATACCTTCAGAGAGTCGTTCCAGACCAACGCCACGTAATGTGAGCCAACTTCGATGGCACTAAGTTGAATGACGGGCTTCTCAACGTCCAACCGAAGCACAACTTCAGCGCCGTTCACATGACAGATGTAATTGCCGGTATCCTCAACAGAAAAAGACGATCGATGTCCCCCCCCCCCTCTCAACTCACCTCGGAGATCAACACTTCAAAACGAATATGTTCCCCGTTGATTTGGATCCTGGACTTCGGCTGCGGCATTTGTGCCTCGCCCGAAGTCGCCGGCACCAATGGACGTCGACGCTGAAAGTGCTCCTCCAAAGGGAATAAAACGTTTTTTGAGAGTTTCGTGCTGAGAAGGCCATGGACCTGTAGCTGAAGCAGCGATGGATGGAGTCCGCCAAGAAAGGGCGAATCGACAGCCGAAGTAGTCAGCATCGACACCGGACTGTTCATTCCGCGCCGTTGAAGTTCGGGTTGACCAGTGAACGGCGGCGCCTTTGGTGATTGGCTAAACGACGGAGCCCCGATCAGCTGAAAGAAGCCACGGGCGATGATTAGTGATCTTTTCGCTTACATCGCCAGAAGATGCGTTCATTCTGTCACCATTTTTGCCGCTGTTTTTCGTTCCATCGGCTCCCTCCTCCTCTCCGATCAGATCGGTGCCATTGGGCAAAGTCCATCGAACCTCGGCCCTCCCAAAAGCGTCCGACCTCGACGCACAGTACAGCGAAAAAAAGTCGCCCACTTTGGCTCTCAATTCTCTGCCCATAGGCACAATTGGCTCGCGCGGACATTCGCCCAACTTTTGGCGAATATTTTGTCCATTTTTAACCGTTTTGGCCAGCGAAATTTGTTGTTGCTGCCCGTCCGATAACAGTCGAATGCAAATCGCCTCGTGAAGATCAACCAATTTGGAAGAAACGTTAAACAGCCACGGAGCAATGCAACCGCAGAGGAAAGGGTTGGAACGGAGGTGGAGACGGACGGGCTGCTGCAAGAGGCGGTGGGAGAGGACGGCGAGAGAGTTGTTGGAGAAGTCCACCCTGCAACCGGAGTGGGACCGGGTTGATGCCTTTGAGAAGCCTTTTCGAGGGATTTGGGCTTTGGAGGTTGAGATTTGATCGATGCCTTTGAGAACCCTTTTCGAGGGATTTGGGCTTTGGAAGTTGAGATTTGATCGGGGGATTTATTGGATTTGAACGGATTTGTCCATGACCGACTCGAAAAGGAGCGAATTGTTCTGGAAGGCGCCCGGGGACACAAATTGGAGCCGCGGGTTGTTGGCCATTTGGAGGAATTGCAAATTCGGCAGAGCGGCGAAGGCCCTCCGTTCGACCAACCGAAGGCGGGGACAGTCGCAAATTTGGAGAGTCTTTGGGAGAAAGCGATGAATTGGACTCGGAATGGGTCAAAATGCCTGAAGCATTGGCTGGGACAACTCCCCTTCCGCCACTTTCTCAATGGCATTTCCGCTAAAGTTTAGCACTCTCAAGGCCACAAATTGGCGGATGTCCGGGGGAATGGCGGAGAAGTTGTTCCAAGACAGATCCAGAGACTCCAACTAAAGCTGGTACAAAAAATTCATAATTTAAAACATCATTTTTGCCTGGAAAAAAGGAGAAAATGAGTCGTAGTCGAATTTTTGGAGTCTATTATGAGACAAATTCAGAAAACGAAGGCGCTGGGCAGCGAAGAAGGACGAACTCTGAAATGATGGGGAGGTGATCAGTAAACTTTGGGATGGAATCAGAGCTGGGCAAAACTGGTTGATTACTCGAAACAAAAAATTTTTCGATTTTATTTCAATTTTGAATCCAATCCGGTGATTAGAGAATAAAAATAATACATGCCCAAGAAAGCTGATCACTGACTGATCAGTAGTGAATGGAAGGGAATGGGGAGGAAGAAAGGACCTGAGCCGCGGACAATTTGTTATGGCTGAGGTCGAACTCCTCAATAGCCGGGCTGTAGCGGAGAATATGTTCGCTGATTGTCTGAAAAGCGCCGAATGTTTGTTTAAGCGCAAGTGAAAATGAAAAGTGCCAAAAGGTAATTGTTGTCCAAGAAAAGGCGCCTTAGGCGAAACAGTCGAAAGGCTTCCCATTCCACGCCGACGATGCGATTTGAACTCAGCCGAATTTCTTCAGCGTTTGGGAAGGCCCCGAAGGCGTTCCGTGAAATACTCTGAGGAAAAAAAACAAATTAATACTAACAAATTAATGACAATTTCAATTTTAATTTACCGTAATCAAATTTTGACTGAGATCGAGAAAAAGCAGCGCGGGAAAGGCGGGCATTAAATGGGAAGGATTTCGACGGTCGGGCGAAGAGATGCTAAAAAGTTTCAATGGGAATAATTTCAAAATGCTTTAATGGCTTAGGCCCTCGACCTTCTGAAAATTGCTGGATTGACTTTCCGGCCCAAAACCCGATCAAATCCCCCGCTGGGCTTGGATTCTGACTCACAAAAAGCCAGGTCTGCAGAAAGCCATAAAAATTTGCATGAAATTGCATGAACCGTCTAACGACGTTAACTTCATGCTGCATTTTTCAATATTTTTGCAAATTTTTCAAAAATGAAATGAGCGTTCGCACCCTTTTGCCATTGTCTCCAATTTGTCGAGTTGATTTCCACGCAAATTCAGCCACAATAGCCGTTCCATTGGGGGTAAAATGTCCAAGTCCAATTGGCTCTGGACAATGCTCAAATTGAGAAGCCCCGAAGCGAACTGCTGACTGGAGGGAGTGCCGCCGGCAAACGAAAATAATAATTGAGAAATATTGGAGACGATAAAAACGGTGCCTGAGGCAAAGAGATGGCGCACCTCTGCGCGGCTCAAATTACTGCAGGCGAGGGAAGAGCCATCTGATCAGTGAGTGAGTGATCAGTCAGATTAACTGATAAATAAGACCACCTTGGGAGCATTGGCACTTGAGAGGACAGATGCGAATTTGTTGTTGAAATTGGCTGGGGAGAGGAGAGGGAGTGGAGGAGAGGGCAACGGGGAGGGGAAGACGAGCAAAGTTAAGCAGTAAAAGGAGCAGCACCGGCAATGGCATCGGTGAACTGGAGGATGGCGTCAATGTCAACGATTTATGGCATTTTGAAGAGAAAAAAATAAGGGAAAAGTGTTGGAAAGCGATTGTCGGGATGGACATAATTGGCAAAGTGCTGCTAAAAGATTTGAATTTGAGGCTGCTTACAAATTAGCGAAAGATCGTTAGAATAAACTTTGAAAAATGCACAGAAATTGTTTCGAGCAGAGAAATAAATTTTGAGATATTTGAGGAGAAATATAAAAAAATTGACAAATGAGTGAAAAAAATAGTGAAACGACTTTTGAGTAACAAAAGCCGGATATATAATGAAAGGCCGCCAACAGCGAGCATTTTATTGGGATGGTTTAAAACAGTTTTTGAACCGGTCAAATTTTGAAAAACCATAGGGGGGCCCCTTTTGGTAAAAATTTGTGGGAAAATATTTTTATTCTAAAAATAGTCAGAAAATATAAATGTTCGTCCCAATAACATTTTTGATTGCTTTATCGGTTTCAACACTTAAGAAACCCTATAATTCATTTTGGGCAAATTCTGATCTAGCCGCTCAGATGCAATTTTTTCAAAAATTATTATCAAACTTTATTTACAATAACGATAATTTATCGAAATAAAGCCAACTTAAGAATTAATTTTAACTCTTCGATTAATGCATAAAAAATCCAATAGAATTTAACTTTGGCATTGTTTGACGGATGAAAGTATTATGTGCTGTGAGAAGTGTGGGAACGGAGCTTTTTGGCCAGTCCCTCCACCCTTCGCCCCCCCCCCCCCCCCAGAGAGGGGCATTTAACAGAATTTGAGGAGTTTAGAAATATTTCGATTTTATTCCGATTGGACCGCATCCAATCAAATTTTAACACTAACCCCCCGTAAAAGATTAGTTATTGTGAAAACTTTTGGGGGTGGGCATAAAAACATTTGTCGCCGTTTTTGTTGAATGAAAGATGAAATGGCGGGGGGGGCATCGGAGGGAGGCGAGTGACCACAATTCTTTCAGCAATTTTGGCCTACCTTTTCGCCTTTTCTCGACGAAAAACCGCACCGCAGCAGCAGAAGCAGGTGTCAACGTCAATTTTTAGTGATATTAGCTGCGGTTACGAAAGCATAAAGTTTTTGGGGGGGGGGGGGAGGGGAGACATCGGTTGGGATAGAAATACAAGGATCAAAAGGATGCCATTGACCTATCTATGAATCCTTTTCAGAAATTGTTGTGATGTGGCCAATCTGTTTCGGGGGGTGAGAAGTGAGACGAGGCAAATTTAGCTTTTGATGAAGAAGCCAAAAGGGCGGAGAATGTTGGAGTGGGCGGGGGGGGGGGAGATTATGCGCTCGCAGAGAAAGGCAAATTGGATTCCCCCCCCCCTCCCACCCCCGGCCCCCCGTCCCCCCCCCCCCCGCGGCCGTTTTCACCCTGCCGAGGCAAATTGCGTTAACTTTGCTCCCCGAAAACACCCCCAGGCGACCCCCCCCCCTCCCTCCCCGACTACCCTGGGACAATCAACGGCCAATTGTTCGTTTTGAGCAAAGAGATTAGATGGCCAGTCAGCAGCGGAAGTGGGGGAGGGGGTGAGGCAAACGGCAGAGGAATGGCCTTAAGTGTGCCATGATGAGGCCAAATGGACGAACAAATTGAGGGGCTGACACAAATTTGTCAATTTTGGCGCAAAGATTGGCCTAATGACGGAGGGATTGGTAATTAGGCTGCGATGATTGATTGGTTGAGACTGATAAACAAACAAAACAAAATAAAACATCGAAAGGCAATTAAAGCTTCTTTTTGCTGTGTCGGTCATTCGGCTTGCTATGACGCGGAGTTGGCAGAGGAGCAACAATTCCCCCGACGGCGACAATATTTAATAATCACCTCAGGCAAACAATCAATAGGAAATGGCTTGTTTTGTCGATGTTGTTGAAGGACGGCACGATCAAAGGAGCAAAAGCGAAAGGGGTGAGTTGAGTCCCATGCTTCTGCAGAACAGCATGGTTCGTTCTCGACCCCCCCCCCCTCGCCCTTCACTTGTTTATTATCTTCTTCCCAATCAATTGCATCCGATTTTTAGTGGACAGAGTCCCCACTGAAAAAGACACATCAGTCCGAGCTCATAATTTGCATCAAAGGGGGGTTATCGGATGTTAATGGTGTGAAATTGCGCGAAGATAACGAAACTGGTCAAATAAATATTAATACGAATTTTTATTATTCGGAATTTTATGATGAAAGTTGGAAAGAGAAGCGAAGATTGCCATGGAAGACACTGCCCCCCCCCTAATTTAGTGTTGAGAAGCGACAAGTGGCGGGCGACGGTAGATGCATAAACATCGAAGCATTTATGTCTTATCCATATGATGTGCATCAACAAAAACGTGCAAAATTAAAAAGATAATGGAATATTTTAAAAGAAATTTTAATATTTTCCTTTTTTTACAATCCTTAATGATAAATCTTCAAAAAATAAAATTCATTTGCGCAGCACATGAACGACGATTTCATGTCAGAAAGCATTTTTTGTCAAAGCTTTCTGGTGAACGAATCAATTCAACAAAAATTAGCAATTGCGTGGAAAGATTGTATCGATTGGACGCATTTTTATGGGGAAAATGGGGGGGGGGGATAACTTTTACAGCTTACAAATTGAGTTATTTCTATTTCGTGTCTTTGACACTTTGTGGTGCAGCGAAACAAACAAACATAAACTAGTGGAGTGCTGTACAACGCTTTTTTGTGCTGCTAAAGCGCTAACGCGCTTGTAGAGCTTCGCTACCTAGTTCCGGGTTAGGGGCGTGCAGTTTTAAACTGTTGATTGATCAGGTACAACGGTTTGGGGTACGGGGATGGCAGTTTTGAACAGTTTATTGACCAGGTACAACGGTTCGGGGTGAGGGGTGTGCAGTTTTAGTTGATTGATCAGGTACAACGGTTTGGGGTACGGGGATGGCAGTTTTGAACTGTTGATTGTTGCGTCGCAACGACATAACCCCTGACAAATTGCGTCGCAACGAAATAACCCCTGACAAATTGCGTCGCAACGAAATAACCCATGACAAATTGCGTCGCAACGAAATAACCCATGACAAATTGCGTCGCAACGAAATACCCCATGACAAATTGCGTTGCAACGAAATAACCCATGACAAATTGCGTCGTAACGAAATAACCCCTGATAAATTGCGTCGCAACGAAATAACCCATGACAAATTGCGTCGTAACGAAATAACCCCTGATAAATTGCGTCGCAACGAAATAACCCATGACAAATTGCGTCGTAACGAAATAACCCCTGATAAATTGCGTTGCAACGAAATAACCCATGACAAATTGCGTCGTAACGAAATAACCCCTGATAAATTGCGTCGCAACGAAATAACCCATGACAAATTGCGTCGCAACGAAATAACCCATGACAAATTGCGTTGCAACGAAATAACCCATGACAAATTGCGTCGTAACGAAATAACCCCTGATAAATTGCGTCGCAACGAAATAACCCATGACAAATTGCGTCGTAACGAAATAACCCCTGATAAATTGCGTCGCAACGAAATAACCCATGACAAATTGCGTCGTAACGAAATAACCCCTGATAAATTGCGTCGCAACGACGTAACCCCTGACAAATTGCGTCGCAACGACGTAACCCCTGACAATTGCGTCGCAACGACATAACCCATGACAAATTGCGTCGCAACGAAATAACCCCTGATAAATTGCGTCGCAACGAAATAACCCCTGACAAATTGCGTCGCAACGAAATAACCCATGACAAATTGCGTCGCAACGAAATAACCCCTGATAAATTGCGTCGCAACGAAATAACCCATGACAAATTGCGTCGCAACGAAATAACCCATGACAAATTGCGTCGCAACGAAATAACCCATGACAAATTGCGTCGCAACGAAATAACCCCTGATAAATTGCGTCGCAACGAAATAACCCATGACAAATTGCGTCGCAACGAAATAACCCCTGATAAATTGCGTCGCAACGACATAACCCACCCCAATCACGCCAGGTACAACCCCCGAATCAGGCCAGGTACAACACCTAATCACGCCAGTACATCCTACCCTCCCATCTCACTCGCCAGCTACAACTCCTCCCATCCCCCAACACAAAAATTGAATTGATCGGGGGTCGGGGAGTGCGCTTTTGAACTAATCTTGAGTCTGGTTCAACAAAAAGTGGACGCAAATAAGACCAGGTACAACACAAATTGGCCTAAAATCGGACCAGGGGCACAACTATTTAGCAGAAATTCGTAACGATTACCCGTTTTCTTTAATTTACCCAATCAATAAATGTCAATTTATATTTAACAAATCTTCGATCAAATCCCGAAACATTCGTATTAGATGGGCCGTCCCCCCCCCCCCTCTTAAGAGAACTCCAAAACAATAATTCTATGGGTTGCAATTTGCAAACTACTCAAAACAGCAGAATTTTGCGTATCTCTGTTTTTTTCTAATATCTCTACTCACTATCTCTCAATTAAGCACACTATTTAGTCGCATATATTTTTCAATTCTTATCCATATTTTGATACCCTTTTTTTCGGTGTTTGCATAAAAAAACGGAGAGAGTTCAATTTCAGGTTCAGCATATTAAATTCAGTGGAAAAAGGCGTTTTGGATCAAATTTGGGATAAAAATTATTTCAATGACATTTCCAAAAGGGTCCCCCCTTTGGTCTGGAAATCCAAAACCACTTTTTCGACATAACTCGGTTCTATATTAAGGTATTAAATCCAACTAAAAAATTTTCTAATAGAGAAAAAAATTAGCTATTTATGTAATTAATAAGTTTTTGAAAATCTCTTTTTGAAAAAATAAAATTCATTTTTTTCGGAAAATTGACCATAACTTTTTGAATTTTAAACCTTCCAAAACAATATAATATCATAAAAATAGCGCTTATTTTTCTGCATTTTATGACACCAAAATGATACAAAAAGCCCTTCATCAAAAAAAGTTATGATTTTTTTACTTATTTCCCGAATTTTGGTGATCAAAAAATGAGATAACAAAAAATTTCCAAACAACCCACAAAAATATTTTTAAAAACTCGGGAATAATTTAAAAGAATTTTAGAAATTATTTCCACTACCATACATATCAATAGAAAGTTGGAAAAAATGATTTCATTCAAGCGGATCCGAACCCCCACCCGACCCCTCCACACCCCCACCACTCACCACTACACCACCAAGGACTTAGCTGGGAAAAAGCGTTTTTCGGAATTTTCGGA
This sequence comes from Globodera rostochiensis, assembly GCA_018350325.1. Taxonomy (NCBI): domain Eukaryota; kingdom Metazoa; phylum Nematoda; class Chromadorea; order Rhabditida; family Heteroderidae; genus Globodera; species Globodera rostochiensis. The sequence goes on along the minus strand of JAEVLN010000008.1, from coordinate 1,199,141 downwards.
CAAAATAAACACTAATCGATAGCTCTTGTAAAGTTGGGTCTTGAAAGTATTTTTTATTTTGCCTGAAAAGTACGCCAAAAAAAGTTAGGCACAAAAAACCGAAAAACCTTCGAGGGGGCCTAGCTCGAAAATTTCAAAAAATTTTCAAACAAACTAAACACCATTCGACGCAGCTCGAAAATCTCTACAATAATGCAAAAGATCACAAAGCGCTACGGGCAAACCCAAAAAAGTTAGTGACAAAAAACGAAAATCGGAGTTCCGACCCAGCAATTTTTGCCGAATTCTGCAGGCCAGAGTTTTCACCTGATCAAAAAGTGATCAAGAGCAAAGTTGCCGGAAACATTCCAACTGGGGTTCCTACCAGCAAGAACTAAGCGCGCCCGATCCAAAGAAAAAAGTTTTCTTAAGTGGGACTGACTTTACAACGGTTTGGGGTACGGGGATGGCAGTTTTGAACAGTTTATTGACCAGGTACAACGGTTCGGGGTGAGGGGTGTGCAGTTTTAAACTGTTGATTGATCAGGTACAACGGTTTGGGGTACGGGGATGGCAGTTTTGAACTGTTGATTTTTGCGTCGCAACGAAATAACCCCTGACAAATTGCGTCGCAACGAAATAACCCATGACAAATTGCGTCGCAACGAAATAACCCCTGATAAATTGCGTCGCAACGAAATAACCCATGACAAATTGCGTCGCAACGAAATAACCCATGACAAATTGCGTCGCAATGAAATAACCCATGACAAATTGCGTCGCAACGAAATAACCCCTGACAAATTGCGTCGCAACGAAATAACCCATGACAAATTGCGTCGCAACGAAATAACCCCTGACAAATTGCGTCGCAACGAAATAACCCATGACAAATTGCGTCGCAACGAAATAACCCCTGATAAATTGCGTCGCAACGAAATAACCCATGACAAATTGCGTCGCAACGAAATAACCCCTGATAAATTGCGTCGCAACGAAATAACCCATGACAAATTGCGTCGCAACGAAATAACCCATGACAAATTGCGTCGCAACGAAATAACCCATGACAAATTGCGTCGCAACGAAATAACCCCTGATAAATTGCGTCGCAACGAAATAACCCCTGACAAATTGCGTCGCAACGAAATAACCCATGACAAATTGCGTCGCAACGAAATAACCCCTGACAAATTGCGTCGCAACGAAATAACCCATGACAAATTGCGTCGCAACGAAATAACCCCTGATAAATTGCGTCGCAACGAAATAACCCATGACAAATTGCGTCGCAACGAAATAACCCCTGATAAATTGCGTCGCAACGAAATAACCCATGACAAATTGCGTCGCAACGAAATAACCCATGACAAATTGCGTCGCAACGAAATAACCCATGACAAATTGCGTCGCAACGAAATAACCCCTGATAAATTGCGTCGCAACGAAATAACCCATGACAAATTGCGTCGCAACGAAATAACCCCTGATAAATTGCGTCGCAACGAAATAACCCATGACAAATTGCGTCGCAACGAAATAACCCATGACAAATTGCGTCGCAACGAAATAACCCATGACAAATTGCGTCGCAACGAAATAACCCCTGATAAATTGCGTCGCAACGAAATAACCCATGACAAATTGCGTCGCAACGAAATAACCCCTGATAAATTGCGTCGCAACGACATAACCCACCCCAATCACGCCAGGTACAACCCCCGAATCAGGCCAGGTACAACACCTAATCACGCCAGTACATCCTACCCTCCCATCTCACTCGCCAGCTACAACTCCTCCCATCCCCCAACACAAAAATTGAATTGATCGGGGGTCGGGGAGTGCGCTTTTGAACTAATCTTGAGTCTGGTTCAACAAAAAGTGGACGAAAATAAGACCAGGTACAACACAAATTGGCCTAAAATCGGACCAGGGGCACAACTATTTAGCAGAAATTCGTAACGATTACCCGTTTTCTTTAATTTACCCAATCAATAAATGTCAATTTATATTTAACAAATCTTCGATCAAATCCCGAAACATTCGTATTAGATGGGCCGTCCCCCCCCCCCCCTCTTAAGAGAACTCCAAAACAATAATTCTATGGGTTGCAATTTGCAAACTACTCAAAACAGCAGAATTTTGCGTATCTCTGTTTTCCTCTAATATCTCTACTCACTATCTCTCAATTAAGCACACTATTTAGTCGCATATATTTTTCAATTCTTACCCACATTTTGATATCCTTTTTTTCGGTGTTTGCATTAAAAAACGGAGAGAGTTCAATTTCAGGTTCAGCATATTAAATTCAGTGGAAAAAGGCGTTTTGGATCAAATTTGGGATATTTTATGTGCTGGTAAAGCGCTGACGCGCTTGTAGAGCTTCGCTACCTAGTTCGGGGTTCGGGGAATGCCGTTTGAACCGTTGATTTTGCCAGGTACAACGGTTCGGGGTGCGGGAATGACAGTTTTGAACCGTTGATTGAGCCAGGTACAACGGTTCGGGGCTTGCTGAACAAAAAAATGAAATTTCAAAAAATATTCAAATACTCCGGACAAGTTGCGTTGCAACGACATAGCCCTGGACAAGTTGCGTCGCAACGACATAGCCCCGGAAAAGATGGCATAGCCCCTGACAAGTTACGTCGCAACGACAGAACCCCGGACAAGTTGCGTCGCAATACAGAACTCCGGACAAGTTACGTCGCAACGACACAACCCCCCCCCCCCCAATCACGCCAGGTACAACCCTCCAAGCATTCATACAACACGCCGATCAGGCCAGCTACAACATCCGATCACGCCAATTACACCCCCCCCCCTCCCATCCCACTCGCCAGCTGCAACTCCTCCACTCCCCCCACAAAAACTGAATTGATCGGTGTGCGGGGAGTGCGGTTTTTGAACTGATTGAGTCTGGTTAAACAAAAAAGTGGACGAAAAATAAGACCAGGTACAACAAATTGGCCGAAAATGGGACCATGGACACAACGATTCTCAAGTACAACGGTTCGGGGTACGGGGAGTGCATCCCAATCGCGCCAAGTACATCACCCCCACCTTCTCCCTGATCACCCCAGGTACAACCTCACCCCCTTCAACAACCTGCTCCCCCCTCCCTCACACAATCCATCCCCCCCCCCCTTTTACCTATTCTCTAAAACAATAATTAAATGGTTGAAAACTACTCAAGGATGCATCAGAATTTCACGTTAACTCTCTTTTCTTCTAACTGTCTACACACTTTCTCTCAATTTAGCACACTATTTCGCCAACAATCAGTGAATTCTTCCATCCAAACAAAAAAATTTTTCAAAAAATTACTGAATTGTCATCAAATTATTTTTAATAAATTATATATATTTAAAATATTTTTAGAAAATTATTTTCATCACAATAAATGCGCAAAGAAAATGGAAAAAAATTATTAAATTATTTGATGACACCTCAAAAGGGTCCCCCCTTTGGTCTTAAAAGTCAAAACCACTTTTTCGACCATAACTCTGTTCTATGTTAAGGGATTAATATGAACTAAAATATTTTCTAATAGAGCAAAAAATTATCTATTTAACTAATTAAAGTGTTTTTGAAAATCTCTTTTTGAAAAATTGTTATTAATTTTTTTGTTAAAAATTCATTTTTTTCGAAAAATTGTCTATAACTTTTTGCATTTTTAACCTATCATAAAACTAATATAGCATAAAAATTGCGCTTATTTTTCTGCATTTTAAGAGATCAAAATCATTCAAAAAGCTGATCTGTAAGAAAAGATATGATTTTTTTACTTATTTCCCCAATTTTGGTGATCAAAAAAATGAGATATCAAAAAATTTCAAAATACCCCACAAAAATATTTTTAAAACTCGGGAATAATTTAAAAGAATTTTAGAAATTGTTACCACTACCGTAAATATCATAAGAAAGTCGGAAAAAATGATTTCAGTCAAGCGGATCCGAACCCCCACCCGACCCCTCCACACCCCCACCACTCACCACTACACCACCATGGACTTGGCTTGGAAAAAGCGTTTTTCGGAATTTTCGGACAAAATAAACACCAATCGATAGCTCTTGAAAAGTTGGGTCTTGAAAGTATTTTTTATTTTGCCTGAAAAGTACGCCAAAAAAAGTTAGGCACAAAAAACCGAAAAACCTTCGAGGGGGCCTAGCTCGAAAATTTCAAAAAATTTCTAAACAATCTAAACAACATTCGACGCAGCTTTCGAAGCTCTACAATAATGCAAAAGATCACAAAGCGCTACGGGCAAACCCAAAAAAGTTAGGGACAAAAAACGAAAATCGGAGTTCCGACCCAGCAATTTTTGCCGAATTCTGCAGGCCAGAGTTTTCACCTGATCAAAAAGTGATCAATAGCAAAGTTGTCGGAAACATTCCAACTTAAAATCCTACCAGCAAGACCTAAGCGCTCCCGATCCAAAGAAAAAAGTTTTCTTCAGTGGGACTGAAATTTTGACCCGCAATCGGGGCACTGCACTGCAGGCGTCCATCTGAGCGCCACGCCTATAGTTATTTTGGATGCGCCTCAAAAAGTTGGTTAAGTGATGTAAAACTTTCACGGGGCTCCCGATTCCCGGAAAGCTCAAATCCTTTTTTGAACGCGAAACTCCTTGTCAAACTAACATATATGTAACTAGTGGAGTGCTGTACAACGCTTTTATGTGCTCTTAAAGCGCTGACGCGCTTATCGAGCTTCGCTACCTAGGGAATTGTTAGGGTCTTGGCGTCAACCGACATGCACTTGGCTTCACTCCTGATGGAGTTGACACATTGCATTCAGTACAATGGAAACCGGAAGTGCCCCAACTCGCACATCATACCCTCCTCCCTCCCTTTAGTCCAGGCAGTGACACTTTTGAGCACTTAGGACAGCAAATCGCTCGGATTGGAGGCCCTAAAGAGGGCCATGCCGTATAAAACCTCGACTCCTCTCCTTGCTCTTTGCCATTCTTTATGCAAATTAAAGTGCAGATGGGAATGGTTTGACATTTATTGTTCATAGCAATTTAAGTGTCAAACTGCCTCGGGACTATAGCTGCATTTCATTAAAATGCTTACTGCAATTGAAGCATATTTGTTGCCACAATGTTGAGCACTCTGGCTCTGCCTTGTGCATCAGTCTCCCTGTTTGGCGCATACACTCGGACATTGTTGCCGTCCGATGCCCGTGAAAAGGCTGTGTATAATTGACCGTGGGAAAAGACTTCCCTTTCAAGGTCGATGCCAACAGTGCGGATTGTTTGGCCTTGACCTTTAAGAATGGTCATAGCGAATGCAGGTTTAATTGGAAACTGCAAACGCTCATATTTCAGGCCGCCAGGCGCCTTATCCTCGTACACATTGCGCGTTCGTTCAATGAAAAAGCGCACTTGGCCACCAACAGCAGTGCCGTTGATTGCCCTGCCGGTGATTTTTTTCTTCACCAAGTTCTTCAATGACGATACGTGTGCCGTTGATTAGTCCCTCTCTGTCACTTTTGTTGATCAGGAGGACGACAACGCAACCGACTTTTAGTCGCAGACGATGGGGGGGCATCCCAGAGTCTGTGCGCTGGTTCAGCGCAGCCACTTCTGACTCGATTTCATCGATGTCCAGTGGGCGTTCGTCAAGTGGTTTGTCAGTGGACAAATAATCACGCACTTGTCCTGGCACATTGTCCATCATTAGTTCGTTGATCTCGTCACACGTTTGAATGTGTGGAGCGAGAATCAAACGGTTGAGCAGCTCCTTGTCGTTGCCAAGTAGTTTTTGGAAGTCCGGATAAACAAAGTCTATCAGATCTTCGCTGCTCTGTACGAGAAACTGAGGAGGAATCCAGAAGAATTCTCCAGTCTCTCCGTGCCCAATTTGGCGGCACATTTTCATATAGTCTTGTTGCCCTTTGCCCAACCGGTGGTTGATGGTCAACTTCATTGTGGTGAATTGACCAAACAACGGAGATGTCTGAAAGCAAGCTGCCACTTGTGCGGCTAAGCCTTCATGAGGCACGACCGGCAGCGATTGTTTAAAGTCACCGCTGAAAATGACTGTTTTTCCTCCAAAGAGGAGTTCCTTGTGCTGGCGAATTGCCATTTCCTTGCACACTCGGTCGATCACCTCAATCACCGTGTTGTTAAGCATTGTGATCTCGTCAATGATGATCAGCTGCGCTTCACGAATCCGTCTGGCGAAAAAGCTTTCGAGCGGAATGCTCGGAAGTTTGTCCAAAGACACTTCTCTGCCGAGACGGAAGGTGGAATGGGCCGTCTTGCCATACGGCAGCAAAATGGCTGCGCACCCAGTGGATGCTGTGGCAAGCACTTTATTGCTATACGGCGCTTTTCGCAAACGCCGTATAATTTGGCCAAACAGGTACGTTTTGCCTGTTCCTCCGTCGCCGTACACAAAAAGCCGGCGAGGCACAGACTGATCGCTTGGATCTGTCTGAATTGCCTTCACAACAGCGTCAAAGACCATTTGTTGGTCGCTGTTGAGTGGCGGAGTTTGACTCTGTTGTGGCTGATTTGCATTTGGTAGGCCTGGTGGCACGTTCAAATCATCATCGCCGAAGAAAAATTCTTCAACTGCCTTTTCAGTGTTCTTGGCAATAGAATTTGGCGGATCTGGCAAGCCGAAATGTACGCAGCTAAAGCCAAAATTGAACAACCGCCAATCAATGTCGGCAAGAGCCTGCAGCTCCTTGGCCAGCCGTTGTGCCTTGCTGGCAATACCATGTGGGTGGTACATATGTTCTTTGTACTTGTCCCATAATTCACGGGCATTGCTCGGTTGTCCAAAGACCAGGATGCTCACGAAGAGCCATCTCATTTGGTCTGGCCAACGGGATAACGACGCTTCCTCGAGCGTTTTGTCCCAAACACGGTCATCTTCAAGGAGACCATGTTTAATAGCCGCCTCAATAAATGAGGTGCACGGCTGTTGGTTGGCCATTTTTAAATGGTCTGGATCGCCCGGATAGTGTCGCATAAGCTGATACAGCGCAAACCTTTCCGGGTCCGATGGTGGAACAGGAACTATCCGACCAATCGGGGGTCTTTTGGATGGTTTTCTTTTGTACGCCACCCATTTGTCGTTGACCCATCTGAACCGTTCAGGGACTTGCACAAACAGCATGTCTTTAAATTCAGGTTCGTCTTTCCATTCATTTTGCCATTGTTTCCAGTAGGCCGAGCATGGTGTTTCTGGCAAATCGCCTTGCTCAATTTGTTGAGCTTTGCTCACCAACTGACCAGCTCTGAACACAATTGGTTGCTGGTTTGGCAAATGAATGCTCAATTTGACAACGTGGTGCGAGAGTCTTACATATGCGATTGAATTAACAACCGCATAGGCTTCCGTAGCACCACGAAAGTTCATTTTGGCATATTGAGCCGGCTCATCGATCCCAATTTTGTTGCCGGACTCTTCTTTGCATTCGACATAGCAATGTCCTGGCCCTTTAAAAGGGTACTTGAGTGCGTATTTAATGTTTGCTTTGTTTCCATAGGCAAACAACACATTGTGGTGCACCCTGAACCGTATTAAAACGAACGGGTTAAATGGCACCACATGCGAATTGTCATATATGAGGTTATTGACTTCTATTTGGGCACCACCCTCTGCTGGGCTTGGCCGAAAGTACACTGCAGGCCTGTCCGGGTGCAGTATCGTACATTTAGAGTACGTAGCAGGGAAACCCTTTTTGCACCGCCCAGTTTTAGGGTCTTTTGGCCCACACCAGGTGTCACTGCATCTGTGCAGTTGCATGTGTATTAATTCGCGAATTTCGCGATGCATTTGGGCAATTGGCGTATCGTCATCTTTGTCAGGCAAAGATGGAATATGTGCCCAAATGTACTCTTGAATGACTTCGGGAATTGCGTCGAGGTCAGTCTGAGCTACAATGTGAGCGTGTGGACCGCCACGCCCTTGAAACTCCATGGATTCGCCCGATCCAATGATTGTTCCAAAGTAACTTTTCTCATAAAGTTCTTGACGGAAAACAGCAATTTTGCTGCACCATACTCGCATCCAGGATCGAAACGGTCAGTAAATACTTGACCATTTTTATACAGATTTTGTTTGAACTCTGGCCACTCTCTGTTGTTGGTGAATGTGATGAACAAACGCGCTTTTTTTGCGTCGTGATATCGGGCAAAGATTGTGTTGCAATCTTCGTACATCTTCTTCCAATATTGGAGAGAGTTCACATTCTTCTCAGAAAGGCGTACAACACTGCCAATGTCATCAACACTTTTACGTTGTGCATTGGGGTTTTGTCGTGCTTTCTGCTTATTATATTGGTTGATCAAATACAACAGCAAACTGCGTGGAGTGCTGATCCGCAGGTCCATGTCTGGCCTGCGCAAAAAAGTGGCTATCTGCCAGTCAATTTTGGCAGCCTGATCCAGGATCCAGCGCTGTCCAAGACCACCACCACATGTCAAAATGTGATGATATCCCGCCGCAACGTCATTGTCCCTTATTGCGAGATAATATTTGCAATGATCTCGAAGGGTAATAAATTTACGAGAGCTTTCAGGGCGGCTGCTTATTGAAGCAGTATCTGATGCGACTGATTCCACTTCAGAAGAAGCCACCGATTGAGCATCAAATGTTTTAAGACTTGCGTCGTCATCGGAAACCATTTCGGTTTGGTCTTCATTGTTAATTGTTCCCTTGCGAGAGGGTGGTTTTGCAAATGGAATTGGATTTTCAAATGAGTATCCATCATCACCTCTCGGCTTGATCAAAGGGTAGGTAAGACTGTCAGTCCATGGACTGAAAGGAGCAATCTCCCTTAATTTCCCTTCCTTATTTTCGACCCAAATCCCTTTGGGTGCCGGCACACCAGTGGGGTCTGCATGAATTGCAAACATGCCTTCACCCGTTGATGGGGTGATGATCTGATGTGGGTGCAACGTTGGGTCTTTCAAAGCGCTAGGAACAGTACGCTGATTCAAAAGAGTCATGCGAAAGAACCGCAATTCATCTTTAGTCTTTTGTTGTCGGAACATTTCCTGCAGCTGTTCTCGAGCTGTCTTGAAAGTGCCTACTGACAAAAGCTATGCCTTTTATATAGATAGACCCGCGTGGGGTTGTGTCGACAAAACCCCGGAAAAGTTGCGTCGCAATGACATCAGTTACATCACAACGACATAACCCCGGACAAGTAGCGTCGCAACGACATAACTCAGGACAAGTAGCGTCGCAACGACATAACTCGGGACAAGTTGCGTCACGACATAACCCCAGGACAAGTTGCGGTGCAACGACATTACCCCAGGACAAGTCGTGTCGCAACGACATTACCCCAGACAATAGCGCCGCAGAGTCACAACGACATAACCCCGGACAAGTTGCGTCGCAGCGACATAACCCCGGACAAGTAGCGTCACAACGACATAACCCCGGACAAGTTGCGTTGCAACGACATAACCCCGGACAAGTAGCGTCACACCGACATAACCCCGGACAAGCTTCGTTGCAACGACATAACCCGGACTGAATTGATCGACTCCTTACTACATAACTGATTCGTGACCACACCGCTACTAATCATTTAAAATGTTAAAAATAGCAAGATAAAAGGTCAAAACATTTGAATCGCTCATACGAAATGCATGCATAAAATAAAATGCAACAAAAGCACCAAATTTTGCGACATAAATAAAATAAAAAATTTGCAACAACAACAACAATATTTTTGCAACAAATCAATATCTATGTTTCAATGATAAATGTTGTAAATAAAAGTCGTGACGCCTCCACCATTGCCTCCTTCAGCACCCTGTCCACGGCCCCGCTGCGGAAAAGCCTTGCACTTGGGCTTATTAAAAAGTGGAAACGAATCTGAACTCATTTAATGAATGATTTCATAATTCAATGACGCGAATGTCGTATATTTTTTGCATTTTTATTACCGTTAATAACATTTCGCCAAGAAGTGCATAAAAAATGTAAAAATTCAAAAAGCGAAACCAAAGTTATGAATTTCATAGCATTCCACCAATTTTGGTGACCAAAAAAATGAAATTTCAAAAAATTTCCAAATACCCCCTAAAAATTTTTTAAAAACTCGGGAATGATTTATAAGAATTTTAGAAATTATTTCCACTACCCTACATATCAACAGAAAGTGGGAAAAAATGATTTAAGCCAAGCGGATTCGAACCCCCACTCGACCCCCCCACACCCCCGCCACTCACCACTACACCACCCTGGACTTGGCTGGGAAAAAGCGTTTTTCGGAATTTTCGGACAAAATAAACACCATTCGATAGCTCTTGAAAAGTTGGGTTTTGAATGTATTTTTTATTTTTTTTTAAATCCACTCCAAAAAAAGTTAATGACAAAAAACCGAAAAACATTCTAGGTGGCCTAGCTCGAAAATTTCAAAAAATTTTCAAACCTACTAAACACTATTCGACGCAGCTCGAAATGCTCTACAATATCACAAAACATTGCTAAGCTCTGTAGAAAAAACAAAAAAAGTTAGGGACAAAAAACGAAAATCGGGATCCCGACCCAGCAATTTTTGCCGAATTCTGCAGGCCAGAGTTTTCCTCTGATCAAAAAGTGATCAATAGCAAAGTTGTCGGAAACATTCCAACTTAAAATCCTACCAGCAAGACCTAAGCGCTCCCGATCCAAAGAAAAAAGTTTTCTTCAGTGGGACTGAAATTTTGACCCGCAATCGGGGCACTGCACTGCAGGCGTCCATCTGAGCGCCACGCCTATAGTTATTTTGGATGCGCCTCAAATTTGATAAGCTTGTTGGATCATCCAATTTGAGGTTGGCATCCACTTCATTAAGTGATTTTTCAACTTGCATTGACGCATCTTCCTCAACGCTGTTGTCCATTACTGAGCTTTCACACATGGAAGCTACAGTTTTCCCCCTGCCTGGTCCCCCTTTTATTTTAAAAGGGCGGCCTCCACGGCTGCTTTGTGCTGAGACAGGGGTGGAAGGTATTAGTTGCGTCACATTTTGGTTATGACCTTCAGTGCAATTTATGACCTTTTCTTTTTTCTTGCACGGTGAATTAACAGCACTTTTACTTTGTGTGGTGCACGGTGTGTCAGTCAAAGACACGCAATCAAATTCAGCCGATACCGGCTTATCTTTAGGGACTCTGCCCCTTTTCTTGGCAACAGATGATGCCGGCGTGCTTATCTGCAACGCACACATTTTTGGGGTAGCCCCCAGGGATGCCTCCCCATTCCCATCTGCACTCCCAATGAAGTCCAAAAGTGGACTATCTGGGATTAGCGAGCAACCCGGGCTAACAGACTGATCTGTCCGCCGCTGGTACCGCTCAGTTCTCTGCTTTCGTAACTCTTGGTGTTTAGAAGGCATCTAAGCACAAAAATGAGCATTGAAAAAGTGAGTGTGACAAAAGTAAGAAGGCAAAAATTGACCATTCAAGTACACACAAAATTCAAACATTTATTCAAACAAAAACGACATAGAAAAACAAAGTTTGCCTCCCGCATGATGCCACGATGTGTGGAGACGTCCTGTAGCAAATCTGCCACCCAGGAGTCACAAATCCCAAATAGCCGTAAAGGTCATCAAAGAGTGCAGATTGCTTTTATAACCGAGGCCCGGCCCACAATCACCCGAAGGAGCAGGTCCATTTACCATTGTTGATCCAGCCCGTAAATGACATAACCCTCTATTTGCGTCGCAATGAGCTGACCCTATACGTTTCGTCGAAACGACGTAATTCTACAACTTGCGTCGCCGTGACAAACACACGTTGTTGAGTTCCAACAACATAAAACTATAGTTCCTTCGCAATGACATAACCCGTTTTGCAAGGATCAACAGGTTGTTTCAACGACATAAATTTATAGTTGTGTCACAATAACTAACCAATACGTTTCGTCGAAACGACGTAATTCTACAACTTGCGTCGCCGTGACAAACACACGTTGTTGAGTTCCAACAACATAAAACTATGTTCCTTCGCAATGACATAACCCGTTTTGCAAGGATCAACAGGTTGTTTCAACGACATAAATTTATAGTTGTGTCGCAATAACTAAACAATACGTTGCCGAGCAACGACGTAACTCTACAACTTGCGTCGCAATACATACACGTTATTAAGTACCAACAACAGGACCTTATAGTTGCGAGGTCCTGTCACCCCTTTATTTTTCTGGGCCGTCACCAAAATCTCCATAGAAGCAGGTCCTGTCACCCTTTATTCTTCTGGGCCGTCACCACAATCTCCCGAAGAAGCAGGTCCTGTCACCCTTTATTTCTGGGCCCGTCACCACAATCTCCCAAAGGAGCAGGTTCACCCTTTATTTTTCTAGGCCTGTCACCACAATCTCCCGAAGAAGCAGGTCTTGTCACCCTTTATTTCTGGGCCCGACACCACAATCTCCCAAAGGGGCAGGTTCACCCTTTATTTTTCTAGGCCTGTCACCACAATCTCCCAAAGGAGCAGGTCCTGCCACACTTTATTCTTCTGGGCCGTTACCACAATCTCCCAAAGGAGCAGGTCCTGCCACCCTTTATTCTTCTGGGCCGTCACCACAATCTCCCGAAGGAGCAGGTCCTGCCACCCTTTTATTCTTCTGGGCAGTCGCCATACTGACAAAAGTTTGCCCTTTATATAGGCCAGCTTGTTGCCTCAGGCAATTGCCGTATGTGTGGTTACGACGCAACCCTTTGGCATAACGGCATATCTCAATAGTCATATTAAATGTAAGTGAATGAAACTTTATCAAATTAATTTGGTAAAGAGCGGTCGTCTTACATGCTAAAACTTATTGAGAATTAAAAATAATAAGTATTTATCAAATAAGGAATAACATAAATGAAAACACCAACAGATTTTAACCAAAAAAGATGTTTATTGTTCTTCCATTTTCGCAGCTGTAGGCACATTACTGGCTTCCGCGCACATTTTCAGACTGGGAATTACGTCGGCCGGGGAAGTATCCAGTCATTTCACATTCAGCTGCAGTCTTAAAGTAGCTGCGACCTTGCACGTTAACATGGGCATTTCCACGGTCTTGTCCGCCTAAGATCGAAAAAATAAAAAAGCAATTGATATTTTTCAATGACTACTATGTTACACATAAATATAGTTTTGTTGAAACACTCAGAAATTCTTATTTCAAAATTTAATTAAACCTGCACGTCTTGCGTTAGAATCCAGACAGATACTTTTTAGTTCGAGATTGTTTTTAATGTGTTCTTCCAATTGGGCTGAAGCCTTTTGGTTGTCATACAGCAAATCATGAAACCCTTGGTCCGCTTTTTTTGCATTTGATTCACTTGCAAGATCCAAATAAAGTTTCTTCTTATGGCCCACGGATGGAATCTGTAAAGGCGTCAAGTTGCTTCATATTTATTTATTCGATACTTAAAGCCCATTTTGACCTCTTGTTGTATATTTGCACGGGCTTCATTTTGTTGTTCACCGTCCACTGCAACTACATGCATTTTGTCCTTTTGGCCCACGGATGGAATCTGTGCGGTAGTCTGCCTTACAATATGGTCAAGAAAGTTTGACATTATCTAAACAGTTAACGAAATTATGTCATAACCGGATATATCTTTATCATATTAAATGCAAATAACCCTAAAAGTTACGTCGTAACGACATAACCATAACACAACAACTAAAAGTGCCTACTGACAAAAGCTATGCCTTTTATATAGATAGACCCGCGTGGGGTTGTGTCGACAAAACCCCGGAAAAGTTGCGTCGCAATGACATCAGTTACATCACAACGACATAACCCCGGACAAGTAGCGTCGCAACGACATAACTCAGGACAAGTAGCGTCGCAACGACATAACTCGGGACAAGTTGCGTCACGACATAACCCCAGGACAAGTTGCGGTGCAACGACATTACCCCAGGACAAGTCGTGTCGCAACGACATTACCCCAGACAATAGCGCCGCAGAGTCACAACGACATAACCCCGGACAAGTTGCGTCGCAGCGACATAACCCCGGACAAGTAGCGTCACAACGACATAACCCCGGACAAGTTGCGTTGCAACGACATAACCCCGGACAAGTAGCGTCACACCGACATAACCCCGGACAAGCTTCGTTGCAACGACATAACCCGGACTGAATTGATCGACTCCTTACTACATAACTGATTCGTGACCACACCGCTACTAATCATTTAAAATGTTAAAAATAGCAAGATAAAAGGTCAAAACATTTGAATCGCTCATACGAAATGCATGCATAAAATAAAATGCAACAAAAGCACCAAATTTTGCGACATAAATAAAATAAAAAATTTGCAACAACAACAACAATATTTTTGCAACAAATCAATATCTATGTTTCAATGATAAATGTTGTAAATAAAAGTCGTGACGCCTCCACCATTGCCTCCTTCAGCACCCTGTCCACGGCCCCGCTGAGCGGTCCCGCCACGACCTCTTCCACGAAAAGTGCGTTCACGATCGCCATTGCCTCGCTCGCCCCACGTTCCACGCCTTCCTCTGTCATTCCACCCTTCTCCTCTCCAGTTGCCACTCATGTTTTGCTCTCCCCACGTTCCACGCCCTCTTCTGTCATTCCAACCTCTTCCTCCTCTCCAGTTGCCGGCCACGTCTCGCTCTCCCCACGTTCCCCGCCATCCTCTGTCATTCCCTCCTCCTCCTCCCCGATTGCCACCGACGCCTCGCCCTCCTCGCGTTCCACGCCCTCCTCTGTCATTCCACCCGCCTTGTTCGCCGCCTCGGCTACGTCGGGCAGCAGGGTGCAGCTGTAAAATTACATTTATACCAAATAGAAAATTATTTAATTTACACGCTGACGTCCTCGCTTTCCATCTTTATTTGCCGCCGTTTTCCCTTGCTCATCTTCCGCTGCCTTCCCTCTCTCCTGCCCATCATTTTCGCCTTCTTTCGCCTTTCGTTGCTCCCCTTCCTTCTTTTTCTCATCTTCAGCTTTTCTAACTTCATTTTGTTGAACATCATCCAATACAACTTCATCCATTTTCTTCTTTTGACCCTCGGTTGGAATCTGTAAAGGCGTCAAGTTGCTTCATACTTATTCATTCGATACTTAAAACCTCTTTTTACCTCTTTATGTATATTTCCACCGGCTTCACTTTGTTGTTCACCGTCCACTGCAACTACGTGCATTTTGTCCTTTTGGCCCACGGATGGAATCTGTGAGATAGCAAAAATGTATTATTTGATTATAGTGCGACACAACTTGCAACCCTACATATCGCATAATATATATCTACAATTTGTGACACAACAACCACATGAGATGCAATGACCTAAGCTCCCACAAGTTGCGTCGCAATTAAGTAATTATCCGTTGGGTTGCAATGCCTTAACCTAACATCTTGCAATTTTGCAACACAACAATACCACTTGAAATGTCAATAAACTAACCCCCTACAAATTTCGTCGCAATACATACCCTCGCATCATTGCCCTCGGATGTGATTTTACCG
This sequence comes from Globodera rostochiensis, assembly GCA_018350325.1. Lineage (NCBI taxonomy): Eukaryota > Metazoa > Nematoda > Chromadorea > Rhabditida > Heteroderidae > Globodera > Globodera rostochiensis. The sequence goes on along the minus strand of JAEVLN010000008.1, from coordinate 1,183,702 downwards.
CCGTGTCCTTTCTGCTGCCCTTCGGATGTTATGTTGTGCTAAAGTCGCAATGGCTTAATCCTCGATACAAGTTGCGTCGCAATTAAGTAATTATACGTTGGATTGCAATGCCTTGACCTAACACGTTGCAATTTTGCGACACAACAATACCACTTGAGATGCAATGACCTAACCTCCTACAAGTTGCGTCGCAATAAAGTAATTATACGTTGGATTGCAATGCCTTAACCTAACATGTTGCGATTTTGCGACACAACAATACCACTTGAGTCGCGATGGCTTAATCCTCGATACAAGTTGCGTCGCAATTAAGTAATTATACGTTGGATTGCAATGCCTTAACCTAACATGTTGCGATTTTGCGACACAACAATACCACTTGAGTCGCAATGGCTTAATGCTCGATACAAGTTGCGTCGCAATTAAGTAATTATACGTTGGATTGCAATGCCTTAACCTAACATGTTGCAATTTTGCGACACAACGATACCACTTGAGATGCAATGACCTAACCTCCTACAAGTTGCGTCGCAATTAAGTAATTATACGTTGGATTGCAATGCCTTAACCTAACATCTTGCGATTTTGCGACACAACAATACCACTTGAGTCGCAATGGCTTAATCCTCGATACAAGTTGCGTCGCAATTAAGTAATTATACGTTGGGTTGCAATGCCTTAACCTAACATCTTGCAATTTTGCAACACAACAATACCACTTGAAATGTCAATGAACTAACCCCCTACAAATTGAGTCGCAATACATACCCTCGCATCATTGCCCTCGGATGTGATTTTACCGCCGTGTCCTTTCTGCTGCCCTTCGGATGTTATGTTGTGCTAAAGTCGCAATGGCTTAATCCTAGATACAAGTTGCGTCGCAATTAAGTAATTATACGTTGGGTTGCAAATGCCTTAACCTAACATGTTGCAATTTTGCGACACAACAATACCACTTGAGATGCAATGACCTAACCCCCTACAAGTTGCGTCGCAATACATACCCTCGCATCATTGCCCTCGGGTGTAATTTTACTGCCGTGTCCTTTCTGCTGCCCTTCGGATGTTATGTTGTGCTAAAATAACAAATGTTTTGGTAAAATCTTAACAAAACTGAAAAATTCAAAATACGTTTTTCGGCGGCATGTCATTGTTGGTCTCCTTATTGGCAAGGGTTTTTTTGGGGATTTTATCTAAATAGAATTCATCTAAAAATGGTTCGAGTTAGCGCACTTTTATTAGTGGATATAAAACTATATTTCTAGGTTTTGTCAGATAAAGCATAGTTTGGCAGTATTTTTTTATGATTCGTTTAAAATGCAAAAAACAAAAAAATGTACCGCAAAATAAAAAATTAACCCCCAAAAAAATCTTTTTAATTTACAACTGCGAAAGGCGCATAAATTTCTTATTTCCTATTTAGAAACTAAAATAAAGAAACGTACATGTTTTATCAAATGCAGAAATAATACGGTCCACAATAAAAGCTCCTAAACGAAAACTGCTACTTATCAAATCTTTGAAAAAATCGATTTTTTGCGGTGATTTCATGGGTACTTACTTATCCGTTAGGTGACAACAACACAATATTTTTTTTGTTTCAAAATCGATAAAAAGCTGTCTCTAGGGGTTTTCGGTGAGGTAGAATACGAAGGTGCCATAAATCCACCATGTTTTGCAAAATCTCATTGTAAATTGAACATTTCGACTTTTAATGGAAAATGCAAAAAAAAAAATTTGGGAAATTTATTTTTATGCAGTGTGCAAAAAATCAGCAAGATCTTTACATTTATTAATCAGCTCAAAGGCTAACAAACCTTCAACGCGTTGGTCAGCCATACCATCTTGTTTGCTTTTTTTGTTTTTCGGGTTCCTTGCCATTATTTGTCGACGAAGAGAAAATTAAAAATCTGAAAAAATCGTTGAAAGTTTTCAAAACAAACAACGCAAAAAGTTGCGCTTATCTAAATGAAAAAAAATCGGAAAAGCCTTGCACTTGGGCTTATTAAAAAGTGGAAACGAATCTGAACTCATTTAATGAATGATTTCATAATTCAATGACGCGAATGTCGTATATTTTTTGCATTTTTATTACCGTTAATAACATTTCGCCAAGAAGTGCATAAAAAATGTAAAAATTCAAAAAGCGAAACCAAAGTTATGAATTTCATAGCATTCCACCAATTTTGGTGACCAAAAAAATGAAATTTCAAAAAATTTCCAAATACCCCCTAAAAATTTTTTAAAAACTCGGGAATGATTTATAAGAATTTTAGAAATTATTTCCACTACCCTACATATCAACAGAAAGTGGGAAAAAATGATTTAAGCCAAGCGGATTCGAACCCCCACTCGACCCCCCCACACCCCCGCCACTCACCACTACACCACCCTGGACTTGGCTGGGAAAAAGCGTTTTTCGGAATTTTCGGACAAAATAAACACCATTCGATAGCTCTTGAAAAGTTGGGTTTTGAATGTATTTTTTATTTTTTTTTAAATCCACTCCAAAAAAAGTTAATGACAAAAAACCGAAAAACATTCTAGGTGGCCTAGCTCGAAAATTTCAAAAAATTTTCAAACCTACTAAACACTATTCGACGCAGCTCGAAATGCTCTACAATATCACAAAACATTGCTAAGCTCTGTAGAAAAAACAAAAAAAGTTAGGGACAAAAAACGAAAATCGGGATCCCGACCCAGCAATTTTTGCCGAATTCTGCAGGCCAGAGTTTTCCTCTGATCAAAAAGTGATCAATAGCAAAGTTGTCGGAAACATTCCAACTTAAAATCCTACCAGCAAGACCTAAGCGCTCCCGATCCAAAGAAAAAAGTTTTCTTCAGTGGGACTGAAATTTTGACCCGCAATCGGGGCACTGCACTGCAGGCGTCCATCTGAGCGCCACGCCTATAGTTATTTTGGATGCGCCTCAAAAAGTTGGTTAAGTGATGTAAAACTTTCACGGGGCTCCCGATTCCCGGAAAGCTCAAATCCTTTTTTGAACGCGAAACTCCTTGTCAAACTAACATATATATAACTAGTGGAGTGAGGTACAACCCTCTCTATGTGCTGGTAAAGCGCTAACGCGCTTATCGAGCTTCGCTACCTAGGTCGGGGTTCGGGGTGTGCAGTTATGCCACTGATTTTGTACATGTGTGCGCGGGGTTATAAGGTATAGTGCCCATAAGCTGCGTAGGGGAGGTGTATTACTACACAATTTAGAAGTGAATATACAGGGGAAGGAAGATGTATGGTCGATGTTCTAAGGACCAATGAGCGGTATTGGTAGTAACTACACAACTGTGAAACAACTACACAGGGAAAGTCGGATTTGCGTAGGGGTGGTGTATTACTACACAATTTAGAAGTGAATACACAGGGGAAGATGTATGGGTAGTGGTAGTAACTACACAACTGTGAAATAACTACACAGGGAAAGTCGGCTTTGCGTAGGGGAGGTGTATTACTACAAATTTAGAAGTGAATACACAGGGGAAAATGTATGGTCGATGTTCTAAGGACCAATGAGCGGTAGTGGTAGTAACTACACAACTGTGAAATAACTACACAGGGAATGATGGTATTATCGGCTTATAAGAATAATGTCAATGCGTAGCGTAGGGTAATAGCGGTAACTACACATGAGAAGTAACTACACTTAGAATATTTCAGTATCTGCAGTTATACTACACAACTCCTATGTGTATTTACTACACACCTTTTATTTTGTAACTACACACTTCAATACGCATTTAAAACGATATAAGTCGTACCTACATACCCTACACAGCATCACAATGCAATAACTCCTACACTTTGCGTCGTAATGAATAAATTGCAAACATTGCGCCCTTTGATTTTCCTGACAGTTAAGCCTTTATATACTTTTCCAGGTTGCCTCAGGCTATTTAGTATGTCTTATTACTACACAAATTTATCCGATTTACTTCACAAACTCAGTACTACACAGTCATTCGTAACTACACAGCTATATAGGCATATTAAAAGCAAGACTTATGAAATTTCAAATAAATTCCTAAGAATCCACGAAAATATTTTTAAAAACTCGGGAATAATCATTTTAATCATTTAAACCACTTTTCACATCAGTAAAACTACAAAGAAGTCGAAAAAAATTATTTAATTTTTCGATGACACCCCAAAAAGGGATGGGTTGAAGATCCAAAATCACTCAATCTCTTATAACTCAGTTTTATGTTAATGCTTTAAATCAAACTAAAATAGTTTCTGATAGAGAAAAAAATTAGCTATTTATGTAACTAATTAGTTTTTGAAAATCTTTTTTCTAAAAATTTTTATGAATTTATTTGTGAAAAATGCGTTTTTTTTGAAAAATTGACTATAACTTTTTGAATTCAAACCCTTACATCAAATACTTTTGACTTCAAAAATTGAGCTTATTTTTCTGCATTTAATGACACCAAATTCATTCAAATAACTCTTCTTTGAGAAAAGTTATGATTTTTTTACTTATTGCCCGAATTTTGCTGCCCAAAAAAATGAAAAATCCGCAATTTTCCAAAAACCCACAAAAATATTTTTAAACCAAAAAAATAATGTAAAAGAATTTTAGAAATTGTTTCCACTACCATACATATGCAAAGAAAGTCGGAAAAAATGATTTCAGCCAAGCGGATCCGAACCCCCACCCGACCCCTCCACACCCCCACCACTCACCACTACACCACCGTGGACTTGGCTGGCAAAAAACGTTTTTCGGAATTTTCGGACGAAATAAACACCAATCGATAGCTCTCGAAAAGTTGGGTTTTGAAAGCGATCTTTGTTTCGCTTGAAATCCAGCCCAAAAAAAGTTAATGACAAAAAACCGAAAAACCTTCTAGGGGGCCTAGCTCGAAAATTTCAAATTTTTGTAAAACAAACTAAACACCATTTGACGCAGCTTTCAAAGCTCTACAATAATGCAAAAGACACCTAAGAGCTGCTGATAAAGCAAAAAAAGTTAGGGACAAAAAACTATTTTCGAAATTTCGACACAGCAATTTTTATCCATTTTTCCAGAAAAACTGGGCAGGCCAATCAAAAAGTGATCAACAACAAAGTTGTCCCAAACATTCCAACTTAAAATCCTCCCACCGAGTGCTAAGCGATTGGAGCAAAAAGAAAAAAAATCCCCTTTGTGTAAGTGCCGGTGGGACCCGCAACTCAGCTCCTGGGACTCAGTTGTCCAACTGAGTCCCATGAGACTATTTGTCCTGGATGCGCCTCAAAAAGTTGCTTCAGTAATCCACAACTTCCAGCGCGCCTTCGGCGCGCTGGCGTGAGATTTCCTTTTTCGGCACGAAACCCCTTGTCATTCTAACATATATAGTAATAAATAAAAAAATCTTTTGGAGTTACTCACAAATCAGAAAATCAATAATGATAGCGTTTATTTTCCAATTTCTGCCAACCACTAAATTATTGGCCTATTTGTTACGTTGTAATTATAATTCTCTTATGTTCGTCTTTTTGGTGTAAGACAAAAATTGAGAAAATTAATTTTTCGAATTTTGAATCCTTTCACTTTTTGCCATGAAAAGTGCACCCCAATGAATGGTATTTTGTTGACATTTGTCATTTTTTGGTTCAATTTTCAAATTTTCGTGGGTTCATAACAAAACAAAACACAATTTTTTTAACACGAGAACTAAGAATGACTACATATTTGGAGATATTTATGACTAAAATAATCTTGAGATTATTTTTGGCATCTGAAGATTGGTTCCTGAAGTAAACAATTGTGAACAAATATTGTATTTGTGATTATTTTATTATTTTATTTAAGAAATTTGTGCGAAATGGAAAAATTTTGGATTTTAATTTTGACGGCATTCTTGCAACAAATTCACTTGAAAAAGCCGAATCCGTAAAATTGGAACTCAAAACATTTGATGAAATATTCGGAGAAGGATGGGCCAAAGGTGAAGCCGAAGATTTGAAAACGCCAACCAAAATGTCCATGACCAAATCGACCGGCAGAACTCCCAAAGAATTGATGAAACGTTATTATAAAATTATAGTCAAATCCTAAAATTAGTGACGAGGACATTGCCAAAAACTTGAAAATTGGAAAAGCCACTTTGTATAAATGGAAAAAGCAATTTAAACAATAGAAATTGCATCAAAATTCTGTCAATGGAAAATGCAGCGGCAATGTTCAAGTCTAAGCTGAACAATTTCGATTCATTTTTGAATACATCTGTTTTATATTTTTAAAGCTAAAAATTTATAAAAAGCGTACATTTTTTGTTTGAAATTTTTAAAAGAAAAAATGACATTTTAGTAACAAAGCCAACAGTTTGAGATCAGAAAAAGTGCGTTGACTGGTCAATAACTGTTCAATTTAAGGTAGAAATTCGCTTTTTTTGACAAAAAATCATTATAAAGCCTTCTGTGAGCTGTATTTTCTTTTAAAATCTTGCTTATTTTGTGCATCGAGAGGTTTTTTGGGGTGCTGAGTGTGATGGTGAACTTTGTTTTGCATGTAACAAATGTGGCTGGACGTGAGCACGCTCCACGGATTTTTTGGAATAGTCTGTGAAAATTAATGTGTATATGCATTATATGCACATATAAATGTATATGGTTTATTTTCTATTGCATATAATTTATTCATACATATTTATGTAGCTACTAAAAAAAGCTTTTGCCCCCAATTGACAAATTATTTTCTGATTTTTAGAAAGAATGATTTTTCTGAAAAGTTTTTATTATTTTCTTTTTCGGGCTTAAGAGGAATTTTGAAAAACCGGCACTAAAATTTCAGTACCAACATGGAAAAATGTAGACCATTTCAGTACTAGTCCCGGTCCCGTACAACCATACTTGAATCCCTTACGAAGGAACATTCATACAAATCATTCAAAGAACATGCCGACCTTTGCAAATCAAAATGTGCAAACCGAAGAGCATAAAAGGGTGACTATTGGGGGGAGGGACCCCGATTCGCTTTTTTGTGTGTTAAAGAGAGAGAGAGAAAGAGAAATAGTGCTGTTTTGTAAGAGAACAGAGAAAAAAACCAAACCTAAAAAAAGCGAATCGGGTATTTACCCTATTGGGGGGGGGGGGGGGGGGGAGGGGGTGAAATCATTTTATTGTGCACAAAACCAATTTTCAAAGGGCTCGGTTGGGTATTTCACTTCTCCAGCAAATGGATCAATTGTTTGTATTGCCGTCAAATTAATTAAAACTGGGTGCGGCAATCTTCTGAGCGATGCAGCAGGGATGGAAATCGCTACCGCTACCGCGCGATATTTACCGCATTTATCGCCTTTTTTGGGCATATCGCTACCGCATTGGAAAATGTATTTATCGCCTTTTTTGGGCATATAGCTACCGCATTGGAAAATGGGTTTATCGCATATCGCATATCGCTACCGCATTGGAAAATGGGTTTATCGCATATCGCTACCGCATTGGAAAATGGGTTTATCGCATATCGCTACCGCATTGGAAAATGGATTTATCGCATATCGCTACCGCATTGGAAAATGGGTTTATCGCATATCGCATATCGCTACCGCATTGGAAAAGGGATTTATCGCATATCGCTACCGCATTGGAAAATGGGTTTATCGCATATCGCTACCGCATTGGAAAATGGATTTATCGCATATCGCTACCGCATTGGAAAATGGATTTATCGCATATCGCTACCGCATTGGAAAATGGGTTTATCGCATATCGCATATCGCTACCGCATTGGAAAATGGATTTATCGCATATCGCTACCGCATTGGAAAATGGGTTTATCGCATATCGCATATCGCATATCGCTACCGCATTGGAAAATGGATTTACCGCATATCGCTACCGCATTGGAAAATGGGTTTATCGCATATCGCTACCGCATTGGAAAACGGGTTTATCGCTTATCGCATATCGCTACCGCTTTTTTTTTGCCGCGGTTCCCATCCCTGCTACACAGGCACCTTTTTGTTCCCCCCTCATTCCTTCCACGAAAGGAAGAGAACCTCTCTCCTCAACCGAGGTAAGAGAGACCATCCCATAGACTTGGAACGTCTCATCGTCTCAGCTCGAGTAAGAGAGATTTCCACCGAGTGTGGGAGGCGATGAACAACCCCAGGGCATGGAATGAAAATAAATTTTATACATCGATTTTTGTCAAATTTGATCTATTTTGATTATTCGTACTAAAACTGTTACTGATTCAGGGAATTGTAAAGTCAGGACGATTTGGATGGCATATTTTGGTGGGAAAATTTTTTAAAAATATTTTTAAATAGTTCATAACATTGTGAAAATATAAAGGAAAAGCACTAATTAGTCGATGATTTAACTATCTTTGACGCATTTATAACAGCTCCTGTGTCGGAATGATGTTTTTCGAAGGCTTCCCTGCTTTTCCGCACTACGTTTCGATCAAGTCTTGAGAAGAACTTAGCAGCCGGAATTTTTCAAATCATACCCCCCCCCCACCCAGTCTAGAACGACTTTAAACGCCGGAGCTGAGTGAAGTGTGGAAATTGTGTCGAAAAAGTGAAGAATTTTTGTGATAGATGAACATCGCCAAACAATTTGTTAATGTCACCCTCTTTAATAATGTCACCACCCTCTAATAATGTCACCACCCTCTAATAATGTCACCACCCTCTAATAATGTCGCTCTTTCTGAGGAGGTCGAAAAATAATTCTTAGTGCTGGAAATGATTGGCGGCTTTCATTTTCGATCGCCATTTTTATAAATTACTATTTTATTTAAGAAAATTTATGAGATGACAGAAATATATTGATTCGGGTGAAAGATGATTATAAAGAATATGATTATACCTTTGTGGACTCTCATTTATTAGCTTTAATCATTTTTACTAAAGCTAAATAATATTTATTAATATTATAAAAAAATTTTAATATTATTATTAGATAAATCTAAGATCCAAAATTGACAAAATTCCCGTGTGGAATTTCTCTTAGAATTATATTAATTGGAATTTTATATAAATCTCGCAAATTTCAGTGGTTATTCTGCCCAAATAATGGAAAAGTTTTAAATTGTTTGTTAGGACAGCCATCCCCGTTCCAATAAACCCAAGGGTATTTAACATTATTCGGGGTTTTCGGGGAGGGGGGGGGGGTACAATGGCAGGCCTTCCCCGACTCGGGCTGGGCTGGGACAGGCACCTCGCCCCTTAGAAAAAGACGGGAACGGTTATTGGTTGAAAATTAAGGAAATAAGGGGGGGAGAGGTAATACGGGGAATCCCCTAATGGTCAAAATCAATACATTTATAAAGATAAAATCTCAAACTTTTGGCTGTGTCGCATGTCGCACTTTGTACAAAATGCGACATTTTATTAATTAAAGATTTTCTTGAAAAAAGGTCAGACACTTAAACAGAAAATCGATTTAACATTTAAATATTTGAATTTTTATTCGGATTTCAATTTTTTAAGCGTTACTAACTTTATTCTGAGTGGATTTTTGTCTTATTTTGTGCTCGATTTTTCTAAAAAATATTCTTATGTGAAGGAAGCGGGTCGCCGATGCCGAAAGGTGCCGCAGAGAATTTTTTAAAATTATGTATGTTCTGTTCAAAATTTTGAAATGCGCTACTCGGGTTTTAAAATAAATAAAATTGATTGGTTTAACCTAAAAATTCACTTGTTTATTCACTTATCACTTCAAAAAAAATCAAAAATTGTTTGAAAATTTACTTTCCAAATCTGATTTTTTGCTCAAATTTCGGAATCGGAATTCCGACTATCTCTGGTGCAAAGTGGATTATAATTTTGCTTTTTTTAAAATTTTATTCCCTTCGAGAAATGCATTTTTCGTTAAGAAATTTTTTTAAATAATTGCATTTATAGAAGTTATTTTTATTTTTCAAGCCATAAATTTTTCAAAAATTGTAAGAATCATTAAAAAATAAAAACTTTTGTTTACCCGAAATAAATTGTTTAAAACAATAAAATTAAATGATAGTTTATGAGTAATATTTAAAAAAATTGTTAAACAACAGCATTAAATGACTGTAAGTATATGTAAATAATAGCTGCGATATTTGATGCTTTAGCATCTTTTTCTGGTTTTTGCAAGCCGATAATGTTTTTTTGGAAATGATCCTTTTGTTATCCCCCCCTTCCCCCAAAAATTTTTGCCTCGCGCGCAAAAAATAAATAACAAAATCGCTAAAAATTCATTCAAATAATCCCCGCGTTCGATTTATCAATTTCCTGAACATTTGAGCCGGCATTTTCTTCAACGGAATGTCCATCGACAGAATTTAGATGCAATTGATGTTGTTTAAATTGCTTTTTCCAATTAACCAATGTGCTTGCTCCAATTTTCAACATTTTGGCAATGTCCTCATCACTGATTTTAGGAATTTTGCCCTTAATTTTATAATAACGTTTCATCAATTCCTTTTGTTCGCTGTGGGAGTGTTTATGTTTTGGTGCTGTAAAAAAATTTTAATTAATTAAATAAATAAATAAATTTGGTCTTAAAATACTCACTGGTTTGGCCAAGTTCACGTTTCCAATTGTAAATTGTTTGAAAACAGAAGCCCATCTCTTTCGCGACAGTTTTATCAATTTCTTGCTTATAAGAGTTTTTGAATCCGTCCCGAATTAACTTGGCTTTCATTTGATCAAATTTCTCTACCAAATGTTTACGTTCTTCTTTTTCATTTAACACTTTTTGACTTATGCCAAATTCTTTTTTCCATTTGTATATTTTTGCGCGATTGACTTTTAAATGTTTAGCAATTTTATCCTCAATTTGATTCCATTCATTGTTCGAATATTTTCCTTTTTGCTTAAATTCGTCTTTTATTGCGTGGAATTCTTCGATTATTTTACATTTTTGCTCATCTTCAGCAATATTTTTGCTTGAATTGGCATTATCAGAATCATCAGACTCTGTGAGAGGAGGATTCTGATCAGTTGAATTGGGTTCAATTTGTCCAATTTGGGTGTTCTGTCGGTCGATTTGGTGATGGGCATTTTGTCCAAAGTTTGTTGGCACCGGCGTTTCCAAATCTTCGGCTTCATCTTTGTCCCACCATTCATCTACGAATAATTCGTCAAATGTTTGGAGTGGCAATTCTTCCAATTCCTCCAATTGTACGGATTCGGTTTTGTCGAGTGAATTTGTTGCAAAGAATGAGACCAAAATTAAAATCCAAAAATTGTCCATTATTGGGCAAATTATCCTCTGAATTTAGGGGCATTATATGATTGTATAATTATCAAAACTCGATGTGGAAAATTTTAAATTATTTTAGTGTTAAAGAATTTCTAGCAAAAATTATGGGGTAAACCCCAAAATCGTTTAAGATGTTTAGACAGAAGGGATGGGAGCCGATGACCTCAAAAAATTGGTTAAATCAGAAACATTTCCTAGCCCTGAAAATGTTTCGAAAATCGGAATTTCTACGCCTAAAAATAAAAATTTTAAGCAAAATTATTGAAAATAATAAATGATAGCCCACTGAAATGGGCAAACGTATTGTTTAAACCTGGACCAAATCAATATTATTGACATCTCATAAACATTAAATTCTTACAAACAATGACAATTTTATAAAATGGCGATCAATTGTAAACTATAATAATCTTCATTTTATAAAAAATCAAGAATTGGTTAATAAATTAAAAAACTCCTCTGTTCGCTGTCGGAGTATTAATCATTTTATTGTCAATTTGAACCCATTCTTTTGCCAAATATTTTCCTTTTTGATTAATTTCGTCTTTCATTCCATGGAATTTGACAACAATTTTACGTTTTTGCTCATTATCAATAATATTTCACTCGAATTGGCATTATCAAGTGATCACACTCTGTGAGAGGAGGATTCTGATCAGTTGAAGTGTTTTCAATTTGACCCGAGTGATCAGACTCTTTAAGAGGAGAATTCTGATCAGTTCAGGGTTCAATTTGACCCGAGTGATCAGACTCTTTAAGAGGAGAATTCTGATCAGTTAAATTGGGCTCAATTTGTCCAGAGTGATCAAACTCTGTAAGAGGAGCATTTTGGTCAGTCCTCCAATTGTACGGATAATCGAGGATCGGTTGTGAATAAAACAGCTTAAAAATGAAAAGACTTTTAATTGCCGGGCGAGCCCTGTGGGCCCAGGCGTAAATATTATTTATAATTAGCGGCTATATTTATAGGCAATTGCCTATTTTTTTGAGAACTTTGCTCATTTAGTAAGCACAAAAATCCATTTTTAGCTTTAGCTTCTAGAGGGGTTTTTACACTGTCTTTTTTGCCCTATTTTGCGCCGGGATGCAATCTGATTTTGGTACCAGAAATGATCGCTTCGGTAAATTTTTTTGCCTAGGGTGTTTTGTGCCTATTTCAAAAATTTTTCGTGCCTATTTAAGCGCATATTTTTTTGTAAGTAAACAAAAATTCAAAAGTTAAAAGCTGGCAAGAAAAACGTTCTTACGTGCTTAGATAAGTTGTTTACCTTTGCGCGTTTAAAGAGGAAAAGAAATATTCTTTCAAAAACGTAAATTTTAAAGAATAATAAATATTCAAAAATTTTTACAAATATTAATAAATATTATTTACTTTGACAAAAAATGTTTAAAAACAATAAATGACAGCGATTAAAATTGTGGCATTCATTTAAATCATATTTCTTTAATAAATCCGACCCGAATCAATATTTACCTTTTGAACCGGGACCAAATAAATATTCCTGGCCTCTCTTAAATTTAATTTTATAATTAAAATGGAAAATTCGCTATGGAAAATGCGTCTATTATTTTTGTGTTAAAGAATTTCTCGCTAAAATATTCTTAAATTTTAATGAATATAATGTTTTTTTAATTTGTTGCCAATCAATGAATAGACATGTCTAGTTTTTGGCTGGTTCAGTTTAATATTATTATGTGAAGCAAGAGTCGTGATTGTCACAGCTTGCTTTTCTTCAATAACGTGGTCACTCATGCAGCTTTTGAAAAATAAAATAGGCTTTGGGAGTGAAATGCAAACTCAGATGCCTGGCCGGCGTTAGTTGCAGGCGCTCACTGAACAAATACTGTCCTAGTATCTCCAGATCCAAAAACCAAGACCCAAGAATTTTAAAATGTTAGGCTATGAGATCACATAATGCTGTTGTTCTTCCAACTGCATACATAATTCCACTTTTGAGTGGCGTTTCGTGCGGGTGGGGGGGGGGAGGGTGGGGGGGGGGGCTGTGAGAAGCAAAATTTGTGGAAATGTTACGGGGAGCGGGGGAAGGGATTTTTTACAGTTGTTCAGCCGATGGTGTTGTTGTTTCTTCTTTGCTCCTTCATCTCCAGTGCGGACCCAAGCGAGCCAATCCCTCGTTAAAAAAATGGTGAATTCAAGTGCTGCATGGTCGGAGGGACAGTTGGTAGGGGGTGGGGAAAGTCAGTTAAATGGCATCTGGTGCCTGGCAGAAGAGCTGTTGGCCTAACCATTTTGACAGAGATTGTCCAGTAGAAAAACACGGCAAGCGAACAGGCCCGGGGACTTTTCAGTTGATTTGCCAACTTCCCTTCCCTGCCAGCCATTTTTAGCTCTCTCTCCGACCTCATGTTCCCTTAGACCATCTTCGCATAAAATATTCAATATATGCAATTTTCATTGTCCTTGGCCACATTGACAACTGGGTGGTGTGCTAAGTAATGTAAAGGGGAGAAACAAGGGGTTATGTTGAGAATGGAAGGTTCAGTGATGGTTGGTTTGCCTTTCCACGCATTGAAAAGGGTTGACTAGGAGGGAAGGGGATCCCTGGGGCCCCCGTGAACCGTGAGAGGCATTGCTTAACCTCCATTTGAAATGTGATGGTGTTTGATTATTGGTTCTGTTGTCCCATCTGCATCAGAGGGGGTTCAGTCAGGCATTGCTTTAGATAGGTGAATTTGAGAGAGTCGGGAAGGGCCTGTTCGTAGCACTCGAGCAGAAGGAATTACAAAAGGGTGTGTAAGAAATGCAGTCCCCGGAAAGAGGGTTGTGGAGAAGGGGAGGTCTTTGTCGTGGGTTTTAGTCCTACCCGGAGTTACCATTTAGACTTTTCTTCACTATTTGAGGATGCATGTGCATGCCCTGGGGGGAAAGTTGACGAGATTAGTTGTTGCCCGAGAATAACAGGGCGGCAACCCGTCGTCCAAATAACCCTTCAGATCCTATATTCAATTATTTTTGACTCATTGTTTGTAATTTATCGCAAAAAAATGAATGACAATTTTTAATTGACGAATAGTTTCACACAAATTTTGCTAACATTGACTCTATTCCGATGTTCAACATTTTGACAATTTCCTTGTCATTAATTTTACGATTTTTGTCTTTAATTTCATAATAACGTTTCATCAATTCCATTTGTTCGCTGTGGGAGTGTTTATGTTGTGGTGCTGTAAAAGAATTTTTAATTAATATAAATAAATTTGGTCTTGAAATACTCACTGGTTTGGCCAAGCTCATGTTTCCACTTATAAATTGTTACAAAACTGAGGCCCAATTCTTTTGCGACAGTTCCATTTAGTTGATTTCGATAAGAGTTTTTGAATCCGGCCCGCGTTAACTCGGCTTTCATTTGATCAAATTTCCACACCAAATGTTTAACTTCGGACGCGTTTGCCGTCGGGAATGTCGGAACTCCCGTCAATTTTTTTCGCTCATTTTTTAGATTTTCTTTGACTTAGGCCAAATTCTTTTTTCCATTTACCTATATATTTTTTTGCGACTGACTTTTAAATGTTTAGTAATTTTCCTTTCAATTTGAACACATTCTTTTTTTGAATATTTTCCTTTTTGCTTAAATTCGTCTTTTATTGCGTGGAATTTGTCGATGATTTTCGTTTTCGCTCATCTTCAGCAATCTTTTCGCTTAAATCGTCATTATCAGACTGATCAGACTCTGTGAGAGGAGGATTCTGATCAGTCGAATTGGGTTCAATTGTCCAATTCAGTTGAATTGGGTTCAATTTGTCCAAGCTGGGTGTTCTGCCGGTCGATTTGGTGATGGACATTTTGTCCAAAGTCTGTTGACGGCGGCATTTTCAAATCTTCGGCTTCACCTTTGTTCCACCAGCCTTCTCCGAATATTTCATCAAATGTTTTGAGTGGCGTTTCCTCCAATCTTACTTTTACGGATTCGGCTTTGTCCAATGAATTTGTTACGAAGAATAAAATCAAAATTAAAATCCAAAATTCTTCCATTTTATTCGGCCAAAATAACTTTTTAGCGAGATTTATATGAAATTGCCAATAGTTTTATAACTTAAACGTAAAATTCAATATGGAAATTGTCAATTATTTTGGTTTTAAAGAATTTCTGTAAAAATAATAAATATTCTCAAAGCAAATAATATTAAAAGTAATAAATGACATCCCCAATTGAAATGGGCATGCATAAAACTTATTCTCTTAATAAATCTCACCCGGAATCAATATTCCTGACATTTCATAAATATTTTTCCAACTAATTCATTGTCTTATAAAAATGGCGAACGATTGTGAATAGCGAAATAATACAATTTTAAAATCAATTAATAAAATTCGCTCTAATTTTTTTTAATAGTCCTTTCTTGTCTATCTCAAAAGGGTTCAGAGGGCTTAAGGGTTTCATGGTAAATCCCCCCAGCTCATCGCAGGGTATAGAGAATTTCAGGGTTTGACCGTTTTTACGTTGTTCCCATTCATTTTGCATTTTTGCAAAACGTTGCTAAAAAAATGCATACCGTTTTTCAAAATTGTCAAAAAAATTTGCGGCACAAATTTCAATTTTGCCATTACAAATAAGGGCCCAAATGTCTGCGGCGCAAACATTGCGGTTATATGCTCCGCTTCGCTGTCAGAGCATTACTCTCTGAGCTTTTTGAGCTTTATAATACCAAAGGGAATTTAAAGCTAACAATTTTCAATTGTAAGCTATAGTAAAGAATAGGCAAAATGGTAACCCCGGGTGGGACTCGAACCCACGTCCTTCACCCAATCCGTGGGCAGTTCTTCCAACTGAGCTACCGAGGCGTCCCATTTGTCTTCTTCTTTATGGATGATCGCCCCCGCCATATAGGCGTTTTAACCGTCTCGTCCAACCAGCGGAATTCTCTCTCATCCTTACACTATTTACCGTATATACTCTTGTAATTCCACCGGCGACATTATTTTTCAACTCCTCAGAAAGGGCGACATTATTAGAGGTGGTGGCATTATTAGAGGTGGCGACATTAATTTTCAATGTATTTGGCGATATGTTCATCTATCACGAAAATTCTTCACTTTTTCCTCACAATTTCCATATTTCAGCCGGCGAAAATTTTTTTGAGTAAAAGCCCAAAAGGGTCCTTTTGTTTTGCAAAATTTGTAGTTTTTGAACCAATTTTCTTAGCAAATCCATCAAAAAACACAAAAATTTGACTCCAAATTGATTTAGGAGAAAATTTTCTTCTGGAAAAATTCTTTAAAGAAATTCTATAAAAGCCAAAAATACAGCCCTAAAATCCAACTTGTTTCGAAAAAATTCCTTAAGAAAAATGTAATAATTAAAAATGAACCCCCTAAAATCCAATTTTTTTAGAAAAAATTCCTTAAGAAAAATGCAACAAAAATGCACCCCTCAAAATCGACTTTTAGCTCCTCCCCGAAAAAAATTACTGGGTACAAACTAGAAACACACTCATAGGTTTTCCCCGTTACATCTCGTCAAATTTACCCAGTCGAACAGAAATGAAAATTTGATTCGTAATGTGAAATGGAGCGACATTATTAGAGGGTGTGACCGGCGACATTATTAGAGGGGGCGACACTATTTTCCAACCTCCTCAGAAAGGGTCACATTAATAGAGGTGGTGGCATTATAAGAGGGGGTGGAATTACAAGAGTATATACGGTAGTAGGATTTTCACGGTCGGTTACCCGAACCGAAATGAAAACCAAGCTTTTTGTGTCGCGAAGACCGCAAAAAAGGTAAGAATAGAAAAAATTTTCCGGATTCCGTAAATTCCAAACTTTTTTAGAAGCCGGAATTCCGGTCTTCGGATTCCGGATATTTTTGTGGGCATCGAGTTAACATCCCTGATGCATAATATTTTCATTTGGCTATCATAGTCGATCGCCATTTGCATAAAAATGATGACTATGTAGTAGTAGGAAAATATTTACGAAATGTCAGTAATATTTATTGATTCGGTCTCGGTTCAAAAGGTTCAAAACAATATTTATGAGATGTGAGGAATATTGATTCGGGTGAAATATTAGTAAAGAAAATGATTTATATGAAGTTAAAATTATAAAATTAGGATTCAAACAAATCTCCCTAAATTCAGAGATTGTTTTTTGCCCAAATAAAATGGAAGAATTTTGGATTTTAATTTTGTTGTCAGTTTTTGCAACAAATTCACTGGACAAAGTCGAATCCGTACAATTGGAGGAATTGCCACTCCAAACATTTGACGAATTATTCGTAGATGAATGGTGGGACAAAGATGAAGCCGAAGATTTGAAAATACCGGCGCCAACAAACTTTGGACAAAATGTCCATCACCAAATCGACCGGCAGAACATCCAAATTGGACAAATTGAATCAAATCCAACTGATCAGAATCCTTCTATCACAGAGTCTGATCACTCTGGACAAATTGAACCCAATTCAACTGATCAGAATCCTTCTCTCACAGAGTCTGATCACTCTGGACGAATTGAACCCAATTCAACTGATCAGAATCCTCCTCTCACAGAGTCTGATCACTCTGGACAAATTGAACCCAATTCAACTGATCAGAATCCTCCTCTCACAGAGTCTGATCACTCTAAACAAATTGATGAAATATTCGGAGAAGGATGGTGGGACAATGAAAAAGACGAAGAATGGAATAAATTAACGCTTGAACAAACTTTCCATTACCAAATCGATCGGCAAAACACCCAACTTGGACAAATTGAACCCAATTCAACTGATCAGAATCCTCCTCTCACAGAGTCTGATCACTCTGGACAAATTGAACCCAATTCAACTGATCAGAATCCTCCTCTCACAGAGTCTGATCACTCTGGACAAAATGAACCCAATTCAACTGATCAGAATCCTCCTCTCACAGAGTCTGATCACTATGGACAAAATGAACCCAATTCAACTGATCAGAATCCTCCTTTCACGGAGTCAGATCACTCTTCAAACGAAAGACGTAAAATTATTGACAAATTCAACGAAATGAAAGACGAATTTAAGCAAAAAGGAAAATTTTCGGCAAAAGAATGGAATCAAATTGATCAGAAAATTGCTAAAAATTTTAATATCAATCGCTCAAAAATATATGAATGGAAAAAAGAATTTGGCATAAGTGGAACAAATCCAAAAAATGAGCGAAAAAATTTGTTAGAGAAATTTGATCAAATGAAAGCCGAGTTAAAGCGGGACGGATTCAAAAATTCGTATCCCAATCAAATAAATAAAACTGTCGCAAAAGAGTTGGGCCTCTGTTTTAAAACAATTTACAGGTGGAAAAGTGAACTTGGCCAAACCAGTGAGTATTTTTACCCAAATTTATTTTTTATTTTAATTAATAATTCTTTTTACAGAACCACAACATAAACACTCCCACAGCGAACAAATGAAATTGATGAAACGTTATTATGAAATTAAGGACAAAACGCCTAAAATTAGTGACGGGTACATTGCCAAAATGTTGAAAATTGGAACAACCAGTTTGGTTAAATGGAAAAAGCAATTTAAACGACAACAATTTTATCCAAATTCTGTCGTGGAAGAGAATGCCACGGAAAATGTTCAGGAAATTGAGAACTCGAACTCGGGGAGTATTTGAATGAAAGGGTCAATGATATCGTTTTTACTTTGTTGTTTTGGATTATTCCCAAATTGTGCTTCGTGCCGACCCTCATCGATTATTTATATTTTATTTGTAAACTATTATATTTTTAGTTGATAAAAATCATATTTGAGAATTTAAAGCGGTTTTTGATCGGATTCTTACATTGCAGACCGAGAGGAGTCGAATGGCATATAATTTATTCCGTTTCGCCTCTGGGCCATATGATTCATATTTACCTAAAATATATGTGGCGGATTTACGAAACGCCCTGGCGGAATTTAAGAAACGACCTAGCACCCTTTTAGAGATTTTCAACAGAGCAGCTTCATTGTCGAGTTTTGTTCATCTATATTGTAAGGCAGTAGTATATTCTTCAAAATGTTTTGTCCAATGTTATTAAACAAACCATAAACATGAAAAATATGAATCAGCAAAGAATAAATATTTTAGCAATAATTTTGAAAAGAATATTTTGAATGTTAAATGGTACAAAAATTCAATTGGTTAGTATTTAGAATTAAAATTCTTATAAGTTAAATAGATCAAGAGCTAGGAAATATATTTTATTATCGCCATTCGCACAGTTCAGGCAGCATTGAAACGATGGCCAATAAGCATCGAATTGGCCGATGCAAGAACGCCTGAAATGAATATAAAATATATGGAAAGAAAGAATATTCTACATTCAGGCGTATTAGCGAATGGCCCCTCCGATGGCACCGTTGATTTGTCCATGGGTTTCGCCGTGACAGTTGTCGTCGGTTTGTTCGTAGTCGTCGTTGTTTGTTTCTTGGTGGTCGTTATCGGTTTTGCCGCGGTGGTCGTTGACATCATTTCACGCGTGAAGTTTTCATTTGTCATGTCGACAATCCGCTTTACCAAAAAGGCACTTGCAAACTCACCGAGGAATTCAGAGCTTTCCCGACTCTGGCACTAATTGCTGAACAGTTCCTATTACGCTCCTGCTTCACATGCTCATTACCTGAAGCAGTTTTTATTTAAATATCAGTTTATCTTAGGGTGGCACAGGACCGGGACCAATACTGAAATGGTCATTTTTTAATTTCGTACTGAAATGTCTCCCGGTTTTTAGAATTCCTTCGGGACTCCCTTATAATAATGGTTCCGGTTTACTCAATCATTTTTTTCTTTTTTTTTTGCCCGGTTTTTGTTGAGCGGGAAGGTTTTCCAGTAAGACAGTATGAACCAGAATTTGTTCTGGAAATCCAGAATGCACCAGCATTTTGATGTTTCGGAAAGCCAGCTGGACCAGAATTCGTTCACGGAAAGAATATGAACCAGAATTTGTTATTTTATGTTCTGCCAATTCCAGAACGCACCAGAATTTGGCTTTCCGGAAAGTCAGTATAGACCAGAATTAGGTTTCCGGAAATCCGCATGCACCAGAATTTGTTAATTGTCGTTCTGGAAATCCAGAATACACCAGAATTTGCTGTCCCGGAATTAACTCATTTAATCCAAAAACACAAACACAAAACAAGTCAAATGTGTTGAAAACACAAACAATTCAGCAATTTGACACTTCCAAAAACACAAAACAAGCCAAATGTATCGAAAACACATGCAATTTTGATGTTCCGAAAAGACAGTATAGACCAGATTTAGGTTTTCGTAAAATCAACATTTACCAGAATTTGTTACTTAATATTCTGGAAATCCAGAATGCGCCAGAATTAGGCTTTCCGGAAAGCAATATGAATCAGAATTTGTTATTTGTTGTTCTGAAAATCCAGAATGAACCAGAATTTGCTGTTCCGGAAATCCAGTTGGACCAGAATTAGGCTTTCCGGAAAGCCAGTATGGACCGAATTATTTTTCCGGAATGCAATATGAACCAGAATTTGTTATTTTATGTTCTGGAAATCCAGAATGCAAAATGTTTGGAAAGCTCAAACATTCAACCATTTAATCCGAACAAATAACACAAACCAACAGAATTTGCCTTCCAAGAAAGTCAGTATGAACCAGAATTTCTTATTGATATTCTGGAAAAATTCAGAATGTACCAAAAAGCCCCCATACGATGGAAGCGCCTTTCTGTCCGCAATAAAAAAGAAGAAACAAAAATTAGATATTTTGAAGAAATATGCCAAAATAAAACTGAAGAATCCGAAAATGAGAGATGCCGTTATTGCTGATATGTTAAAGATTTCAACAGACAGCCTAAATAATTGGAAAAAACAATTTAAAGATGAAATTAATAACCTTGGGAATGTGATTATTGCTTTGGATCGAATTATTTGTTGTTATTTAAAGATTGAATTTTTGCCTCGCCCTAATCATCTGATTTGTGAGTGTATTCTAACAAAAAAGCACCAATATGCCGCCAAAATAAAAGGGAAGAATTCAAAAATGAGTAATTGTGACATTTCTGATCTGTTGAAAATCTCAAGAAGTAGCCCCTTAAATAGATGAAAGTTCAATTTAGTGTGAAAATAAGCATCTTTGAGTGAACAAAAGTGTAGAATCCATCCTAGAGCGCTAATGATCTGTATTCTTTTGATACCAAAGTATTATTGAACCATGAGCACTGACAGGCTACTCTAACAAGAATCTTAAATTAGTGGTAATAAACTAGAAAGGCCGCCCTTCCATGCTCTGTCCAAGCAATTCTCCTCCGATCATTTCGAGTGCCATGCTTGGATGCGAAGTAATCTATTTTAGTAAGTAATATTTGGATTTTTTAAATAAGTACACCATAACAAAAATTTACGGCCGAAGTCTTATCTGCGCCGATCGAGGCATTTTTCAAATGGAATATACAAATAAGCGCCCAAAGCTGAAGGCATTTGGCAAAATCCATTTTCACTAAATAATATTATAAATAAATGCTTTTATTTGTTTGATGGATCATTGGGAACTGTGAAATCGTCGACATCAGTCCATCGTGTAAACCTTTGCGGGGGGGGGGGGTGGGGGGGTCGGAATGGTATGGATGATTCACCGAGAGAAGTTAAAAATAGAATAAAATAAAATCGCCACTTTTTTCCTTTTAAGTGTACATACATACAAATTTCGATTGTTGTATTTCTAAAAAAAAATGTTTTATCCTAAAAATAAGAAATCTTAAAGTTATTCGCTTATTTTGGTTAGAAAAGACTGCAATAAAAATTGGTATTTTGAAGCATTGAATTTTCTAAAATTTTGAAGCCATGTAACACAGCTTAGCATACGAAGTAGGGGGCTCCGCCGGGGGGGGGGGTGAGAAGGGGAAAACCGGGATCTCCGGCCATTCTCATCCACGTCCCCGTCCCCGTTCCGGTTTGCCCATCCCCAAAACGGGGATCCCTGATCTCATCCCCGGCCGGGGACGGGGTATGTAAATGCACCCCTAATTTATAAGGATGGCCATCACATCAGAAATATAAATGATTATATTGATTTACTGATTGAATTTTGGTTGAGACGTGCTTTTTGGATGAAAGATTTAAACCGTTTAGGTGAACCCTTAAAAATGAATTGATGGCCTGTTTGTTTTGTCTTACCGCAATTCTTATGTTGCGGTCTGTGTTCGGACCCGCTTGAGTGCGAGCACTTTTTAAATTTATTTTGGTTCTGTCGCGTGTGCTCCCCCACTTAAAGAATATTTTAGTAAATTTTCCTATATTTTTAAAAAATGCAAAAATGTGAATTTTTCTAATAGAAAATTCAAGTTGCCCTTATTTACGGTCTTTTACAAAAAAATCTCGACAATTTTTTTAGCTAATATCGTTAAATCTTCAAACCTTTTTTGGGCATATCGTATACCGCATACCGCTACCGCATTTGAAAATGGGTTTATCGCATATCGCTACAGCTTTTTTTCGGCGCGGTTCTCAGATAGGCACGTATAAAATGTCAAATTCGTCTTTTATTCCTGGAAAATAGAAGAAAAGGGTCTAAGACTATTCAAATTAATTCATTAGTAAAAAATAGATAAAAAAGGATTGGTTTGAACTGACTAAATTTGGGGGGTTTTCTTATGTTTGTCGTGATACCTTTAGTAATTCTTGGTTATAGAAAATGTCTGTAATATGATCACCGGTCTTCAATACAATATGAAGGGGAGTCTGAATTGAGCACTTTTAAGATTTTAAATATTTTCTCGGTAAAATTCGCATAATAATATCCATTAGCAAAGGTCCCTTTTTCTTTTGTAATTCTTACCGTTTCATCCAATTTAAATTTCGAATTCTTTTTTTGGCATTTTCTTTTCTCCATATACTTTTTCCCATAAGGTTCTAGCATTTCGCACAATTTTCCTAACAAAAAACGTTAAAAATTATAAAAAAAATTTCCCGACTCCGTATTTACACGCAGAAAAATATTCCCGATTTTTCAGCTTCTAATTCTGGCTCAGGCAGAATTAAAAATTTAAATTTTAAAATTTTTGACCAAAATGAACTTATAAATATTTTATTAAAATTCATTTACAGTCATAAGTGAGCCAAAAACGTAGCAATTTCCGATGAAAATTAATTAATTAATTAATTAAAGAGCGATTTCATCAGATATCGGAAATATTTTTGACATGAAAGAAATTTGCAACGTTTTATTTCATTTAATTATATTTAAGTAATTTATAAATTTAATAAATTACATAGTGCATTGCCAAAAAATTTATATGAAGCGAAATTTATCTTAAATAACTCTAATAAAAATAAGTCAATGTTTTATTATGTTTAAGAATAAATTTAATCATGAAATTAAAAATTCTACCAATAATTTGTTTAATAAATTATGCTTTAACATTTCCAAACGACTTATTTGACGAACTTTGGCAGACAAATCAATCGAAGCCTGAAGCAAACAACAATGCGATTAAATCTCAGCCAAAAATCAAAGTTTGGAATAAAAAAAAATAAATAAAATTTCCGAGAATTTTGTTTTTATTTTTGGTGTCTTACGTTTTTATCTCGGAATCCTAAGTTAACACGAAGAGTTTAAGGTTGAACCGCACGAGGAGCAATTTGATGGAAGATGGCAGGACAAAATTGCACTAAAAGGAAACGTAAAAGTTGAACATGAACCACATTTTGGAGCAGTTAAATTGGAAGGTGAGCCACTTCATAAAGAGAGAGAAATAATTTAAGTTTTAAAAAAATTAAATACCCGTATTTTCTCTATAAAATTTTTTATTTCATTAATTTCTTGACCAAATGCTATATTTCAAAGAAAATTGAACTAAAATATAAATTAGTCCAAATCTACACGGCGATTCTTTGCTAAAATTTCACGTTAAACTTCACTTTGAAAACCGATTCCCAAAAAATCCTTTTTTTTTTTTGCAAAACTTTGGAACAAATTGAGTTGGATAAAATACTAAAAGAATTTTGCGTCAAAATTAATATTTATATGATCGAATTATTCAAAAATACTTAATTGTTAATTTTTTTACAATAAGATATTCAGGAACAGACAAAATTAAAAATGATTTTGAATGGTGGGGCGAGAAGAGTGGTGAGTTTAAAGCCCAATTGGCAGATCATATTAAAAAAGAAGATCAAGACGAACAAGCTCTAAACATTTCTGATCACAAAAAGATTGGAGATGAGGATAAAAATTGGGAGGAAAACGAAAACAATTCAGCTCCATCAGCGGATGATTATGATCAGAACAATTCTAAGAAAATTTGACTGATCAAAATAACTCAACTGATCAAGATGAGAGTGTTGATGAACAACAAAATAAGTCCAATAAATCTAAAAAAATTGAGTCTGATCAACAAAAATGGGGAATTCTTCAAATGTTCCGTGAAATTAAAGAAGATTATACTCAAAAAAGAAAATATTCCGGCTATGAACATATTCAAATTGAAAACAAAATATCAAATAGTTTAGGTGTAAGTCGTTCAACAATTTATAATTGGAGCAAAGAATTAGGTCTAAAAAAAGAAACAAAGTCAAAGTTTTCTGATTTTAAAAAACGTGAAATTTTGAAACAATTTGATAAGATAAAAAGTAAATGTAAAAAGGCAAAACTCAAAAACATTTCAATGAATAAACTCGATGAGAAAATTGCAAAAAAATTCGGCGTCAGCACAATTTATTATTGGAAGCGCGAATTTGGCCTTTCTGTCAGCAATAAAATTTCAGACGCAACAAAAATTGGCATTTTGAAGAAATATGCAAAAATAAAAGAGAAGAATCCGAAAATGAGTGATTGTGACATTTCTGATTTGTTGAAAATTTCAAGAAGCAGTTTAAAAAGATGGAAAGCTCAATTTAGAGAACGTTTAAAAATATACGGACTTTGTAGGACCTTGACTAAAAGATGTAATTGGACCGATTAATAAAAAATTGTTGTTATTTCGGGATTGAATTTGTCGTTTCTTTGATTTTCTTAAAAGTATTAAAATAACTAATGTAATGAAACATCTGTCTATCATCATTATTGGCCTAAATTCTTAAAATAAAAAAAAAGTTTAATGTTCAAAAGCACCCAACATCGGAGTTTTTTATAGTCTTATAGAAATAACTTTTTCCCGAATTTTCTAATTGTTTAGCTTTGGCTTAACAATAGCTTTGAAAGCTTAAAGCTTTCAAAGATAATCTTTTATGTTTGATTATTGTTGAGTTTAAAAAAAGTGCATTTCGCTTAATGTTTAACACTTTTGCAAATATGTTTTTTTTATAAGATTGACGACATAAAAGAGGTACTGTGGTGCACGCATCGCACTAATAGTGATAAAAAAATGTGACAAAAAATATTTAAAAAATCATTAAATGCCAAATCGTTTTTTTACAAATCATTCCTAATTATATTCTCAATTTCCTGAACATTTCCATCGACAGAATTTGGATGGAATTGCTGTCGTTTAAATTGTCTCTTCCATCTATGATCAGTTGAATTGGGTTCAATTTGTCCAATTTGGATGTTCTGCCGGTCGATTTGGTGATGGACATTCTGTCCAAAGTTTGTTGGCGCCGGCATTTTCAAATCTTCGGTTTCACCTTTGTCCCACCAGCCTTCTCCGAATATTTCATCAAATGTTTTGAGTGGCGTTTCCTCCAATTTTACTTTTACGGATTCGGCTTTTTCGAGTGAATTTGTTGCAAAGAATGCCACCAAAATTAAAATCCAAAATTCTTCCATTTTATTTGCGCAAAACACCTCTGAATTTAGGGGCATTTATTTGAAATCCCAGTTAATTTTATAATTAAAGGTAAAATTCGGTGTGGGAAAAGAATTTCTCTCAAATATTTATTTAAAGAATATTAAATATTTACAATTATTACATATATTAAATATTATTTAACTTTGATAAATAATATAAAAGTAATAAATGTCAGCCAACAATTGAATTGGGCATTTACATAAATCATATTCTTTAATAATATGGCCTAAATCTTTTTTAAGCGGGACCAAATCAATATTCCTGACATCTCATAAATATTTTTCATCATCATTTTACAAAAAATTTCGATCGATTATAATAGCCAAAATAAAAAATAATTATTTTATAAAATTTTTCTATTTTCTCAAAAATTTTCATAAATTTTAAAAAGTGTTTTTTAGGTCCAAGAAAAGTCCAATTCATGAGAATAAAATTAATTTTTAGGAGAAAATTTTGGAAATTGAAAAAGCGGTTTTTAGGGGTGCATTTTTGATTTATTAGCATTTTTTCTTAAAAAAATTATTAGAAAAATGCCAAAATAAACACTAAAAGTTCAAAATAAAGCAAAATATGCAATAAAAGTCCAAAATTGCCATTAGAGGAAGCACTAAAATACGTATTTTTGAAATAGACATTAAATTCAAACCAATTTTATTAATTGATTTTAAAATTTTTCATTTTGGCTATTCACAATCGTTCGCCATTTTAATAAAATAATTAATTAGTTGGAAAATATTTATGAGATGTCAGGAATACTGATTTGGTCACTCAAATTATGGAAAAATATTTATTAGATGTCAGGAATATTGATTCGGCTCAAAAGCTATAGGCAATATTATGTATTAAAGAATGATTTATATGAATGCCCATTCCAATTGGGGCTGTCATTTATTACTTTTAATATTATTTATTAAAGCTAAATAATTTTATTAATTTTTGTAAAAATTTGTGAATATTTATTATTTTTACATCTTTAAAACCAAAATAATTGACAATTTTCCATATTGAATTTTATTAAATTATAAAATTAATTGGATTTTATATAGCCGCTAAGAAGTTATTTGCCCAAATAAAATGGAAGAATTTTGGATTTTAATTTTGTTTTTATTCTTTGGATCAAATTCACTGGACAAAGCCGAATCCGTAAAAGTAAAATTGGAGGAAACGCCACTAAAAACATTTGATGAAATATTCGGAGAAGGCTGGTGGGACAAAGGTGAAGCCAAAGATTTGAAAATGCCGCCGCCAACAAACTTTGGACAAAATGTCCATCACCAAATCGACCGGCAGAACACCCAAATTGGACAAATTGAACCCAATTCAACTGATCAGCTTGGACAAATTAAACCCAATTCAATTGATCAGAATCCTCCTCTCACAGAGTCTGATCACTCCAAAAATGGGGCCGAACAGAACGAAATGATGGAAGAAGAAAATAATGATGAAAATGAGCGAAAACGTAAAATTATCGACAAATTCCACGCAATGAAAAACGAATTTAAGCAAAAAGGAAAATATTCGGCGAAAGAAAGAAATCAAATTGATGGGAAAATCGTAAAACATTTAAAAGTCTGTCGGTCAAAAATATATGAATGGAAAAAAGAATTTGGCCTAAGTCGAAAAATGTTCAATGAAAAAGAACGTAAACATTTGGTTGAGAAATTTGATCAAATGAAAGCCGAGTTAAAGCGGGATTCAAAAGTTCTTATAAAAATGAAATAAATAAAACTGTCGCGAAGGAATTGGGCCTCAGTTTTAAAACAATTTACAAATGGAAAAGTGAATTTGGCCAAACCGGTGAGTATTTGGAGCCTTATTTTATTATTTATTTTAATTGAAAATTCTTTTGCAGCACCAAACCATAAACACTCCCGCAGCGAACAAATGAAATTGATGAAACGTTATTATGAAATTAAAGTCAAAAATTCTAAAATTAGTGACGGGAACATTGCCAAAATGTTGAAAATTGGAAGAACCACTTTGATTAGGTGGAAAAGAGAATTTAAGCGACAGCAATTCCATCCAAATTCTGTCGAGGGACAATCTTTGGAAGAGAATGCCGCGGCAAATGTTCAGGAAATTGAGAATATAAATTTGGAGAGTCTCTTTTTCTAGCACACTATTTCTTCAAAAATAAAATATTCAAAAAAGTAACTAAAACAATTTTTAGATGGGGTGCGTTGATGTCCAAATTACTCTCGCCGCCTAACTCTCTCTTTTCAGAACACTATTTCTTCAAAAAATAAAATATTCAAAAAACTAACTAAAACAATTTTTAGATGGGGTGCGTTGATGTCCAATTACTCTCGCCGCCTAACTCTCTCTTTTTAGCACACTATTTCTTCAAAATAAAATTTTCAGAAATTAAACTAAAAAAATTTTTAGATGGGGTGCGTTGATGTCCAATTACTCTCGCCGCCTAACTCTCTTTTTTTAGCACACTATTTCTTCAAAATATTTCAGAAATTAAACTAAAAAATTTTTTAGATGTGGTGCGTTGATGTCCAAATTACTCTCGCCGCCTAACTCTCTTTTTTTAGCAAACTATTACTTCAAAAAATAAAATATTCAAAAAAGTAACTAAAACAATTTTTAGATGGGGTGCGTTGATGTCCAATTACTCTCGCCGCCTAACTCTCTCTTTTTAGCACACTATTTCTTCAAAATAAAATATTCAAAAAAGTAACTAAAACAATTTTTAGATGGGGTGCGTTGATGTCCAATTACTCTCGCCGCATAACTCTCTCTTTTTAGCACACTATTTCTTCAAAATAATATTTTCAGAAATTAACTAAAAAAATTTTTAGATGTGGTGCGTTGATGTCCAAATTACTCTCGCCGCCTAACTCTCTTTTTTTAGCACACTATTTCTTCAAAAAATAAAATATTCAAAAAAGAACTAAAACAATTTTTATGGGGTGCGTTGATGTCCAAATTACTCTCGCCGCCTAACTCTCTTTTTTTAGCACACTATTTCTTCAAAAAATAAAATATTCAAAAAAGTAACTAAAACAATTTTTAGATGGGGTGCGTTGATGTCCAATTACTCTCGCCGCCTAACTCTCTCTTTTTAGCACACTATTTCTTCAAAATAAAATTTTCAGAAATTAAACTAAAAAAATTTTTAGATGTGGTGCGTTGATGTCCAAATTACTCTCGCCGCCTAACTCTCTCTTTTCAGAACACTATTTCTTCAAAAAATAAAATATTCAAAAAAGTAACTAAAACAATTTTTAGATGGGGTGCGTTGAGGTCCAATTACTCTCGCCGCCTAACTCTCTCTTTTTAGCACACTATTTCTTCAAAATAAAATTTTCAGAAATTAAACTAAAAAAATTTTTAGATGGGGTGCGTTGATGTCCAATTACTCTCGCCGCCTAACTCTCTTTTTTTAGCACACTATTTCTTCAAAAAATAAAATATTCAAAAAAGTAACTAAAACAATTTTTAGATGTGGTGCGTTGATGTCCAAATTACTCTCGCCGCCTAACTCTCTTTTTTAGCACACTATTTCTTCAAAAAATAAAATATTAAAAAAAGTAACTAAAACAATTTTTAGATGGGGTGCGTTGATGTCCAATTACTCTCGCCGCCTAACTCTCTCTTTTTAGCACACTATTTCTTCAAAATAAAATTTTCAGAAATTAAACTAAAAAAATTTTTAGATGGGGTGCGTTGATGTCCAAATTACTCTCGCCGCCTAACTCTCTTTTTTTAGCAAACTATTACTTCAAAAAATAAAATATTCAAAAAAGTAACTAAAACAATTTTTAGATGGGGTGCGTTGATGTCCAATTACTCTCGCCGCCTAACTCTCTCTTTTTAGCACACTATTTCTTCAAAATAAAATATTCAAAAAAGTAACTAAAACAATTTTTAGATGGGGTGCGTTGATGTCCAATTACTCTCGCCGCATAACTCTCTCTTTTTAGCACACTATTTCTTCAAAATAATATTTTCAGAAATTAACTAAAAAAATTTTTAGATGTGGTGCGTTGATGTCCAAATTACTCTCGCCGCCTAACTCTCTCTTTTCAGAACACTATTTCTTCAAAAAATAAAATATTCAAAAAAGTAACTAAAACAATTTTTAGATGGGGTGCGTTGAGGTCCAATTACTCTCGCCGCCTAACTCTCTCTTTTTAGCACACTATTTCTTCAAAATAAAATTTTCAGAAATTAAACTAAAAAAATTTTTAGATGGGGTGCGTTGATGTCCAATTACTCTCGCCGCCTAACTCTCTTTTTTTAGCACACTATTTCTTCAAAAAATAAAATATTCAAAAAAGTAACTAAAACAATTTTTAGATGTGGTGCGTTGATGTCCAAATTACTCTCGCCGCCTAACTCTCTTTTTTTAGCACACTATTTCTTCAAAAAATAAAATATTAAAAAAAGTAACTAAAACAATTTTTAGATGGGGTGCGTTGATGTCCAATTACTCTCGCCGCCTAACTCTCTCTTTTTAGCACACTATTTCTTCAAAATAAAATTTTCAGAAATTAAACTAAAAAAATTTTTAGATGGGGTGCGTTGATGTCCAAATTACTCTCGCCGCCTAACTCTCTTTTTTTAGCAAACTATTACTTCAAAAAATAAAATATTCAAAAAAGTAACTAAAACAATTTTTAGATGGGGTGCGTTGATGTCCAATTACTCTCGCCGCCTAACTCTCTCTTTTTAGCACACTATTTCTTCAAAATAAAATATTCAAAAAAGTAACTAAAACAATTTTTAGATGGGGTGCGTTGATGTCCAATTACTCTCGCCGCATAACTCTCTCTTTTTAGCACACTATTTCTTCAAAATAATATTTTCAGAAATTAACTAAAAAAATTTTTAGATGTGGTGCGTTGATGTCCAAATTACTCTCGCCGCCTAACTCTCTTTTTTTAGCACACTATTTCTTCAAAAAATAAAATATTCAAAAAAGAACTAAAACAATATTTATGGGGTGCGTTGATGTCCAAATTACTCTCGCCGCCTAACTCTCTTTTTTTAGCACACTATTTCTTCAAAAAATAAAATATTCAAAAAAGTAACTAAAACAATTTTTAGATGGGGTGCGTTGATGTCCAATTACTCTCGCCGCCTAACTCTCTCTTTTTAGCACACTATTTCTTCAAAATAAAATTTTCAGAAATTAAACTAAAAAAATTTTTAGATGTGGTGCGTTGATGTCCAAATTACTCTCGCCGCCTAACTCTCTCTTTTCAGAACACTATTTCTTCAAAAAATAAAATATTCAAAAAAGTAACTAAAACAATTTTTAGATGGGGTGCGTTGAGGTCCAATTACTCTCGCCGCCTAACTCTCTCTTTTTAGCACACTATTTCTTCAAAATAAAATTTCAGAAATTAAACTAAAAAAATTTTTAGATGGGGTGCGTTGATGTCCAATTACTCTCGCCGCCTAACTCTCTTTTTTAGCACACTATTTCTTCAAAAAATAAAATATTCAAAAAAGTAACTAAAACAATTTTTAGATGTGGTGCGTTGATGTCCAAATTACTCTCGCCGCCTAACTCTCTTTTTTTAGCACACTATTTCTTCAAAAAATAAAATATTAAAAAAAGTAACTAAAACAATTTTTAGATGGGGTGCGTTGATGTCCAATTACTCTCGCCGCCTAACTCTCTCTTTTTAGCACACTATTTCTTCAAAATAAAATTTTCAGAAATTAAACTAAAAAAATTTTTAGATGGGGTGCGTTGATGTCCAATTACTCTCGCCGCCTAACTCTCTTTTTTTAGCACACTATTTCTTCAAAATATTTCAGAAATTAAACTAAAAAATTTTTTAGATGTGGTGCGTTGATTTCCAAATTACTCTCGCCGCCTAACTCTCTTTTTTTAGCACACTATTTCTTCAAAAAATAAAATATTCAAAAAAGTAACTAAAACAATTTTTAGATGGGGTGCGTTGATGTCCAAATTACTCTCGCCGCCTAACTCTCTCTTTTTAGCACACTATTTCTTCAAAATAAAATATTCAAAAAAGTAACTAAAACAATTTTTAGATGGGGTGCGTTGATGTCCAATTACTCTCGCCGCATAACTCTCTCTTTTTAGCACACTATTTCTTCAAAATAATATTTTCAGAAATTAACTAAAAAAATTTTTAGATGTGGTGCGTTGATGTCCAAATTACTCTCGCCGCCTAACTCTCTTTTTTTAGCACACTATTTCTTCAAAAAATAAAATATTCAAAAAAGAACTAAAACAATTTTTATGGGGTGCGTTGATGTCCAAATTACTCTCGCCGCCTAACTCTCTTTTTTTAGCACACTATTTCTTCAAAAAATAAAATATTCAAAAAAGTAACTAAAACAATTTTTAGATGGGGTGCGTTGATGTCCAATTACTCTCGCCGCCTAACTCTCTCTTTTTAGCACACTATTTCTTCAAAATAAAATTTTCAGAAATTAAACTAAAAAAATTTTTAGATGTGGTGCGTTGATGTCCAAATTACTCTCGCCGCCTAACTCTCTCTTTTCAGAACACTATTTCTTCAAAAAATAAAATATTCAAAAAAGTAACTAAAACAATTTTTAGATGGGGTGCGTTGAGGTCCAATTACTCTCGCCGCCTAACTCTCTCTTTTTAGCACACTATTTCTTCAAAATAAAATTTTCAGAAATTAAACTAAAAAAATTTTTAGATGGGGTGCGTTGATGTCCAATTACTCTCGCCGCCTAACTCTCTTTTTTTAGCACACTATTTCTTCAAAAAATAAAATATTCAAAAAAGTAACTAAAACAATTTTTAGATGTGGTGCGTTGATGTCCAAATTACTCTCGCCGCCTAACTCTCTTTTTTTAGCACACTATTTCTTCAAAAAATAAAATATTAAAAAAAGTAACTAAAACAATTTTTAGATGGGGTGCGTTGATGTCCAATTACTCTCGCCGCCTAACTCTCTCTTTTTAGCACACTATTTCTTCAAAATAAAATTTTCAGAAATTAAACTAAAAAAATTTTTAGATGGGGTGCGTTGATGTCCAAATTACTCTCGCCGCCTAACTCTCTTTTTTTAGCAAACTATTACTTCAAAAAATAAAATATTCAAAAAAGTAACTAAAACAATTTTTAGATGGGGTGCGTTGATGTCCAATTACTCTCGCCGCCTAACTCTCTCTTTTTAGCACACTATTTCTTCAAAATAAAATATTCAAAAAAGTAACTAAAACAATTTTTAGATGGGGTGCGTTGATGTCCAATTACTCTCGCCGCATAACTCTCTCTTTTTAGCACACTATTTCTTCAAAATAATATTTTCAGAAATTAACTAAAAAAATTTTTAGATGTGGTGCGTTGATGTCCAAATTACTCTCGCCGCCTAACTCTCTTTTTTTAGCACACTATTTCTTCAAAAAATAAAATATTCAAAAAAGAACTAAAACAATATTTATGGGGTGCGTTGATGTCCAAATTACTCTCGCCGCCTAACTCTCTTTTTTTAGCACACTATTTCTTCAAAAAATAAAATATTCAAAAAAGTAACTAAAACAATTTTTAGATGGGGTGCGTTGATGTCCAATTACTCTCGCCGCCTAACTCTCTCTTTTTAGCACACTATTTCTTCAAAATAAAATTTTCAGAAATTAAACTAAAAAAATTTTTAGATGTGGTGCGTTGATGTCCAAATTACTCTCGCCGCCTAACTCTCTCTTTTCAGAACACTATTTCTTCAAAAAATAAAATATTCAAAAAAGTAACTAAAACAATTTTTAGATGGGGTGCGTTGAGGTCCAATTACTCTCGCCGCCTAACTCTCTCTTTTTAGCACACTATTTCTTCAAAATAAAATTTTCAGAAATTAAACTAAAAAAATTTTTAGATGGGGTGCGTTGATGTCCAATTACTCTCGCCGCCTAACTCTCTTTTTTTAGCACACTATTTCTTCAAAAAATAAAATATTCAAAAAAGTAACTAAAACAATTTTTAGATGTGGTGCGTTGATGTCCAAATTACTCTCGCCGCCTAACTCTCTTTTTTTAGCACACTATTTCTTCAAAAAATAAAATATTAAAAAAAGTAACTAAAACAATTTTTAGATGGGGTGCGTTGATGTCCAATTACTCTCGCCGCCTAACTCTCTCTTTTTAGCACACTATTTCTTCAAAATAAAATTTTCAGAAATTAAACTAAAAAAATTTTTAGATGGGGTGCGTTGATGTCCAATTACTCTCGCCGCCTAACTCTCTTTTTTTAGCACACTATTTCTTCAAAATATTTCAGAAATTAAACTAAAAAATTTTTTAGATGTGGTGCGTTGATGTCCAAATTACTCTCGCCGCCTAACTCTCTTTTTTTAGCACACTATTTCTTCAAAAAATAAAATATTCAAAAAAGTAACTAAAACAATTTTTAGATGGGGTGCGTTGATGTCCAAATTACTCTCGCCGCCTAACTCTCTCTTTTCAGAACACTATTTCTTCAAAAATAAAATATTCAAAAAAGTAACTAAAACAATTTTTAGATGGGGTGCGTTGAGGTCCAATTACTCTCGCCGCCTAACTCTCTCTTTTTAGCACACTATTTCTTCAAAATAAAATTTTCAGAAATTAAACTAAAAAAATTTTTAGATGGGGTGCGTTGATGTCCAATTACTCTCGCCGCCTAACTCTCTTTTTTTAGCACACTATTTCTTCAAAAAATAAAATATTCAAAAAAGTAACTAAAACAATTTTTAGATGTGGTGCGTTGATGTCCAAATTACTCTCGCCGCCTAACTCTCTTTTTTTAGCACACTATTTCTTCAAAAAATAAAATATTCAAAAAAGTAACTAAAACAATTTTTAGATGGGGTGCGTTGATGTCCAATTACTCTCGCCGCCTAACTCTCTTTTTTTAGCACACTACTTCTTCAAAATATTTCAGAAATTAAACTAAAAAATTTTTTAGATGTGGTGCGTTGATGTCCAAATTACTCTCGCCGCCTAACTCTCTTCTTTTAGCACACTATTTCTTCAAAATATTTCAGAAATTAAACTAAAAAATTTTTTAGATGTGGTGCGTTGATGTCCAAATTACTCTCGCCGCCTAACTCTCTTTTTTTAGCACACTATTTCTTCAAAAAATAAAATATTCAAAAAAGTAACTAAAACAATTTTTAGATGGGGTGCGTTGATGTCCAATTACTCTCACCGCCTAACTCTCTCTTTTTAGCACACTATTTCTTCAAAATAAAATATTCAAAAAAGTAACTAAAACAATTTTTAGATGGGGTGCGTTGATGTCCAATTACTCTCGCCGCATAACTCTCTCTTTTTAGCACACTATTTCTTCAAAATAATATTTTCAGAAATTAACTAAAAAAATTTTTAGATGTGGTGCGTTGATGTCCAAATTACTCTCGCCGCCTAACTCTCTTTTTTTAGCACACTATTTCTTCAAAAAATAAAATATTCAAAAAAGTAACTAAAACAATTTTTAGATGTGGTGCGTTGATGTCCAAATTACTCTCGCCGCCTAACTCTCTCTTTTTAGCACACTATTTCTTCAAAATAAAATATTCAAAAAAGTAACTAAAACAATTTTTAGATGGGGTGCGTTGATGTCCAATTACTCTCGCCGCATAACTCTCTCTTTTTAGCACACTATTTCTTCAAAATAAAATTTTCAGAAATTAAACTAAAAAAATTTTTAGATGGGGTGCGTTGATGTCCAATTACTCTCGCCGCCTAACTCTCTTTTTTTAGCACACTATTTCTTCAAAAAATAAAATATTCAAAAAAGTAACTAAAACAATTTTTAGATGTGGTGCGTTGATGTCCAAATTACTCTCGCCGCCTAACTCTCTTTTTTTAGCACACTATTTCTTCAAAAAATAAAATATTCAAAAAAGTAACTAAAACAATTTTTAGATGGGGTGCGTTGATGTCCAATTACTCTCGCCGCCTAACTCTCTCTTTTTAGCACACTATTTCTTCAAAATAAAATATTCAAAAAAGTAACTAAAACAATTTTTAGATGGGGTGCGTTGATGTCCAATTACTCTCGCCGCATAACTCTCTCTTTTTAGCACACTATTTCTTCAAAATAATATTTTCAGAAATTAACTAACAAAATTTTTAGATGTGGTGCGTTGATGTCCAAATTACTCTCGCCGCCTAACTCTCTTTTTTAGCACACTATTTCTTCAAAAAATAAAATATTCAAAAAAGAACTAAAACAATTTTTATGGGGTGCGTTGATGTCCAAATTACTCTCGCCGCCTAACTCTCTTTTTTTAGCACACTATTTCTTCAAAAAATAAAATATTCAAAAAAGTAACTAAAACAATTTTTAGATGGGGTGCGTTGATGTCCAATTACTCTCGCCGCCTAACTCTCTCTTTTTAGCACACTATTTCTTCAAAATAAAATTTTCAGAAATTAAACTAAAAAAATTTTTAGATGGGGTGCGTTATTGTCCAAATTACTCTCGCCGCCTAACTCTCTTTTTTTAGCACACTATTTCTTCAAAAAATAAAATATTCAAAAAAGTAACTAAAACAATTTTTAGATGGGGTGCGTTGATGTCCAAATTACTCTCGCCGCCTAACTCTCTTTTTTTAGCACACTATTTCTTCAAAAAATAAAATATTCAAAAAAGTAACTAAAACAATTTTTAGATGGGGTGCGTTGATGTCCAATTACTCTCGCCGCCTAACTCTCTCTTTTTAGCACACTATTTCTTCAAAAAATAAAATATTCAAAAAAGTAACTAAAACAATTTTTAGATGTGGTGCGTTGATGTCCAAATGACTCTCGCCGCCTAACTCTCTCTTTTCAGAACACTATTTCTTCAAAAAATAAAATATTCAAAAAAGTAACTAAAACAATTTTTAGATGGGGTGCGTTGAGGTCCAATTTTCTCTCGCCACCTAACTCTCTCTTTTTAGCACACTATTTTTTCAAAATAAAATTTTCAGAAATTAAACTAAAAAAATTCTGCCTAACTCTCTTTTTTAGCACACTATTTCTTCAAAAAATAAAATATTCAAAAAAGTAACTAAACAATTTTTAGATGGGGTCACGTTGATGTCCAAATTACTCTCGCCGCCTAACTCTCTTTTTTTAGCACACTATTTCTTCAAAAAATAAAATATTCAAAAAAGTAACTAAAACAATTTTTATATGGGGTGCGTTGATGTCCAAATTACTCTCGCCGCCTAACTCTCTCTTTTTAGCACACTATTTCTTCAAAAAATAAAATATTCAAAAAAGTAACTATAACAATTTTTAGATGGGGTGCGTTGATGTCCAATTACTCTCGCCGCCTAACTCTCTCTTTTTAGCACACTATTTCTTCAAAATAAAATATTCAAAATTAAACTAAAACAATTTTTAGATGGGGTGCGTTGATGTCCAAATTACTCTCGCCGCCTAACTCTCTTTTTTAGCACACTATTTCTTCAAATTTAGATGGGGTGCGTTGATGTCCAAATTACTCTCGCCGCCTAACTCTCTCTTTTTAGCACACTATTTCTTCAAAAATAAAATATTCAAAAAGTAACTAAAACAATTTTTAGATGGGGTGCGTTGATGTCCAAATTACTCTCGCCGCCTAACTCTCTTTTTTTAGCACACTATTTCTTCAAAAATAAAATATTCAAAAAAGTAACTAAAACAATTTTTAGATGGGGTGCGTTGATGTCCAATTACTCTCGCCGCCTAACTCTCTTTTTTTAGCACACTATTTCTTCAAAAATAAAATATTCAAAAAAGTAACTAAAACAATTTTTAGATGGGGTGCGTTGATGTCCAAATTACTCTCGCCGCCTAACTCTCTTTTTTTAGCACACTATTTCTTCAAAAAATAAAATATTCAAAAAAGTAACTAAAACAATTTTTAGATGGGGTGCGTTGAGGTCCAATTTTCTCTCGCCGCCTAACTCTCTATTTTAGCACACTATTTCTTCAAAATAAAATTTTCAGAAATTAAACTAAAAAAATTCTGCCTAACTCTCTTTTTTAGCACACTATTTCTTCAAAAAATAAAATATTCAAAAAAGTAACTAAAACAATTTTTAGATGGGGTGCGTTGATGTCCAAATTACTCTCGCCGCCTAACTCTCTCTTTTTAGCACACTATTTCTTCAAAAAATAAAATATTGAAAAAAGTAACTATAACAATTTTTAGATGGGGTGCGTTATTGTCCAAATTACTCTCGCCGCCTAACTCTCTTTTTTTAGCACACTATTTCTTCAAAAAATAAAATATTCAAAAAAGTAACTAAAACAATTTTTAGATGGGGTGCGTTGATGTCCAAATTACTCTCGCCGCCTAACTCTCTTTTTTTAGCACACTATTTCTTCAAAAATAAAATATTCAAAAAAGTAACTAAAACAATTTTTAGATGGGGTGCGTTGATGTCCAAATTACTCTCGCCGCCTAACTCTCTTTTTTTAGCACACTATTTCTTCAAAAAATAAAATATTCAAAAAAGTAACTAAAACAATTTTTAGATGGGGTGCGTTGAGGTCCAATTACTCTCGCCGCCTAACTCTCTCTTTTTAGCACACTATTTCTTCAAAATAAAATTTTCAGAAATTAAACTAAAAAAATTCTGCCTAACTCTCTTTTTTAGCACACTATTTCTTCAAAAAATAAAATATTCAAAAAAGTAACTAAAACAATTTTTAGATGGGGTGCATTGATGTCCAATTACTCTCGCCGCTATTTCTTCAAAAAATAAAATATTCAAAAAAGTAACTAAAGCAATTTTTAGATGGGGTGCGTTGATGTCCAAATTAATCTCGCCGCCTAACTCTCTTTTTTTAGCACACTATTTCTTCAAAAATAAAATATTCAAAAAAGTAACTAAAACAATTCCGCCTAACTCTCTTTTTTAGCACACTATTTCTTCAAAAATAAAATATTCA
Source organism: Globodera rostochiensis (assembly GCA_018350325.1). NCBI lineage: Eukaryota > Metazoa > Nematoda > Chromadorea > Rhabditida > Heteroderidae > Globodera > Globodera rostochiensis. The sequence goes on along the minus strand of JAEVLN010000008.1, from coordinate 1,144,919 downwards.
AAAAAGTAACTAAAACAATTTTTAGATGGGGTGCGTTGATGTCCAAATTACTCTCGCCGCCTAACTCTCTCTTTTTAGCACACTATTTCTTCAAAAATAAAATATTCAAAAAAGTAACTAAAACAATTTTTAGATGGGGTGCGTTGATGTCCAATTACTCTCGCCGCCTAACTCTCTTTTTTAGCACACTATTTCTTCAAAAATAAAATATTCAAAAAAGTAACTAAAACAATTTTTAGATGGGGTGCGTTGATGTCCAAATTACTCTCGCCGCCTAACTCTCTTTTTTTAGCACACTATTTCTTCAAAAATAAAATATTCAAAAAAGTAACTAAAACAATTTTTAGATGGGGTGCGTTGATGTCCAAATTACTCTCGCCGCCTAACTCTCTTTTTTTAGCACACTATTTCTTCAAAAAATAAAATATTCAAAAAAGTAACTAAAACAATTTTTAGATGGGGTGCGTTGAGGTCCAATTTTCTCTCGCCGCCTAACTCTCTCTTTTTAGCACACTATTTCTTCAAAATAAAATTTTCAGAAATTAAACTAAAAAAATTCTGCCTAACTCTCTTTTTTAGCACACTATTTCTTCAAAAAATAAAATATTCAAAAAAGTAACTAAAACAATTTTTAGATGGGGTGCGTTGATGTCCAAATTACTCTCGCCGCCTAACTCTCTCTTTTTAGCACACTATTTCTTCAAAAAATAAAATATTGAAAAAAGTAACTATAACAATTTTTAGATGGGGTGCGTTGATGTCCAATTACTCTCGCCGCCTAACTCTCTCTTTTTAGCACACTATTTCTTCAAAATAAAATTTTCAGAAATTAAACTAAAAAAATTTTTAGATGGGGTGCGTTATTGTCCAAATTACTCTCGCCGCCTAACTCTCTTTTTGTAGCACACTATTTCTTCAAATTTAGATGGGGTGCGTTGATGTCCAAATTACTCTCGCCGCCTAACTCTCTTTTTTTAGCACACTATTTCTTCAAAAAATAAAATATTCAAAAAAGTAACTAAAACAATTTTTAGATGGGGTGCGTTGATGTCCAATTACTCTCGCCGCCTAACTCTCTCTTTTTAGCACACTATTTCTTCAAAAAATAAAATATTCAAAAAAGTAACTAAAACAATTTTTAGATGGGGTGCGTTGATGTCCAATTACTCTCGCCGCCTAACTCTCTCTTTTTAGCACACTATTTCTTCAAAATAAAATTTTCAGAAATTAAACTAAAAAAATTTTTAGATGGGGTGCGTTATTGTCCAAATTACTCTCGCCGCCTAACACTCTTTTTTTAGCACACTATTTCTTCAAAAAATAAAATATTCAAAAAAGTAACTAAAACAATTTTTAGATGGGGTGCGTTGATGTCCAAATTACTCTCGCCGCCTAACTCTCTTTTTTTAGCACACTATTTCTTCAAAAATAAAATATTCAAAAAAGTAACTAAAACAAGTTTTAGAGGTGCGTTGATGTCCAATTACTCTCGCCGCCTAACTCTCTCTTTTTAGCACACTATTTCTTCAAAAAATAAAATATTCAAAAAAGTAACTAAAACAATTTTTAGATGTGGTGCGTTGATGTCCAAATTACTCTCGCCGCCTAACTCTCTCTTTTCAGAACACTATTTCTTCAAAAAATAAAATATTCTAAAAAGTAACTAAAACAATTTTTATATGGGGTGCGTTGATGTCCAAATTACTCTCGCCGCCTAACTCTCTCTTTTTAGCACACTATTTCTTCAAAAAATAAAATATTCAAAAAAGTAACTAAAACAATTTTTAGATGGGGTGCGTTGATGTCCAATTACTCTCGCCGCCTAACTCTCTCTTTTTAGCACACTATTTCTTCAAAATAAAATTTTCAGAAATTAAACTAAAAAAATTTTTAGATGGGGTGCGTTATTGTCCAAATTACTCTCGCCGCCTAACTCTCTTTTTTTAGCACACTATTTCTTCAAAAAATAAAATATTCAAAAAAGTAACTAAAACAATTTTTAGATGGGGTGCGTTGATGTCCAAATTACTCTCGCCGCCTAACTCTCTTTTTTTAGCACACTATTTCTTCAAAAAATAAAATATTCAAAAAAGTAACTAAAACAATTTTTAGATGGGGTGCGTTGATGTCCAATTACTCTCGCCGCCTAACTCTTTTTTTAGCACACTATTTCTTCAAAAAATAAAATATTCAAAAAAGTAACTAAAACAATTTTTAGATGTGGTGCGTTGATGTCCAATTACTCTCGCCGCCTAACTCTCTCTTTTTAGCACACTATTTCATCAAAAAATAAAATATTCAAAAAAGTAACTAAAACAATTTTTAGATGGGGTGCGTTGATGTCCAATTACTCTCGCCGCCTAACTCTCTCTTTTTAGCACACTATTTCTTCAAAAAATGTGGTGCGTTGATGTCCAAATTACTCTCGCCGCCTAACTCTCTCTTTTCAGAACACTATTTCTTCAAAAAATAAAATATTCAAAAAAGTAACTAAAACAATTTTTAGATGGGGTGCGTTGAGGTCCAATTACTCTCGCCGCCTAACTCTCTCTTTTTAGCACACTATTTCTTCAAAATAAAATTTTCAGAAATTAAACTAAAAAAATTCTGCCTAACTCTCTTTTTTTAGCACACTATTTCTTCAAAAAATAAAATATTCAAAAAAGTAACTAAAACAATTTTTAGATGGGGTGCGTTGATGTCCAAATTACTCTCGCCGCCTAACTCTCTTTTTTTAGCACACTATTTCTTCAAAAAATAAAATATTCAAAAAAGTAACTAAAACAATTTTTAGATGGGGTGCGTTGATGTCCAAATTACTCTCGCCGCCTAACTCTCTCTTTTCAGAATACTATTTCTTCAAAAAATAAAATATTCAAAAAAGTAACTAAAACAATTTTTAGATGGGGTGCGTTGAGGTCCAATTACTCTCGCCGCCTAACTCTCTCTTTTTAGCACACTATTTCTTCAAAAAATAAAATATTCAAAAAAGTAACTAAAACAATTTTTAGATGTGGTGCGTTGATGTCCAAATTACTCTCGCCGCCTAACTCTCTCTTTTCAGAACACTATTTCTTCAAAAAATAAAATATTCAAAAAAGTAACTAAAACAATTTTTAGATGGGGTGCGTTGAGGTCCAATTACTCTCGCCGCCTAACTCTCTCTTTTTAGCACACTATTTCTTCAAAATAAAATTTTCAGAAATTAAACTAAAAAAATTCTGTCTAACTCTCTCTTTTTAGCACACTATTTCTTCAAAAAATAAAATATTCAAAAAAGTAACTAAAACAATTTTTAGGTGTGGTGCGTTGATGTCCAAATTACTCTCGCCGCCTAACTCTCTCTTTTTAGCACACTATTTCTTCAAAATAAAATTTTCAGAAATTAAACTAAAAAAATTCTGCCTAACTCTCTCTTTTTAGCACACTATTTCTTCAAAAAATAAAATATTCAAAAAAGTAACTAAAACAATTTTTAGATGGGGTGCGTTGAGGTCCAATTACTCTCGCCGCCTAACTCTCTCTTTTTAGCACACTATTTCTTCAAAATAAAATTTTCAGAAATTAAACTAAAAAAATTCTGCCTAACTCTCTTTTTTTAGCACACTATTTCTTCAAAAAATAAAATATTCAAAAAAGTAACTAAAACAATTTTTAGATGGGGTGCGTTGATGTCCAAATTACTCTCGCCGCCTAACTCTATTTTTTTAGCACACTATTTTTTCAAAAAATAAAATATTCAAAAAAGTAACTAAAAAAAACAATTTATATGGGGTGCGTTGATGTCCAAATTACTCTCGCCGCCTAACTCTCTCTTTTTAGCACACTATTTCTTCAAAAAATAAAATATTCAAAAAAGTAACTAAAACAATTTTTAGATGGGGTGCGTTGATGTCCAAATTACTTTCGCCGCCTAACTCTCTTTTTTAGCACACTATTTCTTCAAAATAAAATTTTCAGAAATTAAACTAAAAAAATTCTGCCTAACTCTCTCTTTTTAGCACACTATTTCTTCAAAAAATAAAATTTTCAAAAAAGTAACTAAAACAATTTTTAGGTGTGGTGCGTTGATGTCCAAATTACTCTCGCCGCCTAACTCTCTCTTTTCAGAACACTATTTCTTCAAAAAATAAAATATTGAAAAAAGTAACTAAAACAATTTTTAGATGGGGTGCGTTGAGGTCCAATTACTCTCGCCGCCTAACTCTCTCTTTTTAGCACACTATTTCTTCAAAATAAAATTTTCAGAAATTAAACTAAAAAAATTCTGCCTAACTCTCTTTTTTTAGCACACTATTTCTTCAAAAAATAAAATATTCAAAAAAGTAACTAAAACAATTTTTAGATGGGGTGCGTTGATGTCCAAATTACTCTCGCCGCCTAACTCTATTTTTTTAGCACACTATTTTTTCAAAAAATAAAATATTCAAAAAAGTAACTAAAAAAAACAATTTATATGGGGTGCGTTGATGTCCAAATTACTCTCGCCGCCTAACTCTATTTTTTTAGCACACTATTTCTTCAAAAAATAAAATATTCAAAAAAGTAACTAAAGCAATTTTTAGATGGGGTGCGTTGATGTCCAAATTACTCTCGCCGCCTAACTCTCTTTTTTAGCACACTATTTCTTCAAAATAAAATTTTCAGAAATTAAACTAAAAAAATTCTGCCTAACTCTCTCTTTTTAGCACACTATTTCTTCAAAAAATAAAATTTTCAAAAAAGTAACTAAAACAATTTTTAGGTGTGGTGCGTTGATGTCCAAATTACTCTCGCCGCCTAACTCTCTCTTTTCAGAACACTATTTCTTCAAAAAATAAAATATTGAAAAAAGTAACTAAAACAATTTTTAGATGGGGTGCGTTGAGGTCCAATTACTCTCGCCGCCTAACTCTCTCTTTTTAGCACACTATTTCTTCAAAATAAAATTTTCAGAAATTAAACTAAAAAAATTCTGCCTAACTCTCTTTTTTTAGCACACTATTTCTTCAAAAAATAAAATATTCAAAAAAGTAACTAAAACAATTTTTAGATGGGGTGCGTTGATGTCCAAATTACTCTCGCCGCCTAACTCTATTTTTTTAGCACACTATTTTTTCAAAAAATAAAATATTCAAAAAAGTAACTAAAAAAAACAATTTATATGGGGTGCGTTGATGTCCAAATTACTCTCGCCGCCTAACTCTATTTTTTTAGCACACTATTTCTTCAAAAAATAAAATATTCAAAAAAGTAACTAAAGCAATTTTTAGATGGGGTGCGTTGATGTCCAAATTACTCTCGCCGCCTGACTCTCTTTTTTTAGCACACTATTTCTTCAAAAATAAAATATTCAAAAAAGTAACTAAAACAATTTTTAGATGGGGTGCGTTGATGTCCAAATTACTCTCGCCGCCTAACTCTCTCTTTTTAGCACATTTTTTCTTCAAAAATAAAATATTCAAAAAAGTAACTAAAACAATTTTTATATGGGTGCGTTGATGTCCAAATTACTCTCGCCGCCTAACTTTCTCTTTTTAGAACACTATTTCTTCAAAAAATAAAATATTCAAAAAAGTAACTAAAACTTTTTTTAGATGGGGTGCGTTGATGTCCAATTACTCTCGCCGCATAACTCTCTCTTTTTAGTACACTATTTCTTCAAAATAAAATTTTCAGAAATTAAACTAAAAAAATTAGTGATCAGACTTTGTGAGAGGTGGATTCTGATCAATTTTTAGGTTCAATTTGTAGTCCGATCTTTAGGGGTTTTGTAACAAAAACAGACGTAATGCTCCGTTAGAGACGCAGGCCCCTTTCTGCACGCCGCTTCCTTCAGGCATTACACAGATCAACTCTTTTTCGATCGAGGATCTCGATCGGTCCGATCTCACAGCAAGATGGTTTTTGTCAGAAATGCCAACAAAAGGTAAAAGCTACAACGACAATGAATAACATATCGACAAAGAATAATACCAAAATTAAAATCCAAAACTCTTCCATTGGGCAGAACAATCTCTAATTTGGGGGCATTTTTATGAATTGCAAAAGAATTTCTTTTATTAATTTTAAAGAATATGAATATTCAATAATATTTAATATTGTTTGGCCGGGCGATCATCCGGCGTCGGCCGGAAATTATCATTCTGAAAATAATAATTTTAAAGAATATAAATATTCAATAATATTTAATATTGTTTGGCCTGGCAAATTCGATCATCCGGCTTCTAATGTGGCCGGAAATTGTCATTATTGGAAAATAAATGTCAGCATTATTGCATATTTATGCCCCTAAATTCAGAGGTTTTTTGCCCAAATAAAATGGAAGAGATTTGGATTTTAATTTTTGTTTTATTCTTTGCAACAAATTCACTGGACAAAGCCGAATCCGTACAATTGGAGAAATTGGAGGAATTGCAACTCCAAACATTTGACGAATTATTCGTAGAAGAATGGTGGGACAAAGATGAAGCCGAAGATTTGAAAATGCCGCCGCCAACAAACTTTGGACAAAATGTCCAACACCAAATCGACCGGCAGAACACCCAAATTGGACAAATTGAAGCCAGTTCAACTGATCAGCTTGGACAAATTGAATCCAATTCAACTGATCAGCTTGGACAAATTGAACCCAATTCAACTGAACGAATGAAAAAAATTACTGCAAGCAAAAATAATGCTGAAGAAAAGCGAAAACGTAAAATTATCGTCAAATTCCACGCAATAAAAGACGAATTTAAGCAAAAAAGAAAATATTCAAAAAAAGAATGGAATCAAATTGACAATAAAATTGCTGAACATTTAAAAGTCAGTCGCTCAAAAATATATAAATGGAAAAAAGAATTTGGCCTAAGTCGAAAAATGCATAACTTTGAAAAGAAAAAAAATGAGCGAAAACATTTGATAGAGAAATTTGATCAGATGAAAGCCGAGTTAAAGCGGGCCGGAATCAAAAACTCTTATCACCACGAAATTGATAAAACTGTCGCAAAAGAGTTGGGCCTCAGTTTGGCAACAATTTACAATTGTAAAAATGAACTTGGCCAAACCGGTGAGTATTTTGAGCCCAATTTTATTTATTAGGTAATTTAAAATTCTTTTACAGAAACAAATAAACACCCCCACAGCGAACAAAAGGAATTAATGAAACGTTATTATGAAATCAAGGACCATAAGCCTAAAATTAGTGACAAGGACATTGCCAAAATGTTGAAAATTGGAAAAGCCACGTTGTTTAGATGGAAAAAGCAATTTAAACGACAGCAATTACATCCAAATTTTATCGATGGACATTCTGTGGAAGCGAATGCCGGTTCAAATGTTCAATTGGGAAAGGAACTATTTGAATAAAGTTCAATCATATGATGTTTTGGCATTTATGATTTTTGTTAATCTTTTTTGTATAAATTCTTTTGAAAATACTCTTTAAGTTTATTAGAATTTATAAGATTTGGTTCGGGATTTTGACGATTCCGGGGTCCCGGTTTAAAGCGGTTCCGGATTTTGACGGTCCCGCGGTTACGGTTCTAAAGCAGTTCCGGATGTTGACGATTCCGCGGTTCCGGATTTGGACGGTTCCGCGGTTACGGTTCTAAAGCAGTTCCGGATGTTGACGATTCCGCGGTTCCGGATTTTGACGGTTCCGCAGTTCCGGTTCCAAAAATCCGGATTTTACGGTTCCGCGGTTCCGGTTCCAAAATCGGTTCCGAATTTTCGCGATTCCGGACAGCGGTTCAAAAAGTTCCGGTTTCCAATGAATTGTATATGCAGCTAAAATATTTTTTAAAGATCAGAAAAATGTAAAAAAAAAATAGGCATATATTATGTATATGAATATAATGGCAAAACTTTATTAATGCAATTTATTCATGTTTGACTTGGCCCAACAACTCAGAATCACAAACAAATTGCAAATTTTGAGTTCAAAAATGCAAAAAGATTCGAAACCAGAATTTTAAAAATATGAACCGGTTCCGAATTTTTCGCGGTTCCGTTGTTCCGGAACCGGTTCACAGAACCGTTAGAACCGGGAAAACATTATAATCAGTGCCTCACTATCAGAGCGGTTTGAAAACACTATATTATATTCGAGAGTGTTTTAATTTAAAAAAATTAAATGTTAAAAACAAAAATTTTTTTTGGAATAGTAAGGCGGGCCTCGTCAGTACCAGGGGTGGTCAGTATTCCGACTTCCAAGTTGCGACATTTTGGGCCGGAATTCCGAGTCCCGACGCCCGAAAAATTTTTAAGCACCGGAATTCCGAGTTCCGACTTCCGAAATTTTAAGGAAAAAATCGAAACTTTTTCTGAAGTGTTACCCAACATTTTTGCAAAACAAAATGACAATATGTGCCGATTTTGAACACAATGCCAAATCAATTTAAAAAATCCTTAATGTAATATCAAGCGACCCTTCCCAATACGTGTATGTCTCAGTGGTTAAGCTGTTTCGTGACTTATGTTAGGTTCTACTCCTCCGAGTGAAAACTCAATAAATCTTTTCAATTTAAGTCTTTGTATTGATTTTAAATTCACTAATTAATTTATTTCCCTGGTAGCGCCTAAATTTTCTTTAAAAAAGCAATGAAACCAAAAATAAAGCCCCTAAAAAATTTTAACTTTTTAAAAAAATTCTTTTCCCTTGGGCGCCGCTGGTTCACCCAACAAAAACCTCTAATAAAAATCCCTAAAATTTTCATTTTCAGGAATTTTTGAGAACCTCAAATTAAAAAATGTTAAAAAACTTATTTTTTGCAGTCAAACTTGCAATTGTTGAATTTGATTGTTAAATGTTTGTTGTTTTAGTGTTTTGATTCTTAAATTGATTTATTCAAGTCAAGGTAACATATTTAAAAAAAAAATTTTAAAACTTCCGAGTTCCAACTTCCGAGTCCAAAATTTTTTGAGGGCGTCGGCTCCCATCCCTGAGCGGAAGTATTCTTCACATGAAAAAAATTTGCAACGTTTTATTTTATTTCATTTTTCATTTAAGCTATCTCTCTATAATAACATACATTTTGCGTTGTCATCAATTCAAATATGTTGCAATAAACAAAAAATTTGATTAAAAATTCGCTTAAATTTATTACTTTGAAAAATTACTTAGATTTTGATTTGTCAATTGAGCAAAAAAATGCCCATAAAGTTTTTTTTCTAATCGTAAATAATTCGAATTAAAATTTATCATACCAGTGTGTAACAAAAATATAGGGACACTCCATTTTTTAGGGGTTGAATACTCAGACTGAACCGATCGAGCTGAACTGATTGAAGTTTTGTAGAGCATTTTGTTGTGTATCTGTCCGGCATACCCGATTTTTACAAAGCATTTCCATGCCCTAAGGGATTTTTCCCGTAAATTTACCCCATTGGCGAGGACTTTTTTCTTCGGCCTATCTCCATTAAGGAGGTGTCTGTCTGATCAGGTTGTTGCTATTATCTTTTTTGATCAGTATCAAAAGTTATGTTTCCATGAATTTTTTCGGAATTTTGAAATGTCTACAAAAAAGTTATGGCCTCTGGGAAAGTGTCCTTATATTTTTGTTACAACCTTTTTTCCGAAAAATCCTAATTTATTTTTCCTTCAACATTTGCCAATTTTCCTGCGTGGATCTTAATATTTTTGGAAATTCCATTAAATTCGGAAATTTTTTGCGAGAAATTCTTTAACACAAAATTATTGACAAATTTTGCAATCGATAAATTAAAAATAATTGTAAATTCAGAAGTTGTTTTTTGTCCAAATAAATGGAAAAGTTTTGGATTTTATTTTTGGTGGCATTCTTCGTAATAAACTTACGGGACAAAGCCGAATCCGTACAAACGGAGAGATTGGAGGAATTGCCACTCCAAACATTTGACGAATTATTCGTAGATGAATGGTGGGACAATGAAGCCGAAGATTTGAAAACGCAGGCGCCAACAAACTTTGGACTAAATGTCCATCACCAAATCGACCGGCACAACACCCAAATTGGACAAATTGAACCCAATTTAACTGATCAGAATCCTCCTCTCACAGAGTCTGATCACTCTGATAATGCCAAAAATGGCGAAGAACAGAACGAAATTTCTTCAAATGAAAAACGTAAAATAATCGACGAATTCCTCGCAATAAAAAACGAATTTAAGCAAAAGGGAAAATATTCAACAAAAGAATGGGTTCAAATTTATAATAAAATTGCTAAACATTTAAAAGTAAATCGCAAAAAAATATATAAATGGAAAAAAGAATTTGGCCTAACTCATAAGTTCTATGAAAAAGAAGAACGTAAACATTTAATAGAGAAATTTGATCAGATGAAAGCCGAGTTAACGCAGGGCGGATTCAAAAGTTCATATAAAAATGAAATAAATGAAACTGCCGCAAAAGAATTGGGCCTCAGTTTGGCAACAATTTACAGGTGGAAACGAAAACTTGGCCAAACCAGTGAGTATATTAAGCCTAATTTTATTTATTTATTCATATTAAATAATTCTTTTACAGCACAAAATGAATACGCCCACAACGAACAAAAAGAAATGATGAAGCGTTATTATGAAATTAAGAACCAAACCCCTAAAATTAGTGACGAGAACATTGCCAAAATGTTGAAAATTGGAAAAGTTACTTTGTTTAGATGGAAAAAGCAATTTAAACGACAGCAATTGCATCCAAATTCTATCGATTGGCAATCTGTGGATGAAAATGCCGGCTCAAATGTTCAGGAAATTAATAAATCGAACGCGGGAAGTATTTGAATGAATAGTCAATGTTAGCAAAATTTGTATGAAACTATTCGTCAATAAAAAACACAATTGATTTTTTTCTTTTAATGACAAACAAAATGATAATTGAATATAGGACCTAAAGGGTTATTTGTTGAAAACTCGCACAAAGTGCAACAAAATAAAATGGGATGTGTGTGAAAACGGGTTTCAGATACAACTCTCCAATGGTGATAGTTTCTTACGGCTCGCTTCGCTCGCCACGCGCTTCGCGCGCTTGGAGCGTAAACCTAAGCGAGCCTAAGCGTAGGCCTAGCCTAGGGTGGCATTAAGCAATAGAGCTGAATTCGCTGTCGAGAGTCTTGTAAACACACTAAACAAATTTTAGAGAGACGCTAATAACATAATCAAAACTTAACATTATATTCTTTTTCTGAAAAGTAAAAGGTGTGATCCTCTAGACGACTTATAAGCTGTTGTATAATATTGCTAGAAGTAATTGTGCGATATTTGCAGTCTGGATTTATCTGACACGAATTGTTTACGTGAAAAGGAACCAAAACGGTGGGACCAAAACGGTGGGACCAAAACGGTGGGACCAAAACGGCGGGACCATACAGTGGGACCAAAACGGCGGGACCATACAGTGGGACCAAAACGGCGGTACCAAAACGGCGGGACCAAAACGGCGGAACCATACAGTGGGACCAAAACGGCGGTACCAAAACGGCGGGACCAAAACGGCGGGACCATACAGTGGGACCAAAACGGCGGTACCAAAACGGCGGGACCAAACAGCGGGACCATACAGTGGGACCAAAACGGCGGGACCAAAACGGCGGGACCAAAACGTACCTTTCCTCGCGAGAGTTCTTCAGCATAATCCTCAACGTTGACAAAACCATAGGGGGGGGGGGGGACCCGTTTGGTCAAATTTTGTGTAAAATATTTTTTTTGTTTGAAAATACGTTATTTAATCCACTGATTACGATTTCGTCAATAGAAAATAAAAAGTTTCTGACAAAAACATTTGCATGGCCAATACTTTTTTTGCCCACAATTTTGAACAATATGCATTTGGATATGGACAGATCACACGATTTATTGCTGGGGTTTGCATAATGTGTGGAAATGTATTTGATCAACTTTAACAATGTGTAATTTTTATCGTTGAACAAATTTCTGTTGCTTGGGCAAGACTTTTTGCCCTAAATTCAAATTTCTGGTATGAAATGATCGATGACGAATTGTGGTACCACCCAAAGGAACATTTAAAATTTATTTCGAAAATTTTTTCCAAATCATTCACAGTCAAAATCATTGTTCATTCAAACACTTCCCGAGTTCGAATTCTCGAATTCCTAAACATTTGCCGCGGCATTCTCTTCGACAGAATGTCCATCGACAGAATTTGAATGCATTTTCTGTCGTTTAAATTGCCTTTTCCATCTAATCAAAGTGGTTCTTCCAATATTCAACATTTTTGCAATGTTTTCATTACTATTTTTAGAATTATTGTTCTTAATTTCATAATAACGTGTCATCAATTCCTTTTGTTCGCTGTTAGAGTGTTTATGTTTTGGTGCTGTTAAACAATTTAAATAAAAATTAAATTAAATTGGTCTTAAAATACTCACTGATTTGGCCAAGTTCCCTTTTCCAAGTGTAAATTGTTACAAAATTAAGGCCCAACTCTTTCGCGACAGTTTTATCTAATTCATTTTGAGAATTTTTGAATCCGGCCCGTTTTAACTCGGCTTTTCTCTGATCAAATTTCTCTACCAAATGTTTATGTTCTTCTTTTTCTTTCCCGTAGTTATGCCGTTTTCGACTTAGGCCAAATTCTTTTTTCCATTTATATATTTTTGTGCGACTGATTTTTAAATGTTTAGCAATTTTCTGCTCAATTTGATGCCATTCTTTTGCCGAATATTTTCCTTTTTGCTTAAATTCGTTTCTCATTTCGTGGAATTTAGCGATAATTTTACGTTTTCGCTCTTCTTCAGCAATATTTTCAGTAGAATTCATTTCTTCACCATTTTTGGCATTATCAGAGTGATCAGACTCTGTGAGAGGAGGATTCTGATCAGTTGAATTGGGTTCAATTTGTCCAGGCTGATCAGTTGAATTGGGTTCAATTTGTCCAATTTGGGTGTTCTGCCGGTCGATTTGATGATGGACATTTTGTCCAAAGTTTTTTGGCAGCGGCATTTTCAAATCTTCGGCTTCACTTTTGTCCCACCAGCCTTCTCCGAATATTTCATCAAATGTTTTTAGTGGCGTTTCCTCCAATTTTACTTTTACGGATTCGGCTTTGTCGAGTAAATTTGTTGCAAAGAATGACACACAAATTAAAAGCCAAAACTCTTCCATTTTATTTGTATAATAATCTCTGAATTTAGGGGCATTTATACGAAATTAAAAAAAGTAAATTTTAAAGAATAATAAATATTCACAAAATGAAATAAAATAAATAAAATGCTGAATTTTTTTAGCCCAAATAAACTGGAGTCACTCATAAAATCAATAATGTTGGCGATTGATTATTTTCCAAATTTCTGCTAACAAAGTATCGATCACAAAATGGGTGGTGTATTTGAATGAATGGTCAAATGAATTGAAAAAAACGATTTGTATGCTCTAAAAACACGAAAAATGCAATAAAACAAAAAAAAAAATTGATAAAAAAAATTTATGTTAATTTGTTTCAAAGAATCCAAACTCTTCCATTTATTTTGGCAAAATAATTTGAATTAGGGATATTTAATTAATTTAATAATTTGAACGTAAAATTTGATATGGTAATTAAAGAATTCCTACATTAATTACTTAAATTTTAAAGAATAAGAAATTCAAATTTGGGGGGTTTAGATTCCAAAGCGTTGAGAATAAGAGACTGAGTGAGCTTTTTTGACAAAATGAAAATTTAAAAAAATGCCCGGAATCCGAAATAGTATTACAATTAAATGATTATGCTAAACAATTAGTGAATTCTTAAAAAATTTATTCCCATATTAAAAACTCCGATTTTGGGTGCTTTTCTCGGGCTCATAACTTTCGTTAGAAAAAGAGTGAAAATTTATACTTTTTAATTAATAACCAAGGCTGGCACTTTTAGGTAAATACCTATTTTTCTGCAAACTTGGCACGCTGAGTTAAGCACAAAAAAACAGATTTTTAGCTCAGTCAGAGGCTCCTAGATCACATTTTGATCGCCATCGGAACGTCCAATGAATTTTGATCAAAGTTGGGGACGAGGAAGCGGGAGGGGAGAGGGATGTGAGTCGGGAATCCCGGGTCCTTGGCCACCGACGCCACAAACCTGTCCAGAGTCCGTCGAGCACCGAATTAACTCTTTTATTGGCCAAACGTGCGGGAGAAACAGGAGAGAGTCAAAAGTAAAAACAAAGTGGGCCCAAAATACTTCAAATTTCATTAATAGCATTTTTCGTGTTTTATAACACCAAGAGAAAAAGTTTGAGAGGTACACGTATTCTTTGTCAAAAAATATTTAAAAATCATTAGATGCCAAATCGTTTTTTTCCAAATCATTGACCATTTATTCAAATGCTCTCCGAATTCGAGTTTTCAATTTCCTGAATATTTGAGGCGGCATTCGCTTCCACAGAATGTCCATCGACAGAATTTGGATGGAATTGCTGTCGTTTAAATTGCTTTTTCCATTTATACAAAGTGACTTTTCCAATTTTTAATATTTTGACAATGTCCGCGTCTCTAATTTTAGGGGTTTTGCCCTTAATTTCATAATAACGCTTCATCAATTCCTTTTGTTGGCTGAGGGAGTGTTTATTTGGTGCTGTAAAAGAATTATTAATTAATATTATAAATTAAATAATAAAATTGAGCTCAAAATACTCACTGGTTTGGCCAAGTTCACTTTTCCACCTGTAAATTGTTGTAAAACCGAGGCCTAACCCCTTTGCGGCAGTTTTATCAATTTCTTGGTGATAAGAGTTTTTGATTCCGGCCCGCTTTAACTCGGTTTTCATCTGATCAAATTTCTCTATCAAATTTTTTCGCTCTTTTTTTGGATTTATTTGGCTTAGGCCAAATTCTTTTTTCCATTTATATATTTTTGAGCGATTGACTTTTAAATGTTTAGCAATTTTATCCTCAATTTGATTCCATTCTTTTGCAGAAAATTTTCCTTTTTGCTTAAATTCGTCTTTTATTTCGTGGAATTTGTCGACAATTTTACGTTTTTGCTCATCTTCTGTAATATTTTTGTTTGAAGTAATTTCATTCTGTTCTTCGCCATTTTTGGCATTATCAAAGTGATCAGACTCTGTGAAAGGAGGATTCTGATCAGTTGAATTGGGTTCAATTTGTCCAGAGTGATCAGACTCTGTGCGAGGAGGATTCTGATCAGTTGAATTTGGTTCAATTTGTCCAATTTGGGTGTTCTGCCGGTCGATTTGGTGATGGACATTTTGTCCAAAGTTTGTTGGCGGCGGCATTTTCAAATCTTCGGCTTCACCTTTGTCCCACCAGCCTTCTCCGAATATTTCATCAAATGTTTTTAGTGGCGTTTCCTCCAATTTTACTTTTACGGATTCGGCTTTGTCCAGTGAATTTGTTGCAAAGAATGACATACAAATTAAAATCCAAAATTCTTCCATTTTATATAAGCAAAATAACCTCTGAATTTAGGGGCATTTATATGAAATTTTAATTAATTTTATATTAATCAGAAACGATATGGGAAAATTTGTAAATTATTTTTGTGCTAAAGAATTTCTTCATATAAAATATTCCTGGCATCTTATAATATTTTATGAACCGGGATCAAATCAATATATTTCTTAAATAATAAACAGTCCTATAAAAATAACGATCGATTGTGATATTCAAATAAATTTTAAAATAATTTATAATAATTGGCCCTGTAGGAAAAACGACATATTGTCATGGGAAACCCAACTCATCCATACCCAACTGATCTCCTATCAAGTTCGGGCCAATAACTTGTTTCAACCGCAACCGATTCAGAAATTCTTAATGCAACTCGAAATTTAAAAAATCTGGTCAGTCGATCTTTAGGGAATCATAAAAACCCCAGGCCTAATTCAAACAAACATAAAATGGGAGAAATAAAATCTTTGTATTAAATAAATGAAAGCCCTCCTGCTAATGGATTTGGGCTTACAACAAGCCACGTTTATATTACCTAACTTTCGACTGTTTGCCGGTGGAATTGACGTGGAATTGGCCAAATTATGCCAGTGCCAATGCTTTCTATTGATTCATTTGTATCCGGGATGTAACCGGAACCCAATAAAAGGCCGGAATTCCGGCTCCCAACCGGAAAGAATTTCAATCCCAATAATTTGACTTTTTCTAATTTCTGATGTTTAAAACATTTTTTTTTAAAATTTCATCACAAATTCAATTTATTGACCCCCCCCCCCTAGGCCCATAATTGAAATGAGGATTCTCATAAATCATATTCCTTAAAAATTATCTCACCAAAAATTCCAAAAATTTTGTACTGCTCGAGAGTGGTTTGAGCAATTTATTGGAAAAATTTGTCTAATTAACCAATTTACAAAAAAAAAATTTAAACAAATTTTAATTATTGTTTCGTCCACCAATACATATGTCCCTTACAGCCCCACCACTCATTATTACACCAGCATCTCAGTTGTGCCGCTAATCCGTCCCATTTTTTGAAATTCCATCCATCCATATCCGGATATATCCGGGTATCCGTCTCCATGCTGGAGCCAACACGGACTAGGACCATAGCACACAAATTTGGCCTTTCTGTCAGCAATAAAATTTCTGATGTAACAAAAATTGGGGGTTTGAAGAAATATGGAGCATAATATGGGCTGGACATTCTTTGGATTAGGGACGGACGGTGACACGGGCTGCAATTTGCCAAGAGAAATGGGTGGAATAATTTGCCAATCAATTTAATTGGCCATATTTTAAATAAAAATTAATTCTATTGCGAAAAGATTTATTTAGTAATATTTTTTAAAGTAATTTTAGTCAATAAAACATGAAACTTTGGCTACTAATTATTATTCTATTATTTGCAACGAATTTGATCAAAAATGCAATTTCTGTGGGCGAACGCGGACAAGAATCAAAACTTTACAAATCATTTGATGAAATATTTGGAAAAGGATGGGACGATGAAAGTAATGATTCAAAAGAGTTGAACTGTCGTCATGTTAAAGAAGAAGTTCAAGACGGACAAGCTCCAATCACTTCTGATCAGAAAAATATTGATGAAATATTGAAACAGAAATTTGATGAAATTTATGGGGAAAATTGGTCGGAAGACGAAAATAATTCAGCGCCAGATCAAGATAAGAGTGTTGATGAACAGCAAAATGAGTCAAATAAATCTGAAAAAATTGAATCTGATCAACAGAAACGTGAAATTATTCAAAAATTCCGGGAAATGAAAAATAATTACCGGGAAAAAACAGGCGCACACTCAGCCAAAGAATGGGTTCAAATTGACACAAAAATATCAAATAGTTTGGGTGTAAGTCGCTATAAATTATATAAATGGATCAAAGAATTGGGGTTAAGAAAAGAAATAAAGTTTAAATCAAAGTTTTCTGAGTTAGAAAAACATCAAATTTTGAAACAATTTGATAATATAAAAAGCAAATGTAAAAAGGCAAACCTCAAAAGCGGTTCAAAGAATGAACTTGATAAGGAAATTGCAAAAAAAATGGGCGTTTGTGCCAGTACAATTCAAAAATGGAAGCGCAAATTTGACCTTTCTATCACCAAGAAACAATGCAACAAAAATTGGAATTTTGAAAAAATATGCCAAAATAAAAGGAGAAAATCCGAAAATGAGTGACTGTGGCATTGCTAATTTGCTAAAAATCTCAGGAAGCAGTTTATATAAATGGAAAAAACAATTTCAAGATGAAATAAAAAACCTTTAAAAATATACGGACTTTGAGATACACTCGAGATTATTGGTTGCGGTCGGACTTTGTTGAAATTTTTTACAAAATTAATTTTTCGTTTCTTAAATTACAGTTGTGTAATTATATTTATAAAGTTGAATGTGTAATTTTTTTTTTGTTTGTCCTGACGTGGTTGGGTTTTAGCGAGGAAATTTTGGTAAAAATAATTGTTTCAATTTTACACTAAAAAAGATAAGGAGTGAAGAAGGTTAAACGCAAGATTTGAAAGAATAGTGTGGCAAGTGAAGAGACTTTTGACAGAGAAAGAGGGGAATTAGAATGGAGCAGAGATTGTGGTGGAAATAGAGCTGGCCGGGACCGCGATCCCGACCGGGACCGGTCGGGAAAATTCCCGATTTTTGAATCCCGATCCCCCCGGTTTTTGAAAAATCGTAATCCCGGCCCCGATCCCGGTGTTTGAAAAATCGTAATCCCGGTTTCTCGCTTATTGAGGGAGAGGGAGATATGTGAAATGGGTATACAAATGAAGGTGAACATCGTTCTTTATTTTTTGCTTATTGATTGTTTGACCTACTCCCGATAAGCACAAAGGGACCTCCCCCCGGCAGCCTGAGTGTTTACCCTACCACGGCATTGTCCCGGGGGACTTGGGAAATATGGCTAGGCACTCAAAATGAGCCCTGTGTAAATTGCTGGACGAGGTCATTTTTAAAAAAATTGCAAAATAGAAAACTAAACAAATGAACCACCGATTTCACTTGTTTCTTTTTTTTTGAACTTGTAAGCACGAAGTGCTCTCCGTGACAGCCGTTAACCCATTTAACTCTGTATTGTCCCAAGGGACTTGTTCATTTAATTCAAAAATTTTCTTTCCGCCCATTTACTAGTGTTCGGCAAATAAATTTTCGGTCGGCAACGGAGTGCCGTGGTTGGCTTCAGTAGTGGTCGTTACGCCGGAGACAAGAGAGGAGACGGGAGTGACTTTCATGCAGCTCGCCTGAAAAATTACCTTTAAAAGTTTGGTTGTAAATCTCTTAACAAATTGAGACTGTTGTGACTGAGTCGTAGCCCACTTGGCCAAGTGGGCCACGACTCAGTCACAACAAAAAGGAACTCAAGTTTTTGGCTCTGGCCAAGAGCTCTCAGTCACAAAGGAATGAATGTGCCGCCCCTGAGAGCTAAGCGAGACTTGTGAAATGCCAAAGGAGTCGGCAATAGAAATTTGAAAATTATTTCCAGTCAAATAAATAAGAGCGATCAACAGCTACATTTTGATTGTACCTTGTCCAAGATAGACGGAATGCGCAAAAGAATTTGATAAATCTTTTTTGCATTTTCTAATTCAATCTCTAAGACGGACTGCTGCAGGTCTTCCAAATTTGATGCTTGAGTCGGTGGACGACTAACTTTTTCGCAAAATTTAGGCGTCTGGAACACAAATCTTTTAAATAAAAGGACTAAAACACACTCCAAAGACGCCGAAGAAGATTCTTCTCTCAATTTGCGAGGGCGTTTTGAGGATGGCTCACTCTCTCCAAACAAATCACTTGCTATACCTCACGGCACTTTTTGAAAAGATTGCCCGAATGCATTTAGCATTATATTTTTAACAATCTCTCATATAGGCGAATCCGAAAGCTCTGGCAAACCACCTCCTGAGCGGTTCTACGATATACCAAAATAAAAATTGCTTGAAGGGTGGAGGGCTAGGTATTAGGGAGTACCTTTTTTCGGCAGAAATTGAGTCGGCAGTCATTTTTTTCATGTATTTCACTCGTTCTTTCACTTGCTTAACCGTAACCGAAGATTTGTGGGTGGTCAGTGATGGCCTGCCACGCCTTGACACGGAAACTTGGTGAGACTGAGCACGACCTTTTTCAGGGAAAAGGTCACATTTTTGTGTTCATCCATAAGCCGTGCAAGTTCAATAGACATTTCTTTATTGAAGAGTGCCATTGAATAATCTTGAAAAAAGGGGGAGGGTCGGCGGTGCCGATAGGCGCCGCAGAGAAAATTTTGAATTGATCATCTTCGCCAACAACACCTAGCTCCAAATTAGCTAAATTATATTTAATATTGCAATAATTTATTTTTGCTTATTCTTTAAAATTTAAGACAATTTTTGAGAGAAATTCTTTAAACTCAAGAATAATTAACAAATTTTAAAATTAATTGGAATTTTATATACTGTTATTAAATTCAGGGGGTTTTTGCCCAACAATAATGATCAATAATTTTAGGGTTGACAGAAATTGGAAAGATGGCCCTTATTGATTTACTGAATGGCTCCGAATTATTTGGGCTAAAAAATTCACCAGTTTAGTTGTTGTATTTGATTTTGTTAATATTTATTATTCTTTATGAATATTTATGCAATAAATTCTTTAACTCAAAATTATTGACAAATTTTTCCAATCGAATTTTCCATTTAAATTAGGAAATTAATTGCTAAATTCAGAAGGGTGCTTTTGCTCACCCAAATAAAATGGAAGGGTTTTGGATTTTAATTTTGGTTGCATTCTTCGTAATAAATTCACTGGACAAAGCCGAATCCGTACAATTGGAGGAATTGGAAGAATTGCCACTCCAAACATTTGATGAAATATTCGGAGAAGGCTGGTGGGACAAAAATAAAGCCGACGAATGGGATAAATTAACGCTTGAACACAATTTCCATCACCAAATCGATGGACAGAACACGCAATTTGGACAAACTGAACCCAATTTAATTGATCAAAATCCTTCTCTTACAGAGTTTGTTCACTCTGGACAAATTGAACCCAATTCAACTGATCAGCTTGGACAAATTGAACCCAATTCAACTTATCAGAATCCTCCTCTCACAGAGTCTGATCACTCTGATAAGGCCAAAAATAACGAAGAAATTAGTTCAAATGAAAAACGTAAAATTATTGACAAATTCTACGCAATGAGAAACAAATTTATGCAAAAAGGAAAATTTACAGCAAAAGAATGGGTTCAAATTGACAATAAAATTGCTAAACATTTAAAAGTCAATCGGACAAAAATATATAAATGGAAAAAAGAAATTGGCATAAGTCAAAGAAACCCAAAAAATGATCGAAAAAATTTGATAGAGAAATTTGATCAGAGAAAAGCCGAGTTAATACGGGCCGGATTCAAAAACTCTTATCCCAATCAAATAAATGAAACTGTCGCAAAAGAGTTGGGCCTCAGTTTTGTAACAATTTACGCTTGGAAAAGTGAATTTGGCCAATCCAGTGAGTTTTTTATTATATAGAGAATTTATATTAATTAAAATTCTTTTACAGAACCAAAACATATATACTCCAACAGCGAACAAAAGGAATTGTTGAAACGTTATTATGAAATTAAGGACAAAACCCCTAAAATTAGTGACGGGGACATTGCCAAAATGTTGAAAATTGGAACACGCACTTTGTGTAGCTGGAAAAAACAATTTAAACGACAGCATTTCATTTAAATTCTGTCGATGGACATTCTGTTGAAGAGAATACCGCGGCAAATGTTGAGTAAATTGGGATTTGGAGTTAAATGAATATTTCAATGATTTGGCAAGAAAAAAACTATTGGGCAATGATTTTAATTGAAAATGAATGTTTGTACCAATAAGCCGATCATTATTTGCTTTTTTGTTGTAGTAATTTGTGCTTTTTGAACCAGTTTGAGTTAAATATTATGTTTCGTTAGGCGAATATTTCAAATTTTGAAAGTGGTGGGGGGCAGGGCTGCACGAAATTTCGTTTCGGTTTCGTGTTTTTCGTGTTTTCGTGGGTTTTTTGGGTTTCGTTTTCGTGTTTCGTTTTCGTCCTAGAATTTTATTTCGTTTCGGTTTCGTTTTCGTAAATGAAAAAATATTTTTTTCGTTTCGGTTTCGTTTTCGAAAATGAAAAATTTTACGAAAAAATCGAAAAAAAGTACACCCCTAATGATAGGATTTAAATGGTACGCTCATGTCTGGCGTTTTGTTATTATTTAAATCATGACTTAAATTGACTTGTGCTTTTGAAAACAGAGTTGTAATATTGATTCAGAATTGGAAGATTGCTTTACTTTTTTGTATCTTATAAGCGTTTTGTGCTTCGGCATAAATTGTTTGCGCTTAATAACATAATTTATTCATTTTAGTATAGTCAATGACCTCTAAAAGCAAATACCATCAATATTTTAAATGCGAAAATGTTGCAGCTGGAAATTTGTGGGCATGTCTCGCCGAACAATGCAAATCTTATAAATGGTGTGAAAATATTAGCAAGTTGCCGACTATTTGAACTCCGCTCTATTTGATGGTTCGTCGGCAGTTTGGAGAAGTCCAATGAATTCTGCAAAGTATTCACTCATTCTGCCACTTGTTCTTAAATACCACTCCGCAACAATGGGAACAATGGAGGTTGAACGATTTTTTTCAACTGCCACATTTTTATTGAATGATTTGCGTAAGAGCCTTTCATCAGAAAATCTTGAAAAACAATTATTTTTGCATCATAATTTGTTGATCAATGGTTTTGCCTATGATTAAAATTGATTTAAAAATTTTCGTGTTTTTCGTTTTCGTTTCGTACGAAAACGTATATTTTTTCGTTTTCGTGTTTCGTTTTCGTCCTAGAATTTTTTTTCGTTTCGTGTTTCGGTTTCGTCCTAAAAAATTTTTTTCGTTTCGTTTTCGTTTTCGAAAATGAAAAATCCTGTTTTCGTGCAGCCCTGGTGGGGGGGGGGGATTCGTACGTTGGCATTAACTTTGCCCTCGTCCTACCAAACAAAACTAAATTTAGAAATTAAATTTAGGCTTGGAATGTCTCGAGAACATATAAGCAAACTTATTTCTAAAATCACCATAAATATTAATAGGGTTCGGAAAATATGGATATAAAATCGTGAAATATGGCCATAAAATATGGACATAAATTTTCAAAATATGGACAAAAATATGGACAAAACACCAAAATATGGGCATAAAAATTGAAAATATGGACAAAAATTTTTCCAAATTCAATATAAAATTCCCCCAAAATTCTTCTAATTCATTCAACATTGGTAAAAATTACTGATGAGATACATTTCCAAATTTCAAGTGTTTGGTGACTTTTTTAGATTTTTGTGACTATTTTGGCATTTTTGATGACTTTTTTGAACTTTTGTGATTATTTTGCGCTTTTTTCAAAAAATTTCAAGAAAATGAAATAAAATCAAAAATTTTCTTGCCAAGATCACAAATTTTTTGCAAAATGCCAAAATATGCACATTTTTTGGCTTAAAATGCGAAATTGGAAAAATATGGTAAATATGGATATAAAAATCGGTCCTAGAAGCTTCAAATCAAGCTAAAAATGTGTTTTTCGTGCATTTCAGAGCATCCCCAGTTCGCAAAAAAAATATGGATTTCCATGAGTTTCCGAACCCTACTTATTAATTAAGAAACAAAAAATGAGGCTATATGGGTGAGTCAATTTTTGCAATAATGATGTTTGGAAAGGCATGCATAAAATCTTTCGCATTATTTTTGGGAGTTTTTAGTCCCTATTATATAAGCACTACAAATGATACTCATTATATACATATTCAAAACTTTATTTTATCTTTAAATAAATACAAATAATTCTATCCAAAGCAATAATGACATTTCAGCGTTGAAGCTATAAAGCTCGTCAATTTTCAAAGGTTCTTAAATTCATCTTGAAATTGTTTTTTCCAAATACGTAGGCTTTTTGTTGAAATCTTTAACATGTCAGCAATAACGGCATTTGTCATTTTCGGATTTTCTCCTTTTATTTTGGAATATTTCTTCAAAATTCCAATTTTTGTTGCATCAGAAATTTTGTTGCTGCCAGAAAGGCCAAATTTGCGCTTCCATTTATAAATTGTTGTTGAACAAACGCCCAATTTTTTTGCAATTTTCTCATTAAGTTCATTCTTTAAACCGCTTTTGAGGTTTGCCTTCTTACATTTGCTTTTTATCTTTTCAAATTGTATCAAAATTTCGCGTTTCTGCTGATCAGTTGATTTTAACTTCTTTTCTCGACTTAAGCCCAATTCTTTCATCCATTTATATAATTTATAGCGACTTACACCCAAACCATTTGATATTTTTGTCTCAATTTGAACCCATTCTTTGCTTGAATGTGCGCGTTTGTTTTTTTCCTGATAATTTTCTTTCATTTTACGGAATTTTTGAATAATTTCCCATTTTTGCAGATCAGACTCAATTTTTTCAAATTTATTGGACTCATATTGCTGTTGATCACTCTCATCTTGATCTGGCGCTGAATTGTTTTCGTCTTCCGACCAATTTTCATCATAAATTTCATGAAATTTCTGTTTCAATATTTCATTAATATTTTTCTGATCAGAAGTGATTGGAGCTTGTCCGTCTTGAACTTCTTCTTTAACATGACGACAGTTCAAGTCTTTTGAATCATTACTTTCATCGTCCCATCCTTTTCCAAATATTTCATCAAATGTTTTGTAAAGTTTTGATTCTTTTCCGCCATCGCCCACAGAATTGGCATTTTTGATTAAATTCGTTGCAAAGAACAAAATAAGAATTAATTGCCAAAATTTCATTGCGAGCAATTCCTTAAGAATTTCTTTTAAATTTTATTGAAAATGTTAATAATTTAGTAATAAACTAGTTTGTTGTCAATAAAAGTCAATTTTTATTAATCCAATGCTTTTATTGGTATCCTGCAACGTTTAGGAGCCGGAATTGAGGTTTCCGGAAAATTTTGTCATCCGGCTACATCCCTTGTTAGTCTAATCAAAACCTTTTGAAATGTGAGGGTATCGAAATATTATTTAATATTTAATTGAAAGAATTTGGCTTTTATTCGCAAGAAAACTTTTATAGATAAAATTAATATCGTTAAAATTAATTTTTCAAATTTCCGTTCTTTCTTCT
Organism: Globodera rostochiensis; assembly: GCA_018350325.1. NCBI lineage: Eukaryota > Metazoa > Nematoda > Chromadorea > Rhabditida > Heteroderidae > Globodera > Globodera rostochiensis. Next base: position 1,120,415 of record JAEVLN010000008.1, on the reverse strand, counting down.
AAAAAGCTTAAAAAACCCGTTTTTTAAATTTTGCTTGCAGTTTTAGGGGTCAGAACAGAACAGAAACACGGATAATTAATAAAAGTAAATAACTTTTGCGTTTCAAAATCAAATTTTCACAAAAGAAAACATTTTAGTTTTTTATAAAATATTTATTCATTTGATTATCGATTAAAAATAAAAATTTATTAGTAATTTATACATTTATGTAAAAGCTATTTGTAAAAATAAATTGGTTGGTGTGAGGAAAAAATGTCTGAATCGACAGAAACAAATCAATGGCATATAAGAGAAACATTCCCAACAATAATTCAGAATTGTGCGATTTACAAAACTTTTCGGATGTAATACAAAAAAGGGTTCAGGGGTCATTTTGTAAATTTGAAAATGTTCTAAATTGCCATTCCGGGCCCTTTACATACGGGTTTTATGAACCCGTAGCCCTTTTTTTTTTGGCATTTTTAGGGTTAAAGGGTTTTAGCCTTTATAGCCAGCCTTACCCTATAAATCCCGAATTTGTTTTTTTGGTGACTGATTTATTCTTTTAATTTATTTTGCTGATTCTTTGTCGAAAAGCAAAAAAATCACGCATAAAACCTTATAAAATGATTATTTTTGCTTTAGGCACATTTCCTAATTGAATTCACTAAAAGTTTCGTTCTTTTCCCCGGCTGCGCCTGTCGGCACCGCCATAAAAAATTGGACTAAAAGTTTTTTAGTTTTGGGTTTTGGGCCAAATTGGAGCACAACTCATAAAAACCCGAAACCAAAAAATTCCAAATAATTTTTTTGTTGTGATTTTGGGTCCAATCCCGTTTTTGTACTAAATTTTGGGTATCGTCCGGTTTTAAACGCACCATTGGGGCTCCCTTTTGTTATGTAAAATTCGTAATTTGTGGACCAATTTTCTTAACAAATTCCATCAAAAAAGTCTGAAATATTGCTTTATTCTTTTAAACTCCTGATGCTAAAAGTTTTTTTTTCAAAATGACGGCTCTAAACAAATATTTTAAAAAATGAAAGAAAGAAAAACAAATATTTTTGTTGCAAATCATTTAAAAAATTGAATCAAAAACTCTGCAACCACACTGGAAACAATGAGGGTAAACATAATTCTGTTAAAGTGATTTGATTAAAAAGTTAATGGTAATAGTAGAGCTGGTGCCCCCATTTAAAAAAATAAAAGCATCTCTCAAAGTCGATAAAAAGATTTTTTTAAGTGTATTCGAGGGTGTAGATCCGAATCCGACATCTATTCCGACGATTTTCGAACCCCGGACCCGATTTTTTAGAAATTCAATAATTTTAAAAATCAATGATAGCCTAAAAAATCATCCAAAAAGCATTAATTCGATCATTATTTGCCTTTTCGTTGTAATGTTATGATTTTTGAACAATTTCGAGGCCAAAAACGATTTATTGGAATTTTTGATTTTTCAAAAATTGCTTGAATTCGGGCTCCATAATTTTTTTTTGTTGTTCATTTGCGCTAAAAATATACATAACCGGGGATTTTCGGGTGGGCTAATCACAAATATGACATCAGATGGCGGTCATATTCGGATTCTACTTCCCAGAAGTAGGTTCCTGTTCTTTTTCAAAAGAAAATTTTTCTGCCTTAGCCTTACTATTTTCTAACGACTTTATGAAATGTTTTTTATTTTTTGAAAAAAAATTGGGTTCCACACTCTCCAGGATTCCCATTATCCAAATCAGAAGTCCGGAATCCTTTTTAACCAATTCCGAACCCCGAATCCGAAATTTTTTTCGCAAATTCCAATTTTCCGAAAAATAATTTTTTTTTTTTGTTGCAAAAATCGTCAAATGCGCAAAACGTGAATGGAAAATGCCAATCAAATCCACAACAAATATTAGCCAATTACTCATTTTTATAGACTTTGAAAAAAAAGTTTATGCTCCAAAATTGAAGCGAACTTTGGATCGAAGAATTCAAATTCAACATTAAAAATGTGATTTAGAAAGTGAAAAACGAGGATTTATAGTTTTGCTGTTGAGGGTTTGAGCGGTTATCATTTTTTTCGTTGTTTATCAATTCATTTGTTCTTAATTTTGTTATTTGCTTTTTGGTTTTTCAATAAAATTCACTTTGGTTTATCAAATTTAGCAAAGGTATAGCTACTAGCTTTGTATAACACTTCGATGCCTGTGATATTCCTAGCTAACGAATCTTTAATTAATATTTAAATTCAGCCTCCCCTCCCCCAAACGAAAAATTACACTGAAAGTTTTCTTCAATTATTTAACAACTTTCGACTTAATTTACAATTTAACCCCAAATTTATTTTCAATGAATATCATTCGGAAAAAAGATTCAGGCGTCGAGAGTAAGGCTGTCGGTTTCAAACCGAACCGAGACCGAAAAGTACTTTTTCGGTTCGGTTAACCGAAAGCTTCGGTTCGGTTCTTATCCTATTTATATTATAATCAGGGCCGCGATTTTAAATATGGCCATAAAATATGGACGAAATATGTCAGAATTTTTTTTTCCACTCTAGCAAAAAATGAGCGATAATTTCTTAATTGAAGTAATGAGAGAAATACAAATTTTTATATGTAAATTAAAGGCATTCAGAAAAATTTTTGAAAATAAGAAGAATTTTTCATTTTTTGGTGGCAGAGTTTTTTGAAAATTTTTAAAAAGTCTATCCTTAGGAGTTTGCCGCGGCATTCTCTTCCACAGAATAGCCAACATCGACAGAATTTGGTTGAAATTGCGGTCGTTCAAATTGCTTTTTCCAGCTACACAAAGTGCGTCTTCCAATTTTCAACATTTTGACAATGCTCTCGTCGCTAATTTTAGGGGTTTTGTCCTTAATTTCATAATAACGTTTCAATAATTCCTTTTGTTCGCTGTGAGAGTATTTCTTTGGTTCTGTAAAAGAATTTTAATTAATATAAATTAAATAATTAAAAAAACTCACTGATTTGGCCGAGTTCACGTTTCCAATTTTGAATTGTTGCAAAACTGATGCCCAATTCTTTTGCGACAGTTTCATTTATTTGATTATGATGAGAGTTTTTGATTTCGTCCCATATTAACTCGGCTTTTCTCTGATCAAATTTCTCTATCAAATTTTGTCGCTTATTTTTTGGGTTTCTTCGATTTAAGCCAATTTCTTTTTTCCATTTATATATTTTTGTGCGATTGACTTTTAAATGTTTAGCAATTACATTGTCAATTTGAACCCATTCTTTTGCCGAATATTTTCCTTTTTGATTAATTTCGTCTTTCATTTCATGGAATTTGGCAACAATTTTACGTTTTTGCTCATCTTCAACAATACTTTCGCTTGAATTGGCATTATCAGAGTGATCAAACTCTGTAAGAGAAGGATTTTGATCAGTTGAATTGGGTTCAATTTGTCCAGAGTGAACAAACTCTGTAAGAGAAGGATTTTGATCAGTTGAATTAGGTTCAATTTGTTCAAGCTGTGTGTTCTGCCGGTCGATTTGGTGATGGACATTTTGTCCAAAGTTTTTTGGCGCCGGCGTTTTCAAATTTTCCGCTTCATCTTTGTCTAACCATTCATCTACAAATAATTCGTCAAATGTTTGTAGTGACAATTCTTCCAATTCCTCCAATTGTACGGGTTCGGATTTGTCCAGCGAATTTATTACAAAGAGTAAAACCAAAATTAAATTCCAAAATTCCATTTTATTTTGAGAAATATTCTCTCAAAAACTTCAATTTAGAAAGAATAATAAATATTCGATTACAAATATTAATAAATGTTATTAGTTTTGCAAAAAATTTATAAACAATAAATGACAGCCCACAATTGTAATGGGCATTCATACAAATAATATTTCTTTAATAATTATCCAACCCGAATCAATAATATTCCTGACATCTCATAAATATTTTTCCTACAAATTTATCATTTTATAAAATGACGATCAATTTTTATCGCCAAATTAAAAGCTTTTAAAATACTTACATTTTCGCCATGGAGAATAAGTGAGATTTCGGCTTCTAATTATTTCCACTGTTGACCGGCTCCTACCCCGACATCGGACCCCGATTTTCCCCCTCGTTCTGGGTCGTTTCGTAAAAAAGGCAAGCATCCTGTCCTCTCGCGGACCTATTGAAGGTTCTATTCCCATTTCATCGCAAACCTATGGAGCTGGTTTTTGAACCAAACTTTCTTCCATTGGGTAGAGGGGTCAACAAAAAAATTGATTTGCATTTTTACTCCTTCTCCATACCCACACGGATTATTTAGGAATGAAATGATGAAAGAACACAAATGTTCATCTTATTTTTTTATTTGTTGTAGGCGTATAAGCATATTAACCAAAATTTTTCATGGTAAACCTTTTTTTATTCCTTTTCACAAATTTCAGTAAAATTTATCTTTTTTTTTAAGTTTGAATATTTTATTTAACATAAAAATTTCTCATCAGACCAAAATCGATTTCTTGAAAGAAATTCAATCTCCCTTCCCAATTTTTTTCTTTATTTTCGATTTTTTCTTTTAAAAATGCGTGCACGACTTGCACACCCTCAATACATTCAGGTCTAGTTTAATAATAAACTTAAACTACCAACAAAAAAATTTTTATTTATTTTTTCAGATGATAAAGAAGGCGCGAAGAATGGGGCCAGTCGGGAAGCAATTTTTAAGTTTATTGTGGACATTAATGTGGGCAGCAGCCAAGCGCGGGTATGCGTTTATAAAATTTTTTGATTGTTTTTTATTTTTGCTTATTCAAATCGTTTAAGGCAAATGGATATCTGAAGAAGTCGTTCAGCAAACGGTTGCCTCACGCGATCTGAAGCAGGTGTGTTGCAATGTGATCGGAGTTTGCTGGTTTTTTCCTAACTTAAGGTCAAAGGAGTCGGAGCCTTCGGTTCGTTCAAGATTCGAATTCTTTTCGCCATATTGAAATACATTTAGTTTATTCAGCTCAAAAAGAAGTTGTTGCAGCCGCAAAACATACGCTGCGCAAAACAACTCAACTTTAGCTGCCAATATAGCTGGGTGGCAATTGGCAGCGCAACAGAGGAGTAACTAAATTAGTGGAGTCGTGAATGGACAAGAGTAAATTTTTTATAATATTCTGACAAATATTCTTTGATATCTCACCGTAGGCACGACTTTTCGTCAATGGACTTTTGTCAACGGACTCTTCGCCAACGACTTTTCGTCAACGGACTCTTTGTCAACGGCTTTTCATCATTGGTCTATTCGTCAACGACATTCAGGCCTCAAAATCATTCAAAAAGCATTATTTACAACAAAACAGCAAGCAATGATCGAATTGTGCTTTTCGGATCATTAATATTTGAAATTTCGAAAAACCTTTGAATTTGGGTCCGGGGTTCGAAATTAGTCGAAATGGAGGTTAGAATCGGCTTCTTCGCCCCGAATAACCCTAGACTTGTAAATTTGGTGTTGACTTAAATTAAATTAAAATTTGTGGATAAAATTATTCAACGGAGTCCGTCCATTAAAAAAAGGGGGAAAATAATATGCAAAAATTCAATTTACGGCCAAAATTGTGATGATTGAAGCGGGCCAAAAAGATGGAAAGATACGAATAAGACCAAATTTACAGTCGCTTAATAATATCTTCAATTTATTTTACTAACAAAAATATGAAAAATCAAGCGGTAAAAAAAGAAAAAAATTCTTAAGTGGACAAAAGGTCACATAACGAATGTCCCCAAAGCCCAAGATTATTAAGCCTTTTCGCGTTGGTTTGAGCTTTTTTGGTCAAGTTTAAAAAAACATATTTTTCATATTTTGGGGGTTCGTGCATATTTTTTACATATTTTGCATATTTTGGCATATTTTGCATATTTCGAGCATATTTTAGCATTTTTGTTCAAAAATTTGTAAAAATACACACAAAATCATTGATTTCTGGCTGTTTTTGAAAAAATAATTCATCTTTAACTATGGACTTTTAGTCATTTTTGAAAAAAATGCTTGAAGAATTGAACATTTTCATAAAAATAAGGGGAAAAATCGCGGCACTGAAATGGCGCAGCGCTCGAGTGGCTGGCGCGGAGATGGCCAGCTGGCGATGAATTGGCCTGACAGTTAAAATTCCGGAACTTTTTTCTCAATTTGTTCAACTTTCCAAAAATACTAAAATAATATGCGAAAAGGCTTTAAACCTACTTATCAGACGTTAAAAGATGAAAAAATTAAGTATTAAGCAAAATAGTGAACTAAAAGTGCTATTTTTCGATGCATATTTCGGCATTTTTAGTGCATATTTCGGCATTTTTGGCATATTTTGGTGCATATTTTGGCCTTTTTTTGGTGCATATATATGCGCATATTTGGCCATTTTTGGTGCATATCGGTCCGATCCCTAATTATTAAAATACTGATACTGGATTCATTCCTACAGAAGTAGGGAGAGAGTTGAGCAATTGAGAAAGAGAGAAATATCCGGAAAATTTCGAATTTTAGTGAATTTGAATTTTTTCTAATTTGATTTTCGCCCGGATTTTTTGCCAAAAAGCCCGAATTCCGGAACTAAAAATTCATTTTTTTAAGTGATTACTAACATTATTCTGAGTGAATTTGTGATTTTTGTCTTTCCAGATTCCGGACATTTTTTTTGGGTGACGGAATTCCGGTTTCCAGATACCGCACATTTTTTTGACACCCGCTTACTTATATTTAAAATTGGACACGAATTATATGGTTTTGTAAAGGAAACTTGCTTCTATTTAATAAAGTTTATTTAGTATTTTAATCAATTGTTTGCATCCAGAAATATAACTGAGGCGAAGATACTTAAATTCCTGCTTTTAATGAAGAAATGTCGAATTTTTGATCGCTTTTAGTGGTACTTTTATACGTTTTGCTGCTGCTGCTTTTTAAAATTTTGAAATCGCGTACTGTTAAAAGTGCTCTTATTTTAACTCGGACATTGGCTTTGATCGCTTTTGGCTTCTTGACCGGACGATTCCATGCCCATGCATTTTCGTCAAGGAGCTTCGGGAAACGGCGCTTAGAACTTAAAAGGAGTAAAATTATAAAAACAAAAACATAAATTTAATTTGCCCATTATTGGGCAAATTAACCTCTGAATTTGGGGGCATTATATGATTTTATATTATTAAAATTCGATGTGGTAAATTTGTTAATTTTTTTTGTGTTAAAGATTTTTTTTCGCAAAAATTACGGGATAAAAATCGTTTAAGATGTTTAGACAGAAGGAATGGGAACCGATGACCTCAAAAAATTGGAAAATCAGAAATCATTTCCTAGCCCTGAAAATGTTTTGAAAATCGTAATTTCTACCCCTAATAATAAATATTATTAAGCAAAATTATTAAAGTAATAAATGATAGCCCACTGAAATGGGCAATCATATTCTTTAAACCGGGACCAAATCAATAACATTTCATAAACATTAAATTTCCTACAAATAATGACAATTTTATAAAATGGCGATCAAGTGAAACTATAATAATATTCATTTTATAAAACGAGGATCGGTTGCTGAGAACTTTGCTCATTGATGCTGGTATTCATAATGCTAACTATCCGCAGCTTTATCGCTAGCTGCAGATAAATCCGTATTCATAATGCTAAGGATTAAAATCCGTATTCATAATGATAGTTTCTTTGCAAAAATATCCTTAGCCTTAGCTGCAGATAGACTCCGTATTCATAATGCTAAAGCTAGGGTAGCAGCTACCTAGCTGTCCCCTATCTTCATCGAGATGAGGATAGTTAGGAAAAATAACATTTCCATCATTTGAAAAATATTTTAAATAATTTTAAAATAATAAGGTTCAATTAATTTAATCTTTCTTATTCTTTTCTAACAATAATAAATGCTTTAGCTTCTAGAGGGTTTTTACACTGTCTTTTTTGCCTATTTTGGCTTTTTGTCAATGACGCGCCGGGATGCGATCAGATTTTGGTACCAGAAATGATCGCTTTTTTGTTAAAATTTTCGGTAAATTTGAGGATTCTGATCAGTTGAATTGGGTTCAATTTGTCCAGAGTAATCAGCTCTTTAAGAGGAGAATTCTGATTAGTTGAAGTGGGTTCAATTTGACCAGAATGATCAGACTCTGTGAGAGGCGGATTCTGATCAGTTGAAGTGGGTTCAATTTGGCCAGAGCGATCAGACTCAGTGAGAGGCGGCTTCTGATCTTGAAGTGGGTTCAATTTGACCAGAGTGATCAGACTCTTTAAGAGGAGAATTCTGATCAGTTGAAGTGGGTTCAGTTTGACCAGAGTGATCAGACTCCCCAATATATGCCAAAAATGTCGTCATACGCACTAAAATATGCCAAAAATGCCAAAAGATGCACCAATATATGCCAAAAATGCCGACATTTGCACCAAAATATGCCAATTGCCGAAATATGCACAAAAATATGCCCCAATATATGCCAAAAATGCCAACATATGCACTAATATATGTGAAAAAACTGACATTTTCATCAGAATTTAAAACAAAGAAAGATTTTAAAAGTGTAAATGTCAAAAAACATTTTCCCGAATTCAGGTTATCAATTCACTGAATATTTTCAGCGGCATTCTCTTCCACAGAATGGCCAAAATCGACAGCATTTGGTTGAAATTGCGGTCGTTTAAATTGCTTTTTCCATCTAAACAAAGTGCTTCTTACAATTTTCAACATTTTGGAAATTTCCTCGTCACTAATTTTAGGCGTTTTGTCCTTAATTTCATAATAACGTTTCATCAATTCCATTTGTTTGCTGTGGGAGTGTTTATTTGGTGCTGTAAAAGAATCTTAATTAATATAAATAAATTAATTAAATCAAAAACTCACCGGTTTGGCCAAGTTTTTGTTTCCATTTGTAAATTGTTCTATCACTTAGCCCCAACCCTTTTGCGACAGTTTTATCTAATTCGTTTTTATATGAACTTTTGAATCCGTCCCGCCTTAACTCGGCTTTCATCTGATCAAATTTCTCTATTAAATTTTGTCGCTCATTTTTTGGGGTATTTAGATTTAAGCCAAATTCTTTTTTCCATTCATAAATTTTAGCGCGACTGACTTTTAAATGTTTAGCAATTTTTTTGTTAATTTGAACCCATTCTTTTGTTGAATATTTTCCCTTTTGCTTAAATTCCTCTTTCATTTCGTAGAATTTGTCGATAATTATATGTTTTTTGTTTGAAGAAATTTCGTTCTGTTCTTCACCATTTTTGGCATTATCAGAGTGATCAGACTCTGTGAGAAGGGGATTCTGATCAGTTGAATTGGGTTCAATTTGTCCAAGCTGATCAGTTGAATTGGGTTCAATTTGTCCAAGCTGATCAGTTGAATTGGGTTCAATTTGTCCAAGCTGATCAGTTGAATTGGCTGCAATTTGTCCAATTTTGGTGTTCTGTCGGTTAATTTGGTGATGGACATTTTGTCCAAAGTTTGTTGACGCCAGCGTTTTCAAATCTTCGGCTTCACCTTTGTCCCACCAGCCTTCACCGAATATTTCATCAAATGTTTTGAATGGCAATTCTTCCATTTTTACTTTTACGGATTCGGCTTTGTGCAGTAAATTTGCTGCAAAAAATGCCAGTAAAATTAAAATCCAAAATTCATTCATCTTAGGATAATTGTTGCTATTTATATGAGAATATGTAATGAAATAAAATAAATGTTGAAATTTTTAGCCCAAATAAATGCAAATAATAAAAAATTTGTTGTAGTCACTCAGAAAGTAACCTCTGAATTTAGGGAATTTATATGAAATTAATTCAGGCATAAAATTGATATGGGGAAATTTGTATTTGTGTTAAATAATTTCTGTCAAAAAATTAAATTTTAAGAATAATAAATTTACAAAATCTACATAAATATTATTTAGTTTTGAATTATGGAAGTAATAATGACAGCCTACAATTGAAATGGGAATTCATATAATCATAATTCTATAATAATCTCACCCAAATCAATATTCCTGACATCTCATAAATATTTTTCCTATAATAATCATGGTTTAAATTTATTTTTTTGGGTTTTTGATTTTTTATGAAAATGGCAATTGATTGTGAATTGCCAAAAAATACATTTTTAAAACAATTTAAACCTTACTAGCGCGTTATGTATGCCTACGGGTAGGGTTGGACAAAACCGTATATTATCCGGGTCCACCGGATACCGGTTCGACCGGTTCCTTTACACCCGGATACCGGTACCGGCTAGTAATTTATACCCGGATATCCGTCCGGATACCGGATTAGGGGTGTTTAACCCCCCGGATCCAACCTATTGGCATTGGGCGTTGGCGTTGTGTCATTCAAAAAAAAAAGAAGAAATTACAGCAGAAATCGAATAAATTGTCTACCCAAAAGCAACTTGCTTTAACTCCAAAGCAACTTTTTTCTGAACATTTTCAATAAACAAGCTGAAAAAAGTAGCTCTGGACATTGACGAAGTAAAGGAGGTTTTAAATATTTTTTAAAATTTTTAAAACTAATTACCTATCTTTTTTAATCAGCCATAACTGTTTTATCGAAAATCGGTGAAATTCATCCTTGCAGTCTACCGGGCTCGAACCCCTGGCTCAGAGCAAAAATAAACTGTATGTGTTGTATAAATACAGTATGCCAACTTTTTTTGAAATCCACTTCACCACGCGTGCAATTTTGCTATTTCCAAATCTATTGGGGGCGTAAGTTATAGTGTATAGACAAATCATTTATATGATTAATAAAAAGCTTATCAGGTTTCAAAATCCTTAAAAGAGGACGCTCTTTGGCTCTATTGCAGTTTACACGACCATAAAAAAATCACACGACCTTACCATAAATATTAATTGTGATTTACTGCTATATTTTTTGTTTGCTGGGTTTTTGGAACAAATAAGGATATTGATAGCGCTGTATTCTTAAATTAGGTCGTAGGTCCGGAGTGTGTTCCTGTGTCCGTTATCGTTAGGCTTAGGCCTAAGCCTAACGATAGAAGAAATCCGCTTACAATACGATTTAGTTGTAATTTATTTATGGTCGTGTATTTGTTTTTATGGTTGTGTAAATATTTTAAGGTCGTGTAACTTTTTTAAGGTCGTGTAAACTGCAATAGAGCCCGCTCTTTTCACATAGGACTTTAATTCGACCTTCAATCACAGAATCCCAATTGTTTTAAAACTGAGCGCCCAACTCTTTTGCTACAGTTTTATTTAATTGATTACGGTAAAAACTAGAGACCGGAAACTTGGACCCAAACAATATTTGGTCAATAGTATTGGTCATTTTTTGGTATTGGTATTTTTTGGTCTGGCTAAACCCAATATTTGTACAATACCAAAAAATTTTAGAAACCATAATAAAATACCCAAATTTCCGATTTTTTAATTAAATTTTATTCAACGCTTTTTCTGACCAGTGTCACGTCAACCACAAACCGTCCCACCCCACACATGCCAGCTACAACATCCCCCCCCCCCAATTTCAAACGTTTTGTCGACATGCACCAAAATATGCCAAAAATGCCGAAATATGCACCGCCAAAAATGCCGACATTTGCGCCAAAAGATACCAAAAAATGCACCAAAATGTATATGCCAAAAACGCCGATACTTGCACCAAAATGTATTTATATATGCCAAAAATGCCAAAATATGCATCACAATGTATATGCCAAAAATGCCGATATTTGCACCAAAATATGCCAAAAATTCTAATTCCAAATGTCCGAAGATGAAACCAACGCGAAAAGGTTATTTTCGAGTCATATTCTTTAAAGCATATTAGCAAACAAAATATTTAAAATTAATTTATTACATTTAAATTTATAAGTAAAAAAATATTAAAAGCATTAAATGCCAAAACATTTTTACAAATCATTTCTCATTTAAACTTCCCGAATTTGAGTTCTCAATTTCTTGAATATTTTCCGCGGCATTCTCTTCCACAGAATGTCCATCAGAATTTGGATGAAATTGCTGTCGATCAAATTGCTTTTTCCATCTAAACAAAGTGGCTCTTCCAATTTTCAACATTTTGGCAATTTCCTCGTCATTAATTTTAGGATTTTTGTCTTTAATTTCATAATAAAGTTTCATAAATTTCTTTTGTTCGCTGTTGGAGTGTTTATGTTGTGGTTCTGTGAAATAATTTTTAATTAATATAAATAAATTAATTAAATCAAAAACTCACTGGTTTGGCCAAGTTTTCGTTTCCATTTGTAAATTGTTCTATCACTTAGCCCCAACCCTTTTGCGACAGTTTTGTCTAATTCATTTTTATATGAATTTTTGAATCCGTCCCGCGTTAACTCGGCTTTCATCTGATCAAATTTTTCTACTAAATTTTTTTGATCATTTTTTGTCTTTTTTTGACTTAGGCCAAATTCTTTTTTCCATTCATATATTTTTTTGCGATAGACTTTTAAATGTTTAGCAATTTTATCCTCAATTTGAGTTCTTTCTTTCCATGGAAATTTTCCTTTTTTCTTACATTCCTCTTTTATTGCGTGGAATTTATCGATAATGTTACGTTTTTCGTTTGAAGATATGTCGGTTTGTTCTTCCCCATTTTTGGCATTATAAGAGTGATCAGACTCTGTGAGAGGAGGATTCTGATCAGTTGAATTGGGTTCAATTTGTCCAATTTGGGTGTTCTGTCGGTTAATTTGGTGATGGACATTTTGTCCAAAGTTTGTTGGCGCCAGCGTTTTCAAATCTTCGGCTTCACCTTTGTCCCACCAGCCTTCTCCGAATATTTCATCAAATGTTTTGAATGGCAATTCTTCCATTTTTACTTTTACGGATTCGGCTTTGTGCAGTAAATTTGCTGCAAAGAATGCCAGTAAAATTAAAATCCAAAATTCATTCATCTTGAGATAATTGTTGCTATTTATATGAGAATATGTAATGAAATAAAATAACTAAAATGCTGAAATTTTTGGCACAAATAAATGCAAATAATAAAAAACATTTGTATGAAAATTCATTTTTAAATTTTAAGAATTAAGAATAAAAAATTTACATAATCTCATAAAATATTATTTAGTTTTGAAGTGATTGGAAGTAATAATGACAGCCTACAATTGAAATGGGAATTCATATAATCATAATTCTATAACAATCTCACCCAAATCAATATTCCTGACATCACATAAATATTTTTCTTATAATAATCATGATTTTATGAAAATGGCGATCGCTTGTGAATAGCCAAAAAAAATATTTTCAAAAATCATAAATCCTTGTGTTCCGGATACCGGATTAAGGGTGCTTAACCCCCCGGTTCCAACCCCAACCGGGTATCCCGGATCCTTGACACCCGGATATCGGTACCGGATACCCGTTCTTGTCCAACCCAACTTACGGGGCACTAACCGCTAGGAAATCGATTAGACTGAAATACTCTTCTTAGCTTTTTTCCTTGGAATTTTATTTTCTTGGCATTTGTCTCTTTTGCCATTTTCCCCTTTGCAATTCAGGACCGGTTAATCCGCGTAAAACATCCGGACTATCCAAAACCAAAATTTTTTAGCTTTAGGATAATTTTTTAAACGAATAAATGAAAATTCGATTTGCGAGTAGAATGAGGGTCAGGCAGTGCCGACAGGCGCCGCCGACAAAAATTTTGAATTTTTGACTCAATTTTTAAAGAAAATTGGTCCAAAAACCGCAGAGCCCAATTTTTCGTTAAGGAGTCAGATCAATAGGAGGGCTAAAAAATGTACGAAAAATAAAAAAAGCCAATTTCTAATATTTCGATATTGGCCCAATTCCGGATTCCGAACATTTTTTGAGAGCCAGATTTCTGGATGCCGCCTTCCTGACATTTTTGCTTCCGGTATACCAGATTGGGAGAGGGGGTCGGCGGAGGTGAGTCCAGTAGGTGTCCAGGCATTTCGCCTATTGGATATTTCGCCCGGTAACGAAAAAACGGACGTTTCGCTTAGTAAACGGACGTTTCGCCCATTGGACATTTCAGCCAGTAACGAAAAAACGGTCGTTTCGCCCATTGGACATTTCAGCCAGTAACGAAAAAACGGACGTTTTGCCCAATAGTGAAAAAACGGACGTTTCGCCCAGTAGTGAAAAAACGGACGTTTTGCCCAATAGTGAAAAAACGGACGTTTCGCCTCGCCCATTGGACATTTCAGCCAGTAACGAAAAAACGGACATTTCGCTCATTGGACATTTCGCCCAGTAGTGAAAAAACGGACGTTTCGCCCATCCAGGGTAAAAAAGACGTTTCGCCCTGCCCACATTTAATAAAAGCTTGTGAAGTATTTTAAATGGATGTCCCAGGGGTCTCCGAACCGTCTAGGCGACGGGAACGGGCCGAGTCGTTGTGACGAAGACAAAAGAATTCGCCGGCCCTCATCGGCAGGGTCAGCGCGCGGCCCGCCGGGGAAATCTCATGATTGCTACGAGCGCTTTCGCCGAGATGTCCGGCAGGGAGGACGAGTTCCCATTCGGGAACTGCTGTCCTGCTGTCGGCGTCTAGGCACGCCCGGAGCTCGGCTCGTTTCGTTCGCTTTGGCATTAGCACTCATCCGCCACCAGACACCTCCCGGTTCCCAACAGTTAAATTGCCTATGGACTTTCTGCGTATTCCTCCCTTATTTTCCTTAGCGTCGGGGCGACGCTTCTTCGGACGGGCGGGATGTGATGTTGGAGTTTGGATATTTATTAATAGGGCCCAGAAAAGCTTGAAGTTCAAAAGCTTTTGAAAATGAACAAGGGTTCTTTTTTGCGGATACAGCCAAAAATAATATAATGAAAATAGATTTTGGGTTTCAAACATTGGCCCTTCAAATATTTCCCGAATTTAAGTTTTCAATTTCCTGAACATTTGCCGCGGCATTTGCTTCTACAGAATGTACATTGACAGAATTTGGATGAAATTGCTGTCGTTTAAATTGCTTTTTCCATCTAACCAAAGTGGTACTTCCAATTTTTAATATTTTGGCAATGTCCTCATCACTGATTTTAGGATTTTTGTCTTTAATTTTATAATAACGTTTCATCAATAATTCCTTTTGTTCGCTGTGGGTGTTTTTATTGGCTGCTGTAAAAGAATTTAATTAATAGAAATAAATAATAAAAAAATTGTGCTCGAAATACTCACCGGTTTGGCCAAGTTTTCGTTTCCACCTGTAAATTGTTGCCAAACTGAGGCCCAACTTTTTTGCGACAGTTTCATTTATATCATTTTGATGAGAGTTTTTGAATCCGTCCCGCTTTAACTCGGCTTTAATTTGATCAAATTTCTCTACAAAATTTTGTCGCTTATTTTTTTCCTTCCCTAAGTTATGCCTTTTTTGACTTAGGCCAAATTCTTTTTTCCATTTATATATTTTTGAGCGGTTGACTTTTAAATGTTTAGCAATTTTAACTTCAATTTTAGTCCATTCTTTTGCCGAATATTTTCTTTTTTGCTTAAATTCGTTTCTCATTTCGTGGAATTTGGCAAGAATTTTATGATTTCGCTCATCTTGAGCAATAAGTTCTACGTTCTGCCTTTCGATTTGGCGATGGACATTTTGTCCAAAGTTTGTTGGCATCGGCGTTTTCAAATCTTCGGCTTCACCTTTGTCCCACCAGCCTTCTCCGAATAATTCATCAAATGTTTTGAGCTCCAATTTTACGGCTTCGGCTTTTTCGAGTGAATTTGTTGCATAGAATGCAAACAAAATTAAAATCCAAAATTCATTCATCTTATGATAATTATTGGGATTTATATAAATATTTAGTAAATGAAATAAAATAAAATAAAATAAATATGGTGAATTTTTTAGCCCAAATAAATGCAATATAATACAAAATCTTTGGAGTCCCTCAGAAAATCAATAAAGCTGGCAACCTTTTCCCAAATTTCTGCCAACCCTAAAATGAATTTAATAATTCAACGGAAAATTCGATATGGAATATTTCATTATTTATGTGTTAAAGAATTTTTGTCAAAAAATTAAATATTCACAAATTTTTATAATTTTAATAAATATTATTTATGGAAGGGCTCGGCGGCGCCGAAAGGCGCTGTTGAGAAAATTTTTTCAGGAATTTGTTAAGAAAATTGGTCCAATAATTAACAATTTTACAATGAAAAAATTAAACAAACCCGTCTTAAACCAAGGACACCGACTTTTTATTTTAAAAACTCATAAAAACCCATCATTAGGGGTGTATTTTTTAAACCGATAAACCGGTATCCTCAGTTTTTGGTTAGGCCGGTTTTGCTACCCCCGGTTTTCGGTTCCGGAAAGGAGAAAGATCTGATGGACGTCGTATACCTAAATGCTAATTAAAAGTTCCGATGAAAACTTCGAAATTGAAGACGATGGACAGGTAGAAGATTTCGGACTGATGGGCGAGCTATTATTCGGATAAAAACCAAAGTCTCGTCCACTGAACATTGTGACCCATAAATAATAAATAAAATAAACTCGGAGCGGTAGCAATTTTTGGATTATTTTACTTCTTCCATTCATTTATTGAAAAATTTTATTAATGAAACAAAATGAATAAAATTTGATTAAAAATATTCCCCTAATTGAAGCGTCACGAAACAAGATAAAAATGTTTTTAAACATTTTGGATTAGTATTAAAAAATATACACTAAGTTTGCGAATTAAGCGCCGAAAGTTACCTTTTCTGCAAAGCAAAAGACACGATTTGTGAACAATTTAAAAAAATGAAAAAAGAATTAGTATATAAAAAAATGCCCGCCAACAGGAACAGAACAGGAACAGAACAGAAACAGAACAGAAACACACCGGGATCGGGTCCGGGTAACAGGAAAAACACCGGGACTGGCAATAAAGATTTTTTTTTGTCTACCCTATGGTTTTGTGATTTGTCCAACCAAAAAATGAAATGAAAATTGTGAATTATTCAAATTTTATCAGATCCAAAATATTCATAGACGCGTAAAATGTATTAGAACCGCGTTCTTGCTGCGAATACAGCCCATAGAAGTAGAGTTTTAGTGTTTTTCCAAATCATTGGTCGTTCATTCAAACACTTCCCGAATTCGAGGTCCCAATTTCCTGAACATTTACCTCGGTATTCTCTTCCACAGAATGTCCATCGACAGAATTTGGATGAAATTGCTGTTGTTTAAATTGCTTTTTCCATCTACACAAAGTGTCTATTCCGATTTTCAACATTTTGGCAATTTTCTCATCACTATTTTTAGGATTTTGGCCCTTACTTTTATAATAACGTTTCATTAATTCCTTTTGTTCGCTGTTGGCGTATTTATTGGCTGCTGTAAAAGAATTTTAAGTAATATAAATAAATAATAAAATTGGGCTCGATTTGATTCCGACCCGAGTTAACTCGGCTTTCATTTGATCAAATTTCTCTAATCAAATTTTTACGTTTTTCTTTTTCATTGAACACTTTTTGACTTAGGCCAAATTTTTTTTCCATTCATATATTTTTTTGCGATTGACTTTAAATGTTTACCAATTTTCTCCTCAATTTGAACCCATTCTTTTGCCGAATATTTTCCTTTTTGCTTAAATTCGTCTTTCATTTCGTTGAATTTGTCAATAATTTTATGTTTTTCGTTTGAAGAGTGATCAGACTCTGTGAGAAAAGGATTCTGATCAGTTGAATTGGGTTCAATTGTCCAAGCTGATCAATTGAAAATTTAGGGACGCTTATATTTCCAAAACTTTGTGGAAAAATTTGTTAATTTTTTTGTGTTTAAAGAATATCTCTCAAAAATTTTCTTAAATTTTAAAGTATAATAAATATTCAAATTTTTATAGTATTAAAAATATCATTTAGCTTTTGCAAAAAAAAATAAATGACAGCTCACAATTGATGGGAATTCATATAAATCTAATAATATTATTTAAATAAATGCCTTAACCGAATCAATAATATTTTCCAACTAATAATCAATCATTCTTTTTACAAATGGCGATCGATAAATATATATATATATATATATATATATATATATATATATATATATATATATATATATATATATATATATATATATATATATATATATATATATATATATACATATATATATATATATATATAATATGTATTTTTTAAATCTTTAGAACAGGCGCTCTTTCAACTTAGCCGCCTGTTCATAAACTTGTCAAATTGAAACAGGCACTCTTTCAACTTATAGTTAGGGACCGGATTTATAGTTAAGCAAAACTTGAGCATTAAGCATGCTAATTTTTGTCGTGTGGTTTTGCTTTTTTGAAACTTAGAAAATTTGGCCAAAAAGACTTTTAAGGCCATACTGTCATCGTGCAAATTTTCAGCTATTTAGTTTTATCGTACGAAATTGTCCAAAAATACTGTTTAAGCTTTTAATAGGTTTGGCTGCAAAGAGTCTGGCGGCGGGAGTAAAAGGGTTTGGTTTGGGGCGGTAAGAAAAAAGCCGCGCGCTTTTTCCGCGCGGTACCCGCGAGATTTTGGTTGAGCCTGAATTGGCCACTGAAGCGTACCGGCCGCTTTTGGGATCGGCGGTTTTGGCTAAGGGGCGTTGAGATAAGAGGAGTCACTAGGCAAAGTGTTGTGCCGACAAGATCAAACGAACAGAATTATCTATTAGAAAGCTTGAAATTGTTCAAGTTTATCAAAATGAAAAGTGAGCAACGTTCTGCTGCGAATACATCCAAAGAAATAGAAAGAAATCGTTAACAGTTTTGGTGTTTTTTCAAATCATTTAACTATATTCAAATACTTTCCAAATTCGAGTTTTCGGTTTCCTCAACATTTGCCGCGGAATTCACTTCAACAGAATGTCCATCGACAGAATTTGGATAAAATTGCTGTCGTCTAAATTGCTTTTTCCATTTATACAAAGTGGCACTTCCAATTTTCAATATTTTGGCAATGTCCCCGTCACTAATTTTTTTAGGATTTTGGTCCTTAATTTTATAATAACGTTTCAACAATTCCTTTTGTTTGCTGTGAGGGTATTTATTTGGTTCTGCAAAAGTATTTTGAATTTAAATGAATAAATACAAATTGGGTTCGAAATACTCACTGGATTGGCCAAGTTCACGTTTCCAATTGTAAATTGTTCTAAGACTGAGGCCCAACTCTTTTGCGACAGTTTTATCTAATTCATTTTTATATGAGTTTTTGAATCCGTCCCGCGTTAACTCGGCTTTGTTTTGATCAAATTTCTCTACTAAATGTTTACGTTCTTTTTCATTGAACATTTTTCCACTTATGCCTAATTCTTTTTTCCAATTATATATTTTTGAGCGATTGAATTTCAAATGTTTACCAATTTTCCTTTCAATTTGAACCCATTCTTTTTAGAATATTTTCCTTTTTGCTTAAATTCGTTTTTCATTGCGTGGAATTTGTGAACAATTTTACGTTTTCGCTCATCTTGAGCAATAAGTTCTTCCCCATTTTTGGCATTATTAGAGTGATCAGACTCTGTGAGAGGAGGATTCTGATCAGTTGAATTGGGTTCAATTTGTCCAGAGTGATCAATTGAATTGGGTTCAATTTGTCCAAGCTGATCAGTTGAATTGGATTCAATTTGTCCAATTTGGGTGTTCTGTCGGTCGATTTGGTGATGGACATTTTGTCCAAAGTTTGTTGGCGGCGTTTTCAAATCTTCGGCTTCATCTTTGTCCCACCAGCCTTCTCCGAATATTTCATCAAATGTTTTGAGTGGCGTTTCCTCCAATTTTACTTTTACGGAGTCGGTCTTGTCCAATGAATTTATTGCAAAGAATGCTGCCAAAATTAAAATCAAAAATTCTTCCATTTTTGCAAAAATGTTCTAAAAAATAATAAAATATTCAGCTACAAATATTATTTAGCTTTAAAAAAAAGATTGAAAGTAATAAATGAAGCCCACAATTGAATGGGCATTTACATAAATCATATTCTTTAATAATATCTCGCCCGAATCAATATTCCTGACATCTTAAAATTTTTTAATAATTATTTTATAAAAATGGCGATCGATTGTGAATCGCCAAATGAAAAAAGTATTTAAAATAATTTTATAATTAATTGGCCCTGAAGGAAAAACGCATTTCGACACCGGACTAACCGGAAAACCGGAGGTCGTAAAACCGGCTTAACCGAAAACCGGGGGTCCGAAAACCGGGGGTCGTAAAACCGGCTTAACCAAAAACCGGAGGTCGTAAAACCGGCCTAACCGAAAACCGGGGGCCAACTTCCCTTCGCACGGCGTAGTCAACATTGGACGGCCGCTGACTGGGGACGGGTGCTGTGGAGCGATGAATCAAAATTCAATTTGCTCAACGCTGACGGTGGTTTAATGGTGCGTCGACCAGTAGGCAAGCGTTACGAGCAGCGCTACATCAAAACAACCGTCAAATTTGGTGGAGGAGGTGTTATGGTGTGGGGTAGTGATACCGAAAATTTTCTGAAAATTGCTATTGGGTCGTGTTCAACGGCTTCCAGGAGGGATGCGCCTGCGTCACCCGGGCTTGTTAGCACAAAATTGTGTTTCGCTGTTCCGTACCCCCCCCCCCCCCCCCCCCCCCCCCCCATAATCGCCGGATCTGTCACCCATTGAACATCTGTGGGCCATTCCGAAGCGGCAGTTGGCCGGTCGGCGGTTCCCTAACAGGATAATCTTTGGGCGGCTGTTTCTGATGTTTGGATTCGATCCCCCTCCATCATCTTTTGCATTAGTTGATTATGCCCCCTCCATGTGATGCTGTCATTAGGGCTAACGGTGGCCCCACAAAATATTGACTTTTTCGCCTTACGCATTTAGTCAAAATAGATATGGCGTAGTAAAAAGTGATGTGATCGACAATGGCGTTGAACAAAATTTTGAAGAGGGGCATTTGGCATTGTTTCTCTTTGTGATTTTGTAGCCCACTTAAAAGGCTACAAAAAGCCTTTGGCCACTTTTTCTCACAATGCTTCATTATGCAGTTATAATGCGTTAAAAAAATTTCAATTTGTCAAAATAGATATGGCGACCACTGTATGAATAGAAACTATTTAAAACTAAACAAATCAGTAAATCAAAGTTTTAAAAAAGTTATGATCAGAAACCCACAAAAAAGTTCGATATTTGGTAAGTTTACTTAACTTTTTTGAAACTTATCAAAACCCTTCGACTTTGCTGTAATGCTTTTTCTACTGATGAAGCTTTCCAATGGTATACGGTTTAACTGGTTTAGTGCGGTGTGAATAAAGTTATAATGTCTAAAATTATTTGAAGATTTTTTGAGCCTATTTTGGCATTTTTGGCAACTTTTTTGAACTTTTGTGCCTATATCGACCTTTTTCAAAAAAATTTTTAAGGTAAATGAAATAAAATTCGAATTTTTCTTTCCAAGATAACTAATTTTTTGAAAATTTTTTATAAAAAAAGCAATAAAATTTGAATTTTTTCTTTTTTATATCTGTAGCCCGTGTTCCGCGGCTTCGTTCGCCGCCGTTTCGGCGCGACTAGTTCGGCGCCTACAAGTTTTGGCGACGACAAATGTTATTAAAAATGAAAATTGTTTTTTTTGTTTCTATCTTTCCGTATATTTTTTGTTTAGTTTTGTTTTGTTCACCGTATTTACATGAAACGAAATTGAATCAAAACGAATAGTAAAGAATAGGCAAAATGGTAACCCCGGGTGGGACTCGAACCCACGACCTCCACCCAATCCGTGGACAGCTCATCCAACTGAGCTACCGGGGCGTCCTTTAGAGATGATTTTTTGCCCCCGCCCGAGTCGTTTTAACCGTCCACATCCCACCAGCGAATCACTCGCTTCCTTACAGCAGTATGTACCATAAAACCGACCTGAGGATTTTGATTATTCTTGAAAGATCCCCAAAACATTAATATTAAAGTGAATAATTTTATTAAAATCATTTTTTCATTAATGATTTGTCGGCATCAAAATTGTTTTTTTTTGTGTGTTGGGTGCCGAACTGGTCGGGCCGAACTGACCCAGACCGCGTGTTCCGTGATGACGGGTGTGGATAAAGCTTGGAATTGTTAAAAATTATGAAAATGAAAAAATGAACAATATTCAGTTGCGGATAAAGCCTGAAAATATAAAGAAATCGTTAAAAGATTTCCAAACATAACCAATCATTCAAATCCTCTCCGAATTCGAGGTCCCAATTTCCTGAACATTTACCGGGGCATTCTCTTCCACAAAATGTCCATCGACAGAATTTGGATGAAATTGCTATTGCTTAAATTTCCTTTTCCATCTAAACAAAGTGGCACTTCCAATATTCAACATTTTGGCAATGTCCCCGTCACTAATTTTAGAATTTTTGACTTTAATTTCATAATAACGTTTCAACAATTCCTTTTGTTCGCTGTGGGGGTATTTATGTTTTGGTGCTGAAAAGAGTTTTAATTACAATAAAATAATAATTAAATTGAGCCGAAATACTCACCGGTTTGGCCAAGTTCACTTTTCCATCTGTAAATTGTTTTAAAACTGAGGCCCAATTCTTTCGCGACAGTTTTATCTAATTCATGATAGGAATTTTTGATTCCGTCCCGCATTAACTTGGCTTTCATTTGATCAAATTTCTCTACCAAATGTTTACGTTCTTCTTTTTCATAAAAAATTCTTCCACTTATGCCTAATTCTTTTTTCCATTTATATATTTTTTTGCGATGCACTTTTAAATGTTTAGCAATTTTTTCCTCAATTTGAACCCTTTCTTTATCCGAAAATTTTCCTTTTTGCTTAAATTCGACTTTCATTGCCTGGAATTTGTCGATAATTTTACGTTTTTGCTCATTTTCATCGTTTGAAGTAATTTCGTTTTGATCGTCACCATTAGTGGCATTATCAGAGTGATCAGACTCTGTGAGAGGAGGATTCTGATCAGTTGAATTTGGTTTAATTTGTCCAAGCTGATCAGTTGAATTGGGTTCAATTTGTCCAATTTGGGTGTTCTGTCGGTCGATTTGGTGATGGACATTTTGTCCAAAGTTTGTTGGCGCCGGCGTTTTCAAATCTTTGCTTTCACCTTTGTCCCACCAGCCTTCTCCGAATATTTCATCAAATGTTTTGAGGGGCAATTCCTCCAATTTTACCTTTACGGCTTCGGCTTTGTCCAATGTATTTGTTGCAGAAAATGCCACCAAAATTAAAATCCAAAATTCCATTTTATTTGGGCAAAACAACCTCTAAATTTAGGAGATTTATATTGAATTCCAATTATTTAATAATTTCGATGGAAAAAATTTGTTAATATTTTTGTGTTAATGAATTTCTTGCAATAATAAATTTTAAAAGTAATAAAATAATCAAATTTAAAATATTAATAAATTAACATGCCAAATTGAAAGTAATAAATGACAACCTACAATTTATGGGCATTCATATAAATCGTAATGTATTTTTTAATAATTATCTGACCAAATCAATGAAATCAATATTCTCGACAACTGATATTATTTATTCTGCACAATGCAATGCAAAAATAAATTTTTGCATTGGAAAAAGGATATTCTGGAGCCTATATTCTGTCAGTTTGGTAGTTGTGTGCCGCTTCTCTACAAAAATTTTAAAAAGTTTCTCTTGAGCTGCGTGCCGCAGGAGGAGCAGTCGAATTCTTTGAACCCTAACTTTTTTCATTTTAGAGTTTGCAAGGCCTAATTATTCCCAGCTCGCCTACGGCGTTTCGTTTGACTGTGTCTCTCTTCAGGCCTGTCTCTTGTGCCATTTTACGCATTGAAATCCTTGGATTTTGGTCCACCCCCAATTTGATTGAGCTAACGGGTCAAGGAGTTGTTCACTGGCCGGGGTCTTCCACTATGTTTGAGGTCCTTAGTTGTCCCATGCTCCCTACATAATTTATTTAGATCTTAAATGCGTTTTTTGGTTACCGGAATTTTTTTGGCTTCCGAGTGACGGTGCTTTTTCGACTTTAAAAAGGATGGAAATTTTTGAAGCCGGCATTCTGTATAGGGAAAGTGGTGCAAGACTTTTGTGTCACCCTGTACTTTAAACTCTTCTTTTTAGTATTCTTACAACTTTTTGAAAAAATCAGAGATAAAAAATAAAATTTTAAGTATTTACATAAATATTTAGTTCATTTTATTTGGTCAGATAATTATTTGAGAATGCATATGATTTATATGAATGTCCATAAATTGTAGGTTGTCATTTATTACTTTCAATTTTTTGGCATGTTAATTTATTAATATTTAAAATTTGATTATTTTATTACTTTTAAAATTTATTATTGCAAGAAATTCATTAACACAAAAATATTGACAAATCTTTTCCATCGAAATTATTAAATAATTGGAATTCAATATAAATCTCCTAAATTTAGAGGTTGTTTTGCCCAAATTAAAATGGAAGAATTTTGTATTTTAATTTTGGTTTTATTCTTTGGAACAAATTCACTGGACAAAGCCGAATCCGTAAAAGTAAAATTAGAGGAAACGCCACTCAAAACATTTGATGAAATATTCGGAGAAGGCTGGTGGGACAAAGGTGAAAGCGAAGATTTGAAAACGCCGGCGCCAACAAACGTCGCGCAGGACCCTGCCAATAGGTTTTGGCTTTAGGACTCACTTGGCTGGGCCTCAGATGGCCCGCGCTCACTTGGCTGGCTGGCGCTCAATTGGCGCCCCACCCCCTCAATAGGTATGGGTTGGCTACCGTACCCGGGGAAAAAGCAGGTGGTAACTACTAAGGCCCGTTCCGAAAATTGGCGAAAAAGCTACGAAAAACTTTGTCTTCATTTGTGGTAAATGCGATATATATAGCGCGATACGATTTACATCCCTGGTGTAAATGTCAACAGAAGCGGAAATGTTACTTATCCTTCAGGGAAAATTATAAAATTTTTTCATTTTTTAGCTATTCAAAAATCGATCGGCATTTTTACAAAATAATGATTATTAGTAGGAAATGTCAGGAATATTGATTCAGGATGATACTTGATTAAGGAATTATATGAATGCCCATTCAGTTGTGGGCGCTGTCATTTATTACTTCCAATCATTTTTTTTTATTAAACAAAAGAATATTTATTGTATAAATAATAATCATGGATGAGATTAAAAAAAAAAAGTTTTTTAAGCCATTATAGTTCGGTTTTGGCTCTAAAGTTAATATTGTAAAGATTTGTGAAAATTTATTATTCTTTGAAAATTTTTGACAGAAATTCATTAACAAAATAATTGACAATTTCCCATATCATTTCTGTTTATTTATAAAATTAATTGGAATCTAAATTTAGAGTTTATTTTGCAATAATAAAATGGAAGAATTTTGGATTTCAATTTTGGTGTTTTTCTTCGCAACAAATTCACTTGAAAAGGCCGAATCCGTACAATTATTTGATGAAATATTCGGAGAAGGCTGGTGGGACAATGAGAAAGCCGACGAATGGGATAAATTAACGCTTGAACAAAATTTTCATCACCAAATCGATGGACAGAACACCCAACTTGGACAAAGTGAACCTAATTCTACTGATCAGCTTGGACAAATTGAATCCAATTCAACTGATCAGAATCCTCCTCTCACAGAGTCTGATCACTCTGGACAAAATGAACCCAATTCAACTGATCAGAATCCTCCTCTCACAGAGTCTGATCACTCTGGACAACTCACAGAGTCTGATCACTCTGGACAACTCACAGAGTCTGATCACTCTGATAATGCCAAAAATGGTGAAGAACATAACGAAATAATGAAAGAAATTACTTCAGATGAGCAAAAACGTAAAATTATCGACAAATTCCACGCAATAAAAGACGAATTAAAGCAAAAAGGGAAATTCAATAGGAAAGAAAGAAATCAAATTGAGGGTAAAATTGCTAAACAGTTAAAAGTCCTATCGCTCAAAAATATATGAATGGAAAAAAGAATTTGGCATCAGTCGAAAAACCGGTTAGATTTATTCTTAAAAATTTGTTAAAAAATCTCTAAATATAGGGGAAATATTAACGAGCTGACTCAAACTTTACAATTTAAAATTAAACAACGAATAATTTACCGTATAACCTAAAATATAACGCCTCCCTAAATTAGAACTCCCCCCTAAAATAGAACTCCCCTTTTTGGGGGGGTTGAAAAATAGAACGCCCCCCTAAATTAGAACTCCCCCCTGAAATAGAGCCCCCCCCCCCAATTTTTGAAAAAAGTTGAATGCATAAATAATAAACATTTTGCCAGAATATACTCATTCTTCCTTTCTCATATACTGCGCATTTATGTTTTTATTTTCACGTTAGCTGTTTCTAAATTATAAGCAATTTTACTAATTCTAGCTGAACACGTTTATTGATTTTGAATTTCCTGCTTGTTAAAGGATGGAAGACTCATCGAAAAATGCAAAAGTAAAGCCAAAATAAAAATATCAATTTTCCTCCTTTAAATTTAGGTTTGTATTTCGTGCAATAATCCATCCTCCGGCGCGCACTTTTGCAAAAAGTGCTTTGAACCCTGCCATGCAATATCGCCGTGCTCTATCTCAATCGATGCAGAGGAGGGATACGGCGCAAAAGTCGTCTGTTGTGAATGTTGGCTTCGGGACGAGGTTGCAGCCGACGAAAACGCCAATATCGTAAAAACAGCACCATCCGTCAGAGACAAGCCCTCAACATCCGCGTCTTCGCCGTCCATCAACTTTGAACCGAATATTCAACTGTACACTTCAGAAGACGAAGACGGTTCAACAAATCCACCGACCAAACGAAAGCGACGAGCGTTTACTATTCATGACAAAATAGAGATTTTGGATTTTGCAAAAAAGACATCGCTTCACGCAGCGAGCAAACACTTCACTGTTGCCAGAAGCACAATGAGAGTTTGGAAAAAACAGGAATTGGATTTGAAAAAAATGTTAGTACTTTTTTTGCAAAACCAAATTTATTTCTGCTTAAGGATGGAATCAGCTACCCGGAAACGCATTCAGGGCGGAGGACGAAAGCTCACCGACGCTGATTTTGACACCGCACTTGCAGAGTGGATCAAGGAATTGAGAGGGAGGAAATTGCGCGTTTCTCGCAACATGATTGTGACGGAGGCCCAGAAAATGAGTGTGCACTATTCAAAAATGAATAATTTTTCAGTAAGCCATAATTTTGGTTTTCGCAAGTTATCTTGGCAATTATTTAGGCTAGCAATGGATGGCTCGACTACTTTATGAAACGGCACAATTTTTCAATGAGAAGGCCAACAACAGTGGCGCAAAAACCACCAGATGCCTATGTTGATGTAATCATCAACTTCATCTTGTACGTCCAGAAACTTTGGAAAAAAAATGAGTACGTTCCAATTTATAGATTTTAAAAATTATTAGTCGCCTTTTAGTTACAAGTTTGTCTACGCATGCGATGAGACAGCGGTATGGCTCGACCCATCCGGTGGTACCTGTGTGTCAGAAAAGGGCGCTAAATCTGTAACCGTGCTCAACACAGGCCATGAGAAGGCGCGCGTGACTGTTATTCTGACAGCAAGATCGGATGGAGTCAAATTGCCACCGTTTGTACTGTTGCCAAAAAAGAGGACTGTGCCGGAAATTGTGAGACGTTTCAAGAACAAATTGGTTCTTTCATGGTGTGGTAGGACGTGGATGGACAATGAACTCACTACAAAATATCTCGAAGAGGTCTAAATTCATTATTTTTACCTTTATTTATAATTTTATCAATTCAGGTGTTCGGAAATTTCTTCTTTGGAAATCGGCTTCTCATATGGGACAGTTTCAGATGCCATATCAGTGCTGATACCAAACAAACATTGCAGCGTTTGGCCATCCATACGGCAGTCGTACCAGGCGGGACGACCAAATACATCCAAGTTTGAAAAATGTTAAAATCTCAAATGATTTCTTTTTTGAGGTCCCTGACGTGTCATGGAATGCGCCATTCAAAAACTCGATTCGTGAACTCCACTCGGACTGGATGCTTCATGGTGACAAACCAACAACATCTGGTGGAAATCTCAGAGCCCCTCCGATGGAAATTTACTTGGAATGGATTGTTTCAGCGTGGGAGACGCTCTCCAAAGACATCATCGTGAAGTCTTTTCTCTGTTGTGGAATTTCCAAAGAAGATGATGGAAAAAATGATGCCCTTATTCACGTTTTTAAGGTTGAAAAACATTTGAAATTTGTATATTGGCGTATTTTAGAAGGATGGAGCGATTCCAAATGGACTTCCATTATTACGCCAGCGCCGACAAGAAGATGATATGATTAAATTGGTCGAGGAAATTGATTTGAACGAAGATGAAAACATTGGAAGTGATTTTTCAATTGAACTTTGATGTTTTGTGTTTAAAAATATTGAAACTATTGTTATCAATAATAAAATTTCTATTCAGTGATTGATTTTGCCAGAAAAAATGGTAAAAATTGTCCAAATTTTGCCAAAATTGGTGCAAAAATTGCAAATTTTTTAATATTTTCTGAAAAAAGAGGTTGAAAAATAGAACTCCCCCCTAAATTAGAGCTCCCCCCTAAAATAGAACTCCCCTTTTTGGGGGCGTTGAAAAATAGAACTCCCGGGAGTTCTATTTTAGGTTATACGGTAACCTTTTTGAATGTTTTGCTTCTTTAGGGCCAAATTACTCGGACGATGAAAAGATTAAAATTGTGAAAAAGTTAATGCAAATGAAAAATGAACATTCCGGTGAAGACAAAAAATCATGCAAAGAAATAGACAATGAAATCGCTGAAAAATTTTGTGTAAATGTTCGCACATTAAACCAATGGAAAAAAAAATTTGGCCTAAGTCGAACAAATCCAATAAATGAACGTAAACATTTGACAGAGAAATTTGATCAGAGAAAAGCCGAGTTAACGCGAGACGGATTCAAAAACTCTTATAATCACGAAATTGATAAAACTGTCGCAAAAGAGTTGGGCTTTAATTTTAAAACAATTTACAGGTGGAAACGTGAACTTAGCCAAACCAGTGAGTATTTAGAGACCTATTTATTTAATTAATTAAGATACTTTTACAGCACCAAATCAAAAATACCCGCACAGCGAACAAAATGAATTGATGAAACGTTATTATGAAATTAAGATCCAAAAGCCTAAAATGAGTGTTAGAGACATTGCCAAAATCTTGAAAATTGGAAGAGACACTTTGTATAACTGGATAAAGCAATTTAAACGACAGCAAATGCATCCAAATTTTGAGAATATTGGACCTGAAGGATTGTTTGGTTGAAGACTCGTTTCAATTTGCCAGGATCGAAAAAAACTCTTTCCAAATTCCGCCTTCGTTTTCACGCCTCCGGCCCAATTCGCTTTTCAAAATATGTTGTTTTTTGCTGTTGTATTTTCCTGGTTTTATTGTTCTCTCGTCGCTTAATCATCCCGTTTTTTTTTGTTAAAGTTTTCTTCTTGTGTTTTGCATTAAAATCATAAAGCATTGGGTTTCGCCGATCCCATTATCTACTAAATATCAACAAAAAGTAAAATTTTGTGCTTTCCCAGCTTCAGTTTTGAATGATTCGCCTCGGGCCAAGCCAAGTATTAACAAATAAAGAATTACTTCTTGGAGTTCCGGTGTTGGTTCAAGAGTAGACATAACAATGCAAAAGTAGTTGTAGACAAATTGTGGAGGAACAAGAGCTATGGACGTCCAGACATCCGCAAATTTCAGGAAATTAACTCAAATTCGGGGGATTCAAATGAATTGTCAATAAAAACTCACAAAATCGTTGAATGGTTTCTTTATATTCTGGATGTATTCGCCTGGCATGCTCACGGATATCCGGATATGCGAATATCCGCGGATATTTACGGATACGGACGGATAACGTATATGAAAAATTCACTTATCCGGATATATACGCTGTATATCCGCGGATTTCCGGATATGGGATTTTGAGGACGAACGGATTCGGATACAAAAATTCGTATCCGTGAGCATGCCTGATATTCAAAACATAACGTTGCACATTTTCTTTTTCCTAAACTTTTGAACAATTTGAATGCTTTTCTTAATTGTTTTCTTCAAAATTGTTGACGTAACAAAAAGTTA
The DNA here is from genome assembly GCA_018350325.1 of Globodera rostochiensis. Taxonomy (NCBI): domain Eukaryota; kingdom Metazoa; phylum Nematoda; class Chromadorea; order Rhabditida; family Heteroderidae; genus Globodera; species Globodera rostochiensis. The sequence continues at coordinate 1,090,499 of JAEVLN010000008.1, read as the reverse complement.
GTTCACAGCCTTTCGTAAAATGGCATTTGGGGTAGTTTTATTTCGACCAATTTCGAACCCCCGAACCCGAACTCAAACAATTTTCAGAATTTTTCAATTTATTTTTCATTTGCATTGTGCATAATAAAAATATCAGCTTGATTTCTTGAAATATAATTTAAATATTTTAAACACCTTTTTGGGGGCATATTGGCGGGAGCGGCCCGTTTGAGTCTGGCCATTTGAGTCTGGGCCACTTGAGTCTGGCTACTTGAGTCTGGCCATTTGAGTCTGGTGGCCACTTGAGTCTGGCCATTTGAGTCTGGTTAGAAGGAAAATTTTTTTAAATTAAATCTTCTAAAATAAGAAAGTCAAGCAACATATTCTAAAAAAATAGAACTTTCTTAAACAAAAAACGGTAATGGTGTCTTATATAGGTCCCCGAATTTTTTTTAAAAATCAGTTTTATGTAATTCTGAGAAGTACTCCGGGGTTATCGAGGTAGCTGATCACGAATATGACATCAGATTTATCATTTGACATCATCCAATTCAACAAACGAATCCCAAGTACCATTTTTGGTAATACTTACTTATGCTGGTCCCCCCCCCATTTTTTTGAAAAAAATAAAAATAATTTCTAAGTGGATAAAAAGGAGTTCATAGGGGTATTCGAGGCCGTAGATTCTGAATCTGATATTTATTTAGTTTTTTGAATGATTAAAAGGCTAAAATTAATTTAATTTTGAAATTTTCGAAAAATTGTTCGAATTCTGTGTCGTGGGTTTGAAATTGGTCGAAATAAATATCAGATTCAGAATCTACGGCCTCGAATACCCCTAGAAACTCCTTTTTATCCACTTAGAAAATTATTTTTATTATTTTCAAATAATGGGGGGGGCCATAAGTATTACCCCATTTTTTGTTTAAGAAAGTTCTATTTTTTTAGAATATGTTGCTTGACTTTCTTATTTTAGAAGATTTAATTTAAAAAAATTTTCCTTCTAACCAGACTCAAATGGCCAGACTCAAGTGGCCACCAGACTCAAATGGCCAGACTCAAGTGCCAGACTCAAACGACCCCTACCGCATATTGGCATGTTTTATTTTTTTGCATAGACAAATCGCCAAATTACAAAATAATAGCTATCCTAAAAATTCAAATAGTCACGAAAATAGGCCTGAACAACCATTTCGATCGAGTTTGAATTACTGTTAAGAGATGAGCTGGCTTTTTAAAATTTTTTTGGCCGGGCGGACACTTTCCCTCGGGCATTTTTGTTTGAGTTCGTCAGGGCTCGCATTTCCAAGCCAAGTCGGGTTATTACAGTTTTTTTTTGTTGAAAAGTTCTAAAATTTGAAACTCGGCAAAACTCGAAATTCCATGCAAAAAACCGTAATTTCCAACCCCCGAATTGTTGAGAAAAATATGCAAAAAATAAAGATTTACTAAATTTTGTGACATTTTTTAAAATGTTCTGATTTTTACCCTAAAATCTGATATTTTGATTCCAATGTATGATTTTGAAACGCCATCTTACGGGAAAGTGTCTTTTCTTAACAAATTGAAATTAGCACTTAAAAAATAGGCTAGTTCACTACTTCACTACTGGCAATTAATTAGTTTCAAGACGGGGAAATGGATGAAGTGACGAGGAATCCGGATGAGATGACATTTTTATCCATTGTAAGGATGAGAGATTCGCAGGTTGGACGAGACGGTTAAACGCGCATTGAGGGGACAAAAGATCATCCATAAAGAAGAAGGCAAATGGAGTGCCTCGGTATCTCAGTTGGAAGAGCTCCAGCGGATTGGGTAGAGGTCGTGGGTTCGAGTCCCACCAGTCCCACCCGGGTTACCATTTTGCCTATTCATTACTGGTAGCACCGGATGGTTGCCCAACCGTCGCCAGCGAAGCGATCGATGGACCGCGTTGAGCAGGGTGCGCATCGAAAATTTTCAAAAATAAGGACATCAAGGGCAAAAAATAAGATTTTGGGGTACGAAATAAGGACATTTTACAAAATGTTCAAAAATGCAGCAACATGTTTATTTTTGGCATGAAATGTACTTTTTTATCATATTTTTCTCCACCGACAATGTTCCTCAATATTTGGGGGTTGGAAATTGCTCCCATGGATTTTCGAAAATTTTGCCGATTTTCGATTTTCAAAAATGCAAAATTTGTTAACAGATTTGCAACCAAAATTTAAAAAATGCTGTACTTTTTTTTGCAGTTTTTGGGTTCTGGGAAGGAGTCGGCGGTGCCGATAGGCGCCGCCGAGAAAATTTTTGAAATTTCGACTCAATTTGGTGAGAAAATTTGTCCAATTCGCTTCGAACTTTTCTGATTTTGAAAATTGGCGCATAATATTATGAAAATCTTCACAAAATCGAAAAATAAGACTAAAAAAGGACGAAGGCTTGAAATAAGGACAAATCTTACAAATAAGGACATTTTTAATTTATAAGATTGGCACCCCTCAAATAAGGACAAATCTTATAAATAAGGACAGATGCGCACCCTGGCGTTGAGGATGGCGCTGTAAGGATGAGAGAGAATTTCGCTGGTTGGAAGTTGACGGTTAAAATTCAGAGGAAATTTTTGAGATTTTTTTTTTGCTTTTTTCAAAAAAAAATTTAATAAATAGAGGAAAAAATTAGGCCATCAGCCGGCTACCGGTCCGATTGCCGAATGGTCCGAGTACCGAATAGAACAAAACAAAAAAAATGTTTAGTTTGCGGTTTATGAATTGATGAAACGTTATTATGAAATTAAGGACAAAAATCCTAAAAAAATTAGTGACGGGGACATTGCCAAAATATTGAAAATTGGAACAAACACTTTGTTTAGATGGAAAAAGCAATTATAACGACAGCAATTTCATCCAAATTCTGTTGATGGGCATGAAAAAAATGCCGGCTCAAATATTCAGGAAATTGATAACTCAAGTCCGGGAAATATTTGAAATGTTTGAAAAAACACCAAATCTGTTCACAATTTCTTTTATTTTTTAATTTGTATCCGCCCGCAACAGAATCATTTTTATTTTTATAAACTTTCCAATAAAGCTTTTCTAAAATTGGTAAAGATTATTAATAATAATTTCACTTTTTATACTGGCAAAAAAATGCTCATAATAGAAACTTTTTAAACATTTTGTCTATTTCAGCCGGGTAAACATTAAGAATAAATAAAATTTAAATAAATAGGCTGCTACTTTTGGGCAAGAAAAATTACAAATAGTCGCCTAAACGGGCACAAGCTTTTTCTAAAAGACATAAAATGGGCAAAAATTCTCAAAAGCACAAAATCCAAAAAAAAAGAAAAAATTACGATCTCTAAATATTTTGGAACCCTCATCCAGGCGCTAATGGTTTTGATTGATTTTGGCCTTGGATCATATGACCGTGATCGAAAATTAAATCCGATTGAATTTATTTTGCCACAACTCGTGATCGAATCCGGACAGTTCGGCTCCGGCCGTTTTGTTGCGACCAGTCATAACATAATCATTAGAAAAACAATTAAACAAAATCGATATCATTCGAAGCTCTCTGTTTGTTGAACTTCAAAACTTTTTAAAAATTTGCTTTATTTGCTAGCAAAAATTGTTGGCACTAGGAGAAGAGTTTCAGGGTTGGCAGAAATTTGGAAAATGATGGGCCTTATTGATTTTCTGCGTGACTCCAATTTATTTGGGCAAAAAATTCACCATTTTAGTTATTTTATTTCATTTTGTGAATATTTATTATTAAAATCTTTTTACGAGAAATTCTTTAACACAAAATTATTGCCAGATTTTTGCAATCGAATTTTGAATTTAAATATAAAATTAAATTGTAAGTCAGACGTGATTTGCCAAAATAAATGGAAGAGTTTTGGATTTTAATTTTGGTTTCATTCTTTGCAACAAATTTATTGGACAAATCCGAATCCGTACAATTGGAGAAATTGGAAGAATTGCCACTCCAAACATTTGACGAATTATTCGTAGATGAATGGTTGGACAAAGATGAAGCCGAAAATTTGAAAACACCGGCGCCAACAAACTTTGGACAAAATGTCCATCACCAAATCGACCGGCAGAACACCCAAATTGAACCCAATTCAACTGATCAGAATCCTCCTCTCACAGAGTCTGATAACTCTGATAAACCCAAAAATGGTGAAAAAATTACTTCAAACGAAAAACGTAAAATTGTTGACAAATTCCACGCAATTAAAGAAGAATTTAAGCAAAAAGGAAAATATTCGAAAAAAAAATGGAATCAGATTGAAAATAAAATTGCTAAACATTTAAAAGTGATTCGCTCAAAAATATATAAATGGAAAAAAGAATTTGGCCTAAATCAAAAGTTCTATGGAAAAGACGAACGTAAACATTTGGTAGAGAAATTTGATCAAATGAAAGCCGAGTTAAATCGGACGGGGCTCAAAAACTCTTATCACAATCAAATAAATGAAAATGTCGCAAAAGAGTTGGGCCTGACTTTTGTAACAATTTACAATTGGAAACGCGAACTTGGCCAAACCGGTGAGTATTTCGGGCCCTATTTATTTAATTAATTAAAAATTTTTTTACAGAACCAAATAAATACTCCCACTGCCAACAAAAGGAATTGATGAAACGTTATTACGAAATTAAGGACAAAAATCCTAAAAAAATTAGTGACGGGGACATTGCCAAAATGTTGAAAATTGGAAGTGCCACTTTGATTAGATGGAAAAGGCAATTTAAACGACAGCAATTTTATCCAAATTCTGTCGATGGACATTCTGTGGAAGAGAATGCCGCGGCAAATGTTCGGAAAATTGATAAATCAAACTCGGGAAGTCTTTGAATGAAACGATGGTCAATAGAATTTTCGACTTCACTTTGTCTTGATTTCTAATAGAGCTAAAAATTAGTTATTTATCTAATTAGTGTTTTTTAAATTGAAAAGCGAATTGGGCCGGAGGCGGAAAACCGTAGGTGGACTTGGAAAGCGTTTTTATCGATCCCGGCAAATTGAAACGAGTCTTCAACTAAACAATTGTGCGGTCGATTTGGTATGGACATTTTGTCCAAAGTTTGTTGGCGGCATTTCCAAATCTAAATCGTAACAGGAAACACGAAAAGTTCAAAAAAGCCAAAATAGACCAGGTGACCATCTAACTTGCTGCTTTTGTCTGCTTTTTCGAGTTTTTCCTGCGTAATTTTCTAGAAATTTCGCTTAATTTGGAGCAATTCTCTTGCCAAACATTGTTAAATTCTTCAATAAAATTGGACTCGGATTTAGCTAATGTTGAAAAACGAAATTCAAACATTTGGTTGAACAAATCTCGCCACATCTAAAAATTTTTTTAAATTCTTTTAAGATACAAATATTTCTAGAACTTTTATTAGCTTTAAGCCTTGAAGGTTCACGCTAAAACATTGTGAAAAAGAATTGAAGTGAATAATGATGAATAAATCATTCTCTTCCATTTTATTTGGGCAAAAAACAACTTCTGAATCTACAATATTAAAGAATTTCTAGCAAAAAGATTTATAATAAATATTCACAAAATAAAATAAAATAAGTAAAATGGTGAAAATGATACAAAAATTAAAAGCTAAAACTCATTCATCGTAGGACTGTTAGGCGAGGTGGAATGATAGAGAAAACAAAACAAATTTAAAGTCGGAAATTGCTGGAGTCTCAGGGATTTATGTGAAAAATTGCTGTTTCTCGTGGCTTATCAATTTCCGACTTTTAAATTGTTTTGGTTTGTCAATCATTCAAACGTCGGCCAACATTCTTTCTCGACGATTTCTCTGAAGGCCTCTCATGTTGATGACTCCATTCCGGTCAGTTCCGTCCCGTCACTCCATTCCGGCCAGTCCCGTTTTTTGGAATTAAAAAAACCTTTGTTTCAGGACAATAAATTCATTTAATTTTAAAGCTTTTTAAAAATTTGCTTCATTTTTTTAGCTGCAAAATTGTTGGCACTAGGAGAAGTGTTTTGGCAAAATTGGATGTTATCGCTGGCAATTCTGATCATCCGGTCTCTAATAGAAACGACCGGAAATTGTCACCATTTCCTCCGATTGTGATTAATAATTTCAAGGTTGGCAGAAATTTGGAAAATGATGGGCCTTATTGATTTTCTGAGTGTCTCCAATTTATTTGGGCTAAAAAATTCACCATTTTTTTATTTATTTCATTTAGTAAATATTTATTATTCTTTAAAATCTTTTTGCGAGAAACCAATTTTTGCAATTGAATTTTGCATTTAATTATAAAATTATATGAATTCAGAAGTTGTTTTTAGCCCAATAAAATGAATTCTCTTTTAATTTTGGTGTCATTCTTTGTAACAAATTCGCTCGACAAAGCCGAATCCGTACAATTGGATGAAAAGCCACACAAAATAATTGATGAAATATTTGGAGAAGGATGGTGGGACAATGGCAAAGCCGAAGAATGGCATACATTAACGCTTGGACAAATTGAACCCGATTCAACTGATCAGAATCCTCCTCTCACAGAGACTGATCACTCTGATAATGCCAAAAATGGCGAAGAACAGAACGAAATAATAAAAGAAATTTCTTCATATGAAAAACGTAAAATTGTTGACAAATTCCATGCAATTAAAGACGAATTTAGGCAAAAAGGGAAATGTTCGGCAAAAGAATGGGTTCAAATTGAAGATAAAATTGCTAAACATTTAAAAGTCAATCGCACGAAAATATATAAATGGAAAAAAGAATTTGGCCTAAGTCAGTTCTATGGAAAAGAAGAACGTAAACATTTAGTAGAGAAATTTGATCAAATGAAAGCCGAGTTAAGGCGGTCCGGACTCAAAAGTTCAAACACAAATAAATTAGATAAAACTGTCGCCAAAGAATTGGGCACCAGTTTTGCAACAATTTACAGGTGGAAACATGAACTTGGCCAAACCAGTGAGTTGTAGGACATAAAAGAATACTCGCCGTTGGGACTCGAACCCACATCTTCACTTTCCGTGTGGCAGCTCTAACCCATTGAGCTACGGGCGTTCACTTATAGAGGTCCTCCCACTGGTTCTTTTATTCTCTTTTCCCACACTCATCTTCCTTTAGGCATCACAGAGTATTTGGAGCCCAATTTTATTTATTTATTTAGATTAATTAAACTTTTACAGAACCATACAATCAAAACTCCAAGAGCGAACAAAAGGAATTAATGAAACGTTATTATAAAATTAAGGGCCAAAATCCTAAAAATAGTGACGCGGGCATTGCCAAAATATTGAAAATTGGAGCACGCACTTTGTGTAATTGGAAAAAGCAATTTAAACGACAGAAATTCCATCCAAATTCTGTCGACGGTCATTTTTTCGAAGAGAATGCCGCGACAAATATTCAGGAAATTGATAAATCGAACGCGGAAAGTATTTGAATGAATTGTAAATGTTAGCAAAATTTGTATAAAACTATTCTTCAATAAAAAATTGATAAATTCATTTTTTTCTCGATAAATGACAAACAAATAATTTAAATTTATGACCTGAAGGGTTATTTAGTTCTTAACTCGCTACAAAGTGCAGCAAAATTAATGGGCACGGCACCTTTTTGATGTTTTTTTTGATCGGCAAAAGCATTTAATTTCTTTGTGGCCGTTTTCATGCAAAAACAACCCCCATTTTCATTTCGAATAACTTTTTCTTAATTTAAAATGAAAAATTCGTAGTAAAATACTTTGGAAAATTAATGGCCAATAATTAAATGTTTTTTTTGACGTAGAGATTCACAAAATGCCCTCAGGCGAATGCCCGGCCACTATCATTGCCGGTTGATCTCGCATTTTAGGAATCCGGATTTTAAGCAAACGGCGGGTTGACGCCTTGTTCCCCTCGGGCAAGAAAATTAATCTCGTCATCTTTCCCTCCAGGGCATGCACACATTCATCCCTCAAATTCTTCCTTCTTTGCTACCGCTTTATCTCTGATCACTCATTTTTATCATTTGTTTATAGGGATGCTCGAGACTTGAAATTTACCAAGACTCGAGAGTCGAGACTCGATACAGAGAAATGATCCCGAGACTCGAAATCGAGACCCAAAAAAGCCGAGAAATTTTTCGGTTCAAGGAGACCCGTAAAACAAAAGTTTTTTTCGACTCATGTTGGTTTTGGCTGAGTTGTCATTTCGTGGCTCGTGGCTTCGACATTATGCATGTGTTTTGTCCATCCGATGTAAAGTTTAAAATCGATTCTTCAAAAATTGTTTTTTCTATTCAAATGCCAGCAGAAGCGGAAATGTCACTTTTCCACCGGGGCGAATTTGAATTATTTAAAAATATTTGTTTTCATTTGACTATTGACAATCGATCGCCATTTTATAAAATCGTGAATATTATTATTCTATGAGTTCCCAGGATATTGTGGTCCCGGTTCAAACGGGGAATATTGATTTGGGTGAGATAATTATTAAAAAATATAATTTATATGAATGCCCATTTCAATTGTGTGTTGTCATTTATTACTTTCAATCATTTTTTGCTCAAGCTAAATAATAATAATAAATTCTTTAACACAAAAATAGATTGACAAATTTGCAGTCGAATTTTGCTTTAAATTATAAAATTAATTGTAAATTCAGAAGTTGCTTTTTGCCCAACAAAATGGAATTTTGGATTTTAATTTTGGTCTTATTTTTTGCAACAAATTTGCTCGACAAAGCCGAATCCGTACAATTGGAGGAATTGGAAGAATTGCCACTCCAAACATTTGACGAATTATTCGTAGATGAATGGTGGGACAAAGATGAAGCCGCCGAAGATTTGAAAAGGCCGCCAACAAACTTTGGGCAAAATGTCCATCACCAAATCGAGCGACAGAACACCCAAATTGGACAAATTGAACCCAATTCAACTGATCAGCTTGGACAAATTGAACCCAATTCAACTAATCAGAATCTTCCTCTCACAGAGTCTGATCACTTTGATAATGCTGAAGATAAGCGAAAACGTAAAATTATTAACAAATTCCATGAAATGAGAGACGAATTTAAGCAAATAGGAAAATATTCGTCCAAGGAATGGACTCAAATTGAAGTGAAAATTGCTAAACATTTAAAAATCAATCGTAAAAAAATATATAAATGGAAAAAAGAGTTTGGCTTAAGTCAAATAAATCCAAAAAATGAGCGAAAAAATTTGGTAGAGAAATTTGATCAAATGAAAGCCGGGTTAAAGCGGGACGGCTTCAAAAACTCTTATCATCAAGAAATTGATAAAACTGTCGCAAAAGAGTTAGGACTAAGTGATAGAACAATTTCTAATTGGAAACATGAACTTGGCCAAACCAGTGAGTTTTCAAGACTTAATTTATTTATTTATTTATATTAATTAAAATTCTTTACAGCATCAAAACATAAACACTCTCACAGCGAACAAAAGGAATTGTTGAAACGTTATTATGAAATTAAAGTCAAAAATTCTAAAATTAGTGACGGGGACATTGCCAAAATGTTGAATATTGGAAGTGCCACTTTGAATAGATGGAAAAAGCAATTTAAACGACAGCAATTTCATCCAAATTCTGTCGATGGACATTCTGTGGAAGAGAATGCCGCGGCATATGTTCAGGAAATTGGGTGCTCAAACTCGAGAAGTATTTGAATGAAACGATGATCAATAGAATTTTCGACAATTCACTTTTCTCGATTTCTAATAGAACTAAAAAACGGCTCCATAAAACAAATGAAAAGAATCATTTGGGGGAAAAAGCCAAGCGGTTTATTGTTTTTAGAAGTTTAATGTGAAAAAGCACCCTTTATTAAAATAAGCTTTTCACGAATTTTCGAATTGTTTAGCTTTGCTTTATTTTAGAATTTCCAAAATTAACCGGTTAATCCCAGAATTAACCGATTTCCAAAGTAAACCGTAACATAGGCTCTATATTCCACCTTACCGGCCATTCCTTCAATTTAAATTTTACACTTTATAAATTAAAAATTTAAACTGAAATAGAATATAATCTGAGCGATTTTAATCCAGCTAGCTGTATGCTTTTGAGTTTGCCTTTTCCAACTTGTCACATATGTTTAAAGTGCGCGACAATTTGCTGAACATTTAGCCAAAATAGCTTTTACTTTAGGTGTGACATTATCCAAATGCTGTTGTAATTTAGGCAACCCCTGCAAAACAATATCTCCTCCTGAATCTATACCTCCTGTATGAAACGTCTTAAAGTCATTTGAGTAGATGGTTCACCTAATGACTGAGGTATGACAATTGGTGGATGTTTGGGTTGGCCGACATTTGGGGCTCAAACATTTGCGGCCTCAGCCAAAATAGGACATTTGCGGCCGACATTTCGCAAAAATTCAAAAACTTAATTAGTAAGTCCATAATTGTTTTCACTTTATGTTTCAGTAAAGCTTTTCGTTTCGATTAGTATCAATATCGTATCGCAAAATCAAGCTTTAACAAAGTTTCTTGCGTTTTTCACTTAGACCTCTTGTCAGATCAAGCGTGTAAGGCCTGATTCTGTTTTTCTAGTGTCCTCTTCCAATTTTAGTGCGATGATAAATCTTTTATTTAGAATTAAATCAAAACATAAATACACCCACAGTGAACAAAAGGAAATGATGAAAAGTTATAATGAAATTAAGAACAAAAATCCTAAAAATTGTGACGATGACATTGCCAAAATGTTGAAAATTGTAAGAAGCACTTTGTATAAATGGAAATGCCAATTAAACGACAACAATTTCATCAATCTGTCAATGGACATTATGTGGAAGAGAATGCCGCGGCAAAAGTTTAGGAAATTAATAAATCAAACACGGGAAGTCTTTGAATGAAACGATGATCAATAGAATTTTCGACAATTACTTCTTGATTTCTAATAGAGCTAAAAATTAGTTTATCTATTAGCGTTTTTTTGAATTTTTCAAAATTCCACCTTACCGCCATTCTTTCAATTTTAATTTTACACTCTATAAATTAAAAATGGTACAACTCCGGTGGCGGTGAAGTGGGGGAAGCACGAAATTTTTCTTTTTGTTGATATTTTAAATCACTTATTTTTTCAAACATTTTCATAAAAATGCAAAAAGATTTGATAGTTCTTGTCGATCCTTGTATTTTTTGATAATCTAAAAAAAGCCAAATTAAAAAATACTTTTATTAAAAAGTTTCTATAAATAAATATATAAGGAAAATGCAAATCTTTTTTCTACAATGTCCCAAATTTGGGAATGATGTCATCACAATTCAGCATATACATTCAGAGCTTGTGTGCGCCGGAATCGCCTGGGCTGGAAATCACATTGTTCGGGTGTGGCACATTTTGATGTACACCATTTCATGGAATAAACCACCATTTCAATCCTTATTTAAAATTATTATTATTGTTTATTTATTATAATTTTTAATTAAAATCATTAACCTTTGCTCGGCTTGTTGAAAAACACGTCCGTAATGTGAATGTTGTGCATATCGCCAATGTTGTGAATGGCGCCAATTTGTTTTCCAAACTTTTGACTCAAATTGCCCCAGGCTGATGATGTATTGCCAACATGGTCTGCAGCTTGAAGTGGCCAACTCAAACATGGCCTTGACGAAGCTGAGACTGTACGCGCATCCGTCTGAATGCCAGCAAAAACAATCAATAAACCTGAGGATCACTTTCATGTGGATGACGCTAACTATTAGCAAAATCAGCCAATTACTGCAGCAGTTTGTTGCATTTCTGGTTGTTACTAGGCTTATCCCATTAATTTCGGTATTCTGTAACTACAGTAACCGTGATTAGGGTCCACGCGCTGTCCGCTCACACCAAAAAGGGTTTCGGGCTGGTGTTGTCTGTTACGGGAAATTTTTTGAAATTCACCGTTTTGACGGTACATTCAATTAATTTTGGACCTTCTTTAACGAAAATAACAAATTTTTTTCTTTAATTTAATCTCCACAATTCGACATACCGTAACCGTGATTACGGTCTACGCGGCGTTGTTAGCTTACACAAAAAATAGTTTCCGGCTGATATTGTCTATAAGTGGCTGTCAGGTTTTCGTGCGTACTAACTACCTGTTGAAGAAAGTTGTGCATCAATTTCATTCACAATTTGGCCACCACCACCATTGGGGCATCTGCCCATTGAGTTTAGTGCACTTTTGACGGCATTCTCGACATCATTGGCATTTTTGCAAGCTGCCGACTCAGTCATTGTCGATGCAAACGCATCAACATGGGAGGCCATCAGAGAAACCACCTGCTGTCTCCCGGACAGCACGGGAATTCTGCGAATTATAAATTCCAATTTAATTACAATAATATTATAAAGTGTCTAACGTGGGGCCGAAATGCAACATTTGCACAGCAAACATACAATTGCGAGGATGGAGAACAGAGTTGCAGGGGGAGAAGACATTTTTGATAAGATTTATTCGAATTTGCTAAGTGATTTAAATGTCTGATGGATTTTGTGGTGTGTTTAAATACCATTTGATGATGAGAATCGTCGAGAAAGAATGTTGGCCGACGTGGAATGATGGAAAAAACAAAACAATTTTAAAGTCGGAAATTGATGAAAGCTACGAGAAACAGCAATTTTTCACATAAATCCCTCAGACTCCAGCAATTTCCGATTTTAAATTTGTTTTGTTTTCTCCATCATTCTCCGCGGCCAACAGTAGTCCTACGATGAATGAGTTTTGGCTTTTAATTTTTGTATCATTTTTCGTAACAAATTGGATAAAACCGAATTGATGAAATGAAGAATTTGAACGTCAGGAAATTTTATTACGCAAAATTCTTTTACTTTCGTTGATTACTTCTTATCGTGCGTATAAAAACGATGTGTTGGTGGAATCACCTTTCTTCATTTTATTGTTTTAAAATACATACATTTTTAATTGTAAAAATCTACTTAAGATAGTTTTTGAAAATAAAAAAGGGTCGCGAGTCGGGAGACTAGTAGCGATCCTGACTCCCTACTCTCGCTACGTTTTATCAATTTTGCATACATTGTTTTGGTTTTTCATAAATTTTGCACAAATTTTCTTCCTAAGCGCTTTTGTGATCAATGGTGAAAAAAAATAAATCAAAAATCATAGATTTTTCAAAATTTAGATGTTGTCGGATCTTTAAAATATTGTCAGATTCATGATCAGCACCCTTTAAAACCCCATATATGATGTTTTCAACGGCCTTTTGTTGACCTTTTTTTAAATTTTGAGGTGTAGGCACAAAACCGAAAAGTATAAGTACTTAATTAATCACCCGCCGGTCAGGAAATTTTGAACTCTCAAAAATTAGATTTTTTAAATTTTTTGATTTTTTTGGGCCTTCCGCGATTCACTTTTGGGTTACAAAAATTTTCGCCAAAAATTTTGAATTTTTGACTCAATCTGTTAAAAAATCAAAATAATAGCAAGTGTGGAGAAATGGCTTGCTTGGGGGTTCGTTTTCACTGGACAAAGCCGAACCTGTACAATTAGAGGAATTGCCACACCAGACATTTTACCAATTGTCATACCATGCTTAATGCATGCCAATTGTCACGAACTTTAAACATATTTAGAAATTTGGCAAAGGGCTAATTCAAAAGCATACAACTGGATCAAAATCTCCCAGATTATATTCTATTTCAGTTTGAATTTTTAATTTATAAAGTGTAAAATTTAAATTGAAGGAATGGCCGGTTTGGAATAGTGTCTATGTTACGGTTAATTTTGGACAATTCGAACATTCGTGAAAAGCTTATTTCAATAAAGGGTGCTTTTTCACATTGAAATTTTTAAAAACGCATTGAACCGCTCGGCTTTTTTCCCCAAAATGATTATTTTCATTTAGAGCCTTCGAAGGTATCTTGTTTGTTTGATTTGGTAAATTCGTAACAATTTTTGAAAAATTCAAAAAAACGCAAATAAATAACTAACTAATTTTTAGCTCTATTAGAAATTATGAAAAAAGCGAATTGTCGAAAAATATATTGGTTTCATTCAAATATGTCCATCGACAGAATTTTGATCCAAATGCTGTCGTAATTGCTTTTTCCATCTAAACAAAGTGGTTCCTCCAATTTTCAGAGTTTTGGCAATGTCCTCGTCTCTAATTTTAGGATTTTGGTCTTTAATTTGATAATAACGTTTCATTAATTCCTTTTGTTCGCTGTGGGAATGTTTATGTTTTGGTTCTGTAAAAGAATTTTAATTAATATAAATAAATAAATAAATTTTGTTTCGAAATACTCACTCGTTTGGCCAAATTCACGTTTCCAAGCGTAAATTGTTTTAAAACTGAGGCCCAACTCTTTTGCGACAATTTCATTTATTTGATTGGTGTAAGAGTTTTTGGTTCCGGCCCGCATTAACTCGGCTTTCATCTGATCAAATTTCTCTACTAAATGTTTACGTTCTTCTTTTTTCTTCTCAAAGTTAAGCATTTTTTCACTTAGGCCAAATTCTTTTTTCCATTTATATATTGCTTTGCGATTGACTTTTAAATCTTTAGCAATTTTATGCTCAATTTGAGTTTTTTCTTTCCTAAGGAATTTTCCTTTTTGCTTTAATTCGTCTTTTATTGCGTGGAATTTGTCGATTATTTTACGTTTTCGCTCATCTTCAGCAATATTTTCGTTTGAAGTAATTTCTTCGTCATTTTTGGCATTATCAGAGTGAACAGACTCTGTGAGAGGAGGATTCTCATCAGTTGAATTGGATTCAATTTGTTCAAGCTGATCAATTGAATTGGGTTTAATTTGTCCAGAGTGATCAGACTCTGTGAGAGGAGGATTCGGATCAGTTGAATTGGGTTCAATTTGTCCAAGTTGGGTGTTCTGTCGGTCAATTTGGTGATGGACATTTTGCCCAAAGTTTGTTGGCGGCGTTTTCAAATCTTCGGCGGCTTCATCTTTGTCCCACCATTCATCTACGAATAATTCGTCAAATGTTTGGAGTGGCAATTCTTCCAATTCCTCCAATTGTACGGATTCGGCTTTGTCGAGTGAATTTGTTGCAAAAAATGACAACAAAATCAAAACCCAAAACTCTTCCATCTTATTTAGGTAAAAAAATTTCTTAATTTACAATTTCGGAAAAATTCGATTTGGAAAAATTTGTAATTATTTTTGGGATAAAGAATTTCTTTAAATATTCACAAATTTTTAAATATTAATGAATATTATTTAGCTTTGGCTAAAAATGGTTGAAAGTAATAAATGACAGCCCACAATTGAAATGGGCATTAATATAAATTTTATTTTTAATAATTATCTCACCCGAATCAATATTTATGACTTCATAATATTTCCCAACCCTTTTAAACCGGAACCAAATCAATATTCCTATCATCGAATATTTTTTCTTTCTTATAATATTCACTATTTTATAAAAATGGCGAATTTTTGCACTAAATTTTAGGAAGCGATTCCGTGTGGGTCAGACGACAAACGGAGAAGGTGTCGTTGTTTGGGGGAAATTGATTTAAACCTCGGAGAAGAAGACGTAACTTTTTATTTGTGCGTTATTTTGTTTCTGAACTTTATTTGTCTGATGATTGCATTTTATTACCATTTATTGTGAAGAAATTTGTTCGGCACGGACTGTTTTAAGCATTATTAATGGCACTGCGCGGGAAGGTTTGCATTTTGGCGGACATTTTCGCCTTCTCCCACACCCCGCGCGGTCGAAACTGTCCCTTCCGGCGTTTTCCCGTTTCCCCTCGCCCCAATGGCTCCCGTTGTTATGTTGTGCGGAGTTTCAATAGATAGATAAAATTTGGCTAAAGAAAAATAATTTGACCATCTGCGATCAAAACTGATCAAATTGCGGTTTGATAAGACGAAACTGTGTGCTAAAGTCATTCATACATTTTTGGTGTTTCGCGACTCTGTTGATCAGTTTCAGATATTTTTCAAGCTAAGCCGTGAAGGATCGATCGAAAAAATTATTTTCTACAAGCCTAAGAGTGAATCAATTCCAGAAATCTGCATCTCTTATGCAACAAGGATGGCGAAAAAAAGGCATTTTCAGATGGCCTGATATTTGCAAGTTTTTCATTTGCAACAAGGTTTGCGATACCTGGTGGTTCAAACAAGTAAATATAGTCTAGCTTATTCGATAACAAGCTTTATGAACAACAAAAGTTCTACAAAAGACCAAAATCGCAGTAAACCTCGGGTCGGGGTCGTTGGGAAATATGCCGGACTAGTGATTACTTTCACCACTTGAACAATACACCCACAAAACAATACGATTATTTATTAATTAACGTCACCACAACCTCCGCAATATCGGGCGATGACAAACTTACACAATTAATTATACCAAAAGGCTGAGCAATTGATAATAAACCGAAGACCGACCAACGAAAATTGAGAACACAACTAATGAGAACAGAAAGGACAAAATGTCACAACGATAAAATGCCATTTCGTTCATTTGAAATTGTGCATCTCAAATTCTGGCTCTTCCTCTTCAAAACCATAGTTTGTGACAATGTTCGTGTTGTCAACAACTTCAATATCATCTTTACCCTCAAGCTTGGTCTCCAAAATGAAATTGGTTAGCTCAAATAAGCATTAAACTAGTTGTGTGAGCATCCGTGTCTAATTTCTATTCAAAAAATCTTTTTTTTCGAAAAATTGGCATTAACTTTTTGATTTTTACATTTCTTACAATATTTTTGATTGAAAAATTCCGCTCATTTTTCTACATTTTATAACATTATATTCATTTCAACTACTCTTCTTTAAAAAAAAGTTATGAATTTTTATAGTATTTCCCCAAAACGTAAAACGGAAAAAAGGCCCAAAAACAACGGAAAAACGGAAAACGGAAAACGGAATTCCGCCCATCCCTGCTGCAGACCATGTTGGCAATACATCATCAGTCGACAAGAACTATCAAATTTTTTTTGCATTTTTATGAAAATGTTTGAAAAAATTAAATTCAAAATTCGTTCAAAGGTTATTTCAATAAAGGGAGCTTTTTCACATTTAAATTTTTAAAAACGCCTTTTTCCCCCAAAATGATTCTTTTCATTTTAAGGCTTCGAAGGTATCTTGTTTGCTTGATTTGGTAAATTCGTAACAATTTTTTAAAAATTCAAAAAAACGCTACTAGATAAACTAATTTTTAGCTATATTAGAATCAAGAAGCAATTGTCGAAAATTCTATTGGCCATCGTTTCATTCAAAGACTTCCCGAGTTTGAGCACCCAATTTCCTGAACATTTGCCGCGGCATTCTCTTTCACAGAATGTCCATTGACAGAATTTTGATGAAATTGTTGTCGTTTAAATTGGCATTTCCATTTATACAAAGTGCACCTTACAATTTTCAACATTTTGGCAATGCACTCGTCACTAATTTTAGGATTTGTGTCTTTAATTTTATAATAACGTTTCATCAATTCTTTTTGTTCGCTGTCGGAGTGTTTATGTTTTGGTTCTGCAAAAGAATTTAAATAAAAATTAAATAATAAATTTGGGCCGAAAAACTCACTGGATTGGCCAAGTTCACTTTTCCAATTGTAAATTGTTGCAAAACTGAGGCCCAATTCTTTTGCGACAGTTTCATTTATTTGATTGGGATAAGAATTTTTGAGCCCGGCCCGCGTTAACTCGGCTTTCATTTGATCAAATTTTTCAACCAAATTTATTCGCTCATTTTTTGGATTTATTCGACTTAAGCCAAATTCTTTTTTCCATTTATATATTTTTTTGCGATTGGCTTTTAAATTTTTAGCAATTTTCTCCTCAATTTGATTCCATTCTTTTGTTGAATATTTTCCTTTTTGCTTAAATTCGTCTTTCATTGCGTGGAATTTGTCGATTATTTTACGTTTTCGCTCATCTTCAGCAAGCTTTTCTTCCACATTTTTGGCATTATCAGAGTGATCAGAATCTGTGAGAGGAGGATTCTGATCAGTTAAATTGGGTTCAATTTGTCCAATTTGGGCGTTCTGCCGGTCGATTTGATTATTAACATTTTGTCCAAAGCTTGTTGGCGGCGTTTTCAAATATTCGGCGGCTTCATCTTTGTCCCACCATTCATCTACTAATAATTCGTCAAATGTTTGGAGTGGCAATTCTTCCAATTCCTCCAATTGTACGGATTCGGCTTTGTCCAGTGATTTTGTTGCAAAAAATAAGACCAAAATTAAAATCCAAAATTCTTCCATTTTATTTAGGCAAAAAATAACTTCTGAATTTACAATTTAATTTTTTATTTAAACGCATTATTAATAAGTTTTTCTACTTCATCTTTAAAAATACCCAACCTCTTCTGTTGGTTTTTCAGTGGGGAGAAAAACAACAAATATCAGCAATGAAGAAAGAAATTTTTTATTATGTTGATGAGATTTATGAGTTTACTAAAGAAGGTTTGTTTAGAATTAGCAAAGACGAATTAGATTCTGATTCTAACAATGTCAAGAACGTTTAATTAGATTTGGAAAAATTTGTCAATTATTTTTGGGTTAAAGAATTTCTTTAAGTATTCAAATTTTGTATTTATTAATAAATATTATTTAGCTTTGGCAAAAAAATGAGAAAGTAATAAATGACAGCACACAATTAAAATGGGGGTTCGTAAATGATATTTTAGTAATTTTCTCACCCAAATCAATATTTTGTGGCGAATTGGGAGCCCGAAAAACCCCCAAAGTTCGTCAGTTAAAGGCAAACGTTCGTTTCTCCGATTTCGCTTTCAAAACACTTTATTTCTGCTGATGGGAAAACTGTCGATGCAAACGGCAAAAAGAAAACGGAAAAAACACTTATCCCCCCGGGGGTGAGGGATCGGGGGCAAAGGGGCGGGAGGGTAACGGATGATGGGCGGGGCGGGGGTATATCTCATCTCGTATTCTCGACCGGGGAAAATGCCTTATTTCGCATTACGCGACACTGGGGGCCGGGCCACAAATGCCGTAGGGTTATCGCAATGGGGGAACAAAGGCACCAAATTTGGGGTGTTCAGAAAAAATATGTGGTTCAATGGGATGGGTTTGGTTTTGAGAGCCATCGCGCTCCATTCCCTCTTTCGGATTGGTAGACGTTGCACCCGTCCGCTTTGCCAAATCCGCACCCGCGAGTGGATAGCCGAGTTGATCAAAGAGTCGCGGCAGCGTCGGTCATTGGCAATCGCCCGGGCATGGCGGCTGTTGGGATGGATCTTCCCCCCCCCTCCCTGGACCACTTCCCTCTGGTTGGTGCGTTCATGATGGGCGGTGGTGTTGGATTGAACGGAGATGATTGAAACTGCGTCAGCGTCGGTTGGGTTGGGCGGTTCACCGGAGACCAGCAGGATGGGCGAAGGTGCGCGGATGGGCGGGTGTGACGGCTCCGTACTCACTGTGATTGCTGGGGCAGGGGGAGGGGGAGGCTCGATGTCCATGGCGATGGGTGGGTCCGCCGCGCGATCATTGGACAAGTGGAGGTGGGACAAAACAGCCGTTACGTCGACTTTGGGGGCTCTTTTGAGAAAAGGGGGGACGGGAGGGGCCATTGCTAAAAAGGGATTATCTGAATGTACAGACGGTGGTGGGTCATTTGTTGGGCGGGTTGGAACGGTTAATCAGTTCCTGCAGGGCAGAACTTATCTCGCCCAATTCGATGGGGGGGTTGTCTGACGGGGAGGGGGGTTTGCGGAAGTTGATGAAAAGGGTCAAAATCTTCAAGATTGTCAGGAGGAGAAGGATTCCCAAGCAGGTCAGGGCCACGGGAAGGGAGATGGGGAAAGGTTCCGGTTCCTTCTTTTCCACTGCGGATGAAATGGCATCAACGCCAAAGTACAAGGCCGATGACGCCAGAAGGGGAAGTGAATTTTTGGCAACGGCTTTTGGCCAATTTTTCGCTGTGGGTCGGGCCGAAATGTGGGGGGTGCTAAAAATGATAACAAGGACGGCCAGAAAAAGGTAGGTGGGGGTCACCGAAGGGGGGGTTCGGCGATTTGGAGGGGCCGTGCTCAGGTTTGAGTGATTGCGAGGGGCCCGCGGGGGAGGGAGTGGGATGTCCCCCTGGGGGGTCGGTGGCGGAAAGGGCGGTTGTCGTGGAATGCCGACTTGACGATCGAGTGCCGGGGCCGGGGTGGGAGGGTTGTACGATGGTGTCGGCTCAACTCGAGGGTTTTGCCCGGGACGGTGGAGATATTTGATGAGGAGATGATTGAAAAGAAAGAGAGCGACTCGGGCCAGCACGATGGACATGGCCAGGGTTAATGCCAGTAAGGGGAAAAATGTCCAATGGAAGGGTTCGGGGCAATGTTCCTCCGGTTGGGCCGCGTGATAGTGGGGGGCCATTTCGACCGAAAGCAAATTGCCCATTTTGGTTTTCAATGATCTAAAATTTAGTGTTTAGGAATGATTGGGAGACCGGAGAGACGGGTATGAATTGCAATGAATGAATGTGGGAAGCGTGGGCTGGGGCTGTTTATATGCTGCTTGGCACCGTCCGGCGGCCGAGGGGGAGGGGGGCGAGCGGTCACGGAGTGCCGTGGAGGGTGGGGGGTGTAAAGAAAATGGTGGGAAAATGTTTCTGGGCTGGAGTCCGATCCGCTGCTCAGTCCCGTGGGATCCGACGATTCCGTAGCTGTAGGAAATGTTTCGTTGACTGTTGCCGATCGGTGTGATCGGAAATGGGCGATGGGACGATGTAATGTTCGTGATCGTTGGAAATGTCGGGTGCCATAGCCGTGGGAATCGTCGGCGGCGGAGTGTCGCTGTTGTGCGGAACAATATTTTCTCCGAGTGCTTCCGGATTGGCGTGGGAAAGGCTTTGTCTCGAACAAATTTCTTCGGATGTTTCCATCGGAAACAGATGGGCGATCGAGCGCTTTGATAAGTGGCCGGATGGGAATTTTATCAATACCGTATCGGGAATGCCATTTTCGTTTGGGAAAATTTTTTGTATCGTTGCAATGGGCCAAAGGGATTTTGGGGTGATTTCGTCCTTCACAATTACCACATCACCAGTTTGGGGGAGCTGACGTTTTGTTTGTGTAATTTTTTGGAATCGTTCTCTCAACGATGCCAAGTAGTCGTCGGACCACTTGGCCCAAAATGAATGTGTTCGTTGGGATAATTCGGACCACAGCTGTGATAGTGATTTTTGCGTGCTGGAGGGATTTGGGACTTGAATGGCTTCGAAAATGCCGGCGGGGAATGCCTGTCTGTGTCCGAGAGGATGGAGAAAATCGATGGGCCTGAGGGGGCGGGGGTCGGACGGATTTGCCGAGTCGAAAGTTATGGGTCGTGAGTTGATTATATGCTCGATTTCTGTCAAAACTGTGTTCAACTCTTCGAATTGGAAGGTGCCGGGGCGATTGCGCGCTAGGGTACGCCGGAGGTGGTATTTAATCAGCGCAACTAATCTCTCGTAGTGCCCTCCCTTCCAGGCACAGTGAGGGGGGCGGAAGTGCCAATTGATGGGAAAGTGGGGAGCCACCAATTTTTGGAATGATAAAAAGGTCGGTGCGTTGTCACTGTGAATGGTGAGGGGGGTGCCAAATTTTGCAGCAAATTTACGAAAAGCCAGGAGAAGGGTGCGTCCTGATTGGTCCGGCACAAAATCGAGTGAAATCGCGCGTGTGCATAGGCACACCCAAAAAATTATCCAGTATTTGGTGGTGGGAATCCGCGCATTTTTGCGTAGTGATTTAGGATCGATCGGCAATTTTACATGGAGGGGACCACAAAAATCGAGTCCGGTGGCGGAAAAGGGAGGGGACGGGGTGACTCGATCCGTTGGCAGAGGAGGTACCGGGGGAAGGTCAAATGGCTGGGCTGTATAACGCCTGCACGAAAAACAACACTTATTGATTGCTCTTTCCACTGCTTTTCTGCCCTTAGGAATCCAGAAATTCTTGCGAATTATGGAGAGGGTTAGGAGTGGACTGGAATGGTGATTAAGCAGATGGGTTTCATAGATTATAAGAATGGTGAGGGCTGATTTATTGGGCAAATAAATTGGGTGAATGAAATTTTGGGATAGATGGCGGCATTGCCCGAGCCTTCCTTTTGCACGAAGCATCTGCTGGTCGTCGGTAAAAAGGCCTAAGCCCTCGTTTTCACGGTCGGGTGGGGGGAGACAACATTGCTCTTGTCTAATGATTGCTACCAGTGCTGTGCGCAATTCGGCGGGACCGATATGGGAGGCAAAATTGTGATTTGAATTTGGGGACCGGATGCGGGTGATAAAGCGGAAACCGTAGGAAATGATTCTGAGTAATTTGGGTAGGCGGGAGACTCGGTTGGTATCAAATACTGTACGGGAGGGGGTGGTGGTTTGTACTGTGTTAACTGTTGAGATGGGGTGGGGAGGGCTGAGGTGGTGTGGTTGTTCCATTGAGTCGCTGGTGGAGAATGATTTGATTTCGGAGTTGTGTGGGGGCCAATTTTCGCTGGACTGTGTAAGCCAATCTGGTCCTTTCCACCACAATTTTGAGGCCATGAGGGTGTTGCCGCTCGGTACCCCCCTCGAACCGATATCGGCAGGGTTTTGCGCCCCGGGGGTATGTCGTATCACCAAATTTGGGACTGAATTGATGGATTTTATGCGGTTCCGTACAAAAATTTCGTTGGTCGGGGATTTGGAATTGAGCCAGGACAAAACAATCGCTGAATCAATCCATAAGTTGATGATTGGGTCCATTGGGACGGTGGTTAGATGGGAATGGACAAAGCGAAGGGCGCGTGCGCCCATAAGGGCTGCGATCAATTCCAACCGGGGGATCGTTAAATTGGCCGATTTCTTGGGGATGGGTTTGACTTTGCATTTGCTGAATAGAAATGCTATGTCGCAAAGTGGGTGCGCAGGATGGGAAATGCGCAGGTACACCACGGCGCACATCGCCAGCATTGAAGCATCGGAGAAGCAGTGAAGTTGATAGCTTCGGTCATTGGTTGGAAAATTTGAGACTGGGCGGGGGATGGTAATAAGGGAGTTTGTTGGCCACTTTTTGATAAGGTTTGTCCATTTTTCAACTGAGTCGGGGGGCAGGGGATCGTCCCATTTGACTTCATCCTGCCACAGGGATTGAAGAAACATTTTTAAAGGCACAAAGACGGGGGAGATTATGCCGATGGGGTCGTAATGTGAGGCAATAAACGACAGAATGTTCCGTTTGGATAGGGCAAATTCGGGGGGAGGGGGCTGGACTTGTATTGCCAGGTGGTCACTGCTTGTTGACCATTGGACGCCCAGGAACTTTTGATCAGTGCCGCTGAGCTTTTGTTCGTTGTCCAACTCGACCAATGCTGCCGGTTCATTGCTGACGAATTCGTAGATTTTCATTGATGCTTTGGCGAAAAGTTGAATTGCTGTGCTGCATTTTTCACTGCCTTCGCTGGGATTCTGGGCGGTGAGGAGAATGTTGTCACAATAAATGCTTTGTTCGATTTCTGTGGCCAACGGGGAGGGGTGGAGGGACAAATGGTGCCGTACTGTAGCGGACAGAAGAAATGGGGAACAGATAAGGCCGAACGGGACTCGCGCAAAACGAAAGGTTTGAATGTTATTTGGGTGCGGGGGGCCGGTCGGGTTTTTGACCCATAAAAATCTGGTACAATCCCGGTCATCGGGATGGATGGCGATTTGTAGGAATGCCTTGGCGATGTCACATACGATGGCAATTTTTGGGAGGCGGAACCGGAAAAGAATGCCCAACAAGTCTTGTAAAAGCATTGGTCCAGCATTGAGACACTCATTCATCGACATTTCCTTGCCGATTTTCGCAGATCCGTCGTATACGATCCGTACCTTTCCCTTTGTTTCGTTCACGACTGGGTGATGGGGCAAATAATGCAAGGGGATTGAAAATTTGTGCGGGTTTTCGACCACTTCAATTATCCCCAATTGCAATTGTTCGTCAAAAATTTGGGCGTATTTGGTGAGAAGGTGGGAGGATTTGGACAATGAGGCGAGAGTGGAACGAAGGCGCCCCATGCAGAGGCCAAAATTTGATGGGAGGGGCAGGGAGGACGGGTTTGACTTCCACGGGAAAGTGACCTGGTACCGATTATTTATGTATTCGATGTCAGCCAGAAATTGTTCCTGGACAATTGCGTCAGTGGAGGGGGGTTCGTCAGCTTCAATTCCAAGGGTTTCTAATGAAAAGAATTGCTGCAGGGACGAGTCGGATGAGTTTTGGGTGCAGAAGTTTGTTATTTGTATTTGGGTGGGTGGGGAGGGGTCAAAGGCTCGACCGGCGACAATGGGTCCGAGCAGTGTGTGGATTAAGTGGTAGCCGGAGGGGAGGCGTTGCAGAGTGGTGGGCTCCACCTCATAATAATAATCACTGCCCAGGAGCACTACCGGGTGGGAGAATTCGAATGGGGGAATTATTTCGCGGGTATAAATCTGGTCGGGAGTAAAAGGCAGACAATGGGTGGGCTGGGTCATTTCCGTGGCGGTATTTGCCGTAACTATGAGTGAGCGACCATTGAGCAGTTGCAGGCCGAAGCGTGTTGAGAATGATGGCAGCTGTTGGTAATTTGGCGAATTGAACACGCCCAGGCGAATTGACACTGGGGAAAGCTTTAATTTCAGCGATTGGGCTTCCACCGTGCTGATGTATGTATTTGTGCTGGCGTCGTCCAGTAGGACTATGCCCTGACGCATTTGGGACGGGTCGTCGGGGTTAAAGAGAGTCGCGCGGACACATTTCAACAAAATTGGGGAATGGTTCGTGGGGGGACGTGAAAGGACAGTGGAAGAGGCATTTGTTTGCTCTCCGTTAGTTGCGGGTGCCCCCTGGGCGTGATGGGCGCTTCCGACATTCGGAACGGCGCCCACAAGGTAGGGCCTGGCGGGGAATGGTTCACGCGAGGGAGGGGCTCGATGGAGTTCGGTAATCCGGTGGAACGGAGCACTGGACTGCATTGGAGCATGTCGCGGGCTGTTTTGTGAATGTTGGGAATAATTCACTCCTTGGGGGTGGGTTGGGTTGCTATTCTTGGCCATTGGACAAAGCGCGCGGGGATGCATGCCCCGGCAGTTACTGCACCGGGCGGGGTTGGGACATTGGCGCGAAAAATGACCGGGGTTTAAACATTTAAAGCAGCGTTGGAGGGTTTTGAGGCGGTTGGAGCGGGAGGGCACATCCGGGAAATTTATGCAGTTTGACGAAAAATGATCCGGTTCGGCGCAAAACAGACAGGGTAGCCTTGGCACAATTTTTGCCTGGGGGGTGTTCGGTTTCCATTTGTCCTTCTGGGAATGGAAGGTGAGGGACGGATTCTGGTGGATTTGGGGGGGATTGTGCCGTGGGGGCCGGTTCGGGAATGTTTCGGCGTTAGAGGTTTTGCTCGTGCCCCCCTGTTTTGCCGTCACCGAGTTGATTTGCTCGTGCCGCTTCAGAATGCTTCGGAGTTTGTGCTTCATCTTCTCCGTTGACCATTCGTCGTCTCCTTCTTTCATCTGGAAGATTTCGTCGAGTACGAACCGAGGCAGCCTTTCCTCCACTTCCATTTGGAAAGCAACCGTGTTGCAGTCGTGGTTCTGTTGTGTCATTTGGACACAAATGCTTTCGATGTGGTCGACGAGGGATCGCAGGTCGGTACAGAAATTGTCGCCTCTGCGCACCACAGGCAGTTGTCGCAGAGAATTATGCAGCGCGCGGGCAACGTCCTCCGGGTTCCCGTAATTTTCGCGGAGGAGGTCGAGTGCGGTAACATAGGAGGGGTCCGTGACCGGGAGGGAACTGATTAATGACAGGGGGGGTCCGGTCAAACATTGTTTCAAATAAGTTAATTTAATGGCATCGGGCAAATTGGGAAGGTCATTCACACCAGCCTTGAAAGAATTCCAAAAGGACAAATATTTGGAACATTCCCCGGAGAAGGTTGGTAAAGTGGTTTTGGGAAGGTGTACAAGCGGGCCGGCATTTGGGGTTGCCGCCGGGTTTGGGTTGGGACTGTCCCGGGGAAGAAGTTGTTCGAGGGTCCGTTGTTGGGCGCGAAGAGTACGACAACGCTTTCGCAGATCGGAGATGGTTGCGATGAACGGCGTCTCGGCGATGAACGTGTCATAAAGAGGGTTGTCGTTTGTTCGTTCCGCCCCCGTCATGTTGTTGCGTAGCGACATCCATTGCTCGCTTGGGGTGCTCAATTCAGTGAGAATTTCGTTGGCGTCGGTGTAGTTCAGGTACAATTCTTGGAGAAGGCGCCGAATTTCTTGGAAGAATGCTGTGTCTGTTGGGAATTGGGCACGGACGGGGGGAGTAAAGTCCGGAGGGTTGTTTAGGAGCTCAAGGGCTTCCGGATGAATCTGTTGAATTTGGGCGCGATGGGGGGCAGACATGCCGCTGGGAAAGGAGATGGGATGGGTGGGAATGCAACGGGCGATTCAAATTCAGTGGGGGGGATAATTCCCGGCCGTTGTGTGGCGAATTGGGAGCCCGAAAAACCCCCAAAGTTCGTCAGTTAAAGGCAAACGTTCGTTTCTCCGATTTCGCTTTCAAAACACTTTATTTCTGCTGATGGGAAAACTGTCGATGCAAACGGCAAAAAGAAAACGGAAAAAACACTTATCCCCCCGGGGGTGAGGGATCGGGGGCAAAGGGGCGGGAGGGTAACGGATGATGGGCGGGGCGGGGGTATATCTCATCTCGTATTCTCGACCGGGGAAAATGCCTTATTTCGCATTACGCGACAATATTTATTTATGTCTCTTATAATTTTTGCCAACCCTTTTGACCCGGGCCCAAATCAATATTCCTGACGTCGCATAAATATTTTTCTTTCTTATAATTAGGGCCATGATTTATATGGCTCGAAATATGGCCATAAAATATGGATGAAAAATTGCAAAACATGGTCAAAATTGTGAAATATGGATAAAATTTAGTAAAGAATAGGCAAAATGTTAGCCCCGGGTGGGACTCGAACCCATGTCCTTCACCCAATCCGTGGGCAGCTCTTCCAACTGAGCTACTGGGGTTTCTTCTTTATGGATGATCTTTTGCCCCCGCCATGGGCGTTTTAACCGTTCGCTTCCAACCAGCGGAACACTCAAATCCTTACAATTTTTATTCAAATATAGCAAAAAATGCTCAAGATTTTCCTAATTAAAGTAATAAGAGAAAAAAAATTTGAAAAATAAGCAGAATTTTAAAAATTTCATTTTTTTAGTTGGTAGAATTTTTAGTCACGAAAGTCAATTTTAGGGATGCATTTTTCGTTTTTATTCCGAGTGCGATTTCCATATAAGTGGCCCTACTTATAATACTATTCACCATTTAAAAAAAATTTCGGATATTTGAAATACCGGGATTTTTGGCTTATCGGATTTTTAGGATTTCGGTTCGGAATTTCGGGTTTCGGATTTTATTTTCCGATTTTGCTCAGCCCTGGTGGATACTACTGCAAAAAGACAAAAGTAACAGTTCTCGCTCTCGTTACTCTTGTTTTACTACCCACTCTCTCCCTTTAGCACACTATTTCGTCTACAAAATTGATCAGGCAGTTTTGATCGCAGAGGGTCAAATGATTTAACTTTATGATATATATAATTCATTTAAAAAAATTTCAAAATTTATTTTTTTTAATTTTGCAAAAATTGATCATCCTGTAACTTTTCACCATAAAAGTTGGCGCAAACCTCCGCATGACACCTTGCGTTGAAATAGGGGGTGGGGTGGAAGGGGGGGGGGGGACAGAGTCAGGAGGCGAACACCAATGCGCAGGGCCCGGGCATCCTTCCCATCTTTCCCTTCCCCCAATTCCATCCGGGAGTCAATGCTGCTTAATCTGGGGGGGGGGGGTAGGCACAGTGCGCTGTTTCCTGACCCCCATCAACGATTGATATAGAACACGGCAAAATTACATGTCAGGGTAAAGCACCAGGGATGGGCAAAATTTCGGGTTTCGGATATTACGGAAATTTCGGGATTTTTGGGTTTTCGGAAATTTCGGGTTTCGGATTTTATTTTCCGATTTTGCTCATCCCTGTTAAGCACCATTCTTTGTAAAGATGCGCGTCAAAAATAATTAAAGTAACACTTCGAATTTATGTGAGTGTGCCCAGCTTCTGGCTGTAACTGTTTGGCGAAATGTCAGCAGAATGTCACTTTGCTTCAGGGAAATTGTAACTAAATTTAAAAAAATTGATTTTGCCTATTCACAATTGATCGCCATTTTATACAATTGATTATTAGTAGGTAAAAATAATTCTGAAGGGTCATGAATATTGATTCGGGTGAGATATCTATTAAAGTATATGATTTATCTGTCATTTATTACTCCAATAATTTTTTTAAAATACTTTTATTAATATTTAAAAATTTGAATGTTTTTATCTGTAAATTTATAAAATTTTTTATAGAATTCTAACGCAAAATAGGTAAATTCAGAGGTTGTTTTTTGCCCAAATAAAATGGAAGAATTTTGGATTTTAATTTTGGTCTTATTTTTTGCAACAAATTCACTGGACAAAGCCGAATCCGTACAATTGGAGGAATTGGAAGAATTGCCACTCCAAACATTTGACGAATTATTCGTAGATGAATGGTTGGACAAAGATGAAGCCGAAGATTTGAAAACACCGGCGCCAACAAACTTTGGACAAAATGTCCATCACCAAATCGACCGACAGAACACCCAAATTGGACAAATTGAACCCAATTCAACTGATCAGAATCCTTCTCTCACAAAGTCTTATAACTCTGATAATTCCAAAAATGGCGAAGAAATTACTTCAAATGAAAAACGTAAAATTATTGACAAATTCCACGCAATGAAAGACGAATTTAAGCAAAAAGGAAAATTTCCTTACAAAGAAAGAAGCCAAATTGAGGAAAAAATTGCCAAACATTTAAAAATCAGTCGCAAAAAAATATATAAATGGAAAAAAGAATTAGGCATAAGTGGAAAAATGTTTAATGAAAAAGAAGAACGTAAACATTTGGTAGAAAAATTTTATCAGATGAAAGCCATGTTAAAGCGGGCTGGATTCAAAAACTCTTATACCAAACAAATTGATAAAACTGTCGCGAAAGAGTTGGGCCTCAGTTTGGCAACAATTTACAATTGGAAAAGTGAATTTGGCCAAAGCCGTGAGTTTTTGAGCCCTATTTTATTATTAATTAATTCTTTACAGGACCAAATAAATACTCCCACAGCGAAAAAAAGGAATTGTTGAAACTTTATTATGAAATTAAAGACAAAAATCCTAACATTAATGACAAGAAAATTGTCAAAATGTTGAAAATTGGAATAGCCACTTTGTATAAATGGAAAAAGCAATTTAAACTTCAGCAAATTCATGCAAATTCTGTTGATGGGCATGAAGAAAATGCCGGCTCAAATGTTCAGGAAATTGGGCACTCGAATTCGTGAAGTATTTGAATGAAACGATGATCAATAGAATTTTCAACAATTATTTTTAATAGAGCTAAAAATTAGTTATTTTCTAATTAGCGTTTGCTTAAATTTTTTCAAAATTGTTACCAATTTATTGTGAGAAATTATTTTCGGAAAATTAACATATAACTTATTTAATTTAAAAATTCACTGCATTCCGCGATCTTTGATTCTCGGGTCAAGTAACTATGCAACAAAAATGACATAAAAAATGTTTCGTGCTTAAAGTGCCGAAATTTATAATCATCGTTTGACGAACAAATCTGCCTCCCGCACCTACCAATTTGTACCACGGCGCGCCTTCACAGTTGTTGAAGCCGCCTCACCGAGACGCCCGGAGCCGAACCATCGCATTTCGGTGAAGCGGCCAACTCGAACATGGCCTTGACGAAGCTGAGACTGTACGTACATTCGTCTGAATACCAGCAAAAACAATCAATAAACCCGAAGATCAGTTTTTAACCAGCCAATTACTGCAGTTCACTGCTTTTAAAGATTATTAGCCAGGGCACACTAAATGGCTGACCATTCGCCAATAAAGCATTTAATAATGTGACGGACAAAAAGGAGGAAGCGATTCCTCCCTGGGCTCTAATGTACGGAAAGGCCAAAGGAGAATTTGGGGGAGGACGAAACCCGACCCCAACGGCAATGTCTGATCATGCTAAACCCACTACGGAAGAAGAGCTGTTTTTTTGGGGCACTTTCCGAGAAGAAACTAGCTGGAGCCGCAAACGCCATCTCCGAACTAGCCGCTGAATTGTTTTCATATAACATGGAAAAAAAAATTTCACAAAGTTGCCCCACCGCCCAATCTTCCTCATTTGCATTTTTGGACGTCCGTCAGTCAATCCAAGTGCCGCGGGGCGAAGCTTCTCAGGACGCGGGGAATTTGATGGAAAATGATCACCCAAATGATCACCTCACAATTTCTTTTGGCGATCCTTCCCTTCCCCTTTTATGCTGTGTATGGCCCGCATTTGTCTAACCACCTAACACCCTCCCCTTTAACCCTGGTATTTGCATTTTTTTGTCAAAAAAATTTTCAAAAATACAAATTTGGAGGGGGGAGAGGAGCATTTGGAAACCAAACTCGCCAGGACTATATCCTACTCGTTCTGGCACGGAACCCTCGGAATAAAAGTGGTTTTGAGATTTTGGCCCTGAATCATATGCCCGTGTTTCGAAATCCGAGTCCAATTGAATTTATTTTGTCACAACTCGTGATAGAAATCCGGACAGTTTAGCGCCGCCGTTTCGGCGCAATCAGTCATAATTAATTTTTAGAAAAGCTATCAAACAAAATCGATATCATTCAGAAGCTCTCTGTTTGTTGAACCTTTGATCAAGCGAAAGCTAAAAATAAAACCGATTTAGCTTTTACGCAAAAAAGTTATAGCTCAAAACTTGTAAAAATAGCCATTTTTCTACACAGTTGGTGGTGCACACAAAAAAGTTACCTAAAAACACACATGAGCACCACCCGCCGACGGCCAACATCGGAGTAATTTATTGGCACTAGGAAAAGTGTTTTGGCAAAATTGGATGTTATCCCTGGAAAATTCTGAGCATCCGGTCTCTAATAGAAACGCCCGGAAATTGTCATCATTTCCTCCATTTGTGATTAATAATTTTAGGGTTGGCTGAAATTTTGGAAAATGATGGGCCTTATTGATTTTTCGAGTGACTCCAACTTATTTGGACTAAATAATTCACAATTTTAGTTATTTTATTTCATTTAGAATATTTATTATGCTTTACAATCTTATTGCGAAAAATTCTTTAACTTGACAAATTTTTGCAATCGAAATCATAAAATTAATTGTAAATTCAGAAATTGTTTTTTGCCAAACTAAAATGGAATTTTGGATTTTAATGTTGTTGGCATTCTTTGTAACAAATGCACTGGACAAAGCCGAATCCGTACAATTGGAGGAATTAGAGGAATTGCCACTCCAAACATTTGACGAATTATTCGTAGATGAATGGTTAGACAAAGATGAAGCCGCCGAAGAATTGATAACGCCGGCGCCAACAAACTTTGGACAAAATGTCCATCACCAAATCGACCGGCAGAACACCCAAATTGGACAAATTGAACCCAATTCAACTGATCAGAATCCTCTTCTCACAGAATATGATCACTCTGAAAATTCCAAAAATGGTGAACAACAAAATGAAATAATGAAAGTAATTACTTCAAACGAAAATATTGCTGAAGATGAGCGAAAAAAACGTAAGATTATCGACAATTTCAACGAAATAAAAGGAAAATTTAAACAAAAAGGAAAATATTCAAAAAAAGAATGGAATCAAATTGAAAGAAAAATTGCTAAACATTTAAATGCCAATTGCAAAAAAATATATAAATGGAAAAAAGAATTTGGCCAAAGTCGAAAAATGGTCAATGAAAAAGAAGAACGTAAAAATTTAATAGAGAAATTTGATCAAATGAAAGCCAAGTTAATGCGGGACGGAATCAAAAACTCTCAAAATGAATTAGATAAAACTGCCGCAAAAGAGTTGGGCCTCAGTTTTAAAACAATTTACGCTTGGAAACGTGAACTTGGCCAAACCAGTGAGTATTTTGAGCTCAAATTTATTATATTAATTAAACTTTTACAGAACCACAACATAAACACCCCCACAGCGAACAAAAGGAATTAATGAAACGTTATTATGCAATTAAAGTCAAAAATTCTAAAATTAGTGACTGGGACATTGCCAAAATGTTGAATATTGGAAGTGCCACTTTGTTTAGATGGAAAAAGCAATTTAAACGACAGCAATTGCATCCAAATGCTGCCGATGGACATTCTGTGGAAGAGAATGCCGCGGCAAATGTTCAGGAAATTGAGAATTCGAATGCGGGAAGTATTTGAATGAGTAGTCAATGTTTGTAAAATTTGTATGAAACTATTCGTCAAAAAAAAAAATTGACAATTCATTTTTTTCGATAAATGACAAACAAAATGATAGTTTGATGGTTTTTTTCAGCGGCATAAACGCATTTTCCTCTAAGCAATTTCATTGCAGTGTTCCGTCCAGCCACTCCATTCCGGCCAGTTCCGTCCCCCACTCCAGTCCGGCCAGTTCCGTCCCCCACTCCATTCCGGCCAGTTCTGTCCCTCACTCCTGTCCTGCCAGTTCCGTCCCCCACTCCATTCCGGGCAGTTCCGTCCAGCCACTCATTCCGGCCAGTTCCGTCCCCCACTTAATTTCCGGCAAGTTCCGTCCCCCACTCCAGTCCGGCCAGTTCCGTCCCTCACTCCTGTCCTGCCAGTTCCGTCCCCCACTCAATTTCCGGCAAGTTCCGTCCCCCACTCCAGTCCGGCCAGTTCCGTCCCCCACTCCATTCCGGCCAGTTCCGTCCCTCACTCCTGTCCTGCCAGTTCCGTCCCCCACTCAATTTCCGGCAAGTTCCGTCCCCCACTCCATTCCGGCCAGTTCCGTCCCTCACTCCTGTCCTGCCAGTTCCGTCCCCCACTCAATTTCCGGCAAGTTCCGTCCCCCACTCCAGTCCGGCCAGTTCCGTCCCCCACTCCATTCCGGCCAGTTCCGTCCCTCACTCCTGTCCTGCCAGTTCCGTCCCCCACTCAATTTCGGCAAGTTCCGTCCCCCACTCCAGTCCGGCCAGTTCCGTCCCCCACTTAATTTCCGGCAAGTTCCGTCCCCCACTCCAGTCCGGCCAGTTCCGTCCCCCACTCCATTCCGGCCAGTTCCGTCCCTCACTCCTGTCCTGCCAGTTCCGTCCCCCACTCAATTTCGGCAAGTTCCGTCCCCCACTCCAGTCCGGCCAGTCCCGTCCCCCACTTAATTTCCGGCAAGTTCCGTCCCCCACTCCAGTCCGGCCAGTTCCGTCCCCCACTCCATTCCGGCCAGTTCCGTCCCTCACTCCTGTCCTGCCAGTTCCGTCCCCCACTCAATTTCCGGCAAGTTCCGTCCCTCACTCCAGTCCGGCCAGTTCCGTCCCTCACTCCAGTCCGGCCAGTTCCGTCCCCCTACTCCAGTCCGGCCAGTTCCGTCCCCCACTCAGAAGCGGGACCGCATTCCAGGACCGCCTGGACCACCCGGATCTCCGACGCTACCCGGCGCACTTGGGCTTAAAGGTAGACAAGCGAAAATGGTAATTTTAAATGATATTTATAAAATCTTAAAAAGTTTTACCAAATTTTATTTAATTTTGCAATCGCCAAATTTTATTAATTTTACAGTTTCTGTTGTACAATTTCAAATTGTTTAAAAAAAAAATTAATTTTTCGATAACAAAAAGAGTAAATGTCCGATTGGCATTGAGGGCGGCCAGGGCCGGAGGGCGCACCGGTCGCCCATGGTCTGGCCAACCCGGCTCTACCGGTTTCAAGGGCATTTGCCCTAAATACTGTGCCATTGACGGCGGCATTTTTTTCGAGGATGGCACACGATTGATCAGCAGAGACCACCGATAATCAAGCGATCTAAAACCAAATTTTCTAAAAATTAAAATTTAAGTAAAAAAAATCGCAATAAGAAAATTGAGGATCAATCTTTCTTAACAACCAAACAGGGTTTGACGAAAGAATTCCGGAAATAGCATTCATTTCAAAAATTTTAGAATTAGAACGACTTTTAGTCAATAAAAATCAATATTTTCGCCATTTTTGCACAATAAATCCATATTTTAGGTATTTTTATTTAGTCAATCAGTTTGTTGACGATCTCTACAAAGAAAATATTGGTTTTTGACTAAACAAATGTTTTTTTTGAGAGTGATTAAAATGCCAGAAGTGGATGTATTACCCTCGAGAATAAAAAATAAAAAATATTCTTTTGGACTTACTATTAGTTTTAAACCTTTTGGGTTTCGAGTATTGGACATACAGGGTGCCCAAAAGTCCTGCACTACTTTTCAAATTTATATATCTCATGTCAATCTTAACAAAATTTTAAGATTTTATACTCATTTGGCCCATTCAATTATCAATCATAGACTCTAAACGCGATTCAATATATCGCTACACAACAATGGAATGCATGCTTCAAAAATTTCCACCCTTTTCCGCTCCAAGGTGGGGAACTTTAAAAGGCCCTGCTTGTTTTTAATCTCTACACTTTTCTGTACATTTTGAATCATTTTTGGTCTAATTCGATTGTAAAGTTCCATTCAGCGCCGGCAGGAAATTTTTTTAGAATTTTTTAACATTTTGTTTAATTTGGTTCAGGAAGATTTTGAGATTTCTGCATCATTTCTGAAGAAGGTTCGGCGGTGCCGATAGGCGCTGCCGAGAAAAATTTTTGATTTGAGATGGACATAGCCCTCGCGGCTTAAGCAATCATAGCTCTTCCAAAAGTCTGATACTATGGTGGTTCCCGGTGCAATCCACTCATGATTAATAGGCAAAAGAGTGTCAGCGCCCCTAATAAAATGGTCCTATTTTAATAAAGCATCTTTAAAATACCGGGCCTCAACCGCAACCATGAAAACTCTCCCTGAGCCACGTTCGTATCCACCGAAAACCCACTGGCCTTCAACACGTCTCCCACGGTGATATTTACGTTTGCCAAATCTCCAAAGAACAACCTTTACTTTGGAACTTTTTCAACACAAACTTTGACTTGTCTATTTCCACTACTAATCCATCGCCTCCAAGCACTTCTTTTTGATTGATGAAAGACTACAAAGACAACTCACGACAGAACGAGGACCTACAGACAAATAAGGAACCGAATAAACAAAATACGACAAAGAATATAACCAATCAACAACTGCTTTGTAGCCAACTTCGATTTGATGCGCTATAAGTTTCAAAGACGCATTGTCCACCCAGAGATTCACAAATCCTAGCACTTGAAAGATGCTCAAATGAGACCGCGCAAAAAAAGTTCCATCCCGGAATTCAACTATCGCGCCGCACTTTCTGACCTTTTGTTTTCGGTGCGCCACTTTATTGAGACAATGCCACGCCACCCATCAACTCTATTACCAAAATTAACCTGATCCCATCACTTTAAAAACCTATTGCTTTTCTGTTGAAGCGTCAGCGGTTCCGCACCCTTACATTTTTTGCAAAAGAAGTGTTCCGGTATTAACTTCCATCGTTGAAGAGACTCAAGAAGGCTTTGCTTATCTTGGCAAATCCGGTAGATTTGAATGAGATTCAGAGTCATTTGCCCTTTTAATAATTAAATTTGCCTCTTAAAAATTAGACAAACCCGGTGACTTTTAAGTAACATAAAAAGTGGCTTAGGCCTAAGCCTAAGCCTAA
Source organism: Globodera rostochiensis (assembly GCA_018350325.1). Taxonomy (NCBI): domain Eukaryota; kingdom Metazoa; phylum Nematoda; class Chromadorea; order Rhabditida; family Heteroderidae; genus Globodera; species Globodera rostochiensis. The sequence continues at coordinate 1,054,955 of JAEVLN010000008.1, read as the reverse complement.
CAAACCCCGAGCCAGTGTGGCTTAGGCCTAAGCCTAATTAATACTAGCTTTTTAAACCCTATGAGTGCTCTTTCTCCATTCTTTAATCAATGGTCAACTGAGTCCCCACTCAAAAAGACACTTCAGTCCTGGGCTCATAACTGTCTTCAATGTGGTTTCCGCGCAACAAATTTGCAGATTCAGTGCTCAGCTCGATGAGCGGAGTCGAGTGGTATATGATTTGTTAAATTTCAAGCGAGGTACTTAAACGACATTTTTACCAAAATGTTCAATTTTTTACTCAATTTTGTAATCTTTGTTAAGAAAAATGTTGAGTGATTTTAATTATGTTAATTAGGGGGACAAAAACGGTATCCGGAACCGGGACCGGTATCTGGGTGTTTTGGGCAAATTTTCTGTTTTGTTTTTAATAATTAATTACCTATTCCACAAAACAATTTAAAATTTGAACAATTCATCGCATTTTTGGTTAATAAAAAAAATGCGAATGAAAAAGTTCTAGAAATTCAAGCATTATATTGTAAGGATAGAGACATTAATTCAGATGAATTTATATAGCAAAAGGAAAGACGATTATTTTAAAATTTGAGACAATTCATCGCATTTTTGGTTAATAAAAAAATGCGAATGAAAAAGTTCTAGAAATTCAAGCATTATATTGTAAGGATAGAGACATTAATTCAAATGAATTTATATAGCAAAAGGAAAGACGATTATTTTAAAATTTGAGACAATTCATCGCATTTTTGGTTAATAAAAAAATGCGAATGAAAAAGTTCTAGAAATTCGAGCATTATATTGTAAGGATAGAGACATTAATTCAAATGAATTTATATAGCAAAAGGAAAGACGATTATTTTAAACTTTGAGACAATTCATCGCATTTTTGGTTAATAAAAAAAATGCGAATGAAAAAGTTCTAGAAATTCGAGCATTATATTGTAAGGATAGAGACATTAATTCAAATGAATTTATATAGCAAAAGGAAAGACGATTATTTTAAAATTTGAGACAATTCATCGCATTTTTGGTTAATAAAAAAAATGCGAATGAAAAAGTTCTAGAAATTCGAGCATTATATTGTAAGGATAGAGACATTAATTCAAATGAATTTATATATGCCAGGCAAACTCGCTGTCATATAATAAATTTATTGGCAATATTTCAGAAATAGGATCGATGAATCATCCATTTATATTCGTGTGTATATTTTAAGAAAAAATTGGTCCAGGACAGAGCCTTCAGGGGGGCTCCCAGAAATGCGTCAGTAGAAAATGCGTCAGTGATTATTAAATGCCAAAGATTTATGTCCATATTTTATGGCCATATTTCACGATTTTATATCCATTTTTTCTTGCCCTATTTCTTACTGTCTGCTGAGTTCGGATCCTCTTGAGTGCATCCACTTATTTATCGTTTTTCTTCGTTGCACATACACTTCCCCCAAAATATTTTTTAATGAGCGCAAAAAGAATTTTTGAAAAAATTTTTTATGAACTTTGATGGTAATTTTAAAAATATTTTAGATTTTTATTTTATTTTTTGAAGGCATAGATATTATTTATTTTTTTCTTTAAATAGAGAAAAAATCATAAGCGTGGGGGGAGAGGTTTTTGAATGATTTTGAGACTAAAATGGATTTTTGTAAAATTTGGGATTTTTGAAAAATTGTTCGAATTTGGTTCGAGGTTTAAAATCGGCAGAAATGGATGTTAGTCAGTATTGTAGTCTACGCCCCTAAATCCTTTTTTCTCGACATTTAATAATCACTGACGTATTTTCCGGCCACCTTCACGGCCAGAAGATTAATTCTTGCCTTTTTAAAAATCAGAAAGATAACAGAAGAATTCTGTAAAGATGAAAGAGATTTCCGCTGGTTGGACGAGACGGTTAAAACGCCTATGGCGGGGGCAAAAGATCATCCATAAAGAAGAAGGCAAATGGGACGTCCCGGTAGCTCAATTGGAAGAGCTGCCCACGGATTGGGTGGAGGACGTGGGTTCGAGTCCCACCCGGGGCTAACATTTTGCCTATTCTTTACTATTCTTAAATGATCATCCGCGTGACGTGTAATTAATTGGTTTTGCCATTTCTCAATAAAATATGTGGCAGATATGGGAATGATCTCAATCGGAATTATAATGAAATTTTGAAATTAGAAAAAAAATTGTTCCGGCCCATTTCAATTCGTCATTTCGATCAGAACGCCGACCGCCGAGCCCCTGTCACCTTCTTTGGCCTCCAACACATCCCGGATCACCTCCTTGTGAATGTTGGGGAACATCTTCCGCAGTTCGTTCAGTCCCGGCTCTGGCTCCGGTTCGGCCATTTCGATCAGAGTGCTGACCGCCAACTCCCTGTCACCTTCGTTGGCCTCCAACACCGACCGGATCACCTCCTTGGGAAGGCTGGGGAAGATCTCCTGCAGTTCGTCCAGTATTGGCTTGCAGAATCCACACGATTTTGGACATTCCTTCGCCATCCGGGCATCCCGACTTCCCTTTTTGTAGCATTTGTTCTGAAGTGCCCGCATTCCACAGTCAAGTTTCTTGTCAACACAATCTAACGGGGGAGGCGAGAAATTGTATTCGATTGGATGAATGGGCACATTGAAAGAAAATCCGGCAAAATTGCTTAATAATGCCAATACTTATACCTAAACATCCAAAACCCCTTTTATAGGTTAATCTTTTTGACGCAGCCTTCTCGCGCCTGGCCACTCGCGTCTGGCCACTCGCGTCTGGCCACTCGCGTCTGGCCACTCGCGTCTGGCCACTCGCGTCTGGCCACTCGCGTCTGGCCACTCGCGTCTGGCCACTCGCGTCTGGCCACTCGCGTCTGGCCACTTGCGTTTCAGTACAAAAAGGGCCACTCTCGTGCCATCCCTTCATTTTAATTTTTTGGGCCGCAAAATTTGATTAAATATAAACCAAAGTTACATTTTCAAATGCAATTCACAATTTTTGCATCTTTTAAGCTTCTAACCGCTTTTGAATAGTTTGTTTGCTTTTTTCTTTGTCTTTGAGCCCAAGCCAGAGTGGCTTAGGCCTAAGCCTAACGAACTCCAAGCCAGAGTGGCTTATGCTTTTGCTAATTGTTATAATTTGATAATGTTGCTAATAAAAATTCTAGAAACATTTTTTGTTGGTGGGACTTAGACTGAGACGCGAATGACCCCGCCCTGATTTTGAGTGTCACTGGATATTATGATGGAATTTTTGCCGAAAATCTAAACTCACTCACCGGGCGCCGTGCAGTACATTCTGTTCAGAACATCCACATCCGACGGGGCCAGTCCGTCCCGCCAGCCCATCTTTGCGTCGTTCACTGCCGGATTCACTTTTGCCCTCATCGTTTTCAGCCCGGGTTGGCGTGCCGAAATTGTGCTGTCGTAATGCATCACACTGGAGAAGTCGTATGGAATGCCGTAGCTGAACACAAACAAAAAAAGTTTTGTTATAAAATTTTTTCGGATTTTTTGATCGACAGTACATATTTGTGTTTTCAATAAAGAAGTTTTAGTTTGCTCGGGTGGCTAAAATTTTTTCGGATTTTTTGATCACAGTACATATTTGTGTTTTCAATAAAGAAGTTTTTTTGGTTTCATTTTTGATCATTACAAAAAAAAAAATTTTATTGCCAGTCCTGGTTTTTCCCGTTTCCCGGTCCCGATCCCGGTTTTTGAAAAGGCAAAATCCCGATCCCGATCCCGGTCCCGGTTCGAGATGCTGGTCCCGATCCCGATCCCGGCTTTCATGGTCCCGTCGATTTTTCCCAAAAATCCCGGTCCCCGCCAACTCTACTTTTTACGATTATTAAAAAGCAGAGTCCGGTATTTAAAGTTTTTCGGGAACGAACAAATTCCGTTAATTTCCAATAATATTTCTCTTCCCATCGTCGAAATTTCGCGACAGCGCCTGCACTGATAAAAGTAGGCAGACCTTGTGTATGTGTACTTTGACAAGATGGTGAACAGGTCTTCTGAAATGGGAGGTTAATTAGGAGAGTGGCTTTTAAATGACCCTTAAAGACATTTATTTATTCATTTCGTCACTTACTATCTTGGGGGTCAATGTTGTCCCATAAAATGGTGACGTAGTCGTCCCGATCTGGAAACAGTCAAGAATGGATAACAACAACTGCTGCTGCTATTGCTCTTCGCCCCGGTGTCGAGCAGGGACCCGACTGCCAAAAAAAAGTCACATGAAATCCGGCATCCGGTCACATCCCTGCTGGTGCCGACCTCCCCCCCCCCCCTGAGCAGTGCGTCGTTCCGTCTCACCTGGCCGCACGTGTTCATGTTTCAGTCCCAACGCGTGCAGTGTCTCATGCACTACCACTCCCATCAAATTCGTATTCCCACACAGCGGAAAGTTCAATTCAATGGTGTTTATGGGCAAAGTTTGGCCTACGTAGCTGAGCCCGCAGCTGAAAGAAGGAAGCTGCGCCAATTAGCACACAAAAGGCGTCGGCGACAATTAACAAACAAAAGGCGTCGGCGCCAATTAGCAAACAAAAGGCGTCGGCGCCAATTAGCACACAAATGAGCACGGACTTACCTATTTGTGCTTTGGTCGTTAACGTATTTTATGTGGGGGCCGCCCGGCGAAACCGCGACTTCGACGAATCGAATGCACGTCTTCGACTGAATCTCGCGAATGGCGGCCCGCACCGTCGATTTCTCTGATGCGCCTGCGACGTGCAAAAACAGTTGGTTACCCCCCCCCCCCAGTCTCAAGCCTGGCGGCGGAGGGCGGGACTTGCGCGGGAACAGTACGACGAGATTCCCGTTGAATTCCCCCGTTCCCGGTAAATCTAAATTCCCGCTCACTGTAAATTTTGAATTCCCCTTTACCGGAAAAATTTACCGTGCTCTATTACCCACTCCCATTTTTAGTGCCGAATTTTGTCAGCCCAGTGTCTGCCATGACAAACCGAACGAATTGTCCAACACAAATTCGATAGGCTCCACAATCGACCATTTGTCATTCGGTGACTCTTCTAAGAACAACGAATTTCCGGCCCTTTTTGTCCGCAACGAATGCCCTGGGGGGAATAATGTTGGGCGCCCTCCTCCGTCAACAGCGGCGCCGCCGGTGTCCGTCGATGGCGCGACTTTAATTGGGAACAGCTCGGGCGGCCCGTCGGGTATTGCCCGCACATTTTCGCCCGCGTGTTCGATTTGGGTGAGCATGGCGTTGGCCTGCGCTTCCGTCAGCAGAATATCATTTTGGAAGACGCCGTTGTCGGCAGGCTCAATCTGAGAGCGGAAGGAATGGGGATAGTAATGCGCGAGAGTCTCGGGTCTCGAAATATCTCGGTTTTTTAGGGCTTCGTATCGGTCTCGAGGTTAATTCTTGTGTCTCAAAATGTCTGGGGTTTATCAAGTCTTGTGTTGGTCTCGGGGTTAAGACTTGGCCGCGGGTTTCGAAAACTCTCGGGTTTTTGAGATCTCGCATCGGTCTTGAGTCTCGGGGTCAAGTCTCGGTATAGTCTCGGACTCGAGTCTTGGGGTGAAGTCCCGGGGTTAGTCTCGGGGCCGAGTCTCGGTCTTGAATCTCGGGGTCAAGTCTCGGTCTTGAGTCTCGGGGTCAAGTCTCGGTCTTGGTAATGGGTTTTCAGCATTACTAGGGGGGGGGGCACTTACGTATTCTTCCAGTCCGTCCTGTTTGAGTAGCGCCTTCTTCACTTCGTACACGCGACGTTGTCGCACTTCGATTGCCAAGTCAATGCTTTCGATCGGTATGTCGGGGCTTAACACAAATACTCACATCAAATTGGGCATCGGCACTTACAAAAGCGACTTTAACGTCACCGATTCCAACTCAGCTAAACTTGCTCTTTGGTTAAGGTACTCCGGCTTCTGCTTTTTGCATAATCCGCCCGCGCAGCGATTCTTTTAATTACAAATTTCAATTAAAATTAAAAAAATCGATGGATTTTTGCTCACCACCAATATTTGTTTCGATTTTGCGTCCAACTTCTTAGCCTCGGGCAAAGCTTTGACGAGTTCGTCCGGCACGTCCTTCAACAAATGCTCCAAACGAAGCGGTCGTCGCGCGGGGATTGTGAAATGCAGTTTTGTTGGAAACTGGAAGGGAATGGATGCGGGCCGAAACTCACTTTTTAAAGACCTCCTCCAGAAGTTTGTCTGTAAGACCAGGCAACACGGGCAGGACGTCCTCGTGGATGATCCACTCGGGATGGTTCCTCAACCGCTCAGCATTCAGACCCTTTCCCCATTAACCCGACGACTTACGCACTTGCATTTGTCATGAGTCGGGTGCTTTGAACAGAACCTGAGCAGTAGCAGAACCATTTTTACAAAATCGTCCGTCATTAATGCCAGCGCTTACCGCATAACGCGTCGAAGCACGTGTGGCGGGATGTCCGAGTTGGGGTCAGGCGCGTAGAAGCGTAACGGCACGCCGTCGATTAGTTGCTCTCCGAACCCGTTTTTTGCCAACTCGTCCACTACCGGCTTACCGCCCAGTTTCCCCCCAACCACTGCTGCACCCAACAACAATTCCCCATTCCCATGGTGCTGCTTCTTGCCCTGCTCGTGGCCTCCTTTTTTACCCGTTACATTTCCATCCGCCTTATTATTAATGCCGCCATTCTTTTTCTCTTCTGAGAAAAAAAGAATCGGACGGATTTTTTGGTTTCTGCCGCCGAATTCATTTCACCCCGCTGAGCTAACCATTTTTATGGCCATGCCGGCCTCTTCGTCCATTCTTGACTTCGTTTCCTCCTCCTCTGCCCAATGCGCCGACTAATTCGAGCAGTCCACCGCCTTCCCCGTGCAACCTGTTCCTTCCATGTACGGCACTTCCTCCGTTGTCTTCTTCCAGCAGAAGTCCGAACTGTCCCCTTCCGTTGGCTACTAATAATGGAGGCAGCAACAGCAAACATGCCGAAAGGACAAGTAAGGCATTGGTTGCCATCTGACAAAAGAAAAAATAAATAATCTTATATTATGACTAGAGCCACAAATTATATGATAAAAAATCTCGAAATATGGCCATAAAATATGGATGAAAAAAGTAAAATATCGCGCGTCACGACAACGCGCAGAGTGGAAGCCGCGCCCACATATAATAAATTTATTGACAATATTTCAGAATTGGATCGATTATCCATTTATATTCGTGTGTATATTTTAAGAATAAAATTAATCCAAAGACAGAGCCTTCAGGGGACACCAGAGCAGCACATTTCATAGACAGAAAAAAAAATGCATTTTAACTCGTATTTGAGTCGCCCTTTTAAAAATCAGAAATCAGATCCCACAATTCTGGTCGCCCGTCGTTTTTTAAAAACATAAATTAAAAAGCAGAATTCTGGTCGCCCTTTTAAAAATCTTTAAAAAACGTTCTAATCTCTTACTTAGGGTGTTAACTAAGTTCTGTCGCAAAATTGATGCTTGGATGCGATTGAAGTTGAAGAAAACGAGGAAGATATTTTTAGTTATAAAAAAAATTAATTTGTAATATTGACAATTACAAAAAAAAATTTTCTCATTTTCAATACCGGTTAATCCCGATCCCGGTTTTTGAAAAGTCAAAATCCCGATCCCTGTTCAAGTATGCCGATCCCGGCTTTCACGATCCCGGTCCCGGTTTTTTACCAAAAATCCCGACCCCGACCAACTCTAATTTAAATGAAAAAATTCATAATAATTATCCTAAAAAAGTGTTAAGCATTTCATTAGCAATAAAGAAATTAAAGATAATTAAAGGCGAAACCAAATCAAAAACCAAAGTTAATGCCAACTCTAATGACTAATGGGGTAGAGCATTTGTTAAAAATATGTTTTCAAAAAAAATCATCTGCACGACTTGCAATTAATTGTTTTTCCGGGTTTTCAATTAAATACGTAACAGATATGGGAATGATCTCAATCGGATGATGTGTTGAAATTATAAAAAAGAGCGTCCGCCGTCGAGTCATTGTCACCCCCGTTGGCCTCCAACATCCTTCGGAGCATCTCCTTCTGAATGCTGGGGAACATCTCCTTCAGTTCGTCCAGAGCCGCTTCCAGATTCTTCTCTGGGTTGGCCATCAATCAGAGCGTTCGCTGTCGAGTCCTTGTTACTAGTGTTCGGCAAATGGGGTTTTTCGGTATTCGGTATCGGTATTTCGGTATAATACCGATACCGAAAAAAAACCGAAATCTCACAATTTTTTCGGTATCGGTATTTCGGTAAAATACCGATAAAAAATACCGCGGTAATACCGAAAAATACCGAAAATACCGCGGTATTCCAGTCAGAGATATCTTGGTCGGTATTCGGTATCGGTATTTCGGTATAATACCGATACCGAAAAAAAAATCGAAATCCCAAAATTTCTTCGGTCGGTATACCGAATCGGTAATACCGAAAAAAATACCGCGGTAATACCGAAAAATACCGCGGTAATACCGTACCGTGCCGAACACTACTTGTTACCCCCCCCCCCCGTTGGCCTCCAATACCACTCGGATCATCTCCTTCTGAATGCTGGGGAACATCTCCTTCAGTTCGTCCAGAGCCGCTTCCCGATTCTTCTCTGGGTTGGCCATCAATCAGAGCGTTCGATGTCGAGTCCTTGTTACCCCCGTTGGCCTCCAATACCATTCGGATCATCTCCTTCTGAATGCTGGGGAACATCTCCTGCATTTCGTCCAGTATTGGCTTGCAGAATCCACCCGATTTTGGACATTCCTTCGCCATCCGGGCATCCCGACTTCCCTTTTTGTAGCATTTGTTCTGAAGTGCCCACATTCCACAGCAAATTTCCTTGTCAACACAATCTCAACGGGGGATGCAAGAAATTGTATTCGATTGGATGAATGTCAACACATTGAAAGGAAATCCGGCAAAAACTGAAGTGTCCTTTTTTGCCTGGGGACTGAAATTTACAACACCAAAAATGGGTGCGAATTCGCCGCCCAAATCCATTTTGTAGGTTTTCAAAAAGTGGTTAAAAACAATGAATCTGCCAAGCCCTCTTGCCCCCACATATGAAAGAGTCCGAGCATCCGCAAAAGCTACACAATCGACGCGCGCCAAGGTTAAAGTGGTTTTGAGTTATTTTGAGCCTGGAGCCCACGCTTGAATCCTTCAGAGGCGTATCCGTCCGTCCACGCACTCACCGGGCGCCGTGCAGTACATTCTGTTCAGTACATCCACATCCGACTGGGCCAGTCCGTTCCGCCAGCCCATCTTCGCGTCGTTTACTGCCGGATTTACTTTTGCCCTCATCGTTTTCAGCCCATATCGGCGTGCCGTAACTCTGTAGCTATAATGCATTACGCTGGAGAAGTCGTAAGGAATGCCGTAGCTGAACACACACAGAAAAGCTTTTAGAGGAGGCAATCAACTGATGCCGGGCCGTAGCGAAAGAGCATAGGAAAAAAAATCGAAATTTTAAAATTCGAAATCAAAATAAAACGGCGAATTTTCATTTCGCAGCTGGGGGCTGACGGGTGATCCAGAGGCTCCAGCCTGGAAAAGTCGAGGCCAGACGCAATTGGCCCATTTCGTTTAAATCCAACTTTTTTTTGTAAGACAAAATGCCAAAATGACATTTAAAAATGTATAATTTTTTGCATTTTGCTCAAAAACCCCATCTTCAGATCTAACCCCCCGACCCCCGACTGGTTTTGTGCCCGACCTTTCCCGACCCCGAGGGGTCGGGGAGCAACCCTATGAGATTAAAGCAGAACCAAAAATCGAATTTTCGTCGCCGATGTAACAAAATTTTTGATTTGTTGTCAGAAAGTTCGATGCTGTCCTTTACATCCGATGGGTGTCATAATGTATTTATTTAAATAAAATTTTTTGATGAAAACATCGGAAGAAACTTTATTGATTTTCGGAGAGACTCCAAAAGATGTTTATGTTTTATATTTGCATTATTGGGCTAAAAAACAATTTTAGTTATTTATTTTATTAACAATAAATTATATAAATCCCAACAATTATCCTTAAGATGAATGAGTTTTTGATTATAATTCTGGTGGCATTCTTTGCAACAAATTCACTCGACAAAGCCGAATCCGTAGAATTGGAGGAAACGCCACTCGAAATAATTGATGAAATATTCGGAGAAGGGTGGTGGGACAATGACAAAGCCGAAGAATGGCATAAATTAACGCTTGAACAAAATGCCCTTCACCAAATCGATGGACAGAACACGCAATTTGGACAAATTGAATCCAATTCAACTGATCAGAATCCTCCTCTCTCTGAGTCTGATCACTCTGATAAAGCCAAAAATGGCGTTGAACAGAGCAAAATAATCAAAACAATTTCTTCAAACGAAAAACGTAAAATTGTTACCAAATTCCACGCAATGAAAGATGAATATAAGCAAAAAAGAAAATATTCTAAAAAAGAATGGGTTAAAATTGAGGGAAAAATTGGTAAACATTTAAAAGTCAATCGCAAAAAAATATACAGATGGAAAAAAGAATTTGGAATAAGTCAAAAAAATCCAAAAAATGAGCGAAAAATTTTGATAGAGAAATTTTGTCAGATGAAAGCCGAGTTAATGTGGGCCGGATTCAAAAACTCTCAAAATGAAATAAATGAAAATGTCGCAAAAGAGTTGGGCCTTAGTGATACAACAATTTACAGGTGGAAAAGTGAACTTGGCAAAACCAGTGAGTATTTTGAGCCCAATTTTATTTATTTTTATTAATTAAATATTCTTTTTCAGCACAGCATAAACACTCCCACAGCGAACAAAAAGAATTGTTGAAACTTTATTATGAAATTAAGGACCAAAATCCTAAAATTAGTAATGAAAACATTGCCAAAATGTTCAAAATTGGAACAACCACTTTGAATAGATGGAAAAAGCAATTTAAACGAGAGCAATTTCATCCAAATTCTGTCGATGAACATTCCGTGGAAGAGAATGTCTCTCAAATAAATGTTCAGGAAATTGAAAACTCGAATTCGGAGATGTCGGGTCTTTTCAAAGAGACCAATTTTCCAAACTAAAGTGCTCATTTCAATTATCTATATTTAAATGATCTACTTTTAGAGAATGCGACAAATATAATCGGATTGGTGAATAAAAACTGAATAGTAGGGTTTTGGACATGACCAATGGACTGTGTGTAAATAACTGTCACGTAAATACCAAAAATGTTTTATGATAATTAAAAATTCTTAGTGACGCTATAAACAAATAATTACAGGGAAAACAAGTAATACTTGAATTCATCATGTTTTTCGACCATTTTGAGACAAAATATGAAAGCTCATAAAACCATTGAATTTGCAACTTTTTCTACACCGTAATTCGCTATTTCAAATCTTTGCTTTAAATAATCGGAGAAAAAAAGGAGAATTTTAACGATAAAGAATCCATTTTTAAATACCGTTATCAACCGAATCAATATTCTTGACATTTCATAATTATTTTTTTAAAAACCTTTTGAACCGGTGCTAAATCAATATTCTTGGCATCTCATAAATATTAAATCATTTTACATTTTTGCCACAGATGAAGGCAATGTTTGCGTATGGAATCCGGCTTCCGGTTACAAAATCGTGGGATACAAAGTTTTAAATCCGTGTCCGTATATATCCATGGCGTTTGTATCCATCTCATTTTTTCGAAATTCGTATCCGTTATCCGGATATACAGAGGATATATCCGGATAAATGGCATTTTTCCAAATGGAATGAATTAGGTGGAGAGAAAGAAGAGTAAAAGGAAAAAAGCAACCCCAAATAATGAAACTTGAGCTACTTAAGGGGTTTAATAAGTCTTTTTACGCTTAGTTACCTATGTTCAATAGCAGGCCTAAGATTTTAGGACCCACCGATGTTTCATCGCTCCGATCGTATTTGGAGATGATAAATCATTACCAACAGTTTGTCAAAAACATGAGGTTTATCCGAAAGCCTTTAGACGACCTGCTGCTTAAAAAGGACAGCGAATGGCAACGAAGTGAGAAGTGTAATGGCGCATACTAGAAAATGAAAGAAATTCTAACGTCAAACCTCCTACTCACGCACTATGACTGTAGCCCTCCCCCTCGAGGGTTGGAATATAGAAGACCCGGGACTACTAATAGAGGAAATACGGTATGTCCTAAAATAAAAGACCCGGGTCTTCTATTTTCAACCCCCCTCCAAAGGGGGCTTACCATTTGTAAATTGTTGCCAAACTGAGGCCCAACTCTTTTGCGACAGTTTTATCAATTTATTGATTATAAGAGTTTTTGAATCCGTCCCGCTTTAACTCGGCTTTCATTTGATCAAATTTCTCTACCAAATGTTTTCGCTCTTCTTTTTCATAGGGCACTTTTTTACTTAGGTCCCATTCTTTTTTCCATTTATATATTTTGTTGCGACAGACTTCTAAATGTTTTACAATTTTCTGATCAATTTGATCCCATTTTTTATTTGAATATTTTCCTTTTTGCTTAAATTCTTTTCTCAGTGCGTGGAATTTGTCGATAATTTTACGTTTTCGCTCATCTTCAGAAATATTTTCGTATGAAATAATTTCGTTCTGTGTTCTTCGCCATTTTTGACAGTATCAAAGTGATCAGACTCTGTGAGAGGAGCATTCTGATTAGTTGAATTGGGTTCAATTTGTCCAGAGTGATCAGATTTTGTGAAAGGATGATTCTGATCAGTTGAATTGTGTTCAATTTGTCCAATTTGGGTGTTCTGCCGGTCGATTTGGTGATGGAAATTGTGTTCAAGCTTTAATTTATTCCATCCATTCTATGTCTTTGTCATTGTCCCACTAGCCTTCTCCGAATATTTAATCAAATAATTGTACGGATTCAGCTTTGTCGAGTAAATTTGTTGCGAAGAATGAGACCAAAATTAAAATCCAAAATTCTTCCGTTTTATTTGTGCAAATAACTCTTAATTTAGAGATATATATGAAAATTTTACATTTTTTGTTTATTTCGTATTTTTTTTTAAGGAATAATAAATATTCATAAATTTGTAAAAATATTAATTAAATATATTAAGCTTTGATAAAAAAAAGATTATTGAAAGTAATAAATGCCTGCCAACAATTTAAATGGGGCATTCATATTCTTTATCATCTCACTTGAATCAATAGTCATTCCTGACAACTCACTAAATATTTGCATTCTAATAATAATCGCATTTTCATATGGAAGCGGGCGCCAGTAAGTGCGTCACGTGCAAAAAACGACGGCACAATTCAAAAAAAAAATGACCATATGTGCGCATATTTGGAATCTGGCATCCGGAATCAGGTTACATCCCGGGTATGCTCATCAGGGATGGTCGGAATTCCGATTCCCGAAAAGTGCAACCACCCAACGCTGCGGTTGGACGGAGTGTTTTAATTTTGTAAGGTCTGTAATAATTTCAAGATATCTTCGCATGCTTACTGTAGCAGAAGACTGAAAAACACTATCACCTCTGCCCCCAATTTATTCCTCATACAAATCTCGAGTTCAAAAAAAGGTGCCCTTCAAATTCAGCTGGACACATGTCAAACGGAATTCACGGGAGAAAAAAAGGCTAAAGTAACTGTAATCGTTTTGACTATTTCGGAAAAGAAAATTTTGAGGGAACATCTGAATCTACGATAGATCAGAAATTGTAGAAAAGAAAGATGCATTTTTGAATGAAGCAAACATATGGCAGCTTCACTTATTCTAAAACTATTACCTCTAAATTCACGGCGGATTTACAAAACGCCCTGGCGGATTTACGAAACGCCCTGGCGGATTTACGAAACGCCCGTAGTGGCTGATTTACGAAGTCAGACGTCGACCGCAGTTTGCCAGGGACGGACCCTACAAAGTTCGTCCGCTCGGCGTATCCCGTCCTGTTGTGGCTGTCCCACTTGCTGCGCACTTGGAGCGCAAAATTTGGGGTGCCGCCGATTCCAAAGTCGTGGCTCGCGCCTCTCGTCAGCCAAATTAGCGCAATGGCAATCAGATAAGCCGGATGAAGGAGCCGCCGGAGTTGCCGTTGACCGCGCCTCCGTTGGTTTGTAAATCTTACTTATTTAAAAAAATGATAAATTTTTTGGGGAAAAATGTGCATATGGGACCAATGTTCTGCAGTATTAACATTTAACCTTTGTTTTTCTGCTACAAAATAAATTAATTAATTTCACTGTTTCAGTTTCCATTGGTCAGCTTTCGTTGAAGCATCAGGGGGAACTCGAGAAACTGTCAAATGTTCACAAGAATTTAATTGAAGAAATGAAGGAACAACGGAAAATGGATGCTTTGGAGCAGCAAAAGGACCAAAAGGTAACCAATGACAAAATTGACACGTTAAAGAAGGACCAGCAGGAACAATTCGTTAGGGAAATGGTTTTCTGTCTTCAAAGAAAGAGATTCTTGAACTTTAATCTTTGATTTGGTTATCAATTTTTTCATTTTTTAGGAAATAAATTTTCGCAAATGATTCGCGGAATGGAACAGAAGCAAAAGGATGGTCAGTAAGAATTCCAACCCAACATCCAAGCGATGGTCAACGCCAAATTTGAGGAGCAGAAAGTGTCGAATGCCAACAAATTTGCCGTATTGGAGGGGCATCAGAAACAGCAGAACATCGCCGCGTTGATTGAAGCACAAAAGCGAAATGGTAGGGAAATTGTTGCTTAATTTAAATTCTTTCCTTTCCAGTTTTGAAAAATAAGAAAAAAAACGACTTTTGAGTAATAGCCGGATCGAATTTTAGGTTTTGACCGAAAAATTTAATAAGGGGGAGGGGGGGGCTTTACTTTTCTGAAATAGGTAAGTTATTTTTAAAAAATTTCAATCGAATCAAAAACGCTTTAAATTCGCAATCTTTCTGCACGTAAACCAGTGCACCAAATAACATATTTTCAAGCGATTTTTAGAAAAAAAAAAATTCTACATAAATTTTGAGTAATAGAGTCTCACATTTGGTTTTTGATTTGAAAAAAAAATTCAAATTCAAATGTGAAAATATAAAACAATAAGTTAAAATTATATTTTCTAAGCAATAATCCGACAACAAAATCGCTGGGATTCTGCTGCATGTCACGAGGACCTCGCACTCATTGAGCCCGAACGATTGATTGTCCAACATAATGGACAGAAATGGGGTAAATATTATTCATTTAAAGTGATTTGATTGAAAAAAAAATGTTCTAATTCCCTTTGCTTTTCAGGGTATCGCTCTGTCCTTGCTGAACTGCCAATTCCGACCGGGAATTTTGGCTTTTTCTATTACGAAGTCAAAATATTCGGGGGTGCATTGTCAGTTAAAGAAAATAAATAGTTGAGTTTTTTTGAAATGCTTTAGAAGCATTTCCCATTAAAACAATTGTTTTAGCGGCATTTTCATTGGACTTGCAACCAAACAAATGCCATTGGACGACAGGGTTGGAGCTTACGAAGGCACTTACGTATATGACCACTATGGCTTTTTTTGGGGCCACGCGCACGCCATCGATGGACAGCAGCCCCTCAAATTTGGGGACGGCGACGTCATCGTCTGTGGCGTCAATTTGGCAACGCGCCAAATCATTTGTACGATGAAAAACGGCGAGCGTTTGGGTGAGAAAGAAAACAGAAAATCCAGACGCAAAAATTTAAATCTCAGCCTCTCTACAAGAGTCCGGTAAAATAAAAATTGCGGGACGGGATTCCCGCATTTTCAATTTTTGTGCGCAACTTTTCAAAAAGTTTTTGGGAAAAGAAGGGAGGTGATCGGCGGTGCCGAGAACATTTTGACTCAATTTTAAGAGATTTACAACATAATTAAAATTAATGCTAATTTTTATGAAACTTTTTAGGAATAGGAGGGGGTCGGCTCATAATTCACTTTCAAGTTCTTTTACAAAATTTGTTACAGAAATCTTAGGATCCCGCACTTTTTCCGCGGGAATCCCGTTCCCGCCGATCTCTACTCTCTACTGAATTTGTTCCCGGTTATTATTTTTTCAATTTAAATTTATTTGTTATATATATTTGATTTTTTTTTGCAGACACCGCTAATTTGCTTGTCGATTCTGCCGATGATGATGATGATTTGTTTCCGTGCGTTTCGTTGGCCAGACCTGGCGCCAAAATTGAAGCGAAATTTGGACCGAATTTCTCAAATTCAACATTGCCGGATTAGATTTAGAAACTAAAAAAGGGGTTTATGGTTTATTTTTATGTTTGTTTTGTTATTATTAACCCATTTTTTAAATTAAGTACGGGGCGGCCCCGATCCCTTTTTTATGCTTTTAGCTAATTTAATTTTTGGATAATAAAAAAAATCGATTTTTTTTATTGAGAAAAAGAAATATTATTTTAATTTGGACTGGGATTTATATCAGGTATGTTATTAAAATTTTTAAAAGCAGCATCGCAACGTGAAAAAAGCAGCATTGAGCAGCAAAAATCAGTAAAAAAAACACCTCTACCCGATTTTTGGCAAGTTTACCTTTAAACTTTTTTGAAACTTATCAACTCCGCTTGACTTAGACGTAATTAGGGTTGCTTCTCGACTCGAAATCCACGACAATTTTGTCTGAGGTTTTCGCCCCCAACCCCCAACATTCCCCCCCCCCTTCGGATTTCGGAAATTTTGGGTTTTTTGGCCGTTTCAGATTTCGGAATTTGAGCAAAATTTCGGATAACCAAAACACCAACAACAACTTTTGTAATTTTTGTGCTTTAAAAATGCTGACAAAATTCAAAATACACTGAGTTCCAGCGCGTTGATCGCAAACGTCGACTTGTCCTTCGACACAAATCCTGCGGCGTCCAAACATCGAATTTTTCATAAAATCGAATTTTCCCTGCGGCGCAAAGATCGAAATTTAAACAAAAAAATTACGAAAAGCATTGTCTTTATCTGTGGCGTAAATCGCTTACCGAAGCGGAAATGTCACTTTTCCACCAGGGCGAATTTGAATTATTTAAAAATATTTGTTTTCGTTTGACTATTGACAATCGATCGCCATTTTTATAAAATGGTGAATATTATTATTTTATGAGGTCCCAGGAATATTGATTTGGTCCCAGTTCAAACGGGAATTGAGATGTCACTTTTCCACCAGGGCGAATTTGAATTAAAAATATTTTTTTTCATTTGACTATTGACAATCGATCGCCATTTTTATAAAATGGTAATTATTATTCTATGAGGTCCAGAAATATTGATTTGGTCCCAGTTCAAAAGATTTGACAAAATATTTATAATATGTCAGAAATATTGATTTGGGTGAGATAATTATTAAAGAATATATTTGTATGAATGCCCATTTCAATCGCGTTCTGAATAAAATGGATAAGTTTTGGATTTTTATTTTGGTCTTATTTTTTGCAACAAAATTATTTGAAAAAGCCAAATCTGTAGAATTGGAGGAAACGCCACCCAAAATATTTGATGAAATATTCGGAGAAGGATGGTGGGACAATGGCAAAGCCGATGAATGGCGTAAATTAACGCATGAACACAATTTCCATCACCAAATCAATCGGCAGAACACCCAAATTGGACAAATTGAACCCAATTCAATTGATCAGAATCCTCCTCTCACAGAGTCTGATCAGTCTGTTAATGCCAAAAATGGTGAAGAACATAACGAAATAATGAAAGAAATAACTTCAAACAAAAATATTGCTGAAGATGAGCAAAAACGTAAAATTATCGACAAATTCCACGCAATGAAACAAGATATTAAGCAAAAAAGGAAATATTCAAAAAAAGAATGGAATCAAATAGACAATAATATTGCTAAAGATTTAAAAGTCAGTCGCTCAAAAATATATGAATGGAAAAAAGAATTTGGCCTAAGTCGAAAAGTTTTATATGAAAAAGAAAAACGAAAAAATTTAGTAGAAAAATTTGATCAGATGAAAGCCGAGTTAAAGCGGGCCGGATTCAAAAACTCTTACCAAAATGAAATTGATGAAACTGTCGCAAAAGAGTTGGGCATAACTGATAGAACAATTTCCAATTGGAAACGTGAACTTGGCCAAACCGGTGAGTATTTTGAGCCCAATTTTATTATTTATTTATATTAATTAAAAATTCTTTTACAGAACCAAAGAAATACTCCCGCAGCCAACAAAACAAATTGATGAAACATTATTATGAAATTAAGGGCAAAAATTCTAAAATGAGAGACGAGGACATTGCCAAAATCCTAAAAATTGGAAGACGCACTTTGTGCACTTGGAAAAAACAACAATTTAATTTGAATGAAACGATGGAGAATAGAATTTTCGGCAATTCACTTTCTTCTTTTCAAATAGATCTATTGACATATAATTTATTTAATTTAACAAGTCACTGAGTTCCGTTATGTTTGATTCTCGGGTCCAGGAACTGTGCAACAAAAATGCCATAAAAAATGTGTCGTACCTAAATCGCTGAAATTTTATAATCACCGTTTGACGAACAAATTCCCAAACCGCTCCTCCAGACCTTTCACATCGGTTTCTAACTGTCCCAAGTTGGTTCTTACGGAAAACATATGCATTCAACGATATGTGTTACGGTTAATTATGAAATCGATCTTCTGGAATTACCCGCTTAATTTTGGATAAAAGGTGAAAAGAACCTTTTATTCAATTAAATTTTTCACAAATTTTCGAATTTTTAGCTTTGATTTAACAATA
The DNA here is from genome assembly GCA_018350325.1 of Globodera rostochiensis. NCBI lineage: Eukaryota > Metazoa > Nematoda > Chromadorea > Rhabditida > Heteroderidae > Globodera > Globodera rostochiensis. The sequence goes on along the minus strand of JAEVLN010000008.1, from coordinate 1,036,357 downwards.
GCTTTTAAAAGCATACAGATTTCGAATGGCATCATGTTTGTTTGATTTGGTTGAGTTTAAAAAAAGTTATAGACGTTCAAATTTTAGAATTTCCTAAATTAACCGGTTACTCCCATTGAGCGACACAGTTAACATGTTTGAACCCATCGGAGTCTTAAAATCCTTAAAATAATAATTTATTTTTGCAAATTGAGTCAAATCTTTTTACCGTTTTGCGGCATTAGCTTCCGCTATTTGTACAAATTTCACTGAAAATTTCAGCTATTTTTATTAATAATATTTTGAAAAGCGAATTGGGTCGGAGGCGGAAAAACATATTGCCATTAATATCTTTAAATCAGAGTTTCGATCTCAAAATTTTAAAACCGCATCAGAGAATTAAAAATTCCTCATTTTACCTTTCCCCCTCCTCCCTTTTTTTTGTCCAATTGAAGAAAAATAATTGTTAAAAAAAATATATGTATACAATGTAATCAGTGCCTTAGGTGGGCTTGGAAAGAGGAAAGAGCTTTTTTCGGACTCCGGCAAATTGAAACGGGTTTTCAACCAAACAATCCTTCAGGTTCTAATTTCATTTATAGATATTTTTTGACTCTTTTTGTTTGTTTGAATTATTCATTTGGAATCTTCATTCAAATCCGAATTTGTGTTATCAATTTCCTGAACATTTGAGCCGTCACCACAGAATGTTACTCGAAAAATAGGTTAACAAAAGGGCGTTGAAAACCATCCTATATGGAGTTTTAAAGGGTGCTGATCGTGAATCTGACAATATTTTTAAGATCCGACAACAGTCCGACGACGCCTGTCGTTGCGTTGGGAAAATTTTTTGGAAATTTAACATGATTTATTACGAAAATTGTTCCCAAAAAAATTACGAATATTGAAAACCAAAAGGGGCCAGTTCCCCCTCTGGTTTTGTGATTTTGTCCACCCCAAAAATGAAATGTAAACTTGTGAATTATCATCATCTAAAATACTTTTTAAGAATCGTAAAATTAAATGAATTTTTAGAATCGTTTTACCCACCGTAAATGTTCAGAGAAAGTCGGAAAAAATAATTTATAGTTATCTGAACAACCACCGCATCAAACTTCAAAGGCCCTACTTTACATTTCACTCGGAGTTTTGGGCAATTGCGAAGAAAGTTAAAGAATGGAATAAAATTGATTGGAAAATTGCTAAACATTTAAAAGTCAGTCACAATAAAATATATAAATGGAAAAAAGAATTTGGCCTAAGTCAAAAAGTGTCATATAAAAAAAAGGAGCGAAAAAATTTGATAGAGAAAAGCCGAGTTAAAGCGGGCCGGATTCAAAAACTCTTATCCCAATCAAATAAATGAAACTGTCGCAAAAGAATTGGGCCTAAAAATCCCGGAGAAGCGGGAAAATGCCGGGGGAAAAGTGCATTTAATGTGCATTTTTTAAAATTTAACAGTCAATTAGTGTATTTTAGGTTTATTTGCATTTTTCTAGGATTTAACAATTTAGAGTTTATTTGAATGTTGATTACAATTTGTTTCCCATATTTCTAAATAAAACAACACAAATATATTCATTCGAATAAAGCATATCTCAGACAACATTCGATTCGTCCTTGGCATAATGTTCCTTCACATTTTCAAGCATTTTTCCAAATGTTTTGGCCAAAGGTCGTACCTTTTCTTTGAGCTGCATGAGCGGTATTTCTAAATAATATTCTTCAATTCCTTCCCAAACCCTCTTAGAGCTTTTCCATATTTCGTCAAATTCAAATTGAAGATTTTTTAATAATTCTTCTTCGGAAACGATTTCTTCCATTTCAATTTGCTCAATTTTGCAAAATTCCTTTGTTTGTTTCCACAATTCAGGCCCAAAATATTCCATTTCATTGTTCTGGATTTTTGACGATAATTCATTTAGTTGTTCTTTAATTTCAAAAGTTTTGATTTTGGATTTTAGCTTTTTAACTTTTTCGCCATGTTGTTTAATTGAGCAAATTATTGCAACAGCTTTTTGGTACTTTTCATCAGCAACGCTTTTGGGATTGTTTTTCAAAAATTCAATTTCATTTTCCAATTCTTTTGTAATTATCTCTTGTTTTGCTTTCCAAAACTTAGCCTTTTCTTCCGGAATTGTCTCATCCACCAATGTTTTTATTTGATCATATAATGATACCAAATTATACTGATTGAAGTGCTCTTTCTCTATTAAAGCCTCAATTATGCTTATTGTCTCTCGTCGATTTGTGTTCCATGTAAAATGTTCAATTTTACGCAACTTCCAAAATGCATTCTTTTTCAAATATGACTCCCAAAGCTGCAAACCCCATTCAGACAACAAATCTTCAGCTCTGTCATAAATATCTTAAAATTGTTTTAATTTTATGTTTTGGGCATTGTTTACACTTACCCTTCCGTTGGTTGAGCTCGAAATTTATTGCCAGTTCATAGTGCACATTATTCAAAAATATAATTTTTGCTTCTTCATTTTCACTAAAAAGTAAACAATTATTGCATAAATTAGTTAAATAAATTATTTTAGGTATATAAAAGAAAACTTGCAATTTTTTGCAGTTTTCCTCAACATCCTTTTGAGCTTTTTCTCGATCTTCTTTGTCTAGCGACTCCAAGTGCAATTCCGGGTCAATCGCTTTATCACTTATCATTTTCATGAGACTTTCCGAAATATTTTGGTGAAACATTGCATATTCACATTTATCTTTTTTGTCAAAATAGTCATTTTCCCAATTAAAGTAAAATGTCGCATTTATTTGTACTACCAAGTCCCAGAAAATTCGCGGTATTTTCCCGATTGGAATATTTCTTGCTATATCGTACCCCCAATTGAATGCTAATCTTAGAAGATTTGATGACTCGTAAATTGAGAATTTTTGATCATTTAATTGCTTCAGAATTTTATAATTTGCTAAATTTAATTTTAAACATTATTTTTATTTTGTTTGAATCAATTATTTTAATTTAACAACAAATTAAAGTATTTCACCTCGAGAGAGTGTAAATGCTTCTTCTTTGTTGCGTTCACTTTTGTCTAAGTTGCCGTATTTTTCTTTGTATATTGCAACTCCATAAATTGGGTTTTGACTATTTTTTGTTTTCATCTTAATTATTTTAATCCAATAATCAAAAATGCTAAAAAAGGAGAATTTAATTAAAATGGGTAAATATCGTTCATATGGTCCAGACTCAAAATCGAACGAAACAATCGACTCCTCTCGGTCTGCAATATAAGAATCCGGAAAAAAAATTTTGCGGCAACCATTTCCCGAACAGTTACAGACCCGGGACTGAAGTGTCTTTTGACTGGGGACTCAATTGTCCACTGATTAAAAATGGGAAAAAGCACACATATAGGCTTTCAAAATTACGAATTTGTAGGTTGAAAATGAAAATTGAGAATTTAAATCCGTTTTTAAACCGGTTTATCATTTTTAAAATAAAGGAAAAAATTCTAAAATGCATACACTTCAGTACCAAAAGTAAAAATGACCCCCCTTTTTCCGCAGACAACTGTAAACAGAAGACAACTGTGCACAGGACCCCGGCAAGGGTAGGGAATTAAGGGGTAGTCAAAAGTAGAGACCGGAAACTTGGACCCAAAACCCAAAAATTTTTTGGTCCAATTTTTTGTACAAAAAACCCAAAAAAATTTTTGGGTTTTCGGTTTTGGGCCCGGACTCTAGTCAAAAGGTGTGTTAATAGATTAACTTAGCCGTTGTTGAAAATAGCTTTTCACACACCCACCTTTTGACTTCCCCATGCGCCCATTAGGTATCATTCGGTAATGATACTGAAGTGTTCATTTTACAATTTTTTAATTAATTTTCTAAATTTTAAACCGGTTCAAAACCGCTTTAAATTCTCAAATTTATTTTCTACCGGCAAATTTGTAACTTTAAAAGCCTTTATGAGTGATTTTTCCTTTTTTTAATCAGGGACAACTGAGTCCCCTGTCAAAAGACACTTCAGTCCCGGGTCTGTAACTCTTCGGGGAATGGTTGTCGCAAAATTTTTTACCGGATTCTTACATTGCAAACCGGATTGTTTTTTTGAGTCTGGACCGTAAGACCGATAGTTTCCTTAAAATGTTTAAAAAATATTAAATAAATCATTTTATTAAATTCTCAAATTACTTTAATTCCGATTCTTGAAGAACGAAGCATTTCGGCACGGCAAGAAATGTTTGAATTTTGTCTTTCGAATTTTCTTTTTTTTCTTTAAGCGTTCCGTCAATATTTTTTCCGTGTACGAGCGCCTCCAGTCTTGCCGCAAAAGAAAATAATAAATTGAATAATTTTTCATCCGAAAATTTCACAGAAATTTCTTTTAGCAAATCTTCAACCTTTTTAAACGATGTTTCGAACAAAAGCGTTTTGATAGTGTATAATTCATTGTCCGATAATTTCAAAGGCTCGGATTGTTTTGGCACAATAATTGCTTTTAGGAAATTTTCCATTTTTTTATACAATTTATTGCCAATGTGCACTTCATTGCCCGAAGAGTTCTCTAAAAATGCTTTTAGAAAATTTCGCACATTTTTATCCGATTTTTTGCTCAAAATCGTTTTGATGGCATTTATAAAATCAGGGTTTTTGTACTTTTTACACTCAAATTCGCCATTTTCATTTTTTCTGACTATTTTATGAGTTGCAAATGAGTGCAATTCTTCCAAAAATGAGTTGGTGCCATTCAAGTCGAGTTCCAGCGCTTTCTCGGTGTCATTGAATTCTCCGCCAAAAAATTCTCCAATCGTCGTCATCAGATCGAAGAATTTGTCTTTTTCATTCCGCTTAATTAAAATTAAAATTAATTTAAATGTTTTCATTAATTACCTGGGCTTCCAACGTGGTGGATGAAATCATCAGAATAAAGACAACGGCCATTTTGGCCAAATAAAAACAGCACAGGTTGTTCATCAAAGCAAATCTTAAGATTAAAACGAGTTTAATATTATTATTTTGTAAATAAATGGTCTAATTGCTTTAAATACAATTTTTAATGTTTAAATTTTGTTTAAAAGGTATTTTTATATTAAACATTGCACTGATTCATTAAAAAAGGTATTTATTAAATATACTTTGCACATTTTTTTATTCTTAGTATAATTAGTAATACTAAATTTTATTTTTAAATATTGCAGAAAAAACTGTTTGGGATATAGTAATTTTCAAACATTTTTTAATTAAGATGCGCGCAAAAAAATGAATTTTGAATTAATCGAAAAAAAATTTTACTACAATTTACCTTAAAGCTTAATTATCAAATAAATATGAAAAAAATCTACAATTCAGCCCTTAAATTTGAATATTTTTCCCAAAAAAGATCATTCGGTTCAATTTAGAAAGAAGAGGAAATAATAAATTTGACATTTCCTCCATTCAATCAATTTTGTTTATCCGGTTCAATTTAGAAAGATGCTATGGAAATATTTCACTATTTTTACTTTTATTGATTGATTATTGAAGCTACTTTGATGACGACATTCCCAAAAAATTGGCCGAATTGTCGCCCACTGAACTCACCAAATTTATTCTAATTAAAAAATTGAAGCCAAAAGTTTAAAAGGTAAAAAGGTTTAATATAAAATAATAATAATTCTACGAAAATCATTTTGAATTTCAGAATCATTTGGTTCGCGCATTACGTCCGACGCTTTTTAACACGGAGGTGATGACTGAATTGGGCATTTACGGCTCTCTGATCGGCTGGCCAAACCAGTGAGTATTTCAAGACCAAATATTTTAATTAAAAATTCTTTTACAGCACCACAACATAAACACTCCCACAGCGAGCAAAAGGAATTGATAAAATGTTATTATGAAATTAAAAACCAAAATCCTAAATTTAGAGACGAGAACTTTGCTAAAAGGCTGAATATCAGCAGAGCCACTTTGTATAAATGGAAAAGGCAATTTATACGACAGCAATTTCATCCAAATTTTGTCGATGGAGATTCTGTGGAAGAGAATGCCGCGGCAGAAGTATTTGAATGAAACGATTCGCGTCAATTGATCGACATTCTTTTTTATTCCGTCCCAATGCGTGAAGTCCGATGAAGTTGTTGAATAACAGCAAAAGTATTCCGGGATCACATTGGGATCCGTATTTTTGAATATTATGATTCATTGAAATTTGGCACAATGACACTTCTCCCACCAGCAAACACTAATTGACACTCCGCCCCCGGAGGCCGGAAGCTAGGACAATCCGTCAGTGCCCAATCCGTCAGAGGACAACCCGTCCGAAAATTTTTCTGTTTAAAACAATTAAAATCATTTATTTGGATGAAAAATTGTGCCTACATGTTGGCGCGGGTTAAAAAACGTCCTATGTAATAAGATAATAACATTAATATTAAATTCGGACGAAAAATTCCTTGGAAAGTTAGGGAAATGCTTATATAGGACGTTTTTTAACCCACGCCAACATTCCAAATAAATCATTAAATCGTCTTTTAAAAAGAAAAATTTTCTGACGGATTGTCCTCTGACGGATTGTCCTTCACTGACGGATTGTCCTTCACTGACGGGTTGTCCCCTTCACTGGGATTGTCCTTCACTGACGGATTGTCCTTCACTGACGGATTGCCCTCTGACGGATTGTCCGGAGGCCCGGAGGGTCGGTCGGGTTAAATGTAGCGAGTCGGGCCAAAGTAGCGAGTTGGGATGTAGCGAGTTGGGTAAATACCCTCCGGGGTCAAACCCCGGTTGTGTAAATTGTATTTGTGTCTTTTAATTAACTCCATGGCAAAGGAAACAATTTCTAAAAAACTATTAAACCCCTGCCACAGAACAGGAACAAGCCTAAATGCTGATTTTCTTGAACATCAATCTCTCAAAACTCAATTATAAATATTGGTAAAGGCATAAATAAACGAGTTTTGTTTAAAAATTAAATATTTTTGGTACCGAAAACCGAAAAAGTACCGACAATTTTTTTTCATTTCTGTACCAGTACTTTTTTGATACTTTACCGAAAAATACCGACCCGAACCTTCTGGGCTACAGCGCCCGATCCCTTTTAGGCCAGCAAATTCAAATTTAAAAATAGAGCCGAGATTTTCATGTTTTAAAATATTTTTTTGCAGAATAGGGGAGATCATATGAGAAGCCCAAAAATAGCATTCATTTCGAAAAATTTAGAATTAGATCGACTTTTTAGTCCATATAAAATCCATATTTCGCCATTTTCCCATGATAAATCCATATGTTAGGCATTTTTCTTGAGAAAAATGCAATTTTTAGGCATTTTCCCCAAAATTTTTAAAGAAAAATGCAATAAAAAACCCTTAAAAATCAAAGTTTTCAAACCAAAAATGCACCCGCTGAAAAATGACTTTTTCTTTGAACAAAATGTACCCCTAAAGATCGGGATTTTTTATTATTTTAGTATTTGTATTGTAAGCATCGATCAATTCTGCCATTAACATATTCGTCCATCACACCAATTCTCTCCCTCTCATCCATCCCCAACAGGCAACAATCCACATCGCTCACCCCTCCCCCCCCCCCCCCCCGGGCGTCCCCTCCTCACCCATTGGCGTCGCATCATCTTTTGGCCATTCCCACCATCAGCTCCTCCCACCGAAGGGTTTAAAGGCTTTGGATCGGCCAGGGGGCCGGACATTTCTTCTTCTTACACTTCTTCTTCTTTCCCCTTTTCTTCACACTTCCACTTTCTTCTTCCTCCGACTTCACATCTTTTTTTCCTTCACATCTTCCTCTCCTTCACAGTTCTGTTCTCTCTCTCCGTCACATTGTCCCTCTCGTCCCACGCTTCTTCATCTCTTCGTCCTCTTCTTCTTCTCATCCACTCCCCCTCTCTTCCTTCCCATCATTCACTTTTCTGCCCCAACATTGCCATAACATTTTCCATCATTTTCACCATTCATCAACGTTTGAGAAGTAAATAAAAGATCCGGGCCCAGCAAACTTCTCACTGTATAAAATTTTCCAAAACATGTAAAAATTACAAATTTGTGCACCTCCGTGCGTAGAGACCGGACCCAAAACCAAAACCAAAAAAAACCAAAGCTAAAAATTCGAAAATTCGTGAAAATTTAATTGAATAAAGGGTTCTTTTTCACATTTTAGAATTTCCAAGGTTAACCGGGCAATTCCAGAATGGACCGATTTCCATAATTAACCGTAACACATATCGTTGAATGCATATATTTTACGTAAGACCGAACTTGGGGCAGTTAGAAACCGATGTGAAAGGTCTGGCGGCGGTTCGGGAATTTGTTCGTCAAACGGTGATTATAAAATTTCAGCGCTTTATGTACGAAATATTTTTGTTGCACAGTTCCTGTGATCCAAGAAGCAAAGATCGCGGAACGCAGTGACTTATTAAAACCTAAATCAAAAAAAAATCAAGAATTTGTTAAGTGTTTTTGACCAAGCAAATTCGGCAAGGGTGATCATCCACTGGTTGACTTCGTTGTTTTGTATGTAAACGTAAAGAAAGCCGGTCAATGTGTTGATCAGGGATACGAAAAACACTTGAATAAAGATCTAAACCAAGCAAAATATTTACAAAGTGATCTAAATTCGTTTAAACTTTAAAGTGATCAAAAACAATGACCCGAATTTGCACTGAGCCCATTTCGGAGAGGACAGCGCCAAACTGTCGGCGGCTCTTTCGAACGTCGTAAAAAAGTTTGGCGGCAAATATCAGATAAATAAGCGGGCTCAAAAATGCCACGGCAATGTTATGCACTCTGTGCAGCCAGTGTTCGTACTTAATTTTGGAAATTTAAATAATTTAATCAAAAATATTATTTTTTTAAAACTATTTTCGACTCTTAAACACTGCCAATTTGTTCTGATCACCTCCTCGTGTTGATCATCACCGGTGCGATAGTCAGCAAATGGGTAGAAGAACCAGGCGAAGTAAATGCTGCTGTACACGACGGGTTTCATGAACAAAGCCCAATAAAGGGCGTAAAGGGAGCAGCCGGTGATCCAAAGCGATGTGCGGGGGCCCGAGAACAAAATGTGCGCGAAACGGGGGGAGACGAGATCGAGACAGCGATTGAATGCCAAAATCTTTAAGCCATAGGCATTAAATTTGTTTTACCTGTTCCATTAAAGTAGTGACAAATTTACCAAATCAGCAGTAGTTTCGGCACCCCAGAAACCTTAAAAAGAAAAATAAAAAGATTATTTTCACAAAGCCGTTTTCAACCTAGCGATGCCATTCCTACAAAATACATCAGTGTCGGATAGGAACAGAAAACGGCACCGCGCAGATTGGCCCAACCGGAGAACAAGCCGGGAATCCACAAAATGCCCAAATCGGTGATTCCGATATAGAAGAGCAACTTGTAGCAGGAGTTGTCCCGCATATGCTTCCAAATGGAATAAATGCAGGGCACGTACAGAACCTTTTGATTTTTTTTTTGCAGACACCGCTAATTTGCTTGTCGATTCTGCCGATGATGATGATTTGTTTCCGTGCGTTTCGTTGGCCAGACCTGGCGCCAAAATTGAAGCGAAATTTGGACCGAATTTCTCAAATTCAACATTGCCGGATTAGATTTAGAAACTAAAAAAGGGGTTTATGGTTTATTTTTATGTTTGTTTTGTTATTATTAACCCATTTTTTAAATTAAGTACGGGGCGGCCCCGATCCCTTTTTTATGCTTTTAGCTAATTTAATTTTTGGATAATAAAAAAAATCGATTTTTTTTTATTGAGAAAAAGAAATATTATTTTAATTTGGACTGGGATTTATATCAGGTATGTTATTAAAATTTTTAAAAGCAGCATCGCAACGTGAAAAAAGCAGCATTGAGCAGCAAAAATCAGTAAAAAAAAAACACCTCTACCCGATTTTTGGCAAGTTTACCTTTAAACTTTTTTGAAACTTATCAAATCCGCTTGACTTAGACGTAATTAGGGTTGCTTCTCGACTCGAAATCCACGACAATTTTGTCTGAGGTTTTCGCCCCCAACCCCCAACATTCCCCCCCCCCTTCGGATTTCGGAAATTTTGGGTTTTTTGGCCGTTTCAGATTTCGGAATTTGAGCAAAATTTCGGATAACCAAAACACCAACAACAACTTTTGTAATTTTTGTGCTTTAAAAATGCTGACAAAATTCAAAATACACTGAGTTCCAGCGCGTTGATCGCAAACGTCGACTTGTCCTTCGACACAAATCCTGCGGCGTCCAAACATCGAATTTTTCATAAAATCGAATTTTCCCTGCGGCGCAAAGATCGAAATTTAAACAAAAAAATTACGAAAAGCATTGTCTTTATCTGTGGCGTAAATCGCTTACCGAAGCGGAAATGTCACTTGAAACTTGAGCTACTTAAGGGGTTTAATAAGTCTTTTTACGCTTAGTTACCTATGTTCAATAGCAGGCCTAAGATTTTAGGACCCACCGATGTTTCATCGCTCCGATCGTATTTGGAGATGATAAATCATTACCAACAGTTTGTCAAAAACATGAGGTTTATCCGAAAGCCTTTAGACGACCTGCTTAAAAAGGACAGCGAATGGCAATGGAGTGAGAAGTGTAATGGCGCATACTAGAAAATGAAAGAAATTCTAACGTCAAACCTCCTACTCACGCACTATGAACTGAAGCCCTCCCCCTCGAGGGTTGGAATATAGAAGACCCGGGACTACTAATAGAGGAAATACGGTATTGCCTAAAATAAAAGACCCGGGTCTTCTATTTTCAACCCCCCTCCAAAGGGGGCTTACCATTTGTAAATTGTTGCCAAACTGAGGCCCAACTCTTTTGCGACAGTTTTATCAATTTCGTGGTGAAGAGTTTTTGAATCCGTCCCGCTTTAACTCGGCTTTCATTTGATCAAATTTCTCTACCAAATGTTTTCGCTCTTCTTTTTTTATAGGGCACTTTTTTACTTAGGCCCAATTCTTTTTTCCATTTATATATTTTGTTGCGACAGACTTCTAAATGTTTTACAATTTTCTGATCAATTTGATCCCTTTTTTATTTGAATATTTTCCCTGTTGTTTAAATTCTTTTCTCATTGCGTGGAATTTGTCGATAAGTTTACGTTTTCGCTCTTCTTCAGAAATATTTTCGTATGAAATAATTTCGTTCTGTTCTTCGCCATTTTTGACAGTATCAAAGTGATCAGACTCTGTGAGAGGAGCATTCTGATTAGTTGAATTGGGTTCAATTTGTCCAGAGTGATCAGATTTTGTGAAAGGATGATTGTGATCAGTTGAATTGTGTTCAATTTGTCCAAGCTGATCAGTTGAATTGGGGTCAATTTGTCCAATTTGGGTGTTCTGCCGGTCGATTTGGTGATGGAAATTGTGTTCAAGCGTTAATTTATTCCATCCATTCTTTGTCTTTGTCATTGTCCCACTAGCCTTCTCCGAATATTGAATCAAATAATTGTACGGATTCGGCTTTGTCGAGTAAATTTCTTGCGAGGAATGAGACCAAAATTAAAATCCAAAATTCTTCCGTTTTATTTGTGCAAATAAACTCTTAATTTAGAGATATATATGAAATTCCAATTTATTTTACATTTTTTGTTTATTTCGTATTTTTTAATTTTAAGGAATAATAAATATTCATAAATTTGTAAAAATATTAATTAAATATATTAAGCTTTGATAAAAAAAAGATTATTGAAAGTAATAAATGCCTGCCAACAATTTAAATGGGGCATTCATATTCTTTATCATCTCACTTGAATCAATAGTCATTCCTGACAACTCACTAAATATTTGCATTCTAATAATAATAATAATCGCATTTTCATAAGGAAGCGGGCGCCAGTAAGTGCGTCACGTGCAAAAAACGACGGCACAATTCAAAAAAAAAAATGACCATATGTGCGCATATTTGGAATCTGGCATCCGGAATCCGGTTACATCCCGGGTATGCTCATCAGGGATGGTTGGAATTCCGATTCCCGAAAGTGCAACCACCCAACGCTGCGGTTGGACGGAGTGTTTTAATTTTGTAAGGTCTGTAATAATTTCAAGATATCTTCGCATGCTTACTGTAGCAGAAGACTGAAAAACACCATCACCTCTGCCCCCAATTTATTCCTCATACAAATCTCGAGTTCAAAAAAAGGTGCCCTTCAAATTCAGCTGGACACATGTCAAACGGAATTCACGGGAGAAAAAAAGGCTAAAGTAACTGTAATCGTTTTGACTATTTCGGAAAAGAAAATTTTGAGGAAACATCTGAATCTACGATAGATCAGAAATTGTAGAAAAGAAAGATGTATTTTTGAATGAAGCAAACATATGGCAGCTTCACTTATTCTAAAACTATTACCTCTAAATTCACGGCGGATTTACGAAACGCCCTGGCGTATTTACGAAAATTTTTTAGAGGAAAATGTGCATAAATCAGTTACTTCTTCTTTAAAAAAAGGTTAAGTTTTAAAAATAATTAATATTCACGATTATAAACATTAAATAATAGTTATAGGACAAAATAAAGGCTGACTAAATTGAAAGAATCTAAAATAAAATGAGAATAAATCTTACTTATTTAAAAAAATGATAAATTTTTTAGGGGAAATGAGCATAATTTTGTCATTTTGGGTTCTTATTTAAAAAATGATAAATTTTTTGGGGAAAAATGTGCATAAATCATTTACTTCTTCTTTAAAAAAAGGTTAAGTTTTAAAATTAATTAACATTCACGATTATAAACATTAAATAATAGTTATAGGACAAAATAAAGGCTGACTAAATTGAACTAAAAAGAATATGAGAATAAATCTTACTTATTTTAAAAAATGATAAATTTTTTAGGGGAAAATGAGCATAATTTGTCATTTTGAGCGACCATAAACAGCTAATCAGGGTAAGAAAGTCGATCGATTATTAATGTTTATTAAAATCCTTTAAGTGCCAATATTTTCAGAATATTTGTGTCCAACTTTCTCTAATTTGGAGCCATCCGACGCCAGAATTGCCAAATTAGAACGCCAACAATCGGTCAATTCGCCAACTGCAAGCGCCAGTTTCGATTTGGTGGCACGAAACGAAAATGGTAAAAAAAAATGTTAAATTCAAAGCTTAATAAGTAATTACTATTTAATTTTGTTAATGACAGATGTGGCGGACATTTTTCACGGTCAAAACGATGAAATGAGCTGACCAATGACAAAGAATCCACGGCTGATCAAGAGACAGCCGATCAGGAGACAGCCGATCAATTGGAAGTGAGTTTTCTTTTTGAGCACGGAATTAGCGATTTTAAACTGTATTTCAATGGAGGTTTTAAAGGAATTGGCGCTTTACGGGGAACACGAGCCGGACACAAAGGAGCTGAAAACGGCAGAATCGGTCAGAAAAAAGTTTAACAAATGGAGGAAAGTTTTGCGAAACTCGAGCACGAAAATCTGAATAAATTTTCTAACAAAAACATCATTTTTTCTTGCCATTTGTTCAGAAGGAACTCCGCGCTGAGTTGGAGCAGTATCAGAACAAGCAGCAACGGACCATCGACGCGTTGACAGAAACGCTGAAGGGTGGGTAAATTTGTTTGACGTTAAAAAAGTAGTTCTGAGAATTGCGCAAACCCCTCTGAAACCCTTTTTTTTGTGTGGGACCAATGTTCTGCAGTATTAACATTTAATCTTTGTTTTTTTGCTTCAAAATAAATTAATTTATTTCACTGTTTCAGTTTCCATTGATCAGCTTTTGTTGAAGCATCAGGGGGAACTCGAGAAACTGTCAAATGCTCACAAGAATTTAATTGAAGAAATGAAGGAACAACGGAAAATGGATGCTTTGGAGCAGCAAAAGGACCAAAAGGAAACCAATGACAAAATTGACACGTTAAAGAAGGACCAGCAGGAACAATTCGTTAGGGAAATGGTTTTCTGTCTTCAAAGAAAGAGATTCTTGAACAATTAATCTTTGATTTGATTATCAATTTTTTCATTTTTTAGGAAATAAATTTTCGCAAATGATTCGCGGAATGGAACAGAAGCAAAAGGATGGTCAGTAAGAATTCCAACCCAACATCCAAGCGATGGTCAACGCCAAATTTGAGCGTGCTGGGTCGTTTCGTAAAAACTGCCACCATGGGCGTTTCGTAAATTCGCCATCAAGGGGCGTTTCGTAAATGCGCCATTATGGGCGTTTCGTAAATTCGCCAGGGCGTTTCGTAAATCTGCCATTATGGGCGTTTCGTAAATCTGCCACTATGGGCGTTTCGTAAATTCACCAGGGCGTTTCGTAAATTCGCCACTATTATATATATAAATATATACACATTTTATCGAACAAAAAGAATTAAAAGTTTATTAACAAATATATAAAAATATAATTCAGAAATGATGCAGGTAGTAAATTTTCCATTATCCTTTCTATTCAATTTGCCTTCCCTTTGAATTGCTCTCCAAAAATTCGAACTGACCAATATAAAAAACTCTAAACGATAAATTCATGTTAATTTAATTGACTAAACAGACTTTTGTTATAAAACAGTGATTAAATTCATGAAGGCAGCTGCAAAAACTATTATCGCAATCAATGCGTCTCTGCCACTGGTCTATGTAGCACTTATCATGGGCATGACAACAATGATCAACTATATTTAACATTTTATTAATTCAAGTTTTCTTTAAACCATGTTTAAAGTTGCAAAACCAAATAACTGGAGCAATTAAACATGAGTCCAACAATGAGGTCCCACAATATGTACCGCAGTGCTTCTTTGCAATTTATAAGGGACAAACTTTTTAAAAATTTTATCGGATCAAATTTATAAAATTTAAGAAAAAAATCAATGCGTGTTTTTATTTCTTTCTTAAAATACAGCTCAACCAAATTCGCTTTCAATTTATTTTTCTGATCTGACGTTTACAATACTTTGATCGATTAAAAATGTGTATGCACTTAATATAGACATGTATATTATATTAATATAATAGTGGCAGATTTACGAAACGCCCTGGCGAATTTACGAAACGCCCATAGTGGCAGATTTACGAAACGCCCATAATGGCAGATTTACGAAACGACCTGGCGAATTTACGAAACGCCCTGGCGAATTTACGAAACGCCCATGGTGGCAGTTTTTACGAAACGACCTAGCACCAATTTGAGGAGCAGAAAGTGTCGAATGCCAACAAATTTGCCGTATTGGAGGGGCATCAGAAACAGCAGAACATCGCCGCGTTGATTGAAGCACAAAAGCGAAATGGTAGGGAAATTGTTGCTTAATTTAAATTAGAGTTGGCCGGGACCGGGATTTTTGAGAAAAATCGGGACCGGGATTGACCGGGACCATGAAAGCCGGGATCGGGATCGGGACCAGCATCTCGAACCGGAACCGGGACCGGGATCGGGATTTTGCCTTTTCAAAAACCGGGACCGGGAAACGGGAAAAACCGGGACTGGCAATAAAAATTTTTTTTTTGTAATGATCAAAGGTGAAACCAAAATATTTTTTATTATTCAAAATCATCTTCCTTGTTGTCTTCAACATCGATTGTCTCATCAGAATTTTTGAGAATTCAGCTTTCTGGAGGGGGGGGGGTCGGCGGTGCCGATAGGCGCCGCCGGAGAAAATTTTGAATTTTTGACTTAATTTGTTAAGAAATTTGCACCTACCCTATGGTTTTGTGAGTTCAGTTCAACCAAAAAATAAAATGAAAATTGTGAAATGTTATCTAAAATATTTTTTAAAAATTGGAAAAAGTTTAAAAAAATTTTTAGAATTGTTTACGCCATCATAAATGTTAAGAGAAACTAGGAAAAAATCATTTACACGGTCGGAGATATGAACCCCGACACCACCCACACTTAAAATGTACCCAACACTCACCACTAGACTACCACCAAGCATACTTTGATGCCCAAAAATCTCATCCTTAGGGATGTACTTTTTTCCCGGTTAGTCCCGGTGCGACCGGGACCGGGACCGGGATTTCGCCTTTTCAAAAACCGAGACCGGGATCGGGATCGGGATTACCATTTTTAAAAAACCGGGACCGGGATCGGGATTCAAAAAACCGGGAATTTCCCGACCGGTCCCGGCCGGGATCCCGGTCCCGGCGCCAACTCTAATTTAAATGCTTTCCTTTCCAGTTTTGAAAAATAAGAAAAAAACGACTTTTGAGTAACAGCCGGATCGAATTTTAGGTTTTGACCGAAAAATTTAATAAGGGGGAGGGGGGGGGGGGCTTTACTTTTCTGAAATAGGTAAGTTATTTTTAAAAAATTTCAATCGAATCAAAAACGCTTTAAATTCGCAATCTTTCTGCACGTAAACCAGTGCACCAAATAACATATTTTTAGGCAATTTTTAGAAGAAAAAAAAAATTCTACATAAATTTTGAGTAATAGAGTCTCACATTTGGTTTTGATTTGAAAAAAAAACTTGACCTACCCATCTATATAAGTGCCACAAAATACACAAAGGACGTGAGGTGGGAGCCTAAAATTGCCAATCAAATTCAAATGTGAAAATATAAAACAATAAATTAAAATTATATTTTCTAAGCAATAATCCGACAACAAAATCGCTGGGATTCTGCTGCATGTCACGAGGACCTCGCACTCATTGAGCCCGAACAATTGATTGTCCAACATAATGGACAGAAATGGGGTAAATATTATTCATTTAAAGTGATTTGATTGAAAAAAGTTTATGCAGAGTTCACAAAAATGTTCGAATTCCCTTTGATTTCAGGGTATCGCTCTGTCCTTGCTGAACTGCCAATTCCGACCGGGAATTTTGGCTTTTTCTATTACGAAGTCAAAATATTCGGGGGTGCATTGTAAGTTAAAGAAAATAAATAGTTGAGTTTTGAAATGCTTTAGAAGCATTTCCCATTAAAACAATTGTTTTAGCGGCATTTTCATTGGACTTGCAACCAAACAAATGCCATTGGACGACAGAGTTGGAACTTACGAAGGCACTTACGCATATGACCACTATGGCTTTTTTTGGGGCCACGCGCACGCCATCGATGGACAGCAGCCCCTCAAATTTGGGGACGGCGACGTCATCGTCTGTGGCGTCAATTTGGCAACGCGCCAAATCATTTGTACGAAAAACGGCGAGCGTTTGGGTGAGAAAGAAAACAGAAAATCCAGACGCAAAAATTTAAATCTCAGCCTCTCTACAAGAGTCCGGTAAAATAAAAATTGCGGGACGGGATTCCCGCATTTTCAATTTTTGTGCGCAACTTTTCAAAAAGTTTTTGGGAAAAGAAGGAAGGTGATCGGCGGTGCCGAGAACATTTTGACTCAATTTTAAGAGATTTACAACATAATTAAAATAATGCTAATTTTTATAAAGCTTTTTAGGAATAGGAGGGGGTCGGCTCATAATTCACTTTCAAGTTCTTTTACAAAATTTGTTACAGAAATCTTAGGATCCCGCACTTTTTCCGCGGGAATCCCGTTCCCGCCGATCTCTACTCTCTACTGAATTTGTTCCCGGTTATTATTTTTTCAATTTAAATTTATTTGTTATATATATTTGATTTTTTTTTTTGCAGACACCGCTAATTTGCTTGTCGATTCTGCCGATGATGATGATTTGTTTCCGTGCGTTTCGTTGGCCAGACCTGGCGCCAAAATTGAAGCGAAATTTGGACCGAATTTCTCAAATTCAACATTGCCGGATTAGATTTAGAAACTAAAAAAGGGGTTTATGGTTTATTTTTATGTTTGTTTTGTTATTATTAACCCATTTTTTAAATTAAGTACGGGGCGGCCCCGATCCCTTTTTTATGCTTTTAGCTAATTTAATTTTTGGATAATAAAAAAAATCGATTTTTTTTTTATTGAGAAAAAGAAATATTATTTTAATTTGGACTGGGATTTATATCAGGTATGTTATTAAAATTTTTAAAAGCAGCATCGCAACGTGAAAAAAGCAGCATTGAGCAGCAAAAATCAGTAAAAAAAACACCTCTACCCGATTTTTGGCAAGTTTACCTTTAAACTTTTTTGAAACTTATCAAATCCGCTTGACTTAGACGTAATTAGGGTTGCTTCTCGACTCGAAATCCACGACAATTTTGTCTGAGGTTTTCGCCCCCAACATTCCCCCCCCCCCTTCGGATTTCGGAAATTTTGGGTTTTTTGGCCGTTTCAGATTTCGGAATTTGAGCAAAATTTCGGATAACCAAAACACCAACAACAACTTTTGTAATTTTTGTGCTTTAAAAATGCTGACAAAATTCAAAATACACTGAGTTCCAGCGCGTTGATCGCAAACGTCGACTTGTCCTTCGACACAAATCCTGCGGCGTCCAAACATCGAATTTTTCATAAAATCGAATTTTCCCTGCGGCGCAAAGATCGAAATTTAAACAAAAAAATTACGAAAAGCATTGTCTTTATCTATGGCGTAAATCGCTTACTGAAGCGGAAATGTCACTTTTCCACCAGGGCGAATTTGAATTATTTAAAAAATTTTTTTTTTCATTTGACTATTGACAATCGATCGCCATTTTTATAAAATGGTAATTATTATTCTATGAGGTCCCAGAAATATTGATTTGGTCCCAGTTCAAAAGATTTGACAAAATATTTATAATATGTCAGAAATATTGATTTGGGTGAGATAATTATTAAAGAATATATTTGTATGAATGCCCATTTCAATCGCGTTCTGAATAAAATGGATAAGTTTTGGATTTTTATTTTGGTCTTATTTTTTGCAACAAAATTATTTGAAAAAGCCAAATCTATAGAATTGGAGGAAACGCCACCCAAAATATTTGATGAAATATTCGGAGAAGGCTGGTGGGACAATGGCAAAGCCGATGAATGGCGTAAATTAACGCATGAACACAATTTCCATCACCAAATCAATCGGCAGAACACCCAAATTGGACAAATTGAACCCAATTCAACTGATCAGAATCCTCCTCTCACAGAGTCTGATCAGTCTGTTAATGCCAAAAATGGTGAAGAACATAACGAAATAATGAAAGAAATAACTTCAAACAAAAATATTGCTGAAGATGAGCAAAAACGTAAAATTATCGACAAATTCCACGCAATGAAAAACGAATTAAAGCAAAAAGGAAAATATTCAAAAAAAGAATGGAATCAAATAGACAATAATATTGCTAAAGATTTAAAAGTCAGTCGCTCAAAAATATTTGAATGGAAAAAAGAATTTGGCCTAAGTCGAAAAGTTTTATATGAAAAAGAAAAACGTAAAAATTTGATAGAAAAATTTGATCAGAAGAAAGCCGAGTTAAAGCGGGCCGGATTCAAAAACTCTTACCAAAATGAAATTGATGAAACTGTCGCAAAAGAATTGGGCATCACTAATAGAACAATTTCCAATTGGAAACGTGGATTTGGCCAAACCGGTGAGTATTTCGAGCCCTATTTATTTAATTAATTAAAAATTCTTTTACAGAACCAAAGAAATACTCCCGCAGCCAACAAAACAAATTGATGAAACATTATTATGAAATTAAGGGCAAAAATTCTAAAATGAGAGACGAGGACATTGCCAAAATCCTAAAAATTGGAAGACGCACTTTGTGCACTTGGAAAAAACAACAATTTAAATCAAAATTCTGTCGAAAGACATTCTGTGGAAGAGAAACTTGGCCAAACCAGTGAGTATTTCAATACCAATTTTACTATTCATTTAAATTAATTCGAAATTCTTTTACAGCACTAAAACATAAACACTCCCACAGCGAACAAAAGGAATTGATGAATCGTTATTATGAAATTAAGGACAAAACTCCTAAACTTAGAGATGAGGAAATTGCCAAAATGTTGAAAATTGGAAGTGCCACTTTGATTAGATGGAAAAGGCAATTTAAACGACAGAAATTCTATCCAAATGTTGTCGATGAACTTTTTGTGGAAGACCGCGGCATATATTCATGAAATTGAGACTCGAATTTGGGGAGAATTTGAATGAAACGATGGAGAATAGAATTTTCGGCAATTCACTTTCTTCTTTTCAAATGATCTATTGACATATCTATATATAAAAAGTTGAATGTGTGTTTGTCTGTTTGTCCTGACGTGGTTGGGGATTTGAATTAGCGGGGAAATTTCGCGTAAAAATAATTGTTTGAATATTCTGTGTTGAATTCAATGCTGAAGAAGATGAAAGTTGTACTTTTTGTATTGAATGATTTTCTTTTGCTTTTTTTACAGCTAAAAGTACTTTCTCAAACGATTTTGTTTTTCAACGAATTTAACATTTATTTAATCCATTTTCGTTTGTTTTTAAGTTATGGTTTTCTTTACATATTTAAAAGAAGATTACCTTTTTTGATTAAAACAAATGCAAAAGTTAAAGTATTCTTGACTTTCAATATGCGCAACTCCTATTTTGTAGATTGAGCATTCATGTGGATTTTTTTGTCTTACTTTTTATAACGTTATATGAATGGAACTATATGTTTTTAGATTGCCTTTTTTTGCCATTACTATGCTTAGTACTTTTGAAGAACTTTCATCGATTCCGCCGGGAACAATCATGGCGTATTTTTTTTGTTTGTTGGCTTAAAATATGATTTTGTTAAGTTCATGTTGTGGCCAGCTCATCAAAATTATGGATAGTGGAAAAAAATTGTCCATAATTCTAGCGTGCGCTTCCGGGGAACAGATAGTAGTAACGGAGTTCAAAAATCCAAATACACAAAGCTTTTTTTTCAACGCGTGCGTGTTAGGAAATGTAAATTTTATGTTTGGTGATGTTAAATTAGTTTTTTTTCAGATTTTGAAACTATCTGCCTTGAAGGCACAACGCTTTAATCCCAAGTTTGATGGGAAAACGTTTTTTCAAACGCCGTTCGAGTTTGAGTTGATCTTTACAAAAAACTCAAAAGTGCAGCTGTTGGAGAGCGAGATAAAGGAGGCTGAAAATTTTGTTGCTGTTGCACCAGGGCATTTCTACAGTTTGCTTATGTTCTTAATATTATTCTCTTTTTTTTTTAGAGGTTAAGTGCGTCTTGACTGCTCCATTTTCCGTTTTTGGGGAAACGTTTGTTGCGGCTGTCGGTGACAACTATGGGAAGCGGGCAGACATTTTTGTCAAAGGAGAGCAACTAGCCGAAAAACTTGGCAATTTGAAAAGAAATGATCAGCTTCAATTGACAAAGTGCTTTGGAAAGATTGAAGGAATTTTGTAAAGATCAACTCTAGCTTGAATGAAAAACGACACCTATCAAACTTGATATTAAGCGCCGTGCCTTCAAAGCAGTTTCAGAGTTTGAAAAAGACTAATATTGCCAAAAAATTTACAGGATGTTCATGATTTTGTTTTGGTTTTTCTTCTCGATCGGGATTAACTGTCTGTTGTTTTAGATGAATGTCTGCAGATCTATGCGCAGTCTGCGGATGTTTCCATTTGCAATTCCAAAGTGATTTTGGATGGAATTTTAGTGACGCCGGTGAAGAGAAAGAGTGACCAATGTTCGCAGGTTCCTTCAAAGTCTCAAAAAAAATAATTGGTACCCAGATGCAATTTCAGTGTTTTTCTAAATGTTTGTTAACAACGGGTTTTCTTTTTTGTTTTGTTGGTCTCTGGTAATAAGCTTTTATGTGTTATCCGTTGATGCATTCAAGGCAAAGTATAAAATAATTTCTATTAATTTCATGAAGCGTTTTCCGTTGTTTTTAGCAAATATTGTTTTCTTTTGGTTTCATTTTGTTTTAATACCTGTTTTCAGCAGTAATACATTCAAAAACTATAAATATGGATAATGAAGACATGGATAATGATAGTATTGAAAAAGCAATAGAATTGATTGATGAAGAGCATAGTTATGCAAAAAGAATGAGAATTTGTGAAACAAATATTGATTTGACTAATAGACCTGTAGTCTTGATTACTGATAGCCAAACGGCGGGTCCTTCTGGAGCCGTACCTGTTGAGGCTTTTGATTCTGTACAGGCTATAACATCAATTCAAGCCAGGAAAAAAGCTCTGTCAAGAGCGAATGAGTCATCGGTCCAAAGGCAAATGAGATTGGATAAACAAGTATTTAGACAAAGATCACTAAGAGAAGGTGAGTCTCAGATACAACGACAAATTAGACTTGGCAGTCAAATGAATAGTAAAAGATTAGTAAGAGAAACTGAGTCTCAAGTCAAAGATCATTAAGATTAAATAAGCAGATGATTAGACAAGAGAATGTTAGGGTAAATAAATCTGAAGCTCAAAGATTAACTAGACTGAATCAAAAAAGAAACATACAACGAATAGTTAGACAACGAAAATTTCATATCAGCATTTATGCAGCAGAGAATCATGTTAATGCATTAGAACACAGACTTAGCCAAATGAGTATTTGCTGTACGCATTGTGCAGCATTACATTTTGTAGAAGAAAAAGTAATTGGTAAAGGAAATTCCTTTAGGGATTGTTGTCACCATGGGAAAATTGATTTACCACAGATGCCTGAGCAGGATTTTCCTGCAATTTTAAGAGACCTGTTCATGAAATTTGACGCAAGGCATGTGAATTTTTTTGAGAATATTAGACATTTGAATAGTAGCGTTTCATTTGCTTCAATGAACCCGCTTAGATATAGATTCCCGAATAACAGAGGGCCATATTGTTTTCGCATTTATGGTCAGATTTATCATAAAATGAATTTAGCGTTGAATCCAGATCATGGCGATGAACCTGCCTACGGGCAGATATTCATCGTTGACACGGCACAAGCAATGAGTGCACTGAGGCAAGCCAATGCTGGCGTTGATTTTCAGTTGCTCAAAACTGTGTATGAAGTGATAAAAAATGTGAATCCTTTTGCTGAGGCGTATATGATGATGAAAGATGAAGAAGATAATGAATTAGAAAGAGCAATGAGTGAACGCAGAGAACTTGCAGAGATAAAATTATTATTTGATACTGGAAAACAAATGGATAGAAGGATAGGGTATAATGTACCAAGAGCTAATGAAGTGGCAGCTGTTTATGTACCTGGAGCAGATGGTGAAGTACCAAATGCTAAGATTGTTGTTCGCGAACGTGGAAAGGAGTTGAAAATTTTGGGTAGCACTGACAAAATGGTCACACCACTGACATACCCACTGTTCTACCCGCGTGGTACGTTCGGTTGGCATCCTGAAATAAAGCAAAGAAACAGCAATAGAAGAGTGACTAGATTACAGTATGTGAGTTATACATTAGCGATTAGAGAGAAAGAGTTTAACCCCATTTTATATGGCGGCAAACTTTTCCAACAGTATTGTGCTGACGAATATGTGAAGATTGAAGGCGATAGAATGAATTGGATTAGAAATAATCAGAAAAAGATTTGTGCTGAAGCATATAAGAATATTGACAATATGTTAGTGAGAAGAGCACAAGAAACAGGTTTGCCACTTGGAAGGAAGGTAATTCTTCCTCCAACAATGACAAATTGTCCAAGGTATGTTGAAAAGCATTTTCAAGATGCTATGGCCATAGTAAGAAGATTTGGAAAACCGGATTTGTTTTTGACAATGACATGTAACCCGCAATGGAATGAGATAATCGAGAATTTGTTTCATGAACAAGTGCCAACTGATCGTCCAGATTTGGTTGTGAGAGTTTTTTACCTAAAAGTTAAGGCAATTATGAATCAGATAACCAAGACAAAGATTTTTGGCGAAGTTATTGCATGGATGTATCCGGTGGAGAACCAAGGAAGGGGACTGCCGCACATTCATTTGCTTTTGACGTTGTCGGAACATGATAAATTGTTAACAGGAGAAGATGTAGAAAAAAGAGGAATTAGTGCAAGAATACCAGCCAAAGACGAAGAACCTGAGTTATATGCTTTAGTAAAAAAGTTTATGATCCATGGCCCGTGCGGTGATTTAAATCCAAATTGCCCGTGCATGGAGGAGACTCAGAGTGAGAATGGAATAAAGATTAGAAAATGCTCAAAGGCTTATCCAAAAGCATTCCAAGAAGAGACTGTAGTTCTGGAAAATGGTTTGGCTTTGTATGCAAGGCCAAATGATGGAAGAA
Organism: Globodera rostochiensis; assembly: GCA_018350325.1. Classification (NCBI taxonomy): domain Eukaryota; kingdom Metazoa; phylum Nematoda; class Chromadorea; order Rhabditida; family Heteroderidae; genus Globodera; species Globodera rostochiensis. Next base: position 1,012,423 of record JAEVLN010000008.1, on the reverse strand, counting down.
CTGTTGAAGTATTTGCAAATGGCCGAAGAATTGAATTGGATAATCGTTGGGTTGTGCCGCACAATCTGTATTTGCTAAAAATGTTCAAGTGTCATATTAATTTGGAAAAAGTTAACAGTGTTAGTTCTGTGAAATATTTGCATAAGTATGTTCATAAGCCACCAGACAGAGCAAGATTGGAATTAGAATCAAAAAACGATCACGATGAAGTGAAAGAGTTCATTGACGCGAGATATGTTTGCCCTCAAGAAGCTGTGTGGAGAATTTTCGAATTGCCCATGTATGACAGAAGTCATAGTATAATGTCTTTGTCTGTGCATTTACAAGGTGACCAGATTTGTTATTTTGATGAGAATATGGATGAAGAAGAGATTAGGGAAAGAATTGAAAATGGTTCTGTGTTAATGGCATATTTTGATTTGAACAAGACAAATGCCTTAGCGAAGACTTTGTTGTATCATCAGATACCGGAGAAATTTTGCCTAAAAAAGGGAAAATGGTCAGAGAGAAAGGCACATTTTAACACAATTGGTCGCATGGTGAAAGTGTCACCGGCTGAGCCGGAAAGATACCACCTGCGGCTGTTGCTGTTGAATGTGAAAGGAGCATGTTCTTATGATGAATTGAAGACAGTTGTAGAGTCAGACGGCTCAGTTAAGGTTTGCACAACTTTCGCTGAAGCCTGTCTTGAAAAAGGTTTAATTAGAAATGATGAAGAATGGAAAAGGGCATTAGAAGAAGCTGAAAGCTTTGAAATGCCGTGGAAATTGAGAGATTTCTTTGCATTAATATTGGTCCATTGCAATCCGGCCAAACCGGAGGAGCTTTGGGAAATGTTTAAGGAATCCTTGTCCGAGGATTTGAGCAGGAGTTTTAGAAAAGAAATTGCATATGCTAAAGCTTACAGAGAAATAGCGCTTAGCATTAAGAGGGCTGAAAAAACACTTGCTGATTTTCCAACCATGGAGCAGATAAATGTGGATGAAGATATAGAACAAGTATTTAATGCTGCAGAAGAATTTGATTTGGGTCAAAGAGCCTATGATTTGATGTATGATGAACAGAAAACAGTAACTGATGAAATATTGACCAGAATTAGGAGTCCGGTAAATGAGCCCGCGTTCTTCTTCCTAAGTGGACCGGGTGGATCAGGGAAAACGCATGTGAATACAGCATTTGTGCATTTGATTAGAGGTGAGAGAAAGAAAGTGAGTACAATGGCTTTTACCGGCATGGCAGCAACTTTGTTGCCTGCTGGAAGAACCTTGCATAATTTGGGTTGTCCTTAGATATGAGTAACTCGAATATTGGCCCAAGATCAAAAGCATGGCAAGAACTAAAAGAAACAGCTTTGTTTATTTGTGATGAAGCGCCTATGATTAATAAGCGCGCGATGAGAACATTGGACGAGAAATTGAAAGAAATAATGAATAATGATATAGCATTTGGTGGCAAAGTTATGCTTTGGACAGGCGACTTTCGTCAGACCCTTCCAATTCAGAAGCATGCCACCAGATCAGAATTGGTCAATTCGACAATAAAAAGAAGTGAGTATTGGAGAATTGCAAAAAGATATAAATTGACAAAGAATATGAGAGCTTTAGAAACAGAGCAGAAATTTGCCAAAGATCTTTTAGAGATTGGAAGTGGTAAATGGAATAATGAAAATGATGAGATGATATTGCCTGAGAATTGCATAAGTAATGGAGATTTAGCCGAAGAAATATTTGGAAACTTCATTGTTTCTGACAATTGGAATGAAATGGCAAAAAGTGCCATTTTGGCACCAAAGAATGTGGATGTTAGTGAATTGAACAAAAAGGTGTTAGATATGATGCCTGGAGAAGAAATAGTATACAAGAGCATTGACCGAGCTGAAGATGAGAACAGACAAAGAGCAGATGAATATTTAGACGAGTATTTGAATGCGTTGAACCCCTCAGGGTTTTCAAAGCATGAGTTAAGATTAAAGAAAAATGCAATTGTCATGTTGATTAGAAATATGAACATAGAATTGGGTCTTTGTAATGGAGCGAGAATGAAAGTAGAAGAAATGCACAAGAATTTGATAGTATGCAAGATTTTGACTGGGGATAAGGCAGGTCAGACGGTGTATATCCCTCGGATCACACTTTGCTGTGCCGAAGAATACCCCTTTGATCTGCATAGGCACCAATTTCCATTGGTGTTAGCTTTTGCGATGACCATTAATAAGGCTCAAGGCCAAACACTTGAGCGAGTTGGAATTGATTTAAGAAAAGATGTATTTAGCCATGGGCAATTGTATGTGGCTCTTTCGAGAGCAAGGGCATGGAACATGCTGAGAATTAGATTAGATCAGAATAATTTTGAAAGAAAGGTGAAGAATGTTGTTTTTAGGGAGCTATTAGACAAAGATGATTAGATGAGATCAAGAGAATTGCAGATTTAGACGAGATCAAGAGAATTGCAGATTGGCCCTCCGTGTGGACTTCTTAAACCAATGGTAATATTGTTTTTTTTTTGCATTAGGTTGAAATTAATAGGTTAGGAATTTAAAATCTAATTGGCATGTGTCGGACAAACAGCAAAGTGCTGTTTAAGCATATCGATTAGCAATAAAAAGGCAAAGCAGAATACTTATGGACTAGCAGTGTCTATAGGAAATATTGCTTTGGTACAGAAATTAAAATAGAAATAAAATCAACTTTACCCCTTTCATTTATCTTTTTGCACTCTCTAAATATTTGATTTCTGATCAATACAACCGTAGTTTCTAGCGATTTTGGTGCGCCGTTAGGCGCACCTAAACCGCTAGTAATTTATTTAATTTAACAAGTCACTGAGTTCCGTTATCTTTGATTCTCGGGTCCAGGAACTGTGCAACAAAAATGCCAAAAAAATGTGTCGTACCTAAATCGCTGAAATTTTATAATCACCGTTTGACGAACAAATTCCCGAACCGCTCCTCCAGACCTTTCACATCGGTTTCTAACTGTCCCAAGTTGGTTCTTACGGAAAACATATGCATTCAACGATATGTGTTACGGTTAATTATGAAATCGATCTTCTGGAATTACCCGCTTAATTTTGGATAAAAGGTGAAAAGAACCTTTTATTCAATTAAATTTTTCACAAATTTTCGAATTTTTAGCTTTGATTTAACAATAGCTTTTAAAAGCATACAGATTTCGAACGGCATCATGTTTGTTTGATTTGGTTGAGTTTAAAAAAAGTTATAGACGTTCAAATTTTAGAATTTCCTAAATTAACCGGTTACTCCCATTGAGCGACACAGTTAACATGTTTGAACCCATCGGAGTCTTAAAATCCTTAAAATAATAATTTATTTTTGCAAATTGAGTCAAATCTTTTTACCGTTTTGCGGCATTAGCTTCCGCTATTTGTACAAATTTCACTGAAAATTTCAGCTATTTTCATTAATAACAATTTGAAAAGCGAATTGGGTCGGAGGCGGAAAAACATATAGCCATTAATATCTTTAAATCAGAGTTCGATCTCAAAGTTTTAAAAATCTGCATCAGAGAATTAAAAATTCCTCATTTCATTTGGAATCTTCATTCAAATCCGAATTTGTGTTATCAATTTCCTGAACATTTGAGCCGTCACCACAGAATGTTACTCGAAAAAAAGGTTAACAAAAGGGCGTTGAAAACATCATATATGGGGTTTTAAAGGGTGCTGATCATGAATTTGACAATATTTTTAAGATCCGACAACAGTCCGACGACGCCTGTCGTTGCCGTCGGGAATTTTTTGGAAATTTAACATGATTTATTACGAAAATTGTTCCCAAAAAAATTACGAATATTGAAAACCAAAAGGGGCCAGTTCCCCCTATGGTTTTGTGATTTTGTCCACCCCAAAAATGAAATGTAAACTTGTGAATTATCATCATCTAAAATACTTTTTAAGAATCGTAAAATTAAATGAATTTTTAGAATCGTTTTACCCACCGTAAATGTTCAGAGAAAGTCGGAAAAAATAATTTATAGTTATCTGAACAACCACCGCATCAAACTTCAAAGGCCCTACTTTACATTTATTTTGCAGATTTTTACAAAGAATTGATTTTTGGATTTAATCACATTTTTATGCGCGCATTCTTATAATAAAGAAATATTAATAAATTTTTCGATAATGCGTATTATTTTTTTGAATTCTAATTTGGTGAAAAAATTAAGTAAATTTTGTTGTTTAGTCGCTGACGTTCAGTACAACGTAGGGTTCCTCCCCGACACCCGAACCCCAAAACGGGGTCGTCCCCGACCCCTGACAAGGTCAACCCCGGCCTCCCCGACCTCGTCCCCTAGCTTTTTTTGGCTCGGGGATCGGGAGTATACAACCTCAAGATCAGACTTTTTTGGCCGGCAACATTTGCGTCGATACATTTGGGCCGATATATTTGCGCCGGCGACTGGACTCCGTGCCTGCTATCTCCTCTTGGTTGGGTCCGGAAACAGGGTTAGGTAATTTTAAATGAATTTCGGTTTTATATGCGAAAAAATAACCCTGGAAAAATGCAGACCAAAAAAAATAGTTTATAGACGGTTGTCAGCAATGTGAAAATATTGCCAGTTTATTGATTTACTGAATGACTCCAGAGAATGTCACTATTTTCATGTATTTGGGCTGAAAATTTTTATTCATTTATCCCAACGATTATCTTAAGATGGAAGAGATTTGGATTTTAATTTTGGTCTTATTCTTCGCAACAAATTCATTGGACAAAGCCGAATCTGTAAATTTATTTGATGAAATATTCGGAGAAGGATGGTGGGACAATGACAAGGCGGACGAATGGGATAAATTAACGCTTGAACAAAATTTCCATCACCAAATCGATGGACAGAACACCCAAATTGGACAAATTGAACACAATTCAACTGATCAGAATTCTCCTCTCACAGAGTCTGATCACTCTGATAATGCCAAAAATGGTAAAGATCAAAATGAAATTACTTCAAACGATGAAGAACGTAAAATTGTTGACAAATTCCTCTCAGTTAAAGACAAATTTAAACAAAAAGGAAAATTTTCGTACAAAGAAAGAACTCAAAATCAGTCGCTCAAAATATATAAATGGAAAAAAGAGTTTAGCTTATGTCAAATACATCTAAAAAATAAGCGAAAACATTTAATAGAGAAATTTGATCAGATAAAAACCGAGTTAAAGCGGGCCGGATTCAAAAACTCTTATGAGCACGAAATTGATGAAAATGTCGCAAAAGAATTGGGCCTCAGTTTTGCAACAATTTACAGGTGGAAACGAAAACTTGGCCAAACCAGTGAGTATTTCTAGCCCAATTTTATTATTTATTTTTATTAATTAAAAATTCTTTTACAGCAGCCAATAAATACGCCCATGACAAACAAAAGGAATTTTTGATGAAAAGTTATTATGAAATAAAGGGCAAAAATCCTAAAATTAGAGATGAGGACATTGCCAAAACATTGAAAATTGGAAGTGCCACTTTGATTAGATGGAAAAGGCAATTTAAACAACAGCAATTGCATCCAAATTCTGTCGTGGAAGAGAATGCCGCGGTAAATATTCAGAAAAATTAAGCTCGATTTCGGGGAGTATTCGAATAACTTAATCGGTTCTTATTTCATGCCAACCTGTCGTGCGTGCCGCTTTGGCATTGTTAAAATTCCTCCTTTTTCTGCTTGGGCTCGCTTAAATTTGCGCATGGAGAACAAAGTCTTTTTTTGTTTGCTTTAAAAAGCTGTTTGTTAGAAATGTTTAATTACAAGTTTCATGAACTGAAATTGATTCTTTTATTTTAAATTTTTTCGCTCTTTTTTTTGCATTTTTCAACTTACCGTATAACCTAAAACAGAACTCCCCCCTAAAATACATAAATTTTTCCAAATTCAATATAAAATTTTCCCAAAATTCTTCAAATTCATTCAACACTGGTTAAAATTGCTGATGAGATACAAATTTTCAAGTGAAAAACTCATGCGATTGTCAAGGATTGGGGGCAAGACTTGCTAACTGATAAACAAGCCCTAAAGTAACTATTAGTAAATATACCGTATTTTTCCTATTAGTAACCCCGGGGTTACTATTGTTCAAACCCACCTCGAGGGGGGATCACTATTAGAGAGGGGGTTTCAAATGGAGAGGGGGTTGCTAATAGGAAAAATACGGTAGAAAAATTAGTTTTCCCCCACTAAAGACTAGGAGGGAATGTCATGATTATCAACATAGCCTCCACAATGGTGGTGAATGCTTGCTAAAAAAACATTTTTTTGTTTGACTTTTGTGAAGAAATTTTTTGCAAAATGCTAAGCACATAAAAGATGCACATAAATAGCGAAATATGCACAAATATGCACATAAATCGTGAATGCGCGCGTTTTAGGCCATTCCAAGATCAGGAAAAAATCATTTTGGACGCCCTAATAATAAACATTTTGCCAGAATATACGCATTCTTGCTTTCTTATATAATGCGCATTGATGTTTTTATTTTCACCGTAGCTGTTTCTAAATTATAGACAATTTCGCTAATTCTAGCTTAACAAATTTATTGCTTTTGAATTTCCTGCTTATTAAAGGATGGAAGAAATTGGAAACTCATCGGAAAATGCAAAAGAAAAAACTCAATAAAAATATAAAATTTCATCCTTTAAATTTAGGTTTGTGTTTTGTGCCATAATCCGTCCTCCGGCGCCTCCCCCCCCCCACAACTAAAATAGAGCCCAGGGCTGCGTCGAAACCTTTCGATTTCAATAATTTCGAGGTTTTTCTAGCGATTTTCTTACGAAAATCGAAAGAGAAAATTCTTTGAAATTTTGTCGAAAGAGAAATTGTATCAAAGAAATTTGTAATTTTTAAGACACTTCACCACATTTTCATGTGTAACGCAACTGTTAATGTTGGCTTATTGTACTGTGTTCCCGTCACCAAAAATCTGTTGGACGTTCAAACACCTTCCATGTTATTGACATTTTTATTTATCCCATTAAATTTTGCCAAAAATCATTGGGAAAGAATCCTTAAGCGCGTGCAGGAAAAAGGAAAAATTAAGAAATTTTAACTAATTTTTTAAGAAAATTGCTTAGAAATTTCATAAAAATTTACATTTTTTGAATTTTAATTGCTTAGAAATTTGACAAAATTCAAATACTTTAAAAATCTTTAAAAAAATTTTGCTTTCTCATTCCTATAATCTTCAAAAAGTTAACGTAGTTTTAAATTTTGGTTGAAAATCTCTTAACGAATTGAGTCAAATTCAAAAAAATTTTCGGCGGCGCCTATCAGCACCGCCGACCCCCCCCCCCCCTAATCGAAAAATCATCTAAAATTTATAAGAGATTAAAATGCGCTCGATTCAATTTAAATTAATCTTATTATTTTTAATACATTTTTGAAAGTTCAAGGATACGAATTCCTGTAAAAAGATGTAAATTAGAAAGAGTTCTAAATTGTCATTCAGGCTCTTTTATAAGAGTTTTTATAAGCCCCCTCCACATTTGGCCTTCATTGAAAAAGCATGAATTCGAGATTCTCTGTTTCATTGTAATTGTTTGTTTTTTAAATGATTTTGAGATCACAATTAATTTTTGGAAAAATTTGAATTTTTGAAAATTGTTTGTATTCCGAGTCCGGGGTCCGAAATCGGGTAAAATAAATTTCTTTAATAATAAAAAGCGTTCATAACTTCTGAACTTTTTGAAAACTCGACGCAAAAAATTGAATTTTTCCTGCGGAGCAAAGATCGAAATTTAAAGGAAAAGTTACAAAAGACGAGTAGGGGTCACTCCCGTCCCGCCACTCCCGTCCCGGCCAGTCCCGTCCCGCCACTCCCGTCCCGGGCCGCTCCCGTCCCGGGTCACTCCCGTCCCGGCCACTCCTGTCCCAAGTTCAAAAAGGTATTAGGAGAGCGTAGAATCCGAATCTAACCTCCGTTTCGACCAATTCCGAACCCCGAACCCGAATTCGAACATTTTTTCAAAAATGCAAAATTTTCCAAAAACAAGTTCGGCCTAAAAATTATTCAAAAAGCATGAACTCGATCGTTCTTCCGTTTTCTTTGTAATTTTGGGCTTTTTAATTGATGTTGCAATTTGCAACATGTGAATTTTGAAAAAAATTTGTCGCCATTTAACTTTGGAAGTTGTACAAGCAGCCCTCATGTTAAAGTTTTTGTTGTTTTGCTGGTTTTGTTTCTTGATTTTCATTGTTGAGGCTATAATCTATTTGGAAAAAAATAGTATAGGAAAAAAATAAACTGAACAATGTCACTGTAGACAAAGAAAAAAGCAAAAAAAAAAACTATTCAATGGGTTAGAAGCTTAAAAAGATGAAAAATTCTAAAATCTATTCGAAATGTAATTCTACTTTAGTATATCGATCACATTTTGCAGTTCAAAAAAATTGGTTGGGACGGGAGTGGCCGGGACGGGAGTGGCCCGGGACGGGAGTGGCCCGGGACGGGAGTGGCCCGGGACGGGAGTGGCCCGGGACGGGAGTGGCCCGGGACGGGAGTGGCCCGGGACGGGAGTGGCGGGACGGGAGTGGCCCGGGACGGGAGTGGCCCGGGACGGGAGTGGCCCGGGACGGAGTGGCCCGGGACGGGAGTGGTCCGGGACGGGAGTGGCCGGGACGGGAGTGGCGGGACGGGAGTGGCCCGCTTCGACAAAAGACATTGTTTTTATCTGTGGCGTAAATGCGAACAGAACGGAAAATGTCACTTTGTCCACCGGGGCGAATTTGAATTATTTAAAAATATTTGTTTTCATTTGACTATTGACAATCGATCGCCATTTTTATAAAATGGTTGAATATTATTATTCTATGAGGTCCCAGGAATATTGATTTGGTCCCGGTTCAAAAGGGAATATTGATTCGGGTGAATTATTAAAAAATATAATTTATATTAATGCCCATTTCAATCGCGCGCTGAATAAAATGGATAAGTTTTGGATTTTTATTTTGGTCTTATTTTTTGCAACAAATTTATTCGAAAAAGCCGAATCTGTAGAATTGGAGGAAACGCCACCCAAAATGTTTGATGAAATATTCGGAGAAGGATGGTGGGACAATGGCAAAGCCGATGAATGGCGTAAATTAACGCTTGAACACAATTTCCATCGCCAAATCAATCGGCAGAACACCCAAATTGGACAAATTGGACCCGATTCAACTGATCAGAATCCTCCTCTCACAGAGTCTGATCACTTTGGACAAATTGAACCCAATTCAACTGATCAGCTTGGACACATTGAACCCAATTCAACTGATCAGCTTGGACAAATTAAACCCAATTCAACTGATCAGAATCCTCCTCTCACAGAGTCTGATCACTCTGTTAATGCCAAAAATGGGGAAGATCAGAACGAAATTACTTCAAACGCTGAAGATGAGCGAAAACGTAAAATTATCGACAAATTCCACGCAATGAAAGACGAATTTAAGCAAAAAAGAAAATATTCAAAAAAAGAATGGGTTCAAATAGACAATAATATTGCTAAATATTTAAAAGTCAATTCCACAAAAATATATCAATGGAAAAAAGAATTTGGCATAAGTCAGAAAAGGCATAACTTTGGTAATGAAAAAGAAGAACGTAAACATTTGATTAAGAAATTTGAGCAAAAGAAAGCCGAGTTACAGCGGGGCGGATTCAAAAACTTTCAAAATGAATTAGATAAAACTGTCGCGAAGGAATTGGGTCTAAGTTTTGCAACAATTTATAATTGGAAACGAAAACTTGGCCAAACCAGTGAGTATTTCAATACCAATTTTATTATTCATTTAAATTAATTCGAAATTCTTTTACAGCACTAAAACATAAACACTCCCACAGCGAACAAAAGGAATTGATGAATCGTTATTATGAAATTAAGGACAAAACTCCTAAACTTAGAGATGAGGAAATTGCCAAAATGTTGAAAATTGGAAGTGCCACTTTGATTAGATGGAAAAGGCAATTTAAACGACAGCAATTCTATCCAAATGTTGTCGATGAACTTTTTGTGGAAGACCGCGGCATATATTCATGAAATTGAGACTCGAATTTGTGGAGAAATGAAACGATGGAGAATAGAATTTTCGGCAATTCACTTTCTTCTTTTCAAATAGATCTATTGACATATACTTATTTAATTTAATAAGTCAACTAAAAAGTCATCTAATTCTAAATTTTTCGAAATGAATGCTATTTTTGGGCGTCTCATATGATCTCCCCTATTCTGCAAAAAAATATTTTAAAACATGAAAATCTCGGCTCTATTTTTAAATTTGAATTTGCTGGCCTAAAAGGGATCGGGCGCTGTAGCCCAGAAGGTTCGGGTCGGTATTTTTCGGTAAAGTACCAAAAAAGTACTGGTACCCAAACGAAAAAAAATTGTCGGTACTTTTTCAGTTTTCGGTACCAAAAATATTTAATTTTTAAACAAAACTCGTTTATTTATGCCTTTACCAATATTTATAATTGAGTTTTGAGAGATTGATGTTCAAGAAAATCAGCATTTAGGCTTGTTCCTGTTCTGTGGCAGGGGTTTAATAGTTTTTTAGAAATTGTTTCCTTTGCCATGGAGTTAATTAAAAGACACAAATACAATTTACACAACCGGGGTTTGACCCCGGAGGGTATTTACCCAACTCGCTACATAGCTTCCGGCCTCCGGGGGCGGAGTGTCAATTAGTGTTTGCTGGTGGGAGAAGTGTCATTGTGCCAAATTTCAATGAATCATAATATTCAAAAATACGGATCCCAATGTGATCCCGGAATACTTTTGTTGTTATTCAACAACTTCATCGGACTTCACGCATTGGGACGGAATAAAAAAGAATGTCGATCAATTGACGCGAATCGTTTCATTCAAATACTTCTGCCGCGGCATTCTCTTCCACAGAATCTCCATCGACAAATTTGGATGAAATTGCTGTCGTTTAAATTGCCTTTTCCATTTATACAAAGTGGCTCTGCTGATATTCAGCCTTTTAGCAAAGTTCTCGTCTCTAAATTTAGGATTTTGGTTTTTAATTTCATAATAACATTTTATCAATTCCTTTTGCTCGCTGTGGGAGTGTTTATGTTGTGGTGCTGTAAAAGAATTTTTAATTAAAATATTTGGTCTTGAAATACTCACTGGTTTGGCCAGCCGATCAGAGAGCCGTAAATGCCCAATTCCGTCATCACCTCCGTGTTAAAAAGCGTCGGACGTAATGCGCGAACCAAATGATTCTGAAATTCAAAATGATTTTCGTAGAATTATTATTATTTTATATTAAACCTTTTTACCTTTTAAACTTTTGGCTTCAATTTTTTAATTAGAATAAATTTGGTGAGTTCAGTGGGCGACAATTCGGCCAATTTTTTGGGAATGTCGTCATCAAAGTAGCTTCAATAATCAATCAATAAAAGTAAAAATAGTGAAATATTTCCATAGCATCTTTCTAAATTGAACCGGATAAACAAAATTGATTGAATGGAGGAAATGTCAAATTTATTATTTCCTCTTCTTCCTAAATTGAACCGAATGATCTTTTTGGGCAAAAATATTCAAATTTAAGGGCTGAATTGTAGATTTTTTTCATATTTATTTGATAATTAAGCTTTAAGGTAAATTGTAGTAAAATTTTTTTTCGATTAATTCAAAATTCATTTTTTTTTGCGCGCATCTTAATTAAAAAATGTTTGAAAATTACTATATCCCAAACAGTTTTTTCTGCAATATTTAAAAATAAAATTTAGTATTACTAATTATACTAAGAATAAAAAAATGTGCAAAGTATATTTAATAAATACCTTTTTTAATGAATCAGTGCAATGTTTAATATAAAAATACCTTTTAAACAAAATTTAAACATTAAAAATTGTATTTAAAGCAATTAGACCATTTGATTTACAAAATAATAATATTAAACTCGTTTTAATCTTAAGATTTGCTTTGATGAACAACCTGTGCTGTTTTTATTTGGCCAAAATGGCCGTTGTCTTTATTCTGATGATTTCATCCACCACGTTGGAAGCCCAGGTAATTAATGAAAACATTTAAATTAATTTTAATTTTAATTAAGCGGAATGAAAAAGACAAATTCTTCGATCTGATGACGACGATTGGAGAATTTTTTGGCGGAGAATTCAATGACACCGAGAAAGCGCTGGAACTCGACTTGAATGGCACCAACTCATTTTTGGAAGAATTGCACTCATTTGCAACTCATAAAATAGTCAGAAAAAATGAAAATGGCGAATTTGAGTGTAAAAAGTACAAAAACCCTGATTTTATAAATGCCATCAAAACGATTTTGAGCAAAAAATCGGATAAAAATGTGCGAAATTTTCTAAAAGCATTTCTAGAGAACTCTTCGGGCAATGAAGTGCACATTGGCAATAAATTGTATAAAAAAATGGAAAATTTCCTAAAAGCAATTATTGTGCCAAAACAATCCGAGCCTTTGAAATTATCGGACAATGAATTATACACTATCAAAACGCTTTTGTTCGAAACATCGTTTAAAAAGGTTGAAGATTTGCTAAAAGAAATTTCTGTGAAATTTTCGGATGAAAAATTATTCAATTTATTATTTTCTTTTGCGGCAAGACTGGAGGCGCTCGTACACGGAAAAAATATTGACGGAACGCTTAAAGAAAAAAAAGAAAATTCGAAAGACAAAATTCAAACATTTCTTGCCGTGCCGAAATGCTTCGTTCTTCAAGAATCGGAATTAAAGTAATTTGAGAATTTAATAAAATGATTTATTTAATATTTTTTAAACATTTTAAGGAAACTATCGGTCTTACGGTCCAGACTCAAAAAAACAATCCGGTTTGCAATGTAAGAATCCGGTAAAAAATTTTGCGACAACCATTCCCCGAAGAGTTACAGACCCGGGACTGAAGTGTCTTTTCAGTGGGGACTCAGTTGTCCCTGATTAAAAAAAAGGAAAAACCACTCATATAGGCTTTTAAAGTTACAAATTTGTCGGTAGAAAATAAATTTGAGAATTTAAAGCGGTTTTGAACCGGTTTAAAATTTAGAAAATTAATTAAAAATTGTAAAATGAACACTTCAGTATCATTACCGAATGATACCTAATGGGCGCATGGGGAAGTCAAAAGGTGGGTGTGTGAAAAGCTATTTTCATCAACGGCTAAGTTAATCTATTAACACACCTTTTGTCTAGAGTCCGGGCCCAAAACCGAAAACCCAAAAATTTTTTGGGTTTTTTGTACAAAAAATTGGACCAAAAAATTTTTGGGTTTTGGGTCCAAGTTTCCGGTCTCTACTTTTGACTACCCCTTAATTCCCTACCCTTGCCGGGGTCCTGTGCACAGTTGTCTTCTGTTTACAGTTGTCTGCGGAAAAAGGGGGGTCATTTTTACTTTTGGTACTGAAGTGTATGCATTTTAGAATTTTTTCCTTTATTTTAAAAATGATAAACCGGTTTAAAAACGGATTTAAATTCTCAATTTTCATTTTCTACCTACAAATTCGTAATTTTGAAAGCCTATATGAGTGATTTTTCCCATTTTTAATCAGTGGACAACTGAGTCCCCAGTCAAAAGACACTTCAGTCCCGGGTCTGTAACTCTTCGGGAAATGGTTGCCGCAAAATTTTTTTTCCGGATTCTTATATTGCAGACCGAGAGGAGTCGATTGTTTCGTTCGATTTTGAGTCTGGACCATATGAACGATATTTACCCATTTTAATTAAATTCTCCTTTTTTAGCATTTTTGATTATTGGATTAAAATAATTAAGATGAAAACAAAAAATAGTCAAAAACCAATTTATGGAGTTGCAATATACAAAGAAAAATACGGCAACTTAGACAAAAGTGAACGCAACAAAGAAGAAGCATTTACACTCTCTCGAGGTGAAATACTTTAATTTGTTGTTAAATTAAAATAATTGATTCAAACAAAATAAAAATAATGTTTAAAATTAAATTTAGCAAATTATAAAATTCTGAAGCAATTAAATGATCAAAAATTCTCAATTTACGAGTCATCAAATCTTCTAAGATTAGCATTCAATTGGGGGTACGATATAGCAAGAAATATTCCAATCGGGAAAATACCGCGAATTTTCTGGGACTTGGTAGTACAAATAAATGCGACATTTTACTTTAATTGGGAAAATGACTATTTTGACAAAAAAGATAAATGTGAATATGCAATGTTTCACCAAAATATTTCGGAAAGTCTCATGAAAATGATAAGTGATAAAGCGATTGACCCGGAATTGCACTTGGAGTCGCTAGACAAAGAAGATCGAGAAAAAGCTCAAAAGGATGTTGAGGAAAACTGCAAAAAATTGCAAGTTTTCTTTTATATACCTAAAATAATTTATTTAACTAATTTATGCAATAATTGTTTACTTTTTAGTGAAAATGAAGAAGCAAAAATTATATTTTTGAATAATGTGCACTATGAACTGGCAATAAATTTCGAGCTCAACCAACGGAAGGGTAAGTGTAAACAATGCCCAAACCATAAAATTAAAACAATTATTTTAAGATATTTATGACAGAGCTGAAGATTTGTTGTCTGAATGGGGTTTGCAGCTTTGGGAGTCATATTTGAAAAAGAATGCATTTTGGATGTTGCGTAAAATTGAACATTTTACATGGAACACAAATCGACGAGAGACAATAAGCATAATTGAGGCTTTAATAGAGAAAGAGCACTTCAATCAGTATAATTTGGTATCATTATATGATCAAATAAAAACATTGGTGGATGAGACAATTCCGGAAGAAAAGGCTAAGTTTTGGAAAGCAAAACAAGAGATAATTACAAAAGAATTGGAAAATGAAATTGAATTTTTGAAAAACAATCCCAAAAGCGTTGCTGATGAAAAGTACCAAAAAGCTGTTGCAATAATTTGCTCAATTAAACAACATGGCGAAAAAGTTAAAAAGCTAAAATCCAAAATCAAAACTTTTGAAATTAAAGAACAACTAAATGAATTATCGTCAAAAATCCAGAACAATGAAATGGAATATTTTGGGCCTGAATTGTGGAAACAAACAAAGGAATTTTGCAAAATTGAGCAAATTGAAATGGAAGAAATCGTTTCCGAAGAAGAATTATTAAAAAATCTTCAATTTGAATTTGACGAAATATGGAAAAGCTCTAAGAGGGTTTGGGAAGGAATTGAAGAATATTATTTAGAAATACCGCTCATGCAGCTCAAAGAAAAGGTACGACCTTTGGCCAAAACATTTGGAAAAATGCTTGAAAATGTGAAGGAACATTATGCCAAGGACGAATCGAATGTTGTCTGAGATATGCTTTATTCGAATGAATATATTTGTGTTGTTTTATTTAGAAATATGGGAAACAAATTGTAATCAACATTCAAATAAACTCTAAATTGTTAAATCCTAGAAAAATGCAAATAAACCTAAAATACACTAATTGACTGTTAAATTTTAAAAAATGCACATTAAATGCACTTTTCCCCCGGCATTTTCCCGCTTCTCCGGGATTTTTAGGCCCAATTCTTTTGCGACAGTTTCATTTATTTGATTGGGATAAGAGTTTTTGAATCCGGCCCGCTTTAACTCGGCTTTTCTCTATCAAATTTTTTCGCTCCTTTTTTTTATATGACACTTTTTGACTTAGGCCAAATTCTTTTTTCCATTTATATATTTTATTGTGACTGACTTTTAAATGTTTAGCAATTTTCCAATCAATTTTATTCCATTCTTTAACTTTCTTCGCAATTGCCCAAAACTCCGAGTGAAATGTAAAGTAGGGCCTTTGAAGTTTGATGCGGTGGTTGTTCAGATAACTATAAATTATTTTTTCCGACTTTCTCTGAACATTTACGGTGGGTAAAACGATTCTAAAAATTCATTTAATTTTACGATTCTTAAAAAGTATTTTAGATGATGATAATTCACAAGTTTACATTTCATTTTTGGGGTGGACAAAATCACAAAACCAGAGGGGGAACTGGCCCCTTTTGGTTTTCAATATTCGTAATTTTTTTGGGAACAATCCCTCCCCCTCAACATTTATGTTCATTTGTCCCTTTTTCATGCATTTTTGTACGATTTGTGCAAAAAAAAATCTTTTAGAAATTTCGAATTCGCGCCTGGGGGCTTCCGAATTGGTTGAACGGGAGGGAGGGAAAATTTCACCACCCCCGTAACCAAGAAACGGTTTTTAAAAAATGAATGGCCCAAAATTTTTATTCTTTCTCACCCAAACGCTCCCCGTTTTTTTGTAGATAATTTGGCGAGTTGCCAAATTGACGCCACAGCCGACGACGTCGCCGACGTCAAACGAACGTTTTCCACCGATGACAGGACGTCCATTGTTATCTTATATTTAAAAATTTTAACACCAACGAGACTACAATTATTAGAGGTCGTCATGAAAAAATTTTAAAAAATTTTCATAGCGGCGAAATTAAATATGATCATATATCAGAAAGACTATATCTAATAAGAGATGATCGGATAAGCGAAGTTGACCTTACCATGTTAGAGAGTTGGTGGCTTAACAACAATAAAATAGAAATAAAATATTTTATTAATTCTCCAAATTTTATTAAATTTAAAGCTTTGTTAATTATTTGAAGGATGAAAACAAGTACAACTCTCGTATGCTCCCCCCTTTTTTCAAACCCCAATTCACTCTTTTTTCTATTCGTATTCTTTGTCGCTAGCAGGCGGGGGGGGGGGGGGGGGGGGGTTCGGGAAGGAGGGAGGATTTCGGAAAGGGGGGGGGATGGGTCGAGATTTTAACGGAAATCTTGGCCCCATACTGCTAATAATAAATATTCATTTATGAAAAAAATAACTAAAATTTGATTAGAGACACTCAGAAAATCAATAATGTTGGCGATTATTTTCCAAATTTCTGCCAACCCTAAAAGTATTGATCACAATTGGAGGAAATGGTGACAATTTCCGGCCGCTTCTATTCGAGGCCGGATCTGGCGTTTTAAAATAATAAAATATTAACAAAATACAATTTGTCGCAAAAGAGTTGGGCCTCAGTTTTCTAACAATTTACATAAAAAGTCGTGGTTTCTTTATTTTTAAAAAATACAACCAATTCAAAAACCGTTTTAAATTCTTAATTTTTATTTTTATCGACAAATTCGTAATTTTTAAAGCCTATATGAGTGATTTTTGCCATTTTTTAATCAATGGACAACTTAGTCCCCACTGAAAGGACACTTCAGTCCCAGACTCATAACTTCTTTCTCAGTTGAGACCGCGCATAAATTTTTTCGGATTTGTGCTCTAGAGACCGAACGGAGTCAAATGGTTCTCGTTAATTGAACTCAAAATCTATCCAAATAAAGCTTTCGATTGGTACCATATTTGTTAAGATTGGTTGGTTCCAAGAAGAGTTATGGCACTTTAAATGACGCTGGCACCCAGTCGTGAAGGTTGTCGGTTACGAACAAATCGACTAGACCGAACCGTAGAACCTGGATTTTTCGGTTCGGTCCGGTTCGGATAACAAAAGGAACTGATGAAGCGTTATTATGAAATTAATGACCAAAACCCTTAAATTAATGACGAGGGCATTGCCAAAATGTTGAAAATTGCAAGAATGCCGCGGCAAATGTTCAGGAAATTGAGAAACGTTTAGTCCCGGCCAGGACCAAAAAACCGAGACCGGAACTTTTAGTTTTCAAAAAGTGCCGTCCCGACCGGAACCGAGACCTGAAAAACCCGGGAAATCCCGTCCCGGTACCGGTCCCGACCTACCCTACTAAAAGTCCCAGAATTGAATAAACAATGCGAAGAAATGGGTCAATGCCAAATTTGAATGAATGCACTAATTGCGAGGGAATGGGAAAGTGGCGCATTCATTATATGGGCATGAAATGGATAATTTGTCATATCTGATGAATGAAATTATGACTGCCATATTAAAACACAACAAGTTGTTTCAAAAACAAGTTTTTTTGGGGTTCTGCTTGAATTCGGGGGGGGGCATAAAAAGAGAGCATGCCATTGAATATATGGATGAGAATGAGGGCATATGTTGTCGTAAAATGACGGTCGAGGTCAGTTCGGCGCCGTTCCCGAATTCGATTTATCAATTTCCTGAACATTTGCCGCGGCATTTTCTTCCACAGAATGTCCATCGACAGAATTTGGATGGAATTGCTGTCGTTTAAATTGTTTTTTCCATTTATACAAAGTGCGTGATCCAATTTCAAAGGTTTTAGCAATATCTTCGTCAGTAATTTAGAATTTTGGTCCTTAATTTCATAATAATGATTCATCAATTCCTTTTGTTCGCTGTCGGAGTGTTTATGTTGTGGTTCTGTAAAAGAATATTTTTTAATAAAAATAAATAATAAAATTGGGCTCAAAATACTCATTGGTTTTGCCAAATTCACTTTTCCACATGTAAATTGTCATAAAACTAAGGCCTAGCTCTTTTGCGACAGTTTTATCTAATTGTTTTTTATATGAACTTTTGAATCCGTCCCGCTTTAATTCGGCTTTCATTTGATCAAATTTCTCTATCAAATGTTTACGTTCTTCTTTTTCTTTCCCGTAGTTATGCCGTTTTCGACTTAGGCCTAATTCTTTTTTCCATTTGGGTGTTCTGCCGGTCGATTTGGTGATGAAAATTTTGTTCAAGCGTTAATTTATTCCATTCGTCGGCTTTGTCATTGTCCCACCATCCTTCTCCGAATATTTCATCAAATAATTGTACGGATTCGGCTTTCTCCATGAATTTGTTCCAAAGAATAAAACCAAAATTAAAATCCAAGAATCTCGCATTTTATTTGTGCAAAATACCTCTGAATTTAGGGTCATTTATTGAAATTCTAATTAATTTAATAATTTAAAAGGAAAATTCCTTGAAAAATATGCCAATTATTTTTGTGTTAAAGAATTTCTCTCAAAATTTCTAATTATTCGAATTTTTAAATATTTTGATTAAAAAAAAAGTAATAAATGACAGGCTGGGCCTCATACAAATCATATTCTTTAATAATTACTCGAATCAATATTGCTGACAATATTTAAAATCATTTTATAAAAATAGCGATCAATTTTGAATAGCCCTTTCATCATTTATAATTGCTCTTGAGAAAAGTAGCATTTTTTTTTGTCAAGATTCAATATTCCTGACATCTCCTAAATATTTTAACTAAAGTTTTGCAATTGAACAAGTCTCAAAAGAGTTATGGCCAGAAAACTTAAAAAGTTCAAAAATATCAATTTTTCTGACCATTCTTTTTTGAGATCCTTAATGATAGCTTCATCTCGTGGGTTTTAGAAAGTCTGAATCGGTTAAGTTTAAAGACAGTTATTCGCGCTGTGCTCTGAAAAGCACGAATAAGAAAAATGCAATAAAACCAAAAAAAATGCACCGCCTAAAGATCGACTGACGCCCACATTATTGAAAAAGGATTTTCGATCATAAATGCACTAATAAAATTTTTAAACATTTTGGAAAATGTTAGCTTTAAATTTTGAATTTATGTTATTTCTTTTAGGAAGATGTGAAAAAAAATTCAAAATTTTTTTGGTCAACTTACACCCTATAAATTTGGTACTTTTTTAGGGAAAAATTAATTTATGTAATAGACCAAATCCATTCCACCTCCAATCAATCCGTACAATAGTTTGAAAAAGAAAATTGAGTATTTTGAGCCAATAATAAAAAGGACGGCCTCACATTTAGATAAACCGTTCGCTGGCTCTTCGAATTTGTTTTTGAGCAAAAGGTAGTGTGACCATTTCGAAAACATCTTTCATAATAAGTCATATATTGAACACGAGCTGATTTGAGCTATCCGTGCTCTTTCATTCTTTGATGCTCTCCGGCAAACTTCGTCGTCCTTTCGACATGTAAGTGTAATTTACACCGTGTGCGGATCAACCCGGTTAGTTTTAAAATGATAACAGAATTTCCCCGGTTTAAATCACATGAAAATGCAGGCACTTTGGCAGCTCTACAACACCCTCAGCCGGATCTTCGAAGAGAGTTCATGGACTATGCTGCCCGACCACGCGAACCGCTGAGTGCAAACCGCTCGAATTATGGCATTCAAAACCCAAAAGAACCCCAAAAGTTTTAACCAAATTTTGTTTGGGTCCAACTTTCCGGTCTCTACGTTAGTGTATCTCAATTAGGTAAGTTGGAAACCTAAAGCTCTTTGCTGTTGATCACTTTTTGATCAGAAAAAACCCTGGGCTGTAAAAATTGCTTTGCTCGAAAAGCCCATTTTCGTTTTTGGTCCTACCTTTTTTGCGATTCCAAATGATCGATCTGTTTTTTCAAATTTTCATTTTTTTGGTCAACAAAATAGGGTGATTTAGTGATATAAAATGCAGAAAAAGCAGCGCATTTTTTTTGTTTTTATAATATTTAATGAAATTTTTAAAATTAAAAAGTTAAGGTCGATTTTTCGAAATAAATTAATTTTTAACAAAAAAATTCAGGACAATTTTTGGGGTGCGATATTAAAAAAACTCTAATTATAAAGAGCTAATTTGTGCTCTAATAAACCGATTAAAAAAAGTGAATTGCCGAATTGTCCAATAAAAACGTTTTATTCAAATACTCCCCGAGTTTTAGTTGTCATTTTGTTTAGCCGCCATCCTCTTCCACAGAATGTCCATCGACAGAATTTGGTTAAAATTGCTGTAGTTTAAAATGCTTTTTCCATCTAACCAAAGTGTTTTTTCCAATTTTCAACGTTTTGGCAATGTTTTCGTCACTAATTTTAGGCTTTTGGTCCTTAATTTCATAATAACGTTTCATTAATTCTTTCTGTTCGCTGTTGGAGTATTCATTTTTTGGTGCTGTAATAGATTTCGAATTAATTTAAATAATAAAATTGGGCTCTTGAAATACTCACTGGTTTGGCCAAGTTTTCGTTTCCATTTGTAAATTGTTATAAAACTGAGGCCCAATTCTTTTGCGACAGTTTCATTTATTTGATTCGAATAAGAGTTTTTGAATCCGGCCCGCGTTAACTCGGCTTTCATTTGATCAAATTTCTCTACCAAATTTTTTCGCTCATTTTTTAAGCTTTTTCGACTTAAGCCAAATTCTTTTTTCCATTTGTATATTTTTGAGCGACTGACTTTCAAATGTTTAGCAATTTTTTCCTCAATTTGAACCCATTCTTTTTTTGAATATTTTCCTTTTTGCTTAAATTCGTCTTTAATTGCGTGGAATATGTTTATAATATTACGTTTTTTGTCTGCAGTAATTTCTTGCATTATTTCGTTCTGTTCTTCACCATTAGTGGCATTATCAGAGTGATCAGACTTTGTAAGATGAGGATTCTGATCAGTTGAATTGGGTCCAATTTGTCCAGAGTGATCAGACACTGTAAGAGGAGGATTCTGATCAGTTGAATTGGGTCCAATTTGTCCAGAGTGATCAACCTCTTTGAGTGGAGGATTCTGATCTGTTGAATTGGGTTCAATTTGTCCAGAGTGATCAGACACTGTAAGAGGAGGATTCTGATCAGTTGAATTGGGTCCAATTTGTCCAGAGTGATCAGACTCTTTGAGTGGAGGATTCTGATCAGTTGAATTTGGTTCAATTTGTCCAGTATGATCAGACACTGTAAGAGGAGGATTCTGATCAGTTGAATTGGGTCCAATTTGTCCAGAGTGATCAGACTCTGTGAGAGGAAGATTCTGATCAGTTGAATTGGTTTCAATTTGTTCAATTTGGGTGTTCTGCCGGTCGATTTGGTGATGGTCATTTTGTCCAAAGTTTGTTGGCGCCGGCGTTCTCAAATCTTCGGCTTCATCTTTGTCCCACCATTCATCTACGAATAATTCGTCAAATGTTTGGAGTGGCAATTCCTCTAATTCTACAGATTCAGCTTTTTCGATTAAATTTGTTGCAAAAAATGAGACCAAAATTAAAATCCAAAACTTTTCCATTATTTGGGCAGAATAACCACTGAAATTAGCGAGATTTATATAAAATTCCAATTAATATAATTTTAGGAGAAATTCCACATGGGAATGTTGTCAATTTTGTATCTTAGAATTTATCTAATAATGAATATTAAAATTTACAATATTAATAAATATTATTTAGCTTTAGTAAAAAATGATTAAAGCTAATAAATGACAGTCCACATAGGTATAATCATATTCTTTCATAATCATCTTTCATCCGAATCAATATATTTCTGTCATCTCATAAATTTTCTTAAATAATAATAGTCATTTTATAAAAATGGCGATCGAAAATGAAAACCGCCAATCATTTCCAGCACTAGGAGGCGAGACGCTAGTGGCCCTGAGACGCTAATGGCGAGACGCTAGTGGCCCTGAGACGCTAATGGCGAGACGCTAGTGGCCCTGAGACGCTAATGGTGAGACGCTAGTGGCCCTGGGACGCTAATGGTGAGACGCTAGTGGCCCTGAGACGCTAATGGCGAGACGCTAGTGGCCCTGAGACGCTAATGGCGAGACGCTAGTGGCCCTGAGACGCTAATGGTGAGACGCTAGTGGCCCTGAGACGCTAATGGCGAGACGCTAGTGGCTCTGAGACGCTAATGGCGAGACGCTAGTGGCCCTGAGACGCTAATGGCGAGACGCTAGTGGCCCTGAGACGCTAATGGTGAGACGCTAGTGGCCCTGGGACGCTAATGGTGAGACGCTAGTGGCCCTGAGACGCTAATGGCGAGACGCTAGTGGCCCTGAGACGCTAATGGCGAGACGCTAGTGGCCCTGAGACGCTAATGGTGAGACGCTAGTGGCCCTGAGACGCTAATGGCGAGACGCTAGTGGCCCTGAGACGCTAATGGTGAGACGCTAGTGGCCCTGAGACGCTAATGGCGAGACGCTAGTGGCCCTGAGACGCTAATGGCGAGACGCTAGTGGCCCTGAGACGCTAATGGTGAGACGCTAGTGGCCCTGAGACGCTAATGGTGAGACGCTAGTGGCCCTGAGACGCTAATGGCGAGACGCTAGTGGCCCTGAGACGCTAATGGTGAGACGCTAGTGGCCCTGAGACGCTAATGGTGAGACGCTAGTGGCCCTGAGACGCTAATGGCGAGACGCTAGTGGCCCTGAGACGCTAATGGCGAGACGCTAGTGGCCCTGAGACGCTAATGGTGAGACGCTAGTGGCCCTGAGACGCTAATGGCGAGACTCTAGTGGCCCTGAGACGCTAATGGTGAGACGCTAGTGGCCCTGAGACGCTAATGGTGAGACGCTAGTGGCCCTGAGACGCTAATGGCGAGACGCTAGTGGCCCTGAGACGCTAATGGCGAGACGCTAGTGGCCCTGAGACGCTAATGGTGAGACGCTAGTGGCCCTGAGACGCCAATGGCGAGACGCTAGTGGCCCTGAGACGCTAATGGTGAGACGCTAGTGGCCCTGAGACGCTAATGGCGAGACGCTAGTGGCCCTGAGACGCTAATGGCGAGACGCTAGTGGCCCTGAGACGCTAATGGTGAGACGCTAGTGGCCCTGAGACGCTAATGGTGAGACGCTAGTGGCCCTGAGACGCTAATGGCGAGACGCTAGTGGCCCTGAGACGCTAATGGCGAGACGCTAGTGGCCCTGAGACGCTAATGGTGAGACGCTAGTGGCCCTGAGACGCTAATGGCGAGACGCTAGTGGCCAGACGCTAGTGGCCCTGAGACGCTAATGGCGAGACGCTAGTGGCCAGACGCTAGTGGCCCTGAGACGCTAATGGCGAGACGCTAGTGGCCCTGAGACCTTCCTTCGTAAGGGATTCAAGTAGGGTTGTACGGGACCGGGACTAGTACTGAAATGGTCTCCATTTTTCCATTTTGGCACTGAAATTTTAAGTGCCGGTTTTTCAAAATTCTTCTGAAGCCCGAAAAAGAAAATAATAAAAACTTTTCAAAAAAAACCATTCTTTCTAAAAATCAGAAAATAAATTGTCAATTGGGGAAAAAAGCTTTTTTTTAGTAGCTACATAAATATGTATGAATAAATTATATGCAATAGAAAATGAACCATATACATTTATATGTGCATATAATGCATATACCCATTATATTTTCACAGACTATTCCAAAAAATCCGTGAAGCGTGATTACGTCCAGCCACTTTTACAAATAAAATAAGGATTTGTTAAAAAAAAGGATTCCTTTTAGAGAAACCGAAAAATTCCTGATTTTTGCTAAAAATTTTCTAAGATTTTCCCGAGCGGTTTTATATTTGATCATAAAACCGTGCTCGGATTTTAATTTTTTTAATTTGAGAAATTTTTTGAATGTACATAAATATTTCATAAATTAATAAAATAATTTATGGCCAATAAAAATTGTTATTTATGATTGATTTTCAATAGTCAGTCATGTGAAATTGTACAATTTTATTCTTTTACATAAATATTCAAAGCATATGAATTCTCTTTCTTTTTTGCACTAATTCAATCAATTTTTACTTTTGGCAAATTTTTATTCCCTCAAAAATGCGTTGAATAAAAAAAGTAAATAGAAAAAATTCTTTTGCCAATGCCATTCATTCATTTTAGTCCAACCAAACAAAATATGCCATCCAAATTGATGCTTATTTTATGCTTAATTCTCTTCCTGACTTTACAATTCCCGGAACCGATTGAAACTGTTGTTGTACGTACTGCCCTGAAGCTAGCGACATCGCCGGTAGGGAAAGTGGCGCTGAACGCGGTGGTGCCCGGCGCGGGAACCGGTTAGATGAACAAAAAAACAATAAATTTTATAATCTTTAACATTTTAATAAGGTTTTTTAAAGCAAAAGTGACTTGCTAAGACAAATGCGTTTTAGTCTGGTTGTCTATTCTCGATATTAATTATTATAAATTTAAATCATTTTTTCTCTAATTAAGTTAAAACATTTCAGTGCTTGGTGTTGCGGCTAAACATCATAAAATGGTCAAAAAGGTTGTTCGTCTGTGATGACATCATTGTGAAGCGACAATGCAAAACTGGATTGGGCTTATTAGATAGAAAATTTGAAATTTAGTGATTATTCTTTTTACACTTTTTTTTTGAATGTTTATAAATGGACGCTTTTCAATTGGATCACCTGTTTTTTGGACTATTGCTTTAGTTGCTTTATAAATGACGTCAATCTTAACAAAATCAGAACATTTTAATTCCTTTATCGAAAAATTCCGGCCCGCCAGCGACCTATCATTATTATATCCGGCTTTTGTTCTTAAAAGTTGCTTTTTCCTTCATTTTCAAAATTTAAAATGGTTCAAAAACGGCTTTAAATTCTCGATTCTTTTCTAAATAAATTCTTAATCTCTTCACTCAAATAACATATTTTCAGACAATTTTTAAAAGAAAAAAAATCTTTTTTTTTTTCACAAGTTTGACCAAGAGACCCCCCTCCCCTTCTATAGTTTTGCAAAGTTTGAGGAGCCATAACTTTCTTCATAACGCTTTCTACCAAAAATTTTTCTGGATTCGTAATCAGCTCAACGAGCGGAGTCAATTGATATATAAATTGTAGGGAAAATAAAATGTTTTGATATTCTTCAGTTTTATCTTGAATATTTGCTTCTTTAGGGTCAAATTACTCCGAACGATAAAAAGCTTAAAATTGTGAAAAAGTTAACGCGAATGAAAACCGGTGAGGACGAAAAATCATGCAAAGAAATGACAAAAATCCATAAAAATAGTAATGAAAACATTGCCAAAATGTTGAATATTGGAAGAACCACTTTGGTTAGATGGAAAAGGCAATTTAAACGACAACAATTGGATAAAAATTCTGTTGATGGACATTCTGTGGAAGAGAATGCCGCGGCAAATGTTCAGCAAATTGAAAACTCGAATTCGGAGAGCTTTAAATGAATGGTCAATGAGTTGAAAAAAGGCCAATTTTGTTAACGATTCCTCGCAGCAGAAGACTGCTCATTTTTTATTAATGGGGGGGGGGGGGGGTAAATTTCGAAACGGGCCAACTCCGTCCCGCCAACTCCGTCCCGAGCCAACT
Source organism: Globodera rostochiensis (assembly GCA_018350325.1). Classification (NCBI taxonomy): domain Eukaryota; kingdom Metazoa; phylum Nematoda; class Chromadorea; order Rhabditida; family Heteroderidae; genus Globodera; species Globodera rostochiensis. The sequence goes on along the minus strand of JAEVLN010000008.1, from coordinate 986,522 downwards.
CCGTCCCGACACACTCCGTCCCAGCCAACTCCGTCCCAGCTGCAAATTTTAGATTCAAAAAAGTGATACTCTAATTTCAAATTTTGAAAAAGCATAGGGGGGACCCTTATGGTATTTTTGAAAAAGGTTTTTATTCTTAAATAGCTTAGAAATATGTTATTGCATTGATTACGAATTCGTAATTAGAAAATCAAAATTGGGCATTTAAAACGGGTTTTGAACCGGTTTAAAATTTTAAAAATTAATGAAAACCCGATTTTTGAGTAACTCCAAAGCCGGATTGGATTAGGCCTAAGCCTAACGAACCCCAAACTAGGGTGGCTTAGGCCTAAGCCTAACGAACCCCAAGCTACAGTGACTTACAAATAAACCAGATCAATCCCCATTTGATTATTGAAGTGCTTAGGGGATTTCGGGCAATTACCGAATGAACACTTGAATTTATTATTTTGTTTACAATTACTTCTTTTGTTTAACTTTGAAAAAATCTTTGTTAAAATTTTTGTTTTTCTGAGGAGTTTACTTTTTTGTAGCTGGGACGGAGTTGGCTGGGACGGAGTTGGCTCGAGACGGAGTTAGCGGGACGGAGTTGGCTGGGACGGAGTTGGCTGGGACGGAGTTGGCTGGGACGGAGTTGGCGGGACGGAGCGGAGTCGACCCCTACTCGGTAAATTTGACAAAAAAAATTGTCCCCCTCCCCAACGTTGAAAAATAATTACCCATGTGTAATTAAAACAGGCGTATACGATATCTCAGAAAAAAACCCCAAATCTGCTCACGCTTTCTTTGCTATTCCTTCGGCTGAATTCGCAACAGTACGTTGCTCATTTTCATAAACTTGAAAACAATCTTTTCATAAATTGATGAGGATTATTAACATATTATTTTATTTTTTCAAATTTCGTACATACTAAATGAAGCTCCGTAATTAAATGAAAAAATATGTTAGAATTTTGACATCATTGATTTTTTAGCAAAAAAAAAAAAGAAAGAAAAAGTAAGTGATTAGTTCTAGGTATTGCAGTTACAAATTCTTTTTTGAGTAAAGCTCATCTGATTGTCTGCCAGAATAATGTGTTGCATTGCGCGAGTAGCGGAATCTTTCGATGTACAATTTCACATTAACCAAATTTTGCATTAATATTTTTTTATTGAAAATAAACAATAAATAATTTGAGAAATATTTATTTCAAAACAAAATCTCATTCGTGGGTAAACATAGGCATATAAAAGTCCATTTTTTAAACAAAAATTTAAGCAACACTATTTTCGTTGAAATTATCAAATGCTTTTTTATTGAATTCAAGGATTAAAGTTTTTTGAAAATTTTTTATTTGTTTTGTCAGAAAGTTTTGGCAAAATTGGATGTTTCCTTGGTAAATTATGGTCATCCGGTCTCTAATAGAAACGAGCGGAAATTGTCGCCATTTCCTCTAATTGTGATTAATAATTTTAGGGTTGGCAGAAATTTGGTTGGGCTTTATTGATTTTCTGAATGATTCCAATTTATTTGGGCTAAAAAATTCACCATTTTAGTTATTTTATTTTATTTTGTGAAAATTTATTATTCTTTAAAATTTTAAGAATATTTGTACGTGAAAAAATTACAAATTTTTGCAATTGAATTTTCCATTTTAAATTCAGAGGTTGTTTTTTTACCAAAATAAAATGGAAGAATTTTGGATTTTAATTTTGGTGGCATTCTTTGCAACAAATTCAATGGAAAATGCCGTATCCGTAAACGTAAAATTGGAGGAAACGCCTCTCAAGACATTTGATGAAATATTCGGAGAAGGCTGGTGGGACAAAGACGAAGCCGAAGATTTGAAAATACCGCCGACTACAAACTTTGGACAAAATGTCCATCACCAAATCGACCGACAGAACACCCAAATTGGACAAATTGAACCCAATTCAATTGATCAGAATCCTCCTCTCACAGAGTCTGATCACTCTGATAATGCCAAAATTGGCGAAAAAATTACTTCAAACGAAAAACGTAAAATTGTCAACGAATTCCACGCAATTAAAGACGAATTTAAGCAAAAAAGAAAATTTTCGAAAAAAGAATGGGTTCAAATTGAGGAGAATATTGGGAAAAATTTAAAAGTCAGTCGCAAAAAAATTTATAAATGGAAAAAAGAAATTGGCCTAAGTCAAAAAGTGTTTAATAAAAAAGAACGTAAACATTTAGTAGAGAAATTTGATCAGATGAAAGCCGAGTTAAAGCGGGACGGATTCAAAAATTCATATAAAAATGAATTAGATAAAACTGTGGCGAAAGAGTTGGGGCTAAGTGATAGAACAATTTACAAATGGAAACGAAAACATGGCCAAACCAGTGAGTATTTTGATTTTATTATTTATTTAAATTAATTAATTAAAACTCTTTTACAGCAGCAAATAAACACTCCCACAGCCAACAAAAGGAATTGATGAAACGTTATTATGAAATTAAAGACAAAAATACTAAAATTAGTGACGAGAACATTGCAAAAATGTTGAAAATTGGATCACGCACTTTGATTAATTGGAAGAGACAATTTAAACGACAGAAATTTAATCCAAATTCTGTTGATGGGCATTTTGTGGTTCAAAATGCCGGCTCAAATATTCAGAAAATTGATAACTCAAATTCGGGAAATATTTGAATTGCTAATGTTTAAAAAACCCCATATCTGTCCACGTTTCTTTCTATTCCTTCGGCTGATCCGCCCGCAACAGAATCATTTTTATTTTTATAAGCTTTCCAATAAATCTTTTAAATTGATAAAGATTATTAACAATTATTTCACTTTTGTCAATATTTTGTACATAATGATGAAGCTCAGTTAATTTAATGAATATGTTAGAATTTTTACTTCTTGAAGGATACATTTTTTGTTTCAGCGGCATTCATAAGCCATTTTAAGCTTTTAGGAAGGGTGTGGGGTCGGCGGTGCCAATGGGCGCCGCCGATTAAGTTTTTGAATTTTTGACTCAATTTTATTAAGAAAAATGGCCAAAAACAGCAGAAATTAGTTGACTTTAGGCTTTTAGTGCGGTCCAGCGGTGCAGATAAGCGCTGCCGGGAGAATTTTGGGATTTTTGTACGAAATTTCACCAAAATTTCCGCAAAAGTGAGCATTTTTCTTCGTAATTTCGGAAAAAAAAATTGTTTTACATTAGCGTGGAGGAATCCGACTGCCTTTTTTTGTGCGCATTTTAATTTAAAAAAAATATTTGAAATCATTAAAAATGTTCCGTTAATGGGGGGGGGGGGGGAGGGAATTTTAAAGTTAGTGTTAATTTCGTCAAAAAATTTAATTTTTTCACAAAAAAGTTCATAACTATTTTTAAAAATAAAAGATTTTCAATCAATTACTTGTCAAGCTAATTGCACTCTCCGTGCACAGGATTGGGAAAGGGTTAGTGTTTACTTCTCCCAATGCCTCCCGGTTTGTCCCCCGACCAATGGTTTCTTTGATTCTCGAATAAAAAGCGTTTATTTGGTGTAAATAATGATGGGTGAAGGTAGGTGAAAGGGGAATAGGAAGTGATCTGAATGGTGGAGCCAGGGGCCTTTAAATAGGAGACAGAAATGGGAGAGGCGAGTCAATGGTCATTTTCTTTCGAGATAAGCATGTGAGTCCGGAGTGCCGAAAAGGAGAGCGAGTTATTTACGGAAAATGGCATTAATAATTATTTCTTATCGGGAGGGAATATGTTGGTGGTCGAGATTTAAGGGAGACAACCAAATTCAGTTAAAATCACTGAAATGCTTCTTATTCTCAAGAAAAGTCAAAATCGATACATTCAGAAGCTTTCTGTTTGTTGAATCTTTGATCAAGCGAAAGCTACCGATTAAGCTTTTCTCAAATAATAAAAAACAAATTGTTTGGAATTAAAAACAAACATTTGTTTCAGGCCATTAAAATTCGTTTAGGTTCAAAACCTTTTATAAATTTGCTTTATTTGCATGCAAACATTGTTGCATCCGGTCTTTAATAGAAACGAGCGGAAATTGTCGCCATTTCCTCTAATTGTGATTAATAATTTTAGGGTTGGCAGAAATTTGGTTGGGCTTTATTGATTTTCTGAATGAATCCAATTTATTTGGGCTAAAAAATTCACCATTTTAGTTATTTTATTTTATTTTGTGAAAATTTATTATTCTTAAAATTTTAAGAATATTTTTACGTGAAATTACAAATTTTTGCAATTGAATTTTCCATTTTAAATTCAGAGGTTGTTTTTTTACCAAAATAAAATGGAAGAATTTTGGGTTTTAATTTTGGTGGCATTCTTTGCAACAAATTCAATGGAAAATGCCGTATCCGTAAACGTAAAATTGGAGGAAACGCCTCTCAAGACATTTGATGAAATATTCGGAGAAGGCTGGTGGGACAAAGATGAAGCCGAAGATTTGAAAATACCGCCGACTACAAACTTTGGACAAAATGTCCATCACCAAATCGACCGACAGAACACCCAAATTGGACAAATTGAACCCAATTCAATTGATCAGAATCCTCCTCTCACAGAGTCTGATCACTCTGATAATGCCAAAAATGGTGAAGAAATGAAGAAGAATTCAACTGAAAAATGTAAAATTATCGACAAATTCCACGCAATTAAAGATGAATTTAAGCAAAAAGGAAAATATTCAAAAAACGAATGGAATCAAATTGAGGAGAAAATTGCTAAACATTTAAAAGCCAATCGCAAAAAAATATATAAATGGAAAAAAGAATTTGGCATTAATCAAAAAGTGTTCTATGAAAAAGAAGAACGTAAACATTTGGTAGGGAAATTTGATCAGATGAAAGCCGAGTTAATGCGGGACGGATTCAAAAACTCTTATCATCAAGAAATTGATAAAACTGTCGCAAAAGAGTTGGGCCTCAGTTTGGCAACAATTTATAATTGGAAAAGAGAACTTGGCCAAAGCAGTGAGTTTTTCAAGAGCCCAATTTTATTAATTTATTTATATTAAAAATTTTTTACAGAACCACAACATAAACACTCTCACAGCGAACAAATGAAATTGACGAAACGTTATTATGAAATTAAGCACAAAACGCCTAAAATTAGAGATGTGGACATTGCCAAAAGGTTGAAAATTGGAGGACGCACTTTGGTTAATTGGAAGAGACAATTTAAACGACATCAATTACATCAAAATTCTGTCGATGGACATTCTGTGTAAGAGAATGCCGCGGCAAATGTTCAGGAAATTAAGAACTCGAACGCGGGAAGTATTTGAAGGAATTGCCAAGATGTTTTGGGCTGGTTTTAGGGACAATATTTGTGGTCCGATTTTTTTTACGAGTTTATGCTAGTGCTGGATGTATGTTGCTATAGATGTTTTTTTTTTTGCAAATAGCAGTCCGATATTACCAAATATGGGAAAACCTCCCAAAATTCTAATCCTGATAAAACAGCATTCACATGTAAGTGAGCTCTGTTCGGTGAGGATCCGCTGAATTTTGTACAGCCTCAGCTCGTACTTAAACATTAATGCCCCGCAAGCGTTTGCCTGCACCCGGCTTGTCCTTGTCCAGACTGACAGAGCACCTCGGCCACTACCGTCAGCATGTCGGACTGCCATCCGTTGGTCCAACGTCGCGGGCACCTTTCCGCAGCGTCGGCCATCAGTTGCTGCACCGGTAGCACAACCGGCTCAACGCTGGAAGGGCCAGCGGCGCCGCCGCCGCCGGCAAGGCCCAATTTTTGAAATTTCAATGTTGTTTTGCACATCTTTTTATCCGCATCCAAATGCTCACTAACCCCAAGGGAGTAAATAGCGTTAAAATGAAACAAATTGGAATCTCACAACAATGTCAACATTTCAATTAAGCCGAGCTGGAGGTCCTGTTCGAGATGGAATGGAAAATGATCATAATGGCAAAACACGCACAGCTTGGGCGTATTCAGGAGTTAAGAAGATGTTCTAATTTTTTTGTCCTTTTTTCACTCGTTATTTTAAATTACAACACTTGATTCCACGCGTAATAGACGAATTGGAAGATGATGGACCGAAATCAAACCCAATCCGTTTTGTCGACAGACACACGAAATGTAGTATGTCGCGAGCTTGAATATTTTTTCTTCCCTCTCGACGCATCGCCCGGGGGCAAGGCTTCATTTATCTTTTATGAACAAGTCTCTGTAATGGACATGAAACACCGGGGGCCTAATTGAGTCGCAGTCCAAGTCTGTTGCGCGCAGCAGGGTTGAGCCCCGACGACCCTTGGCATCATCTGTGGCAGAAATGGCACTTTTCGTCCAGGGCGATTTTAAATTATTTTAAAATATTTGTTCATTTGGCTATCACAATCGATCGCCATTTTTAAAAGTGATTTTAGAAGCAAAAATATTTATGAGATGTCAGGAATATTGATTCTGGTGAGGTTTATTAAAGAATATGATATATATGAATGCCCATTTCAATTGTGGGCTGTCATTTATTAGTTTCAATCATTATTAATACTTCTAAAAATTTGAATTTTACTTATTCTATAATTTTAAGAGATGATATAAATTCTTTAACACAAAATATTAGACAAATTTTTCCAAATCGAATTTTCAGTTTTAAATTATAAAAAATATGGAATTTCATATAAATCTCAAAATTTAGAGGATGGCAAACGAAAAAGCCGAATCCGTAAAAGTAAAATGAAATATTCGGAGAAGGCTGGTGGGACAAAGATGAAGCCGAAGATGAAAACGCCCGCGCCAACAAACTTTGGACAAAATGTCCATCACCAAATCGACCGGCAGAACACCCAAATTGGACAAATTGAATCTAATTCAACTGATCAGCTTGAACAAATTGAACCCAATACAACTGATCAGCTTGGACAAATTGAACCCAATTCAACTGATCAGCTTGAACAAATTGAACCCAATTCAACTGATCAGAAACCACCTCTCACTGAGTCTGATCACTCTAATAATGCCAAAAATAGTAAAGAAATTTCTTCAAATAAAAATATTACAGAAAATGAGCGAAAACGTAGAATAATCGACAAATTCCAAGCAATAAAAGAAGAATTAAAGCAAAAAGGGAAATTCCCTAGGAAAGAAAAAACTCAAATTGAGCAGAAAATTGCTAAACATTTAAAAGTCAATCGCACAAAAATATATGAATGGAAAAAAGAATTTGGCCTAAGTCGAAAAAGGCATAACTTTGGGAAGAAAAAAAATGATCGAAAAAATTTGGTAGACGAATTTGATCAAATGAAAGCCGAGTTAAAGCAGGCCGGATTCAAAAGTTCATATAAAACACAATTAGATAAGCTTGGAAACGAAAACTTGGCCAATCCAGTGAGTATTTTTTCGAGCCCAATTTATTATTTATTTATATCAATTAAAATTCGTTTACAGAACCAAAACATAAATACTCCGACAGCGAACAAAAGGAATTGATGAAATGTTATTATGAAATTAAGGGTGAAAATCCTAAAATTAGCGACAAGGACATTACTAAAAGGCTGAACATCAACGGAGTCACTTTGTTTAGATGGAAAAAGCAATTTAAACGACAGCAATTTCAACCAAATTCTGTGGAAATGAATGTCGACTCAAACATTTTAGATCATTTTAAATGTTTACGGTTTAGGGGGGGGGGGGTTCGAATAGAGGGGGGGGGGGGCTTCTATTGTTCAATCAACCACACGAGGGAGGGGGGGGGGCACAATTAGAAGGGGGCTTCAAACGGTTTCTGCAATGGTTCGGGTAACGGTAAATCGGTAAATTTACCGTGACTTTTGAAAACAAGCCACAAGTTTGCAGAAAAAATAGGTTAACATATTAGAGACCAGCTAGAGCGGGACTCCTGTGGGCTTTTAAACTCTATTTGTTTATGCGCATACGCACATTGAACATTGAGAATGTTGATGATTTGGAGACTGGAGAAATTGACTTCGCAGAGGATAGCGAGTTAGAATTAAGAGACCGTAATATGGAAGGATTACCCATTTTAAAAGGTCGGCAAAAGGCATTTTTTTAACAAAAAGAGCGACATATGATATGTATTCAATTTTTTGAAAAAGCTTTATGCGATGATCTGTTGTTTCACTATTTTTTAGCCTACGTTTCCAAGCGTAAATTGTTCTAAAACTGAGGCCCAACTCTTTCGCAACAGTTTCATTTATTTGATTGGGATAAGAGTTTTTGAATCCGGCCTGCTTTAACTCGGCTTTCATTTGATCAAATTTGTCTACCAAATTTTTTCGATCATTTTTTTTTCTTCCCAAAGTTATGCCTTTTTCGACTTAAGCCAAATTCTTTTTTCCATTTATATATTTTTTTGCGATTGACTTTTAAATGCTTTGCAATCTACGTTTTTGCACATTTTCTGTAATATTTTCATTTGAAGAAATTTCTTTACTATTTTTGGCATTATCAGAGTGATCAGACTCAGTGAGAGGTGGTTTCTGATCAGTTGAATTGGGTTCAATTTGTTCAAGCTGATCAGTTGTATTGGGTTCAATTTGTCCAATTTGGGTGTTCTGTCGGTCGATTTGGTGATGGACATTTTGTCCAAAGTTTGTTGGCGCCGGCGTTTTGAAATCTTCGGCTTCACCTTTGTCCCACCAGCCTTCTCCAAATATTTCATCAAATGTTTTGAGTGGCGTTTGCTCCAATTTTACTTTTACGGATTCGGCTTTTTCGAGTGAATTTGTTGCAAAAAATCCCACCAAAATTAAAATCCAAAACTTCGCCATTTATTTGGGCAAGGCACCTACCTCTAAATTTAGTGATTTATATGTATGAAATTCCAATTAATTTTTATAATTTAAAATGGTGCTAGGTCGTTTCGTAAATCCGCCGGGCATTCTATCAATCAAAATGATTCGTAAACGTCGGGGCAGACAACTAAATTGAGCGCCGAACAAAAGCAAAAATTATTCACATATTATTTTCTTCTCCCGCCACCTTACGTTATAATTTTGTTTGCACTCGAAGATGAAAGAGATTACCTTTTTAGTAACATTAATGTATTGCGCAACAAATTTTAATATGTTGCTAGTGGCGGATTTACGAAACGCCCAAATTGGCGGATTTACGAAACGCCCAAATTGGTGGATTTACGAAACGCCCAAATTGGTGGATTTACGAAACGCCCAAATTGGTGGATTTACGAAACGCCCAAATTGGTGGATTTACGAAACGCCCAAATTTGCGGATTTACGAAACACCCAAATTGGCGGATTTAAGAAACGCCCAAATTGGTGGATTTACGAAACGCCCAAATTGGTGGATTTACGAAACGCCCAAATTTGCGGATTTACGAAACGCCCAAATTGGTGGATTTACGAAACGCCCAAATTTGCGGATTTACGAAACGCCCAAATTGGTGGATTTACGAAACGCCCAAATTTGCGGATTTACGAAACGCCCAAATTGGTGGATTTACGAAACGCCCATAGTGGCGGAATTTGCGAAACGCCCAAATTGGCGGATTTACGAAACGTTTTGGACCAATTTTTAGGTCTAAAATTTGAAAAATCATTCTCAAATTGGTAAAATTGCATTGGGTTTTTTGCTTTGTTTAAACTTTAAAGTGGCAGAAAGTTGATTTTGTTCGGGTCCCATTTAAGCAATATTTGTTGTCCCCTTTTTGGCCAAATTGAATTTTTTTTAAATAAAAAAATGTCGTTTTTGCCTCTCTCTTTTCGGTCATTGCTTTACTTAAAATAAAATCCGACCCCCCGGGGGATTACACTATCCCTTCAACAGCCTCAAGCGGATTTGTTTATTTATTGAGCAGCACCTCTTGCCTTGAGGCAGAGACTGATTTATTGGCCTTTTCTTAGATAAATATTATTTTTTCAGTCTTTTTTAGCAAAAAGCGTAAAATTGCATTTGTCGTCACTTACAATTTTATGATAATTAATTTTTTTTGTAATTTAAAATTTAGTTTTAAATGCTGACAAATTGCTTAATAATAATTTTTATTGTTCTCTCCACAGCAACAACTGTTGCAACAAAGGTTTGTTTAATGTTTAATGAACAATTTTTTCTCTTGTTCGTCAGTTCCTGTTTGAAAATAAACTTTATAACCCTAAAAATAAAATATTAAATTGCTTTTTCCAATTACACAAAGTGCTTCCTCCAATTTTCAACATTTTCGCTATGTCCCCGTCTCTAATTTTAGGATTTTTGTCCTTAATTACAAAATAACGTTTCATCAATTCCTTTTGTTCGCTGTCGGAGTATATATGTTTTGGTGCTGTAAAAGAATTTTTATTAATATAAAAAAATTAATACAATAAATGCTCACTGGTTTGGCCAAGTTCACGTTTCCAATTGTAAATTGTTGTATAACTTATGCCCAACTCTTTCGCGACAGTTTTCTCAATTTCTTTCTTATAAGAGTTTTTGAATCCGCCACGCTTTAATTCGGCTTTTCTTTGATCAAATTTTTCTACCAAATTTTGTCGCTCATTTTTTGGATTTCTTTGGCTTAAGGCTAATTCTTTTTTCCATTCATATATTTTTTTGCGATTGAAGCCCAAATGTGTACTAATTTCATTTTCAATTTGAGTCCTTTCTTTTGCCGAATATTTTCCTATTTGCTTAAATTCGTTTCTCATTGCGTGGAATTCGGCTATAATTTTACGTTTTCGCTCATCTTCAGCATTAGCAGAGTGATCAGAGTCTGTGAGAGGAGGATTCTGATCAGTTGAATTGGGTCCAATTTGTCCAGAGTGATCAGACACTGTGAGAGGAGGATTCTGATCAGTTGAATTGGGTTCAATTTGTCCAGAGTGATGAGACTCTATGAGAGGAGAATTCTGATCAGTTGAATTGGGTTCAATTTGTCCAGAGTGATGAGACTCTATGAGAGGAGAATTCTGATCAGTTGAATTGGGTTCAATTTGTCCAATTTGGGTGTTTTGCCGGTCGATTTGGTGATGGACATTTTGCCCAAAGTCTGTTGACGGCGGCATTTTCAAATCTTCGGCTTCATCTTTGTTCCACCAGCCTTCTCCGAAAATTTCATCAAATGTTTTGTGTGGCGTTTCCTCCAATTTTACGGATTTGGCTTTATGAAAAGATTGTTTTCAAGTTTATGAAAATGAGCAACGTACTGTTGCGAATTCAGCCGAAGGAATAGCAAAGAAAGCGTGAGCAGATTTGGGGTTTTTTCTGAGATATCGTATACGCCTGTTTTAATTACATATGGGTAATTATTTTTCAACGTTGGGGAGGGGGACAATTTTTTTTGTCAAATTTACCGAGTAGGGGTCGACTCCGCTCCGTCCCGCCAACTCCGTCCCGCTAACTCCGTCTCGAGCCAACTCCGTCCCGCTAACTCCGTCTCGAGCCAACTCCGTCCCAGCCAACTCCGTCCCAGCCAACGCCGTCCCAGCTACAAAAAAGTAAATCCTCAGAAAAACAAAAATTTTAACAAAGATTTTTTCAAAGTTAAACAAAAGAAGTAATTGTAAACAAAATAATAAATTTAAGTGTTCATTCGGTAATTGCCCGAAATCCCCTAAGCACTTCAATAATCAAATGGGGATTGATCTGGTTTATTTGTAAGTCACTCTAGCTTGGGGTTCGTTAGGCTTAGGCCTAAGCCACCCTAGTTTGGGGTTCGTTAGGCTTAGGCCTAATCCAATCCGGCTTTGGAGTTACTCAAAAATCGGGTTTTCATTAATTTTTAAAATTTTAAACCGGTTCAAAACCCGTTTTAAAAGCCCAATTTTGATTTTCTAATTACGAATTCGTAATCAATGCAATAACATATTTCTAAGCTATTTAAGAATAAAAACCTTTTTCAAAAATGCCATAAGGGTCCCCCCTATGCTTTTTCAAAATTTGAAATTAGAGTATCACTTTTTTGAATCTAAAATTTGCAGCTGGGACGGAGTTGACTGGGACGGAGTGTGTCGGGACGGAGTTGGCTCGGGACGGAGTTGGCGGGACGGAGTTGACTAGGACGGAGTTGGCGGGACGGAGTTGGCCCGTTTCGAAATTTACCCCCCCCCCCCATTAATAAAAAATGAGCAGTCTTCTGCTGCGAGGAATCGTTAACAAAATTGGCCTTTTTTCAACTGATTGACCATTCATTTAAAGCTCTCCGAATTCGAGTTTTCAATTTTCTGAACATTTGCCGCGGCATTCTCTTCCACAGAATGTCCATCAATAGAATTTTTATCCAATTGTTGTCGTTTAAATTGCCTTTTCCATCTAACCAAACTGGTTCTTTCAATATTCAACATTTTGGCAATGTTTTCATTACTATTTTTATGGATTTTTGTCATTTCTTTGCATGATTTTTCGTCCTCACCGGTTTTCATTCGCGTTAACTTTTTCATAATTTTAAGCTTTTTATCGTTCGAGTAATTTGACCCTAAAGAAGCAAATATTCAAGATAAACTGAAGAATATCAAAACATTTTATTTTCCCTACAATTTATATATCAATTGACTCCGCTCGTTGAGCTGATTACGAAGCCAGAAAAATTTTTGGTAGAAAGCGTTATGAAGAAAGTTATGGCTCCTTAAACTTTGCAAAACTATAGAAGGGGAGGGGGGTCTCTTGGTCAAACTTGTGAAAAAAATTTTTTTTTCTTCTAAAAATTGTCTGAAAATATGTTATTTGAGTGAAGTGATTAAGAATTTATCATTAGAAAATCGAGAATTTAAAGCCGTTTTTGGGCCAGTTTAAATTTTGAATATGAAGAAAAAAGCAACCAACTAAAGCAATAGTCCAAAAAACAGGTGATCCAACTGAAAAGCCTCCATTTATAAACATTCAAAAAAAAGTGTAAAAAGAATAATCACTAAATTTCAAATTTTCTATCTAATAAGCCCAATCCAGTTTTGCATTGTCGCTTCACAATGATGTCATCACAGACGAACAACCTTTTTGACCATTTTATGATGTTTAGCCGCAACACCAACCACTGAAATGTTTTGAAACTAATTGATTATATATTTTTATAATTAATATCGATATTAGACAAACAGTCTAAAACGCATTTGTCTTAGCAAGCCACTTTTGCTTTAAAAAAACTTATTAAAATGTTAAAGATTATAAAATTTATTGTTTTTTTGTCCATCTAACCGGTTCCCGCGCCGGGCACCACCGCGTTCAGCGCCACTTTCCCTACCGGCGATGTCGCTAGCTTCAGGGCAGTACGTACAACAACAGTTTCAATCGGTTCCGGGAATTGTAAAGTCAGGAAGAGGATTTACGAAACGCCCAAATTGGTGGATTTACGAAACGCCCAAATTTGCGGATTTACGAAACACCCAAATTGGCGGATTTAAGAAACGCCCATAGTGGCGGAATTTGCGAAACGCCCAAATTGGCGGATTTACGAAACGTTTTGGACCGATTTTTAGGTCTAAAATTTGAAAAATCATTCTCAAATTGGTAAAATTGCATTGGGTTTTTGCTTTGTTTAAACTTTAAAGTGGCAGAAAGTTGATTTTGTTCGGGTCCCATTTAAGCAATATTTGTTGTCCCCTTTTTTGGACAAATTGAATTTTTTTAAATAAAAAAATGTCGTTTTTGCCTCTCTCTTTTCGGTCATTGCTTTACTTAAAATAAAATCCGACCCCCGGGGGATTACACTATCCCTTCAACAGCCTCAAGCGGATTTGTTTATTTATTGAGCAGCACCTCTTGCCTTGAGGCAGAGACTGATTTATTGGCCTTTTCTTAGATAAATATTATTTTTTCAGTCTTTTTTAGCAAAAAGCGTAAAATTGCATTTGTCGTCACTTACAATTTTATGATAATTAATTTTTTTTGTAATTTAAAATTTAGTTTTAAATGCTGACAAATTGCCTAATAATAATTTTTATTGTTCTCTCCACAGCAACAACTGTTGCAACAAAGGTTTGTTTAATGTTTAATGAACAATTTTTTCTCTGTGTTCGTCAGTTCCTGTTTGAAAATAAACTTTATAACCCTAAAAATAAAATATTAAATTGCTTTTTCCAATTACACAAAGTGCTTCCTCCAATTTTCAACATTTTCGCTATGTCCCCGTCTCTAATTTTAGGATTTTTGTCCTTAATTACAAAATAACGTTTCATCAATTCCTTTTGTTCGCTGTCGGAGTATATATGTTTTGGTGCTGTAAAAGAATTTTTATTAATATAAAAAAATTAATACAATAAATGCTCACTGGTTTGGCCAAGTTCACGTTTCCAATTGTAAATTGTTGTATAACTTATGCCCAACTCTTTCGCGACAGTTTTCTCAATTTCTTTCTTATAAGAGTTTTTGAATCCGCCACGCTTTAATTCGGCTTTTCTTTGATCAAATTTTTCTACCAAATTTTGTCGCTCATTTTTTGGATTTCTTTGGCTTAAGGCTAATTCTTTTTTCCATTCATATATTTTTTTGCGATTGAAGCCCAAATGTGTACTAATTTCATTTTCAATTTGAGTCCTTTCTTTTGCCGAATATTTTCCTATTTGCTTAAATTCGTTTCTCATTGCGTGGAATTCGGCTATAATTTTACGTTTTCGCTCATCAGAGTCTGTGAGAGGAGGATTCTGATCAGTTGAATTGGGTTCAATTTGTCCAATTTGGGTGTTTTGCCGGTCGATTTGGTGATGGACATTTTGCCCAAAGTCTGTTGACGGCGGCATTTTCAAATCTTCGGCTTCATCTTTGTTCCACCAGCCTTCTCCGAAAATTTCATCAAATGTTTTGTGTGGCGTTTCCTCCAATTTTACGGATTTGGCTTTGTCCACTAAATTTGTTGCAAATAATGCCACCAAAATTAAAATCCAAAATTCTTCCATTTATTTGAGCAAAATAACCTCTGAATTTTGGAAGATAATATAAAATTCCAATTAATTTTATAATTAAACTGAAAATTATGATAGGGAAAAATTTGTCAACGTTTTGCATTAACGAATCTCAAAAATTTTCTTAAATTTTAAAGAATAATAATATTCAAAAAATTTTACAAATATTATAAATATTATTTAGCTTTGATAAAAAAATGATTGAAGTAATAAATGACAGCCTACAATTGAAATTGGCATTCATATAAATCATATTCTTTAATAATATTATTTAAATAAATGCCTTAAGCGAATCAATAATATTTTCCAACTAATAATCATTCTTTTTACAAATGGCGATCGATAAATATATATATAATATGTATTTTTCAAATCTTTAAGCTCAGAATTCTGTAATGAATTCTTACCAAGAATGCCATTTTTAAGGGTGCTACCTGAACGATTATGATAGCAAAAATGAAAAAATCAAGAATATAGATTTGGCCCCGGTTCAAAAAGTTAAATAATATTTATGCCTTATAAAAATGTGAATTATTATTTTAAATTAAGAAATTTGTAGATATTATTAACACAAAAATTTTTCCATATCAAATTTTCCGTTTGAATTATTTAATTAGTAATTGGAATTTCATATAAAGCTCTAGTAAAGAATAGGCAATATGGTAACCCCGGGTGGGTTATTTTAAATTAAGAAATTTGTAGATATTATTAACACAAAAATTTTTCCATATCAAATTTTCCGTTTGAATTATTTAATTAGTAATTGGAATTTCATATAAAGCTCTAGTAAAGAATAGGCAATATGGTAACCCCGGGTGGGACTCGAACCCACTTCCTCCACCCAATCCGTGGGCGGCTCTTCCAACTGAGCTACCGGGACGCCCCATTTGCATTCTTCTTTGTGGATGATCTTTTGCCCCTGCCATAGGCGTTTTAACCGTCTCGTCCAACCAGCGGAATTCTCTCATCCTTACAGCTCCCAACGGGACCGGTCCCTCGGTCCATCAATCGATCACACATCGATCGCTTGGGCCCGAATTTTACTCCAACTTTGCCTATGGGATTTAGAATTTGAAAACGATAGTTTATGGTTTTGCTGTTCAGGGCTTTTGGTGGCCGTTTGTCCCATTTTGTCGATCAAAACTTTTTTTATCAATTCAATTTGTCTTTGTCAACTAACTTTTTGGGGGGTTTCCTGAAAATTCTCTTCGGTGTATTCAAATTTAGCGAAATTTTAGGTAGCTCTGCTCAATACCGGTGATATTCTAAAATTTAATATTAAACAATTTGTCAAGAGATTTGCAGCAAGACAATTTTTTGTAGCTTTTTAGGGGTGGTAATAGTCCAACCAATAATCATACAAGACGCCACCACTTACCATTTCACCACCACCACCTCAGTGTACCGCCAATGATTTTAGATCAAATTCCGTATTTATTCCGGAACACGGAATACGGAATTACGGAACACCCAAAAAATACGAAACACATAATACGGACAGACTAAAACGGAATTTCACGGAATATGGAACGGACGCTAAAGGATTGGCCCCCCTCCCTCATTCCATTCGACTTCAAACTCTACCAATATGCTTTTCTCCACCCAAAAATCCCATTCTTAGGGGTTTGCAATATTAAATTTGGCGATCTGCCTACAGAATTTCACAACAAGTCAAGTAAACCCACCAAAAAATTTATTTGAAACTAAAGATCGTAACAAGAACATTGATCTTTATTCAAGGTTGGAATTGCTGTCGTTTAAATTGTCTCTTCCATCTACACAAAGTATCAGTTCCAATATTTAACATTTTAGTAATGTCCTTGTCAGGAATTTTAGGATTTTTGTCTTTAATTTCATAATAATGTTTCATTAAATCTTTCTGTTCGCTGTGGGAGAATTTTTGGTTTGGTTCTGTAAAAGAATTTTTAATTAATATAAATAAATTAATAAATTTGAGCTCAAAATACTCACTGGTCTGGCCAAGTTCGCTTTTCCAAGCGTAAATTGTTCTAATACTGAGGCCCAATTCTTTTGCGACAGTTTTATCAATTTTATTATTAAATGAATTTTTGAATCCGGCCCGCGTTAACTCGGCTTTCATTTGATCAAATTTCTCTATTAAATGTTTACGTTCTTCTTTTTCATTAACCACTTTTAGATTTAGGCCAAATTCTTTTTTCCATTCGTATATTTTTGTACGATTGACTTTTAAATGTTTGGCAATTTTTTGCTCAATTTTAACCATTTCTTTATCTGATTTTCGTTTGTGCTTAAAGTCGGCTTTCATTGCGTGGAATTTGTCAACAATTTTACGTTTTCGCTCATTTTCAGCAATATTTTTGTTCGAAGCAATTTCGTTTTCATCTGTGAGTGGAGGATTCTGATCAGTTGAATTATGTTTAATTTGTCCAAGCTGATCAGACTCTGTGAGAGGAGGATTCTGATCAGTTGAATTGGGTTCAATTTGTCCAGAGTGATCAGATTCTGTGAAAGGATGATTCTGATCAGTTGAATTGGGTTCAATTTGTCCAATTTGGGTGTTCTGCCAGTCGATTTGGTGAAGGAAATTTTGTTCAAGCGTTAATTTATCCCATTCGTCGGCTTTGTCATTGTCCCACCAGCCTTCTCCGAATATTTCATCAAATAATTGTACGGATTCGGCTTTGTCGAGTGAATTTGTTGCAAAAATTAACACCAAAATTAAAATCCAAAACTCTTCCATTTTTTCGCAAAACAGACTCTGAATTTAGAGAGATTTATTCAAAATTCTATATTTTATAATTTAATACGAAAATTCAATATGGAAAAATTGGTCAATTATTTTTGTGTTAAAGAATTTCTCTCAGATTAATAAATATTCACAAATGTTTACAAATATTCACAAATATTATTTATCTTTGATAAAAAATTATTAAAAGTAATAAATGACAGCCCACAATTGAAAATGTGCATTTAAAGTATTATATTAAATCATATTCTTTAATAATTATCTCACCCCAATCAATATTACCTGACATCACATAGATATTGTTTTAACAGGGACCAAATCAATATTACTGACGTAAATATTTTCACAACTAATAATTAAGTTGGGGATTTTTAGGCTTGAAAAATCTCGAAATAGGCGAGAATTCACAAGCAAAAATAGGCTTGAAAAAAAATTTGTGTAAAAATAAAAATAATCGCTTAAAAACTTTTTTTGACTTTTTTCGGAATATCAAAAATGCTTGAAAATTTTGATCTTTAAGGGTATATTGGGTGCAAAAAAATTGGATTTTATGGGGTGCATTTTTGGGCAAGGAGAAAAATTTTCTATCAAGTATCTGACACAAAATTCAAATTTTATTCATTCGTAAAAATTTTTGAAAAATTAGTGATCTTGGCAAGAATAATTCAAAAACTAAATTTTATTGCATTTTTCTACCAAAAATTTTGTACAAAACCCAAAATTTTTTATAACAAAAAGCCTAAATTTACGATTTTATTAAATAAAATTTTATTCAACGCTTTTTCTGACCAGTGTCACGTCAATCACGCCAAATACAAACCGTCCCCCACCCCATACATGACAACCCCAAAAACTTGGCAAATTTTCAAAACGGTAATTTTTTCAAGCTTTTTTCTTTTTACAGAAATCGGGTTGGGGCCGGGCGGGCTTTTTTCCGGGCAACCCGAAAGTGGCCGGGCGGGCTTTTCCGGGCGGGCTTTATTCGATTTTTTTCCGGGCGGGCTTTGCCGGGCGAATACCGGGCTTTAGCCCGGATTTTGGAAAAAATCCGAATCGGGCGAATATTTAAAAATTTTTTTGAAACAGCTTAAAAGTTAGAGATTGATCATTCCTGATCATGTAAGATATAGACCAGGGATGTGGCATCGTATCGTAATCGTAAATATCGTAATTTAGATCATATTGTATCGTATTTTCGATAAAAATCACCCATATTGTAATTTTTGAGGCCCCAGATTTGGGAGGAGGGTCGGCGGTGCCGATAGGCACCGCCGAGAAATTTTTGAACCCGGCGGTGCCGATAGGCGCCGCCGGGAAAATTTTTTTGATTTTTGATGACTATTTGTAAAGAAAATTGGTCCAAAAATTACGAATTTTGCAAAGCAATTTTCTTGATAATAGTTTGGCAACCTGTTGGAAGTTAATTTAAAAATACGAACATGCAAAAATGACATAAAAATATTCGGAAAATATTCGGTTTTTGGGCGGGCTTTTTTCCGGGCTACCTAAAAGGGGCCGGGCGGGCTTTTTTTGATTTTTTGTCCGGGCGGGCTTTGCCGGGCGAATATTTTTGGGGTTTTCCTCCGGGCGGGCTTTACCGGGCGAATACCGGGCTTTAGCCCGGATCGAATATTTCTTAGTCGGGCGCCCGCCCGGCCGAATGCCCGCTTGTTGCCCGTCCGACCCGGGCGCCCGTCCGAACCCTAAAGCGCATGTGAGTAAAGAGAAAAAATAACTGCTTGCACTCACGCGGACTCGAACCCAACACATAACATAAGAGTACCCAAATCACTAATTTATAAGCCATCAATTATGTAATGTATTCTTTTAAAAAAAGATTAAAAAATTATTCGATGATGCCATCTTTAGGGGTTGTAATTCAACTGGAAGACACACAAAAGTTTAAAACGGTAAATAAAAACAAAGGAAGATTTTATATTTATCAAAAAATTCTTCGTTGACCATTCATTTAAATACTCCCCGAATTCGAGTGCCCAATGTCCTGAACATTTGACGTGGCATGCACTTCCAAAGGATGTCCATCAACAGAATTCGGTTGAAATTGCTGTCGTTTAAATTGCTTTTTCCAAATATACAAAGTGGCTCTGCAGATTTTCAACATTTTAGCAATTTCCTCGTCATAATTTTAGCATTTTGGTCTTTAATTTCATAATAACGTTTCATTAATTCCTTTTGTTCGTTGTGGGAGTGTTTATTTGGTTCTGTAAAAGAATTTAATTAACTTAAATAAATGAATAAATTTGGACTCAAAATACTCACTGCTTTGGCCATGTTTTCGTTTCCATTTGTAAATTGTTCTATCACTTAGCCCCAACTCTTTCGCCACAGTTTTATTTATTTCATTTTTATGAGAGTTTTTGAATCCGTCCCGCTTTAACTCGGCTTTCATCTGATCAAATTTCTCTACCAAATTTTTACGTTCTTCTTTTTCATAGAACACTTTTCTACTTAAGCCAAATTCTTTTTTCCATTTATATGCGACTGACTTTTAAGTTTTTCCCAATATTCTCCTCAATTTGAACCCATTCTTTTGCCGAATATTTTCCTTTTTGCTTAAATTCGTCTTTCATTGCGTGGAATTTGTCAACAATTTTACGTTTTTCATTTGAAGTAATTTCTTCGTTATTTTTGGCATTATCAGAGTGATCAGACTCTGTGAGAGGAGGATTCTGATCAGTTGAATTATGGTCAATTTGTCCAAACTGATCAGACTCTGTGAGAGGAGGATTCTGATCAGTTGAATTGGGTTCAATTTGTCCAAGCTGGGGGGTGTTCTGTCGGCTGATTTGGTGATGGACATTTTGTCCAAGCATTAATTTATGCCATTCTTCGTCTTTGTCATTGTTCCACCAGCCTTCTCCAAATATTTCATCAAATGTTTGGAGTGGCAATTCTTCCAATTCCTCCAATTGTACGGATTCGGCTTTGTCGAGTAAATTTGTTGCAACGAATGTCACCAAAATTAAAATACAAAATCCTTCCATTTAACGGAAAATTCGATATGGAAAATGTCAATATTTTTGTGTTAAGATTTACTTTCAAAAATTATCTTAAATTAAAAATTTGAATAAAATATTCAACTTTTTAAATATTAATAAATAATACTCATTCTTGATATTTCGTAAATATCCTAATCTCCGATAGTAGTAAGAATATTTTTGAGATGTCAAGAATATTGATTCGAGAGAGATAAGTCTTTAACAAGATTGACAAATTCCATATAATTTTTTGAGATATGTCGAAAAAATGTTTGAAATAACATCTGTGTTTTTAGTTAAAAATTTTTTTTTTTTTTAATTTGACCAAAAAATTATAGGTTAAAACTAGGGTTGGTCACGGTCGGTTTTAAACCGCGGGTACCGGTTTTCGGTTTTTGGCCGACACCCGGTTAACCGAAAACCGAAACAGGTTTTTGGCAAACCATAGGGGGAACGTTTTTGATTTCAAATTCGTAATTTTTGGACTATTTTTTTAAAGAAATTTAAATTCTAAAATTTCCAGGCGGTCGCTACTGGCACTAGAAACAATCTTTTAAAACGTTATCAAATCAATATTAAGTCAGGGCTCCCAACAGAAAAAAATGCATCAACCCCCCAAAAAAAGACCTTCCCATTTCCAAAAATCTTTCAAAAATTGTCGTTAAAAGCAGGCATGGACACGGTTACCCGTAACCGCGGTTATCCGCGGTTAACCGCGGTTACCCGCGGTTAACGGTTATGGAATTTAAAAGGTCACGGTTACGGGCGGTTAACGGTTATGAGATTTTGAGGGCGGGCGGTTACGGTCGGTTAACGGTTATGACCTCTAAAACCGCGGTTAACCGTCGTATCCGTTATTTTTTGGCTGCTGAGGATTGAGATGATTTGCCTTATAATTTCTTTGACTTTTATTCACATTTCACGAAATTACTTTACCGATCCAGTGGCTTAGTGGTGAAACTCTTCGACTGATTTTATTTGTTCTAGGTTCTAGCCCCATCCGCTGTAATCATTTTATTTATATTTTAATATCCCTCATTTTTTTAGTATTCTTACAATTTTTTACAAAAATTTTAGCTATAAAAAGTAAAATTCTAAGTGTTTACATAAATAATTAGTGCATTTTTAAACGTCCAATCACCTAAATTTGACAATTTTTCTTAGCATAAGTCGGTAAATATTCAATTTTTTTCTCTCGGCGGCGCCTATCGGCACCGCCGAACCCCCACACCGCCCAAAAAATATTTTATAAATCTAAAGCGCTAAAAACACAGAAAAAATTTCTCTGATCGATCGCGCTTTGTTAGATTTTAATCATGAAAGTGTTAGAAAGAGATTTAAAAATTTTTTTATTCATTGACAAAATCTGATAAAAATCACTTGTTAAGTTCAATTCACAACAATTTTGATTTAATTTTAGAAGGACGCCACATCACGATCGGAAAAAAATAGTTTTAAAAATCGATTGTTCAAAATCTGGAAAACTTTATTGATTTTTAAATAATGCGGTTAACCGCGGATAACCGCGGGCGGTTAACGGTTATGAGATTTTGAGGACGGGCGGTTACGGGCGGTTAACGGTTATGAGATTTTTAAGACGGGCGGTTACGGACGGTTAACGTTTCTAAGTGTTTGAGGACGGGCGGTTACGGTTAAAGAAATTCATAACCGTGTCCATGCCTGGTTAAAAGTTTGGTTGCAAATCTCTTAACAATTGAGTAAATTCAAAATTTTCTCGGCGGTGCCTATCGGCACCGAATTTTTGAAATAATGACGGAATATTGCCAATCGGAATGAGTTCTTAATCAAAAAAAAAGTTACAAATTATTCATTAGTTCATGTTAACGCACAATTAAAAAATAATGCATACATCGCCGTACAATGAGCGATTGATTATTCATTATAAATTAAGTATGTTTGGGTACTACGAGGAATGGATCAAGGGGGGGGGGTAGCTTTAAAAAGAGAAAATGAAAATGTCTATCGTGATTCATTGGACATTGTCTTACGGACGAATTGAGCACGTAGTTACCGAACAAGGCCCGCAAAGTCATACATGCTCACAGACGTGAGCATAAAAGACTGTTGGCGCCTCCAAACAGACTACGCATTCTCCTGAAAAAAATAATTGTCAATTGGGGCAAGCGGGATTCCACCCGCATTAAAACATCTATCTTTGCTAATCTGCATTCGAATGTGCTGCGGTCGATGTTCCTCTGTGACCCGCAAGGATAAGAGGGAACCGTAGTACTCCACAAATAATGCAAAGTATTTTTTGCGTAATTTAAAATTAACAAATCACCATTTTCGTTACGCCTCACAGGAGGGTCGAGGCCATAGGCCCAGATGGCGCAGCAGATGGGTCTAAAAATAACATCAAAATCGTCAGACTTAGTTTGCATAAGACAAATCTCAAAGCTTTATTTCGATTTTCATCTGAAACGGAAAGCGCACTGCTCGTCGACGGACTAGCATCGCCATCGTTTGGCGTCGAATGTGGGGTATCTGAGCCAATCTGACGATGCTCAAGACGCAGGCCGATATTCGTCAGCTCAACAATTGTAAAAGGAGCAGAACTTGGAAAAATCGGCCACTGCAGCTTTAAACAACTGAATGAAAAAATCGTTTGCTGTTGTTCTCCTAGGATGCGGCGCAATTCTCGGATTTCTTTTTCATTGCTGTCAGACATTTCTTGTTGTTGTTGATGATTGAATGGCTTGGAAAAGTAAGTAGTCCTCCCACCCCATCTCAGCACTCCTTTATCCCACATTTAAGCAATTAGTTTAAAATTCTAATTAAAGCAGTTCTCGGCACTTTACCTGTGAGGAATTGGCAATCTCTTACCTGTCGTTATTCTTCATCATTAAACCTAACGATCTGCGCAACTAATGTTTGCATTTTTTTTGGCGGCGCACCAGCGCTAATTTAAATTTATTCCCAAGATGATTCGCGAAAAGAGTCAAATAAGACAGCGCATTACACAATGATACTTATCCTAAGATCGGTCCAATGCAAAAAAAGTGGGTGAAACAGAGAATCGATATGTATAAATAAAGTCAGAATCCGAATGGAATTTTCAACTATTTATTTAAAAATTTATTTTGAGAAAATAGCAATGCAATTGACTTAATTATTTCCATGGATTTTCTTAGCATCATCATCTGATCATCTATCTCAAAAAATTAAGGTGTTCAGGGGATTCACATTTTAAAAAATTTATAAAAATTCTTTAAAATTATTAATCATTTTTTCAGAAAAATTGTCTTTAGGGTGCGTTTTTGGCCCAAGATAAAAAATGCGATTTTCGTGATACTTTTTTGTTTTTGTTGCATTTTTCCTTAGAAAACTAGTCCGAATCTTTTTTTGATTTGGCAAATATTTTAATCATTTTTAATTTTTGAGTCAATTTGTTAAGAGATTTGCAACCTAAATTAAAATACGGTAATTTTTTCAAGCTATTCGGAATGAGAGAGGTCCGGAGGTGACGATAGGCACCAACGGAAAATTTTTTTGAAGATTTTAACAATATTTGTTAAGAAAATTAGACCAAAAACTGAGAAATCTTGACACGACACTCGCGAACTCACACATTATTTCCAATGTTCACATTTGTTTATTTGTTAATTGTTCCCACAATTTTGCTAATGTTAGGACACTATAACTTACGCCCCAATAGATTTGGAAATAGCAAATTTGCGAGCGTGGTGAAGTGGATTTCAAAAAATGTTGACATACTGTATTTATACAAAACAAGCAGTTTATTTTTGCTCTGAGCCAGGGGTTCGAGCTCGGTAGACTGCAAGGATGAATTTCACCGATTTTCGAAAAAACAGTTATGTATGATTAAAAAAGATAGTTTAAAAATTTAAAAAAATATTTAAATCCACCTTTACTTCGTTCGCCCTCTCTTTCCTGCTCCAAATTTTACATTTTCACTCATTTTTGGGCTACCTAAATTTCAATTTTTTAACCTTCAAAGTGCTGTAAAAAAAATTGGCCCATAGAATCAAAATTTGCCCGATAGAAAATGTTGGCCATTTAGTTGCCAAGCTCTGTGCTAAAAATTAGGCAACTCGGTGTGTTTAATCAAAAATTCTTGTGTTCGAAGTGCGACCATAATTTTCATTTTTTTGCATTGACATAACGCCAACGCTCAATGCCATATATCGGCCGGTGATTCTGATCACGTTTCTTGTCTGATCAAAGTTCTTTTTCGCAATATACCCAAAACTTTTTTGTTTTTTAATGCCGAGTTTTGGATTTACAGAGTATATATAATCTATATATCGATCGGCCTTTTTGTAAATTAGTGAGAAAATATTATTGATTCGGTTAAGATTTATTAAGAATATGATTTTTATTTATTCATGCCCATTACAATTGTGAGCTGTCATTTATTACTTTCAATCATCTTTTTTCAAAGCCAAAATATATATTAAAATTATAAATTGTAAATATTTATTATTTTTTTTAAGAATTTTTTGAGAAATTTTTTAAAACATATTGGAGGTTTTTTTGCCCAAATAAAATGGAAGAGTTTTGGATTTTAATTTTTGTTTTCTTCTTGGCAACAAATTTGCTGGACAAAGCCGAATCCGTACAATTGGAAGAATTGCCACTCCAAACATTTGAAGAATTATTCGTAGAAGAATGGTTGGACAAAGATGAAGCCGAAGATTTGAAAACACCGGCGCCAACAAACTTTGGACAAAATGTCCATCAACAAATCGACCGACAGAACACCCAACTTGGACAAATTGACCCCGATTCAACTGATCAGCTTGGACAAATTGAACCCAATTCAACTGATCAGAATCCTCCTCGCACAGAGTCTGATTTCTCTGATAATGCCAAAAATGGTGATGACGAAAATATTGCTGAAGATGAGCGAAAACGTAAAATTGTCGACAAATTCCACGCAATTAAATACGAATTTAAGCAAAAAGGAAAATATTCAAATAAAGAATGGGACAAAATTGATCAGAAAATCGCTAAACATTTAAAAGTCAGTCGCACAAAAATATATAAATGGAAAAAAGAATTTGGCCTAGGTCAAAAAGTGTCCAATGAAAAAGAAGAACATAAACATTTGGTAGAGAAATTTGATCAAATGAAAGCCGAGTTAAAGCGGAACGGATTCAAAAACTCTTATCATCAAGAAATTGATAAAATTGTCGCCAAAGAGTTGGGCCTCAGTCTTAGAACAATTTATAATTGGAAACGGAAACTTGGCCAAAGCGGTGAGTATTTAGAGCCCAATATTAATTTATTTTAATAATTGAAAATTCTTTTACAGAACCAACCCATAAATACACCCACAGCGAACAAATTGAATTGATAAAACGTTATTATGAAATTAAGGACAAAAATTCTAAAATTAATGATGATAACATTGCCAAAATGTTGAAAATTGGAAGAGCCACTTTGTATAAATGGAAAATCCAATTTAATCGACAGCAATTGCATTCAAATTCTGTCGATGGATATTCTGTGGAAGAAAATGCCGCGGCAAATGTTCAGAAAATTGAAAATTCCAATTAGAGGACCATGAATGAAATGTCAATGTTTAAAAACACCCCAAATCTATTTTCATAATATTTTTTGCCTGTATCCGCACAAAGAATGCTTGTTCATTTTCATAAACTTTTGAACAATTTCAAAGCTTTTCTCTTAAATTGATTACCCGCGAGTTTACAAACCACCGATCAACCACAGTTTCAAAAACTGATAAAAAAAGATGAATGGGGTGCAGGATGGCAGAAGAATAAAAAACAAAATAATTAACTAGATTCTTTCCTCAATTAAATCAAAAACGCCAACTATATGAGTTTTAAAAGTTACCAAATAGGGGTTTCGGACACCGTTGAATCCAAATTTAACCTCTGTTTCGACCAATTCCAAATTCGAATAATTTTTCGAAATTCCAAAAACTATTTACGAGGTCAAAATTTTCAAAAAGAATGAAGGTATTTTTCCGTTCAGGGGTCACAACCCAAATTTTAAGGCAACAAGGAAATTTCACTCATTTTTCCGCCTTGCGCCACGCCACATCTAAATCGATGGTGTTTGGGCTAGAGATGAATCGAGCAGAATGTTTAAGTCAACAATTTTTTAGGAATGATTTTTTCCGATTTTTTGTGAGCATATATGAGAAAAACAATTCTTAAATTTCTAAAATTTTTCTTGCATCTTTTACAGCACAAAATGAATACGCCCACAACGAACAAAAAAAAAATGATGAAACGTATTTATGAAATTGAGGACAAAAATTCTAAAATTAGTGACGAGAACCTTGCCAAAATGTTGAAAATTGGAAAAGTTACTTTCAATGTTAGCAAGATTTGCATGAAACTATTCGTCAATAAAAAAGAATCATTTTTTTCGATAAATGACAAACAAAATGATAATTGAATATAGGACCTAATGGGTTATTTGTTGAAAACTCGCTATAAAGTGCAGCAAAATAAAATGGGAGGACCCTTTTTTGATGTTATTTTCAAGCAGCATAAACGCCCTAAAATGGAGCCCCCCCCCCTAAATTAGACCCCCCCCCCCTTAAATTAGAACCCCCCCCCCCCCACCCCTAAATTAGACCCCCCCCCCCCCTAAATTAGAACCCCCCCCCCCCTAAATTAGAACCCCCCCCCCCCCCTAAATTAGAACCCCCCCCCCCTAACCCCCCCCCCTAAATTTCTGAACCATTATTTTCACTTGTAATTCTGACTTAAATACAAACAAATTCGAGCATTTAATTTTGAACCAAATTATAAACCATCATTCCAAATTTGCATCTAAATACAATCCCGAGCTTTAATCTTGAACCAAATTCTGAACCATTTTATTCTTTTTGCTTAAATTATTTTGATTTTTATCCCCCAACATTTCATTTACCACGACGGCGTCACCAACAATTACGACACCAGCAATAGCTTGTGGGCAGCTCAACGACATCATTTGAGGCCGATCATGAATTGAAACGCTTCAATAACCGGTTTAAGTATTATAAAGGCTCAAATTAAATTATTGTATTCTTTATTGAAGCAAAGTAAACCTAAAAAAGCGCTTTGGGCGATTTAAAGGCATTTATCGATTCAAAAAACTTTTAAAATTTAAATTTTTATTTTCTATTAACGAATTCGTGATCAGTGCAGCAATGTCCATCAAGTAAAGCAGAATTTAAAAAAAAAAGAATGATGATGACAATGACGTCGAAGATTAAGAAGATCAACAATATGTGTTGCAATTTTTAGTGTTTGATAAAAGAAAAATTTCCTCTTGAAAACTCCCGGTTGGTCCCGGTCCCGGTTGAAAATCTTGGTCCTGGTCCCGGTTTTTCTGGTCCCGGTAAGTCCCGGTCCCGGTTTTCCCCAAAAGTCCCGGTCCCGCTCAACCCTAGTTTGAAGGAAAGATTCAGAGTGAAAATTGTCGCCCATTTCTCGTCCACTGTTTGGTCGTTTGCTCGGATGCCTTCAATCTGCTTCAGAGTTTGCTGCAGCTGCGCAACTTCACCAAACAAAGCATTCAGCTCCTCTGCAGTTCTTCCACAAAAATATTTGTACGCTTTACGGATCCTTTCTAATGTCGGTTCTGATAAAAATCACCCAATCTCCCATGCCTTCAGACGCCCCCCGGAACTGCTCTGACCAATCCTCCAAATAGAAATTTTTATTCAATTTAAACTCAAAAATTCTTGTTTCCTCACATTCAAAACCTGTTCATACTTAAAATGTTCATCCGTAAAGCTTTTAAAAATTATAAAGCTGTTAAAAAGACGAATTCATACACACTCCATTACCAAACTTGTTGGAACAATTAATTGGGAATCTTAAAATTGATTTGGAAACCGTTTTTATTAAAGAACAAGAAATCACATTGTTGGTTGAAGTTTTGAAATGCTATTAAAACACCTAAGGATTATCTAAGATACCCAAATGGGAGAACAATTGATTATTGGAAAATACCGAAAAAGGGCCAAAAAATATTTAACTGAACCCCCGAATTGGACATTGGCTAAGAACGAAAAGAGTTTCGGAAGAAAGATGACGCGGACAAATTTTTCAGAGCTTAAGCAACAAAAACCACCCATTCCAAAAGCAAATCGAAAGTGCCATTGAAGAAGTGAAGACGCTTTAGCGTTTTTTTGATTCGTAGATTAATTAATTCAAGGCAACATATTAAAAATTTTTAAAACTTACGACACATAACTAGGAGTCTAATTGGCGATTCAAGGCAAATTTAAATTATTTAAAAATATAGCTATTCATAATCGATTATAAGAAAGTATTGATTAGAGTGAGAGAATTATTAAAGAATATTATTTACATAAATGCACATTTCAATTGTGGGCTGTCATTTATTACTTTCTATTTGTTAATTTAGTAATATTGTAAAATTTTTGATAATTATTCTTTAAAAGTTAAGAAAATTTTTAGAGTAATTCTTTAACGCAAAATAATTGACAAAATTTTCATATCAAATTTTGCATTTAAATTATAAAATTTAATTGTAACTTCAGAAGTTGTTTTTAGCCCAAATATAATGGAAAAGTTTTGGGCTTTAATTTTGGTGTCATCATTCGCAACAAATTCACTGGACAAAGCCGAATCCGTAAAATTATTTGATGAAATATTCGGAGAAGGGTGGTGGGACAATGACAAAGACGAAGAATGGAATAAATTAACGCTTGAACACAATTTCCATCACCAAATCGACCGGCATAACACCCAAATTGGACAAATTGAACCCAATTCAACTGATCAGAATCCTCCTCTCACAGAGTCTGATCACTCAGAAAATGCCAAAAATTGCGAAGAACTGAATTCAAATGAAAAATGTAAAATTGTTGCCAAATTCCACGCAATGAAAGAAGAATTTAAGCAAAAAAGAAATTTTTCGGCAAAAGAATGGAATCAAATTGAAAGGAAAATTGCTAATCATTTAAAAGTCAATCGCACGAAAATATTTGAATGGAAAAAAGAATTTAGCCTAAGTCAAAGAAATCCAAAAAATGAGCGAAAAAATTTGGTAGAGAAATTTGATCAGATGAAAGCCGAGTTAACGCGGGCCGGATTCAAAAACTCTCAAAATGAAAAAGATAAAACTGTCGCAAAAAAGTTGGGCCTAAGTGTTAGAACAATTTACAAATGGAAAAGTGAACTTGGCCAAACCAGTGAGTATTTTGATTTTATTAAATTAATTATATTAATTCAAAATTCTTTTACAGCACAAGACCATAAACAACCCCACAACGAACAAAAGGAATTGATGAAACGTTATTATGAAATTAAGGACACAAATCCTAAAATTAGTAACGAGAACATTGCTAAAATGTTAAAAATTGGAAGACGCACTTTGTTTAGATGGAAAAAGCAATTTAACGCACAGCAATTGCACCCAATTTCTGTCGATGGACATTTTGTGGAAGAGAATGCCGCGGCAAATGTACAGGAAATTGCTCAAATTCGGAGAGTTGAATGAATGATCAATGATTTGAAAAAACGATTTAGGCATTTGGATTTTAAAAATTTTTGACATATGTATAACATTTAAAATCTTTCTCACCAGAAATACATTGGAGGTTCAAACCCGCCCCATGTCCTTTGCTCTTTCTTTACACTAAATGTTGACAAAACCCATTGGAAATGAACCCGGCGATAACATAAGCGCGGGCGGGAAAAGGGGAAAAAAAATTAAGAAATTTTAACTCATTCTTTAAAAATTAAAAGAATTGCCAATTTTGAACGGAACTGAAAGCAGGGAAGTAGTAACGAAATTTGTTACTACAATGAAGACGCGCACCGATTCTGCGCCCTAAAATGCCCCTAAAAACACCTTTTTAGCGTTTTTGTTGCTCTTTTTTAAATTTGAATGTGTGGCGCCATAACGAAAAAGTACCTATTACACTTTAAAAGATTATTTGATAAGCAACTATTTATTAAGTTATTTTTATTTTTAGTTCATTTTGTTTTGGTAGTTTTAATTTTGTTTTAGTACATGATCCCAATCCTGATCATTGCTTTAAAAAATGCTTTACACATTTATGACATAATGGGGTAAAATCATGCAGGCCGCGATACTGAAAATGCACATATCACTAATTTTTTTTAAACAAAAATGTTTTGAATTCGGATTTTTTCAAAAATGCCGGGCCCGCCCTAACCCGCCGGTCTCTATTCCCCAAAAAATACTGGATTTGTCTGACTTGTATTAAGAAAATCTGTTTTGATCATATCGTTTTTGCTCTTGTTCAGTAGAATTGGACGGGATTGGTATTTTCGGTACAAACCGGGATCGGGACCAGCATTTGAACCGGGGACGGGATTGGATTTCTATTTTTTAAATACCGGAATCGGGACCGGGATCGAGAATGTTTTTCCGAACTCGAAACACGAAACTCAAAAGACCAAATACCCGAAATTCCGGCTCACACCGAAGCCGAAACATTTCAAAAAAATTTTTGGTACAATTTTTACCATTGTATGTATCAAGTGTCGTGCCTCACAAGGATGAAGGTGAAAAATGGCGACTTAGAAAACCGATCTGAAGGTTTTGCTGAATCCTGAAAATGCAGGATACCAAAATTTTCATTCTGATTGTTGGAGAAAAGCCTGGATTTCCAAGATGAGGAAATGGGAGGAACACCCGCAACCCGCCGTGGGCACTTTAATCACCTTGGCCATGACACTGCTTCTGATGGGCCCGCCTTCGATGGCAATCGCAACAAGCAAACCAAAAAAAAACGAAAAGCATAAAATTTAAAGGAATATAATAGACAGTGTTGAAAATGCCAACAAAATAGAAACAACAAAAACACGGGGCATTAACCATTCATTCATTCAACTCTCCGAATTTGAGCAATTTGCTGAACATTTGCCACGGCATTCTCTACCACAGAATTTGGGTGCAATTGCTGTCCTTTGCTTTTTCCAATTAACCAAAGTGCGTGCTCCAATTTTTAACATTTTGGCAATGTCCTCGTCACTAATTTTAGGATTTGTGCCCTTAATTTCATAATAACGTTTCATCAATTCCCTTTGTTCGCTGTCGGAATATTTATGTTTTAGTGCTGTAAAAGGATTTTTAATTAAAATAAATTAATAAAATTAAGATCGAAATACTCAGTGGGTTGGCCAAGTTCATTTTTCCACGTATAAATGGTTACAAAATTGAGGTCCAACTCTTTTGCGACAGTTTTATTGATTTCTTGCTTATATGAATTTTTAAATCCGTCCCGCGTTAACTCGGCTTTCATCTGATCAAATTTCTCTATTAAATGTTTATGTTCTTCTTTTTCATAGAACGCTTTTCGACTTAGGCCAAATTCTTTTTTCCATTCAAATATTTTTGAACGACTAACTTTCAAATGTTTAGCAATTTTTACCTCGATTTAATTCCATTTTTTTTGAATATTTTCCTTTTTGCTTAAATTCGTCTTTTATTGCGTGGAATTTGTCGACAATTTTACGTTTTCGCTCATCTTCAGCAATATTTTCGTTCTGTTCATCACCATTTTTGGGATTATCAGAGTGATCAGACCTGTGCGAGGAGGATTCTGATCAGTTGAATTTGTCCAGAGTGATCAGACTTTGTGCGAGGAGGATTCTGATCAGTTGAATTGGGTTCAATTTGTCCAAGCTGATCAGTTGAATTGGGGTCAATTTGTCCAGAGTGATCAGACTCGGTGAGAGGAGGATTCTGATCAGTTGAATTTGTCCAGAGTGATCAGACTTTGTGCGAGGAGGATTCTGATCAGTTGAATTGGGTTCAATTCGTCCAAGCTGATCAGTTAAATTGGGTTCAATTTGTCTAGAGTGATCCGACTCGGTGAGGATTCTGATCAGTTGAATTGGGTTCAATTTTGTCAATTTCGTGATGGAAATTGTGTTCAAGCGTTAATTTATTCCATTCTTCGTCTTTGTCATTGTCCCACCAGCCTTCTCCGAATATTTCATCAAATGTTTTGAGTTCCAATTTTACTTTTACGGCTTCGGCTTTGTCTAGGGAATTTGTTGCAAAAAATGCCACCAAAATTAAAATCCAAAGTTCATTCATCTGGGGATAATTGTTGGATTAAAATATTTTGCAAATGAAATAAAATTACTAAAATGGTGTATTGTTTAGCCCAAATTGATGCAAATAATAAAGATTTTTGGAGTCACTCAGAAAATCAATAAGACCATCATTATCCAAATTTCTGCCAACCCTAAGATTATTGATCACAGTGAAGAAGTGGTGCCGATTTCCGGTCGCGAAACCGGGTGTTAAAATTTTCTTTAGGGGCTACTCTGACCCTAAAATGGAAGAATTTTAAACAGACTGTCAATACTCAACTCGCAATTTCAAAATATACCATCTCCAAAATGTTAAACATCTGCAGCACCAATAAAGGCAAATGCTTCATCTCTTCCTTTGCATGCTTAAAGTCCAATTTAGCTGAAATAACTTTATACGAGGGACTCGTTTCTGAATAACTGGCGCCGCCAGAAGAAATTTGTTGTTTTTGAGGCATTATGATAAGACTTTGTCTAAATTAAGAAATTTTCCGGAAAAATGCCTAAATATATTGTATTTTTGTTAATGGGTAAAAGTGCCAAAAGAGGGATTGTACGCGAAAATGGCGTATACCATCTCTGCGTGTAAATACCGTATATCTTCTAATTATTACCCGTCTCCAATTATTACCCAGCCCCTAATAATTACCCATGTGAAAATAATGGAATGTTTTGTTCATTTAAATTTTATTTATTTATCTTTAAATAAAAACCAACAAACGGAATTGCTAAACTGGGTAGATAGATAAATAAGAGACGAGAAAAACAATTGGGGAAATTGGCAAGCAAATTTTATAGGGGGACTTTTAGAACAGGGGGCGTTCAGGAAAAAAAGTCAAAAGACTAAAAATCCGGGCATATTTATAAAAATGTCATTTCCCTTTTAAAAGTTACATTTTTTTGGATTTAGGGGTTGAAATTTCAAAAATTAATTACCCAGTCTCTATAATGCTCAATCCCTAATAATTACCCACTCTAGATGAGGACCAAAAATTATTTACCTGGTGTCGAGGTAGACCTTCGGGATTCGTTTGACGGAGAGGTTTGGACAACCAGCGGGTTAGAAGCTTTATTTCTTGTTTGAAATGGTTACAGCGGGATCGGATGATTATTTGGAGAGTGGAAAACGGAGAGTGATTTTCAGGGGAGACAATGGGGCTTAAATATCCAAATTAGGGTCCGACACACGGGGAAAAAAGGTGGGAACACAAACATACCTTAGGGGGAAAGAGAGGAAAAAAGGGGGACATATTACATGACAGGGGGATCACGGGGGATCACATATCATTCCTTCCGCTCGCCTCCCTACGTCTTCTTCATCACCGCTCGCTTCCCTCTTTCTTCCTTTCACTTCTTTTCCCGTCCTTTCGCCGCTGCACAAGGCGCCTCCGGCGACACTCCCGGGGGGCGAACAATGTCTCGCCGCATCACCGCCAGTCGGAGGCGTGTCCCGTCGATGCGCGCTGCTTCTGCTCGGGCTCGGTTCTGCTGGCCCTGGATCACGGCCATGTCCGTGAGCGTGGCTTCCAACACATCTCCCATGCGCTTGGCCGCCTCCGACATCATCTGTGCCGTTTGGGCGAACTGCGCGACGCTTTCGCGCAGTGCAGTGCCCATCCGCTTGTAATGCTTCGCCGCGGGGCTCCGCTCTTCTCTTGTCGGTTCTTTTTCCATCTGGTCCTCCTTGCCGTCGTCCTCCTCCTCACTGCTCTCCGACAGGTGCAGGTCGTCGCGCCAATCGTCCTCGTTGTCACTGTCGTCGATTGCCATTTGGCCCTCCGGTTTGTGGTCCTCCACGGCGTCTCCCAGCTCGTCGAACATGAGCTGCTCGATGTCGTTGTTGTCTTCGTCCATCAGTTGTCGATTGGCGTTTGATTGACGGGGAAGGAATGCTGGAGAATGATTCTTCTCCAGTTTTGGCCCGGCTTATATGCGCCATTTCTTTGCCCATTCCTTCCGTGTTTCGTGCTCATCCCTTCTCGGGATGAATTAATCATTTTTCCTTCCTTCTTTGTGCACAAATGTGCTACCAGTCTTGCCGTTCGTCGGGGATGATTCATCTGACTCATCCTAACCGCTCTCTATTTGAGGCTGCTGTTCGCTATTGCATAGGGTGTACGTTCATTCTTTCTAAGAATGGAATGGCCAGAAGATGAATCATGTGATTCATCTTTCCATTTTCAACAATTTCTATTTTGCCGATGCTTCGATCATCGTTCCTTGCATGGCCAGTGTCAAGAGTAGTATTAGGCCAGAAAACGAATAAAAGGCGGACAAAATCCTCACTTTAATCTGCCCTCTGAGCTCCACTCGAACATTCTCAGGAATTTCGAGGACGAGTCCTATTTCTTGCAGAACCGGTATCTCTTCGGCTCGGTCCATTCCTTGGACTATTCGTTGAACTTCTTCTTCTCCAGTGGCTCTCTGAGGTGCCCATGCTTGGTTCTCCGCAGTTCTTCGGTCTTGCTCTGGACTTCCGTCGCCTCGCTGCTCCGGGGGGTTGAGCCACCACTGCGGAGCTCCGATTCCGTCTGGTGCTCCTCAGCTGTTGGCTTCCGCTGGCTTCCCCGTGGGGACGGAGGCCTGGTATTCGGCTCGCGGGACCACCTGGATGAGCTCTAAAGGGAAATGGCTCACATGGCCCTGATTCCCCGGCTCCTCCAGGCACGGAGCTCCCTCATCTGGATGTCACAATGCGTTCAGTTGGAGACAAATCCGTTCCAGATTTTCTGTGAACGGTTGTAGGGATTCCGCTGAATCCTCTACGTTCGGGAGATTAAACAGCTCAGCATGTAGTTCTTCGGCTATTACTTGCTGATTCCCGTACAGACGCTGCAGCGTAGTCTTCCAATGGCTCGCCTGCGAATTTTGGCATTCGCAACTCCGGCAGTTTGATACGCGGGTGGGCTTCTGTTTCTCTCACTTCCTGCCTTGCCTGCTGGCCATTTGTCTTTTGAGGCTCCGGGTTGTTACCTGCCTGGGAGTTCCCTTCTTCGTTTTCTTGCAATCTCCACTTCCATTTCGCCCATTGCCGCATGAGCGTCTACCAGTAACTGAGGAATTTGTCGTACATCCTCCAAGAAGGCGGTGAAGCGGTCTTGTTCTGCGACCTTTTCTGCTCTTTATAGTCCGTTGATGACGTCTTCACAATTCTAGAGCTCTGCCTCCACACGCAGCGTTACTCTGGACAGCAATGCTCTAGCCTCCAAATCCTGGTAGAGGAGCAGCCTAATTGGCCAACCCGGAGAGTAAGTACCGTACACGAAAAATATCCAACTCCTACTGTGAAGACGTGGAAGGCTAACTGAGCGTCATCCTACTAAGCGCTGGCCAGCCACTGAGTTAGCATTTCAGTCCCAAAGCCTTTTTAAATTTTTAAAAGCTGCGATGGCGTCACTACGATATTGATGAAAAGCAGGCCACTCGCGACTCTCACTTCCAAAATAGGCAAAAAAATTTACCGAAAGTTTTTAACAAATAAAAAAAAGCGATCATTTCTGGTGCCAAAAATGATCGAATCCCGTGTTATTGTGCAAAATCTCCGAATTCGAATTCTCATTTTCCTGAATATTTGGTCTAAAATTCTATTCCACAGAATGTCCATCGACAAAATTTGGATGCAATTGCGGTCGTTTTTTCCATCTAACCAAAGTGCGTGTTCCAATTTTAAACATTTTTGCAATGTCCGCGTTACTCATTTTACGATTTTTGTCCTTAATTTCATAATAACGCTTCATCAATTCCTTTTGTTCGCTGTGGAGATATATATGTTTATGATGAGGTTCTGTTAAACAATTTTATTATTTACAAGAATTATTAACGAAATATGAATAAATTAATATAATTTGGGTTCGATTACTCACCGGTTTGGCCAAGTTCACTTTTCCAATTGTAAATTGTTCTAAAACTAAGGCCCAATTCTTTTGCGACAGTTTCATCAATTTGATTCGAATAAGAATTTTTGAATCCGGCCAGCTTTAACTCGGCTTTTCTCTGATCAAATTTCTCTACCAAATTTTTGCGCTCTTTTTTTGGATTTGTTCGACTAATGTCAAATTCTTTTTTCCATTTATATATTTTTGTGCGATTGACTTTTAAGTGTTTAGCAATTTTCACCTCAATTTTAACCCATTCTTTATTTGAATATTTCCCTTTTTGCATAAATTCGTCTTTCATTGCGTGGAATTTGGCAACAATTTTACGTTTTCGCTCATCTTCAGCAATGTTTTCATTTGAAGACTTCTGTTCTTCGCCATTTTTGGCATTATCAGAGTGATCAGACTCTGTGAGAGGAGGATTCTGATCAGTTGAATTGGGTTCAATTTGTCCAGAGTGATCAGTTAAATTGGGTTCGATTTGTCCAATTTGGGTGTTCTGCCGGTCGATTTGGTGATGGACATTTTGTCCAAAGTTTGTTGGCGCCGGCATTTTCAAATCTTCGGCTTCATGTTTGTCTAACCATTCTTCTACGAATAATTCGTCAAATGTTTGGAGTGGCAATTCTTCCAATTTCTCCAATTGTACGGGTTCGGCGTTGTCCAGTGAATTTGTTCCGAAGAATGAGACCAAAATTATAATCCAACACTCTTCCATTTTCTCTCTCAAAAATTTTCTTTTAAAGAATAATCAATATTCTAAATTGTACAATTTTAATAAATAGTATTAAGCTTTGCTAAAAAAATATGAAAGTATTAAATGCTTAATCAATATTCCTGGCATTTCATGAATATTATTCCTACTAATAATCATCATTTTATGGAAATGGCGCGCAATTATAAAAAATATTTTAAAATAATTTATAACTAGCGGTTTAGGTGTAGTTTAAGCCTAAAGCTATTGAAGGGGTTGATAGTGACGTCATCGCAGCCAAAAAGCGACATTTAATGTTTTAAGCCTAAAGCTATTGAAGGGGTTGATAGTGACGTCATCGCAGCCAAAAAGCGACATTTAATGTTTTAAGCCTAAAGCTATTGAAGGGGTTGATAGTGACGTCATCGCAGCCAAAAAGCGACATTTAATGTTTTAAGCCTAAAGCTATTGAAGGGGTTGATAGTGACGTCATCGCAGCCAAAAAGCGACATTTAATGTTTTAAGCCTAAACCTATTGAAGGGTTACTTGCGCTGAATTTTTAAGCCTCAAGCTATTAAGGGGTACTAAGCGCAATTGATTCTCTTGGTCATGTTGCGCGACTTTTTTTAAAAATTTTTATTCAGTATGTACGAAAAGTAAAAATTTAAAAATGAAAAAATGGTAGTCCTAATCAATTCATGAAAAGAAAAGCTTGATTTGTTTAAAAGTTATGACAATGAAAAATGAGCAGTCTGGTGCAGATACATGAAAAAACTATAAAGACTCGTTAACAGGTTGGGGCTTTTAAATATTAACTATTTTTAGAATTTTAATAAATATTATTAAGCAAAAATTTTTGAAAGTAATAAATGACTTGAAATAGTCATTATATAAATCTAAACTTGGACCAAATCAATATTGTTATCATCTCATAAATATTATTCCTACAAATAATAATTTTATAAAATAGCGATGAATTGTGACCTATAATAATCTTCAATTTTACCGGGGAAATGGGTCCGGAAATTCCGCATTGAAAAATTTAGTAATTTTGGCACTTTTAGGTTATATTAGTAAAGCCGGTATTTAATATGGACTAAAAAACGTTAAATTTGACTTAAAATGTGATCAGGGGTAGACGTAATCAACGAATATTCTGAAATAATCCCTGATTGGTGTTGGATTTAGGATTAATAAACACTTTCGAAAAAATACTTATAAATTAAATTTTCAAACTCTTCCTGTTCCCGCGGGATTTCTGTAAAAAATTTAACGGGATTTCTGTCCTATTTTTAGCTTATTCTGGGGGAGGGGTCGGTGATTTGAATTTTTGATGGAATTTATTATGAAATACAAAAATTCGTATTATTAGCAATGGCAGGTTTTGAAAAGAAGATTAAAAAAATTATAAAAAGTCAAATTATTGGGATTTTGAAATTTTGCGAGCCGGAATTCCGGCCTCTTTTTGGTTTCCAGTTACATCCCGGATACACATGAATCAATAGAAAGCATTGGCACTGGCATAATTGGGCCAATTCCACGTCAATTCCACCGGCAAACAGTCGAAAGTTAGGTAATATAAACGTGGCTTGTTGTAAGCCCAAATCCATTAGGGGGGCTTTCATTTATTTAATACAAAGATTTTATTTCTCCATTTTATGTTTTTTTGAGTCATTTTTGTATAATTTTATTTGTTAGGTCATGCGGGGGCGGGAATATTTGTTTTTTTTTGAATAATTTCCAAAATTTATTGACATTAAAGCCGATAAATTTGTTCTTATTTTGAAGAGAAGGGAAGGGCATCAGTGATGTAACCGGATCCCAAACAGTGTCCGAAAACCGGAATTCCTGACCTAAAAATTCCCGGAAAATTTAAATTTTGAAAATAATTTTTAATTTGTCAAACAAGTTTTTTGAAATTTTTATTCACTTTTGCTGGGGGGGGGGTCGGCGGTGCCGATAGGCGCCGTCGAGAAAATTTTGAATTTTCGACTAATTTGTTAAGGATTTGCAACCAAAATTTTAAAAAATGCGGTAATTTTTTGAAGATTTTAAGGAGTGGGAGAGGTCCGGTAAAGCAAAATTTACATTAATCGGCAATCTTGGTTAAAAAAATTGCAGCAAAAAATTCAGAAGATGGGGCGAATTTTTTTCAAAAAATCTTATTTTTGCGCGTACGCGTCCACCACAGTCAAACCCTCGGGGTCGGGGTGCCAACCCTAAAATAAATTAATTTGAATATCGCAATTGATCATTATTTTTATAGAATAAAAAAAAATATTTAGGAAATGTCAGGAATATTGATTAAGCCCCGCTGAAAAAAACATTATGAGATGCCAGGAATTTTCAATAATTTTTTTAATCCGCATAAATATTTATTATTATTTATCAAAATTTGTGAAAATGTATTATTCATTGAAAATTTTTGACAGAAATTCTTTAACACTAAAAAATAATTGACAAATTTCCCAATCGATTCTGTTTTTGGAATTTCATATGCTCGTAAATTCAGTTATTTTGCCCAAAATGGAAGAATTTTGGTTTTTATTTTTGGTGCTATTTTTTGCAACAAATTTACTGGACAAAGCCGAATCCGTAAAAGTAAAATTGGAGCTCAAAACATTTGATGAAATATTCGGAGAAGGCTGGTGGGACAAAGGTGAAACCGAAGATTTGAAAACGCCGGCGCCAACAAACTGTGGACAAAATGTCCATCACCAAATCGACCGACAGAACACACAAATTGGACAAATTGAACCCAATACAACTGATCAGCTTGGACAAATTGAACCCAATTCAATTGATCAGAATCCTCCCCTCACAGAGTCTGATCACTCTGATAATGCCAAAAATAACGAAGAAATTACTTCAAATGAAAAACGTAAAATTGTCGACGAATTCCACGCAATTAAAGACGAATTTAAGCAAAAAAGAAAATTTTCGAAAAAAGAATGGGCTCAAATTGACAATAAAATTGCTAAACATTTAAAAGCCAATCGCACAAAAATATATAAATGGAAAAAAGAAATTGGTTTAAATCAAAGAAACCCAAAAAATAAGCGACAAAATTTGATAGAGAAATTTGATCAGAGAAAAGCCGAGTTAATACGGGCCGGATTCAAAAACTCTTATCCCAGTCAAATAAATGAAACTGTCGCGAAAGAATTGGGCCTCAGTTTTACAACAATTTACAATTGGAAACGTGAATTTGGCCAATCCAGTGAGTATTTCGAGCCCAATTTTATTTTTTATTTATATTAATTAAAAATTCTTTTACAGAACCAAAACAGAAATACTCCGACAGCGAACAAAAGGAATTGATGAATCGTTATTATGAAATTAAGGACAAAACTCCTAAAATTAGTGACGCGGACATTGCTAAAATATTGAAAATTGGAACTACTAAAACTTTGTATAGATGGAAAAAGCAATTTAAACGACAGCAATTTCAACCGAATTTTGTCGATGGACATTCTGCGGAAGAGAATGCCGCGGCAAATATTCAGAAAATTGGGCGCTCGAATTCGGGGAGTATTTGAATGATTGGTCAATGAATTGGAAAAATCGATTTGGCATCTAATGATTTTAAATATTTTTTGACAAATGTAAATATTTGCTAAATCAATTATGGAATACGTGTACCTCTGAAACTTTTTCTCTTGGTCTACAAAACACGAAACATCCAATTAACAAACAAAAAAAAACAGAAATTTTCATATTTAGCAAACAATTGATAAAAAATATAATGAAATTTGAGAGTAGTTTGAGTCCGTGCATATTTTTTGCATATTTTGGGCATATTCATGTTTGAGCAAAATTCAAAAAATGCTTAGAACCTCATACGAAGTGAGTCTGGCCGGTGAACAAAAGAAAATGCTTTATTAATTATTTCACCCAAAATCAATATTTCTGACATCCGTACCTATAATAATAATCATTTATAAAAATGGCGATCAATTGTGAATAGCCAAATGAAAAAAAAATGTTTTTCACCATCATTGTATGCACACTTTTAAGATTTTACTGACACAAAGTTTTCGAAGCATTTTTGGAAAAGGCTTTCATTAATTATTAGAGTACGGACCGGACCGGGCCCGGATTCTGTATCCCGCCTTTTTCAACAATTCATCTTCTAGTTTTTATTGCATTTTTCAGGCGCCATTTTTTAGGCGTGTGCACGGATATGCGGATCAGAGATGGGTGTCGTTATAGAATCAAAAAGTGCGGAGTGGGTAAGGGGCCTTGTCCGTTGTCCAGGCGGACTGGCGAGCGCGCGTAGCGAGTTCACGGAATGGTGCAGCTGATTGTATCAGCGACACAAAGCTCGGACAAAATTAGATGGGGCTTCAAAGTGGGGCGGTTGTTCATCCAACGGCGGCCGCGCAAACCCGAGCACTTCCTCGCGATGTTTCAGTTTTCTGCAGAATGTGAATTGTCAAGGCCAACAACAGCAATGAGGCAATGAGGTGAAGGAAATGGAGCTCCCCGTGCTCAGAACATTGTTTATGGAAATATTGGAAATACTGGAATTCATCCCGTACAGACAACCACAATTCCAACAAGATCCTGTAGGCATGTCTGGCGTGAAGTTAGAAGCCAAATGATTCACCCTAAATCAAGATCATCCCCAGGCATTCGCGTTGCCTCAGCAAATGCAGACTGCTTATGTGCCTCAACAATGGCCAAACCGCCAAAGTGCGCAAAACGCACAAATGGAAATCGAGGCGGAGATGCAGAAGGTGAAGGAAGCTCTCCGGTCAGTGTGCAAGGCTGATAAAGGAATGCCGGTTTGAACGGCACGGAAGGCAGAGAAGCAATAGTGGACTTCTTTAATACTTTGGAGGCGCGCACTACCGAATGGAGTTTGGAGAAAATCGTAGAGGTGTTGCAGATCAAGGTTAAAAGTAAAGCTCAGCAAGCAACGACAACGGCCTACTTGGCGGAATGTCCGTGGGCAAAATGTCCGATAGGCCACTCAGACTTTTCGATCCTGGACCCTTTTGACACTTGGACTTGAGGGCGGGGCACATAAAGGGCTTCAGCAGCTGAACAAAACAGCCGATTTATGTTGCACTCTTTGAATGTTGAGTAAAAATGCCTTAACAAATTGAGGCTCGTTGTATGATTTATTGTTGCTTTTTCATACATGTTTTTCATGGGAAATCATTACGTCTAAAAGACACAAAGACAAGCGTTGTTATGTCAAGGTCCCCACATTCGTGAAAAGCAATTCATCCAATTCCGCGTCCTCACAAATCAGTTCTTTCTCTTTTTGAGTTCCATGACTTTTCGTCAATGGACTCTTCGTAACGACTTATCGTCAATCGAAAAGTCGTGCCATTCTTTTTCTGGGCTCTCTCGAGCTTTAAAAAGCTTGCATTTAATTCCAATTTAGTTTTAATCATATTTTATCAAAGAATAAATTAGACGGAATATTCAATATTTAACAAAATTAGGAATTACAATTCAACAGAATTTTCCAAACCCAATTAGAGCTAAAAAGCTTGCATTTAATTCCAATTTAGTTCAATCATATTTTATCAAAGAATAAATTAGACGGAATATTCAATATTTAACAATATTAGGAATTACAATTCAACAGAATTTTCCAAACCCAATTAGAGCTAAAAAGCTTGCATTTAATTCCAATTTAGTTCAATCATATTTTATCAAAGATTAAATTAGACGGAATATTCAATATTTAACAAAATTACGAATTACAATTCAACAGAATTATCCAAAACCAATTAGAGCTCCAATTATGCCAGTGCCAATGCTTTCTATTGATTCATGTGTATCCGGGATGTAACCGGAAACCAAAAAGAGGCGGGAATTCCTGCTCCCAAAAAAATGTTTCGGAAATACGGAGAATTTCAAAATCCCAATAATTTGACTTTTTATAATTTTTCTA
The DNA here is from genome assembly GCA_018350325.1 of Globodera rostochiensis. NCBI lineage: Eukaryota > Metazoa > Nematoda > Chromadorea > Rhabditida > Heteroderidae > Globodera > Globodera rostochiensis. The sequence continues at coordinate 943,496 of JAEVLN010000008.1, read as the reverse complement.
ATCTTGTTTTCAAAACGTTTTTTCATAACAAATTCCATCAAAAATTTCAATCGATTTAAAAACCATTTCAAATTCTCAGTTCAAACATAGATTTTCAAAGTCTTAAATGTCGTCGGATCTTAAAAATATTGTAAGATTCGTGATCAGCACCCTTTAAAACTCCATATAGGATGGTTCTCAACGCCCTTTTGTTGACCCTTTTTTAAATTTTGAGGTATAAGCACAAAAGCGAAAAGTACCAAAAATTTATGAAAATCTTAACACAAAATTTTGACCGTATTCCGTTCCGTACCGTATTATAATTCCGTTTTTGGGTGTTCCGTAATTCCGCCTCACTTCTTTTTATTTTTTTAATGCCTAGTTCTGAATTTATAGGATTTAATTATATATATCGATCGCCATTTTTATAAAAATGATGATAGGTAATTCGTGGGAAAATACTATTGATTCGAATAAGTCATTTATTTAAAATAATATTATTAAAGAATATGTTTTATATGAATGCACATCTCAATTGTGGGCTGTCATTTATTACTTTTAATCATCTTTTTCAAAGCTGGATAATATTTATTAATATTTGTAATAATTGTGAATATTTAATATTCTTTAAATAAATATTTGAGAAAAATTGTTTTCCCACACCGAATTCTCCGTTAAAATTATTAAATTAATTGAAATTTCATATAAATGCCAATAAATTTAGAGGTTGTTTTTTTCCACCCAAATAAAATGGAAGAGTTTTGGATTTTAATTTTGCTGTCATTCGTCGCAACAAATTCACTCGAAAAAGCCGAATCCGTAAAAGTAAAATTGGAGCTCAAAACATTTGATGAAATATTCGGAGAAGGCTGGTGGGACAAAGATGAAGCCGAAGATTTGAAAATGCCGGCGCCAACAAACTTTGGACAAAATGTCCATCACCAAATCGACCGGCAGAACACCCAAATTGGACAAATTGAACCCAATTCAACTGATCAGAAAGCTCCTCTCACAGAGTCTGATCACTTTGATAATGCCAAACATGGCGAAGAAATTTCTATTGCTGAAGATGAGCAAAAACGTAAAATTATCGACGAATTCCATGCAATTAAAGACGAATTTAAGCAAAAAAGGAAATATTCAAAAAAAGAATGGAATCAAATTGACAATAAAATTTCTAAACATTTAAAAGTCAATCGCAAAAAAATATATAAATGGAAAAAAGAGTTAGGCCTAAGTCAAAAAATGCATAACTTTGAGAAGAAAAAAAATGAGCGCAAACATTTTATAAAGAAATTTGATCAGAAAAAAGCCGAGTTAACGCGGGCCGGATTCAAAAACTCTCAAAATGAAATAGATAAAACTGTCGCAAAAGAAATGGGCCTCAGTTTTAAAACAATTTACAATTGGAAACGTGAACTTGGCCAATCCAGTGAGTTTTTAGAGCCCAATTTTATTATTTATTTATATTAATTAAAATTTTTTTTGCAGAACCAAAACATAAACACTCCGACAGCGAACAAAAAGAATTGATGAAACGTTATTATGAAATTAAAGACACAAATCCTAAAAAAATTAGTGACGAGGACATTGCCAAAATGTTGAAAATTGGAAGAGCCACTTTGATTAGATGGAAAAGGCAATTTAAACCAAATTCTGTCGATGGCATTCTGTGGAAAAAATGCCTAAAATATTGATTTATATTGACTAAAAATCGTTCTAATTGTAAAATTTTTCAAAATGAATTCTATTTCCGGGCTTCTCTCATGATTCCCTATTCTGCAAAAAATAGATTAAAACCTGAAAATCTCGTTCCTACTCATTTGGCTTCATTTTCATTCATTATTTGTAGGGATAAGATTTTATGGATCAAAAAATCTCAAAATAGGGCCCTAAATAGGTGAGAAAAAGTGTCAAAATAGATCCTAAATAGGTGAGAAAAGTGCCAAAATAGGATCGAAAAAATGGGTGTAAAAATCATTTTTTGAAAAAACCCGAGTTTTCAAAATAAAAACCTAAGCTCGAAATAGGCACAAAAGTTCAAAAAAATCTTCAAATACCCGAAATATGGATTGGTCCTATTTTAGGATCGAAAACCCCAAAATAGGTATTTTTAGGACCGAATAGGATCGTTAAAATGACCAAATTTCCGACTGAAAACCTGTTTTTCATGCATAACTCGTCAAGAAAAAGCAGCAGAAAAAATAGTCTTATCCCTAGGTATTAGAAATCCAAACTTCTTTTTTTTCACCAAGAAAGGGCGTCAAAGTGCCAAAAATAATGGGTAATAAACACACTTCGGGGGGTTTGTGCCCCAAAAGATTGATTTTTTCCAAAAATTTTGGATGTAATATTTGTTTTCAGCCCCAAAGAGTGTAATTTTGTTTAGCACACATGTTTGCCACCATTTTTGACGTTTTCCGTTTCTACTAAACCCAAAATTGTGGGGGGGGGGGGGAAACACTGCAAGCAAAATGGGATTGCCATTTAAAATTGTATGAAAATTGTTGAAACAAGCTAATCATTTTATTTTTGACAAAAATTTTCCAAAAATGTCTAATTGTGTACAGCACAACACAACATACACAAAACCGTCATTGTTCGCTCTAATAATGATGGTGATTGAGATATAAGATCCAAAAACATTAGAGGTGGAACGATTGGTTTGATTGACACAAGCCAACACCCCGGGGGGGGGGAACATTTTGATATGAATTTTCCGACACAGATAGAGAGAGAACCTTGTTCTTTTGTTCGGACCATGGCCATAAAAAAAAATTTGACGAAAGGTGAAAGTTCGGTAGAAAAATTATGGAGTAAATAAATGTTGAGGCCTACAGCGGTTTCGAATGAGATCGAAACGAAGGGCAAACCTTCGGAAATTTTTGAAGTATTTTTACATAAGGTAGACCTTATGTGTGAAACATCCGAATTTGCACTGCTGTGTGAAATATCTTAGGTGTAAGTGTCTTATGTGAATGTCTTATATGTGGAATCTTTTAAGTGTGAAATGTCCAAGGTGTGAAATGTCTTATGTGTGAAATGTCCAAGGTGTGAAATGTCTTATGTGTGAAATGTCCAAGGTGTGAAATGTCTTATGTGTGAAATGTCCAAGGTGTGAAATATCTTATGTGTGAAATGTCCAAGGTGTGAAATATCTTAGGTGTAAGTGTCTTATGTGAATGTCTTATATGTGGAATCTTTAAGTGTGAAATGTCCAAGGTGTGAAATATTTTATGTGTGAAATGTCAAAGGTCTGAAATGTCTTATGTGTGAAATGTCCAAGGTGTGAAATATCTTAGGTGTAAGTGTCTTATGTGAATGTCTTATATGTGGAATCTTTTAAGTGTGAAATGTCCAAGGTGTGAAATATTTTATGTGTGAAATGTCAAAGGTCTGAAATGTTTATGTGTGAAATGTCCAAGGTGTGAAATAGTGAATGTCTTATATGTGGAAATGTCCAAGGTGTGAAATGTCTTATGTGTGAAATGTCCAAGGTGTGAAATGTCTTATGTGTGAAATGTCCAAGGTGTGAAATATCTTAGGTGTAAGTGTCTTATGTGTGAAATGTCTTATGTGTGAAATGTCTTATGTGTTAAATGTCAAAGGTCTGAAATGTCATATATGTGAAATGTCCAAGGTGTGAAGTGTCTTATGTGAAATATCTTTGTTCGGGTGGCAGCACCCGAGAATGCTTTGAAATGATCAAATTGCATTCTGATATCTTATTGTGATCTTTTCCCCCTCCCATCCCTTCGTATTGTCTTTGTGTCTGATCTCTCATAGGAGAGTCAGACACACCTCTTCAGTTCATTTTTGACCTCCCCTCTTTGGTGGAGGTCATATCGCTTACATTTGTTGTTTTGGATTATTCCAAAATTGTGCTCTGTGCCGACTCCCCAATTGATTTTCTATATTTTGTTTGTCAACAATAAATATTTTATTTAAATTGTTTGTTGGTCCCAAAGCAAGGACCCAACAGTCTTATATGTAAATGTTTAAGTGTGAAATGTCCAAGGCGTGAAATTTCTTATATGTGAAATGTCCAAGGTGTGAAATGTCGTATGTGTGAAATGTCCAAGGTGTGAAATGTCTTATGTGTAAATGTCCGATAGCCATGGGAGAGTGAAGAAACTAACCCTGTAATTGGTTAATTTGACGATCCATTAAAACTGGAGTTGGTCGGGCGGGACTAGGGTTGGGATTGAAATTTTATATGTCAAAAAATAGTTTAAATCATGCCAAATCGTTGTTTCCAAATCATTCACCTTTTATTCAAAAACTTTTCAAATTCGAGTTCCCAATTTCTTGAACATTTGCAGCGACATTCTCCTCCACAAAATGTCCATCGACAGAAAATTGCTTTTTCCATCTAACCAAAGTTTTTCCACCAATTTTAAACATTTTGGCAATGTTCTCATCACTAATTTTAGGATTTTTGCCTTTAATTTCATAATAACGCTTCATCATTTCCTTTTGTTCGCTATGGGAGAATTTTTGGTTTGGTTCTGTAAAGAATTTTTAATATGAATAAATTATTAAAATTGGGCTCTTGAAAAACTCACCGGTTTGGCCAAGTTCTCTTTTCCACTTGTAAATTGTTGCCAAACTGAGGCCCAACTCTTTTGCGACAGTTTTATCAATTTCTTGATGATAAGAGTTTTTGAATCCGTCTCGCGTTAACTCGGCTTTTATCTGATCAAATTTCTCTACTAAATGTTTACGTTCTTCTTTTTCATAGAAAAATTTTCGACTTAGGCCAAATTCTTTTTTCCATTTATATATTTTTGAGCGATTTACTTTCAAATGTTTAGCAATTTTATCCTCAATTTGAACCCTTTCTTTATTTGATTTTCCTTGTTGCTTAAATTCTTTTTTCATTGCGTGGAATTTGGCGATAATTTTACGTTTTTGCTCATTTTCGTCATTATCAGAGTGATCAGACTCTGTGAGAGGAGGATTGGGTTCAATTTGTCCAATTTGGGTGTTCTGCCGGTCGATTTGGCGATGGACATTTTGTCCAAAGTTTGTTGGCGCCGGTGTTTTCAAATCTTCGGTTTCACCTTTGTCCCACCAGCCTTCTCCGAATATTTCATCAAATGTTTTGAGCTCCTGTTTTACTTTTACGGCTTCGGCTTTGTCCAGTGCATTTGTTGCAAAAAATGCCACCAAAATTAAAATCCAAAATTCTTCCATTTTTATTTGGGCTTAAAACAACCTATGAATTTAGGTATATGAAATTTTAATGAATTTTATAATTCAACCATAAAATCTGATATGGAAATTTGTGTAAGAATTTCTCTCAAAAATTCTCTTAAATTTTAAATAATATTTGTCAAATCTTTACAAATTAATAAATATTATTTAGCTTTAATAAAAAAAAATGCTTGTAAGTAATAAATGACATCCCACAATTGAAATGGGAATGCACATAAATCACTCGAAATCAATATTTTTGACATTTCATAAATATTTTTTCTTAATGATAATCATCATTTTATAAAAATGGCAATCGATTATGAATGCTAAAATAAAAATTTGTTTTTTTAAAATAATTTTAAATTTGCTTTGGAGGAAAAGCCACATTTCCGCGTAATTGAGATAGTGACAATTTGCGCTCGCTTTAAGTAGCGACCATATCAGAATTTTTATGAAAGTTAACCATTTCGAAAATACTAAAAATCGTCCCCCCCCCCACCTCCCCCTAATTTAAACTTACAGCCATATCTTTATTTTCCAAGGACATTCTTGGAAATAAGGACATTTTCAATTTTCCAAGATCGAGGGCCCATTTCCAAGGACTGTCCTTGGCATCCAAGGACGTATGGAAGCCCTGTTTATATCGTGAAACTAGGATTTGAAAAAAATCCACCAGTGTATGCATACATAAAAATCATATTCTTTAACAATATTTCCTATAGCTTTTGAACCGGGACCAAATCAATAGACAACTCGTCTTGGGGCCAACTACGTCTTGGGGCCAACTTCCTCTTGGGGCCAACTACGTCTTGGGGCCAACTACGTCTTGGGGCCAACTACGTCTTGGGGCCAACTACGTCTTGGGGCCAACTACGTCTTGGGACCAACTTTCTTGGGGCCAACTACCTCATGGGGCCCCAACTACCCTTGGGGCCAACTACCTCTTGTGGCCAACTTCCTCTTGGGGCCAACTTCCTCTTGGGGCCAACTACGTCTAAGCTTTAACCCGCTAAATAGTGGGTTTGGTGGTTTTTCCATTCGGCACAAATAATTATAAATAAAATAACCTTCAAATCTCCCCGAATAATGTGCAAATATTTAAGTCTTGTACTTCTTATCAAACGCTGTCAAAAACCAATTTAAAAAAATCTCTTGTTGGCTCATGCCTTTCTGCTTTAGCGATATGCGATAGGCGATATGCCTAAAAAAGCGATAAATGCGATATATATCGCGCGATTGCGATAGCGATTCCCATCCCTGCTGTGCGCGTTACCCTTGCTGATATATACCTAGTGAATCCCTTATTACAATTCTGTACTTTTCTTTCGTTTTTGAAATTTTTATTGCCTTAATGTAGCACCCTAGCTTCGGATCATGGCAAATACCACCACATTCATGTTGTTTCTTCGGGTTAAATTCGTAGATTTTGATACACTTCCCACACCTCATCCAAAGGTTGCAAATTTGATGTTCCTGATGGTAATGGTAGCATTCAGGGATGGTCGGAATTCCGATTTCCGACTTTCCGACTTTTTTGAGGTCAGAATTCCGATTTCCGAAATTTTTTTGTCTCGGATTCCGATTTCCGAAATTGAACTCGTCGGCTCCCATCCCTGGTAGCATTGTTGATTATTAGGTCCACAAAATATATGGACAAAAAATCTCGAAATATGGCCATAAAATATGGATGAAAAATTGTAAAATATGGACCAAATATGGGTATGCAAAATATGGAGAAATTTTTTTCAAATTTAGCAAAAAATGGGCAAGATTTTCCTAATAGAAGTAATAAGAGCAATAAAAATGTTTATATGCAAATTAACGGCATTTCAATTTGAAAATAAGCAGAATTTTAAAAATTTCATTTTTTGTGGTAGAATTTTTTGTGCGAAAAAGTCAATTTTTAGGGGTGCATTTTGAAAATTTTTGAAAAGTCGATTTTATGGGGGTATTTTTCGTTTTTAAGTGCGCAAAAACAATATGGACTTTCTATAAAATTTGTGGCCCTTTGAATATAAAAGGATCTGTGGCAATTCAAACATTCAATTTTTAGTCTTTTTTCCTTAGCACATTGTAGCAGTATAGAGTAAAGAATAGGCAAATTGGTAACCCCGGGTGGGACTCGAACCCACGTCCTCCACCCAAACAGTGGGCAGCTCTTCCAACTGAGCTACTGGGGAATCCCATTTGCCTTCTTCTTTATGGATGATCTTTTGCTCCCGCCATAGGCGTTTTAACCGTCTCGTCCAACCAGCGGAATTCTCTCTCATTCTCTCTGGACAAATTGATTCGCTGATCGATTATTTCCATAGTTTAGGGATAAATTTTGTAGTTTCCACGGTCTGTTTTGTACTGCTACTGCTAGCGCCTTCAGAAGATGGTAAATATGTACGTAGTAGAGGCTCGCGATCAAAAATTTGTTCAATAAAGGCTGTTCCGGGCGGTCGCTTTCCGGCGTTATGTGTTTTAGGGTTTCTCTTCATTTCGAACAAGCACTCCAGAGATTTATTCAAATTGCTGTTCACTATCCGTTTTCCTTGCTCATTAATCGCTCCAGCTTGCTTAACTTCATATTTGTCCGGGTTTGATGACAGTAGTGTTGTCAGATCGCTGATCCACTGCCTCTGCTCAGCCTGTTGTTGTTGTTGCGGTTGTTCAGGAGTTGTAGGGCGTTTCCATTTCGGCCCTCAGGGTACCGGTAGTGCTACTGCTGCGTGCACTTCTAAACGAGCTGTCTGCCGTCTTATTTCCTTCTTCCTCCTCCTCTTGCTCTGCACCGGCATCACCTCGCGATGATGCAACTGACAAACTTCTTTTTCGCTTCTTTTTTTGTTTGGGGTTTTTCTCCAAGAGTGGCGTGGGTGCCGCAGTCGGCTGTTGTTCGCCTGCTGCAATAATCCCACGGCGGTTGTTGTTGTCAATTGTCACTCTAACCGGCCTCTCATCATGCTCTTTTTTTAGGTGTAAATATCGGCGAAGCTCCTGGTTGTAATGAACATTTTTTGTTGTCGGATCCGCATTTTCGCGCTTCACATTTTCAAGTGCGCGACGTGTAAAGTCAAGGTTAGGGTCCCCGGTATCTCTGACGGATGTCAGACCGCGATAAATATCTTCTGGCACCAATACAAAACGATTTGCAGCCATTTTAATCAGATTTACTCTTTGATGAAAATAAAATGCGAGACAATTCCAAAATGTTAGGCGTCAAAAGCCAAATCCCTCTCACGAAAATTCTGACAATTTATCTTCACAAATGGCGTTAAAAATTCTTGAAAAACGTTTCCCGGGGCGCGCCTGTCGGCACCGCCGGATCAGAAGCTTAAAATAGCAGTTTTTAAAATTTCCAAAGGTTGCAAATTTTATGTTCCTGATGGTAATGGTAGCATTCAGGGATGGTCGGAATTCCGATTTCCGACTTTGCAAATCTCCAACAAATCGCTATTTTCAGTGCATCCATCGCCATCCAGATCAAACCGATTTGGATTTTGCTGCCGATGACGATGGGGCAAAGGAGTATGAAATCGCCTCGGTGCGGTTTTACGACGAAGGCCCGTGCGAATTATGTAACACATCCCGGATGTGGTACATAATTGGATATGCCGGTGATGGGGCTGCTCCCTCGTTGAAGGATGAAGGAGTATTTAGCCATGTATTTTTATGGGGGGAAATTTTTTGATAGAACACCCAATTTTAGGCAGGCTTCTCCCTCGGGCGGCTGCTTAAAGCAGTGTACCTACTGGCCCCTGACGATTTGCAGCAAGCCCGAAAAATGTTTGCGTTTTGTTAAAAAATTGCCACCCCAATTATTTTTAGCTTATTGGCAAAAACCGGCGACGGTGACGAGGATTTTGGGCTGTTCGGCTTTGAACACGGCCAACGGGTTCCGCTCGTAAGATTTAAATGTGTTTTTCAATTTTATCTGTAAAAATAAGCGTGTTTTTTGTTCCAGGAACAGCTGTTCCCCCAGGCGGCTGAGGCTGCTGCTGCTGTTGCCGCCGGAAACAAATCTGATGACGATGCTGCTGCTGTTGACATTGCCGACGAGGTCGTAATCGACGCTTGCGGCAACGGAATTGAGCGGGAATTCTTGTCCCCACCTGCTGCTGCTGCTACTGCTTCAACTTCTTTCAACATAACGTTTTCGCCGCAGCTGCTGTTCCCGTATGCCCAAACTCCGTTCGCGATGATGCAAAACCTGTTTACAATCGGCGGCGAGCTGCAGCAGCAAATGACTCCATATTTTTTAAACGTAAAAATTTAATTAAATATTAAATTAATTAAAAGTTAATTAAGTCCCCGCAGTCCGCATTTCACCCGCCTACTAACGCCGTTGCTCTTCGGGACGTTACGGTAATCAGCGTTTAATTTTTTAAATAAAAATCATTTTTTTTATTTTAGAACTACAGTCCAGTCTCGTCTGCTTCATCGCGCACGCCAACGCCCTTTGTGCGAAACCGCATCGCCCATCGCGCACATATGCGACAAGTCTGGCGCTCAATTGACGCGGCGGACAGAAATGCCGAAGACGAACGCCCGGGGACGGCTTCATCAACATCATCCTCTTCGTCCAGCAACATTTCCCAGTCAACAGACGCTAGGGATCAACGAAAGCTGGCTCTCATCCGTCAATTTGATAAAAATACTAAGAAAATTGTCGCATTTGCGACGAGAATTTGGCCTAACCGCCCGGTTTTCCTAATTCTCGTCGCAAATGCGACAATTTTCTTAGTATTTTTATCAAATTTACGGATGATTGCCTGTTTTCGTTTACCCCTTGAATCTGCTGCTTGGGAAATATTGCTGGAGGAGACGGCGGATGAAGCCGTCCCCGGGCTGGGGTGCAACGGATCATCCAAATCCGTTTGGGAAGGGTCCGAAAACGGGAATGGAAAAATGTGAAAGGTCTGACTAACTGTTGAGGGCCCAAAATCCATCTTTGACTTTTTTTAATAATAGCAAACCCGGTCTGACAGAGAAATTTTTTTCATTTAAAATCCCTAGGACTCTGATTGATTACCGTATATTTCGCTATTTGATTTATTTTTGGCATTAAAACACACTCTCCCCACCCACCCCTTTTTTATATAAAAACAAAATTTATGTAAAATACAATTCAAAATAAAAAAACATTTATAAAATGAAAAACATTTACAAAATGAAAATATCATTTATAAAATGAAAAATTATTAGAAAATCATTTATAAAATGAAAAATTATTAAAAAATCATTTATAAAATGAAAATAATTAGATCATTTAATGATCATCAGACCACAGAGTGCCAGTAGCCGTATTGCGCCAGCAGCACCAACAGAATCAGCAGCAGCAGCAGTGCCACACGCTCACGCCACAAGAAACGGGCGATGGTCAGCAGCAGCGCCGGCGCCTGCTGCTGCTACTGATCTGCACAAAAAACAACATTTTTACAACAGAAAAAGCACACCCACCGTTCGGCTCCTCCTCCACCTCCTCCACTCTCTCCAAATTATTACCCATTTTTTTAAAAAATTTTAAATAGTTGAAAAATATTCTAAATAATAATTTATTATTAGGTCAAAAACACACAAATTCTTTATTATTGCATGACAAAAATGAAATGACCCTCCCCACAAAAAACAACTGCAACAGTTGTTTTTGTCAACAAATTTCATAATAGATCACAAATCACCCTCACACCCACCACCCCCAAATTATAATCAACACGAAAATTTGATTTACATTTTGGCATTTTTTTAAATCGCGCAAGCAAACCACCCCCACACCCACGATAAAAAGACGCCAAATTCAAACTCGAGTATCGACACGAAAATTTAAATTTGAATTTGGCGCCATTTTTTTCTCAAACTACAGAGCTAACTACTGTTGGAGCTTCTAGAGATAATCCATATTTTCCATCCCTTATTACAATTCTGTACTTTTCTTTCGTTTTGGAAATTTTTATTGCCTTAATGTAGCACCCTAGCTTCGGATCATGGCAAATACCACCACATTCATGTTGTTTCTTCGGGTTAAATTTGTAGATTTTGATACACTTCCCACACCTCATCCAAAGGTTGCAAATTTTATGTTCCTGATGGTAATGGTAGCATTCAGGGATGGTCGGAATTCCGATTTCCGACTTTCCGACTTTTTTGAGGTCAGAATTCCGATTTCCGAAATTTTTTTGTCTCGGATTCCGATTTCCGAAATTGAGCTCGTCGGCTCCCATCCCTGGTAGCATTGTTGATTATTAGTCCACAAAATATATGGACAAAAAATCTCGAAATATGGCCATAAAATATGGATGAAAAATAGTAAAATATGGACCAAATATGGGTATGCAAAATATGGAGAAATTTTTTTCAAATTTAGCAAAAAATGGGCAAGATTTTCCTAATAGAAGTAATAAGAGCATTAAAAATGTTTATATGCAAATTAACGGTATTTCAGAAATTTTTTTGAAAATAAGCAGAATTTTAAAAATTTCATTTTTTGTGGTAGAATTTTTTGTGCGAAAAAGTCAATTTTTAGGGGTGCATTTTGAAAATTTTTGAAAAGTCGATTTTATGGGGGTATTTTTCGTTTTTAAGTGCGCAAAAACAATATGGACTTTCTATAAAATTTGTGGCCCTTTGAATATAAAAGGATCTGTGGCAATTCAAACATTCAATTTTTAGTCTTTTTTCCTTAGCACATTGCAGCAGTATAGAGTAAAGAATAGGCAAATTGGTAACCCCGGGTGGGACTCGAACCCACGTCCTCCACCCAAACAGTGGGCAGCTCTTCCAACTGAGCTACTGGGGAATCCCATTTGCCTTCTTCTTTATGGATGATCTTTTGCTCCCGCCATAGGCGTTTTAACCGTCTCGTCCAACCAGCGGAATTCTCTCTCATTCTTACAATAGTAATAACACCTGACCTTACACTCAAAAGTATGTTTGACATCTTTGTCGGTATACCGACCGGTATTCAGTATTTTTTTGGACATGTTGAATTTCAATTTAAAATGAACAAAATTTTTTTTAATACTTATAATTGATTATGGTTGTTCTCTAAAAATATTGGCACAACAGCTTCACGCGCTATTGGTACTTTCCATAACACCCAGATTTTCTTGGGTCGGAAGTCTTTTCAAACGCTAGAATTCTGTATTTTCTGTGAGTGTTTTATCCCAAATGTGTTGGGTTGTCGATAAATGCTCAATTCCATAGTGGGGTGTCTGGGTTTATAATTAGCTCAGTCTCAGAATCCTCCTCGTACAGAATCTGATCACTCTGGACAAATTGAACCCAAATCCAATTTTAAGCTTTTCATCGTCCGAGTAATTGAGTTCGTCGGAAAGTTTATAAATATTTTTATTAAAAATGGTCAATCAAATTGATTGGCAAATTATCCCACCCATTTTTCTTGGCAAATTGCAGCCCGCGTCGCCGTTCCTAACCCAATGAATGATCCGTAAAAGTAAAATTGGAGCTTAAAACATTTGATGAAATATTCGGAATTGAACCCAATTCAAAGGGAATAAATTATTAAAATATTTTCATTTTGGCTATTCACAATCGATCGTTATTTTATAAAATGATGATTATTAAGAATTTTTGAGATGTTTTCTCCATTTAAAAAAATTTAAAAGTTAATGTCAATTTTTTGTCAAGTTAATTTTCACATAAAAATTTCATAACTACCTATTTTAAATTAGATATCGAATTTTGAAAAATCCCGGATCAGGATCAGGATTAGAGCCCGGCCTTGAGGATCGATGATCGAGAATTTTGAAAAATCTCGATTAGATTTTTCGAGATTGTCAATAAACTTTTTTAATGTGAATTTCTAAAAGTGAAGGATTACATTTAAAAAACAACAACATGCCGTAAAATAAAATTGCCGTGAGCAGGGATGTGCTCTGTTCTGTTCTGATTTTTTAACATCAGAATTTCTAGTCATTTTGGGCACCAGAATTCTGTTTTCTTTTTCTGGTTTTTAAAAGGGTCACCAGAATTTTGGTTCTGATTTTTGTTTTGGCAAGAATTCTGATCAAGTTATGGGGGGGGGGGGGGAAGGTCGGGGATATTTTTACAAAAATCGGCAATTTTTGTTAAGAAAATTGAAGCGAAAATACAGAAGACATTCATTCAAATGCTTCCCAAATTCGGTTCCCAATTTTATGAACATTTGAGCCGGAGGCATTCTCTTCTACAAAATGTCCATCGACAAAATTTGGTTGAAATTGTTGTCGTTTAAATTGGCCTTTCCATCTAACCAAAGTGCTTGCATCAATTTTCAACATTTTGGCAATGTCCACATCTCTGTTAGTGTTTTTGTCCTTAATTTCATAATAACGTTTCATCAATTCCATTTGTTCGCTGTGGGGGTATTTATTTTGTTCTGTAAAAGAATTTTTAATTAAAATAAATAAATTAATAAAATTGGGCTTGAAAAACTCACTGGTTTGGCCAAGGTCACTTTTCCATTTGTAAATTGTTCTAAAACTGAGGCTCAACTTTTTCGCGACAGTTTTATCTAATTATTTTGAGAGTTTTTGAAACCGGCCTTCCTTTTTGCTTAAATTCGTCTTTCATTTCGTTGAATTTGTCAACAATTTTACGTTTTTCGTTTGAAGAAATTTCGTTTTGTTCTTTACCATTTTTGGCATTATCTGAGTGATCATACTCTGTGAAAGGAGCATTCTGATCAGTTGAATTGGGTTCAATTTGTCCAGAGTGATCAGACTCTGTGAGAGGAGGATTCTGATCAGTTGAATTGGGTTCAATTTGTCCAATTTGGGTGTTATGTTGGTCGCTTTGGTGATGGACATTTTGTCCAAAGTTTGTTGGCGCCGGCGTTTTCAAATCTTCGGCTTCACCTTTGTCCCACCAGCCTTCTCCGAATATTTCATCAAATGTTTTGAGTTTCAATTTTACGGATTCGGCTTTTTCGAGTGAATTTGTTGCAAAAAATGCCACCAAAATTAAAATCCAAAACTCTTCCATTTTATTTAGCCAACACAACTTCTTAGCGAGATATATATGAAATTGCCAATAGTTTTATAAGTTAATAAAATTCAATATGTTAAATTGTCAATAATTTTGGTTTTAAAGAATTTCTGTAAAAATAATAAAATTCACAAATTTTTTACAAATATTAATAAAATTATTTAGCTTTGATAAAAAATGATTGAAGTAATAAATGACAGCCCACAATTGAATTGGGCATTCACATAAATCATATTCTTTAATAATATGGCCTAAATCTTTTTTAACCGGGACCAAATCAATATTCCAGACATCTCGTAAATATTTTTCATCATCATTTTACAAAAATGACGATCGATTATGAATAGCCAAAATGAAAAAATAATTATTTTGTAACTTTTTTCTAAAAAATTTCTTAAATTTCAAACTTTTTTTTTATTACAAGGAAAGTCTATTTCAGGAGAAATTTTTAGAGAAAATTTTTTGGAAAATGAAAAAAGCGATTTTTAAGGATTTTAGGTATATGAAATATTCAATTTATTTGAATAAAAAGTGATGGGATTTATTTGATTTACCATTCTTTTTGTTGCAGAATTGCAACTTCGGATATAAAAAACAAGCCACCTGGAATTTTCCCATTTCGACAATTCAGCATTTTGAATCTCAAGCAGTACCAGCAAAAGCTTGAAACAAAAGTGGTGAATTACCTTAGACCAAATAAATGAAAAATCTTTTGGAGTCACTCAGAAAATTAATAATATGGCGTTTATTTCCCAAATTTCTGCCAACCCTAAAATTATTGATTTATGATATAAAGACGGATATTTTAGGCATAAAATTTACTATAGAATATTTTACTTTACTAATTTTATTATTTTATAAAAAATACTTAAAAATAAAAAATAACAAACATTTTAAGCGGTGTATTTTATTGGGAAAAAATTGTTGATTTTTGGGTGTTTTTTAACCCTGGCAAATCCAGTCTCAGGTCATTTCCAAAGGCATTTCAATTTGAAAATAAGCAGAATTTTAAAAATTTCATTTTTTGTGGTAGAATTTTTTGTGCGAAAAAGTCAATTTTTAGGGGTGCATTTTGAAAATTTTTGAAAAGTCGATTTTATGGGGGTATTTTTCGTTTTTAAGTGCGCAAAAACAATATGGACTTTCTATAAAATTTGTGGCCCTTTGAATATAAAAGGATCTGTGGCAATTCAAACATTCAATTTTTAGTCTTTTTTCCTTAGCACATTGTAGCAGTATAGAGTAAAGAATAGGCAAATTGGTAACCCCGGGTGGGACTCGAACCCACGTCCTCCACCCAAACAGTGGGCAGCTCTTCCAACTGAGCTACTGGGGAATCCCATTTGCCTTCTTCTTTATGGATGATCTTTTGCTCCCGCCATAGGCGTTTTAACCGTCTCGTCCAACCAGCGGAATTCTCTCTCATTCTCTCTGGACAAATTGATTCGCTGATCGATTATTTCCATAGTTTAGGGATAAATTTTGTAGTTTCCACGGTCTGTTTTGTACTGCTACTGCTAGCGCCTTCAGAAGATGGTAAATATGTACGTAGTAGAGGCTCGCGATCAAAAATTTGTTCAATAAAGGCTGTTCCGGGCGGTCGCTTTCCGGCGTTATGTGTTTTAGGGTTTCTCTTCATTTCGAACAAGCACTCCAGAGATTTATTCAAATTGCTGTTCACTATCCGTTTTCCTTGCTCATTAATCGCTCCAGCTTGCTTAACTTCATATTTGTCCGGGTTTGATGACAGTAGTGTTGTCAGATCGCTGATCCACTGCCTCTGCTCAGCCTGTTGTTGTTGTTGCGGTTGTTCAGGAGTTGTAGGGCGTTTCCATTTCGGCCCTCAGGGTACCGGTAGTGCTACTGCTGCGTGCACTTCTAAACGAGCTGTCTGCCGTCTTATTTCCTTCTTCCTCCTCCTCTTGCTCTGCACCGGCATCACCTCGCGATGATGCAACTGACAAACTTCTTTTTCGCTTCTTTTTTTGTTTGGGGTTTTTCTCCAAGAGTGGCGTGGGTGCCGCAGTCGGCTGTTGTTCGCCTGCTGCAATAATCCCACGGCGGTTGTTGTTGTCAATTGTCACTCTAACCGGCCTCTCATCATGCTCTTTTTTTAGGTGTAAATATCGGCGAAGCTCCTGGTTGTAATGAACATTTTTTGTTGTCGGATCCGCATTTTCGCGCTTCACATTTTCAAGTGCGCGACGTGTAAAGTCAAGGTTAGGGTCCCCGGTATCTCTGACGGATGTCAGACCGCGATAAATATCTTCTGGCACCAATACAAAACGATTTGCAGCCATTTTAATCAGATTTACTCTTTGATGAAAATAAAATGCGAGACAATTCCAAAATGTTAGGCGTCAAAAGCCAAATCCCTCTCACGAAAATTCTGACAATTTATCTTCACAAATGGCGTTAAAAATTCTTGAAAAACGTTTCCCGGGGCGCGCCTGTCGGCACCGCCGGATCAGAAGCTTAAAATAGCAGTTTTTAAAATTTCCAAAGGTTGCAAATTTTATGTTCCTGATGGTAATGGTAGCATTCAGGGATGGTCGGAATTCCGATTTCCGACTTTGCAAATCTCCAACAAATCGCTATTTTCAGTGCATCCATCGCCATCCAGATCAAACCGATTTGGATTTTGCTGCCGATGACGATGGGGCAAAGGAGTATGAAATCGCCTCGGTGCGGTTTTACGACGAAGGCCCGTGCGAATTATGTAACACATCCCGGATGTGGTACATAATTGGATATGCCGGTGATGGGGCTGCTCCCTCGTTGAAGGATGAAGGAGTATTTAGCCATGTATTTTTATGGGGGGAAATTTTTTGATAGAACACCCAATTTTAGGCAGGCTTCTCCCTCGGGCGGCTGCTTAAAGCAGTGTACCTACTGGCCCCTGACGATTTGCAGCAAGCCCGAAAAATGTTTGCGTTTTGTTAAAAAATTGCCACCCCAATTATTTTTAGCTTATTGGCAAAAACCGGCGACGGTGACGAGGATTTTGGGCTGTTCGGCTTTGAACACGGCCAACGGGTTCCGCTCGTAAGATTTAAATGTGTTTTTCAATTTTATCTGTAAAAATAAGCGTGTTTTTTGTTCCAGGAACAGCTGTTCCCCCAGGCGGCTGAGGCTGCTGCTGCTGTTGCCGCCGGAAACAAATCTGATGACGATGCTGCTGCTGTTGACATTGCCGACGAGGTCGTAATCGACGCTTGCGGCAACGGAATTGAGCGGGAATTCTTGTCCCCACCTGCTGCTGCTGCTACTGCTTCAACTTCTTTCAACATAACGTTTTCGCCGCAGCTGCTGTTCCCGTATGCCCAAACTCCGTTCGCGATGATGCAAAACCTGTTTACAATCGGCGGCGAGCTGCAGCAGCAAATGACTCCATATTTTTTAAACGTAAAAATTTAATTAAATATTAAATTAATTAAAAGTTAATTAAGTCCCCGCAGTCCGCATTTCACCCGCCTACTAACGCCGTTGCTCTTCGGGACGTTACGGTAATCAGCGTTTAATTTTTTAAATAAAAATCATTTTTTTTATTTTAGAACTACAGTCCAGTCTCGTCTGCTTCATCGCGCACGCCAACGCCCTTTGTGCGAAACCGCATCGCCCATCGCGCACATATGCGACAAGTCTGGCGCTCAATTGACGCGGCGGACAGAAATGCCGAAGACGAACGCCCGGGGACGGCTTCATCAACATCATCCTCTTCGTCCAGCAACATTTCCCAGTCAACAGACGCTAGGGATCAACGAAAGCTGGCTCTCATCCGTCAATTTGATAAAAATACTAAGAAAATTGTCGCATTTGCGACGAGAATTTGGCCTAACCGCCCGGTTTTCCTAATTCTCGTCGCAAATGCGACAATTTTCTTAGTATTTTTATCAAATTTACGGATGATTGCCTGTTTTCGTTTACCCCTTGAATCTGCTGCTTGGGAAATATTGCTGGAGGAGACGGCGGATGAAGCCGTCCCCGGGCTGGGGTGCAACGGATCATCCAAATCCGTTTGGGAAGGGTCCGAAAACGGGAATGGAAAAATGTGAAAGGTCTGACTAACTGTTGAGGGCCCAAAATCCATCTTTGACTTTTTTTAATAATAGCAAACCCGGTCTGACAGAGAAATTTTTTTCATTTAAAATCCCTAGGACTCTGATTGATTACCGTATATTTCGCTATTTGATTTATTTTTGGCATTAAAACACACTCTCCCCACCCACCCCTTTTTTATATAAAAACAAAATTTATGTAAAATACAATTCAAAATAAAAAAACATTTATAAAATGAAAAACATTTACAAAATGAAAATATCATTTATAAAATGAAAAATTATTAGAAAATCATTTATAAAATGAAAAATTATTAAAAAATCATTTATAAAATGAAAATAATTAGATCATTTAATGATCATCAGACCACAGAGTGCCAGTAGCCGTATTGCGCCAGCAGCACCAACAGAATCAGCAGCAGCAGCAGTGCCACACGCTCACGCCACAAGAAACGGGCGATGGTCAGCAGCAGCGCCGGCGCCTGCTGCTGCTACTGATCTGCACAAAAAACAACATTTTTACAACAGAAAAAGCACACCCACCGTTCGGCTCCTCCTCCACCTCCTCCACTCTCTCCAAATTATTACCCATTTTTTTAAAAAATTTTAAATAGTTGAAAAATATTCTAAATAATAATTTATTATTAGGTCAAAAACACACAAATTCTTTATTATTGCATGACAAAAATGAAATGACCCTCCCCACAAAAAACAACTGCAACAGTTGTTTTTGTCAACAAATTTCATAATAGATCACAAATCACCCTCACACCCACCACCCCCAAATTATAATCAACACGAAAATTTGATTTACATTTTGGCATTTTTTTAAATCGCGCAAGCAAACCACCCCCACACCCACGATAAAAAGACGCCAAATTCAAACTCGAGTATCGACACGAAAATTTAAATTTGAATTTGGCGCCATTTTTTTCTCAAACTACAGAGCTAACTACTGTTGGAGCTTCTAGAGATAATCCATATTTTCCATCCCTTATTACAATTCTGTACTTTTCTTTCGTTTTGGAAATTTTTATTGCCTTAATGTAGCACCCTAGCTTCGGATCATGGCAAATACCACCACATTCATGTTGTTTCTTCGGGTTAAATTTGTAGATTTTGATACACTTCCCACACCTCATCCAAAGGTTGCAAATTTTATGTTCCTGATGGTAATGGTAGCATTCAGGGATGGTCGGAATTCCGATTTCCGACTTTCCGACTTTTTTGAGGTCAGAATTCCGATTTCCGAAATTTTTTTGTCTCGGATTCCGATTTCCGAAATTGAGCTCGTCGGCTCCCATCCCTGGTAGCATTGTTGATTATTAGTCCACAAAATATATGGACAAAAAATCTCGAAATATGGCCATAAAATATGGATGAAAAATAGTAAAATATGGACCAAATATGGGTATGCAAAATATGGAGAAATTTTTTTCAAATTTAGCAAAAAATGGGCAAGATTTTCCTAATAGAAGTAATAAGAGCATTAAAAATGTTTATATGCAAATTAACGGTATTTCAGAAATTTTTTTGAAAATAAGCAGAATTTTAAAAATTTCATTTTTTGTGGTAGAATTTTTTGTGCGAAAAAGTCAATTTTTAGGGGTGCATTTTGAAAATTTTTGAAAAGTCGATTTTATGGGGGTATTTTTCGTTTTTAAGTGCGCAAAAACAATATGGACTTTCTATAAAATTTGTGGCCCTTTGAATATAAAAGGATCTGTGGCAATTCAAACATTCAATTTTTAGTCTTTTTTCCTTAGCACATTGCAGCAGTATAGAGTAAAGAATAGGCAAATTGGTAACCCCGGGTGGGACTCGAACCCACGTCCTCCACCCAAACAGTGGGCAGCTCTTCCAACTGAGCTACTGGGGAATCCCATTTGCCTTCTTCTTTATGGATGATCTTTTGCTCCCGCCATAGGCGTTTTAACCGTCTCGTCCAACCAGCGGAATTCTCTCTCATTCTTACAATAGTAATAACACCTGACCTTACACTCAAAAGTATGTTTGACATCTTTGTCGGTATACCGACCGGTATTCAGTATTTTTTTGGACATGTTGAATTTCAATTTAAAATGAACAAAATTTTTTTTAATACTTATAATTGATTATGGTTGTTCTCTAAAAATATTGGCACAACAGCTTCACGCGCTATTGGTACTTTCCATAACACCCAGATTTTCTTGGGTCGGAAGTCTTTTCAAACGCTAGAATTCTGTATTTTCTGTGAGTGTTTTATCCCAAATGTGTTGGGTTGTCGATAAATGCTCAATTCCATAGTGGGGTGTCTGGGTTTATAATTAGCTCAGTCTCAGAATCCTCCTCGTACAGAATCTGATCACTCTGGACAAATTGAACCCAAATCCAATTTTAAGCTTTTCATCGTCCGAGTAATTGAGTTCGTCGGAAAGTTTATAAATATTTTTATTAAAAATGGTCAATCAAATTGATTGGCAAATTATCCCACCCATTTTTCTTGGCAAATTGCAGCCCGCGTCGCCGTTCCTAACCCAATGAATGATCCGTAAAAGTAAAATTGGAGCTTAAAACATTTGATGAAATATTCGGAATTGAACCCAATTCAAAGGGAATAAATTATTAAAATATTTTCATTTTGGCTATTCACAATCGATCGTTATTTTATAAAATGATGATTATTAAGAATTTTTGAGATGTTTTCTCCATTTAAAAAAATTTAAAAGTTAATGTCAATTTTTTGTCAAGTTAATTTTCACATAAAAATTTCATAACTACCTATTTTAAATTAGATATCGAATTTTGAAAAATCCCGGATCAGGATCAGGATTAGAGCCCGGCCTTGAGGATCGATGATCGAGAATTTTGAAAAATCTCGATTAGATTTTTCGAGATTGTCAATAAACTTTTTTAATGTGAATTTCTAAAAGTGAAGGATTACATTTAAAAAACAACAACATGCCGTAAAATAAAATTGCCGTGAGCAGGGATGTGCTCTGTTCTGTTCTGATTTTTTAACATCAGAATTTCTAGTCATTTTGGGCACCAGAATTCTGTTTTCTTTTTCTGGTTTTTAAAAGGGTCACCAGAATTTTGGTTCTGATTTTTGTTTTGGCAAGAATTCTGATCAAGTTATGGGGGGGGGGGGGAAGGTCGGGGATATTTTTACAAAAATCGGCAATTTTTGTTAAGAAAATTGAAGCGAAAATACAGAAGACATTCATTCAAATGCTTCCCAAATTCGGTTCCCAATTTTATGAACATTTGAGCCGGAGGCATTCTCTTCTACAAAATGTCCATCGACAAAATTTGGTTGAAATTGTTGTCGTTTAAATTGGCCTTTCCATCTAACCAAAGTGCTTGCATCAATTTTCAACATTTTGGCAATGTCCACATCTCTGTTAGTGTTTTTGTCCTTAATTTCATAATAACGTTTCATCAATTCCATTTGTTCGCTGTGGGGGTATTTATTTTGTTCTGTAAAAGAATTTTTAATTAAAATAAATAAATTAATAAAATTGGGCTTGAAAAACTCACTGGTTTGGCCAAGGTCACTTTTCCATTTGTAAATTGTTCTAAAACTGAGGCTCAACTTTTTCGCGACAGTTTTATCTAATTATTTTGAGAGTTTTTGAAACCGGCCTTCCTTTTTGCTTAAATTCGTCTTTCATTTCGTTGAATTTGTCAACAATTTTACGTTTTTCGTTTGAAGAAATTTCGTTTTGTTCTTTACCATTTTTGGCATTATCTGAGTGATCATACTCTGTGAAAGGAGCATTCTGATCAGTTGAATTGGGTTCAATTTGTCCAGAGTGATCAGACTCTGTGAGAGGAGGATTCTGATCAGTTGAATTGGGTTCAATTTGTCCAATTTGGGTGTTATGTTGGTCGCTTTGGTGATGGACATTTTGTCCAAAGTTTGTTGGCGCCGGCGTTTTCAAATCTTCGGCTTCACCTTTGTCCCACCAGCCTTCTCCGAATATTTCATCAAATGTTTTGAGTTTCAATTTTACGGATTCGGCTTTTTCGAGTGAATTTGTTGCAAAAAATGCCACCAAAATTAAAATCCAAAACTCTTCCATTTTATTTAGCCAACACAACTTCTTAGCGAGATATATATGAAATTGCCAATAGTTTTATAAGTTAATAAAATTCAATATGTTAAATTGTCAATAATTTTGGTTTTAAAGAATTTCTGTAAAAATAATAAAATTCACAAATTTTTTACAAATATTAATAAAATTATTTAGCTTTGATAAAAAATGATTGAAGTAATAAATGACAGCCCACAATTGAATTGGGCATTCACATAAATCATATTCTTTAATAATATGGCCTAAATCTTTTTTAACCGGGACCAAATCAATATTCCAGACATCTCGTAAATATTTTTCATCATCATTTTACAAAAATGACGATCGATTATGAATAGCCAAAATGAAAAAATAATTATTTTGTAACTTTTTTCTAAAAAATTTCTTAAATTTCAAACTTTTTTTTTATTACAAGGAAAGTCTATTTCAGGAGAAATTTTTAGAGAAAATTTTTTGGAAAATGAAAAAAGCGATTTTTAAGGATTTTAGGTATATGAAATATTCAATTTATTTGAATAAAAAGTGATGGGATTTATTTGATTTACCATTCTTTTTGTTGCAGAATTGCAACTTCGGATATAAAAAACAAGCCACCTGGAATTTTCCCATTTCGACAATTCAGCATTTTGAATCTCAAGCAGTACCAGCAAAAGCTTGAAACAAAAGTGGTGAATTACCTTAGACCAAATAAATGAAAAATCTTTTGGAGTCACTCAGAAAATTAATAATATGGCGTTTATTTCCCAAATTTCTGCCAACCCTAAAATTATTGATTTATGATATAAAGACGGATATTTTAGGCATAAAATTTACTATAGAATATTTTACTTTACTAATTTTATTATTTTATAAAAAATACTTAAAAATAAAAAATAACAAACATTTTAAGCGGTGTATTTTATTGGGAAAAAATTGTTGATTTTTGGGTGTTTTTTAACCCTGGCAAATCCAGTCTCAGGTCATTTCCAAAATGCAGATCCGGTTCCAGGTCAGGGATTTTTTAAAATTCCGGGCTTTAGTTATTTACAACCATTTATTCAGGAAAATTTCACACATTATGTAAACGCAATAATCCCACCAATAAATCCAATGTTTATTTCGAAATGTGTGAGCTGTTAACGCAGATGCATGTGTGAAGGCTGCATGAGAATGAGCGGAATTTGGATGGAAAAAATTGATTTAAAAAGATTTTTTTATTCAAGTTAAAATAATCAGGGCTCCCCATTTCTGAAAACACATGTGTTCAATCTTTTGTGGCGTTTTTTCGAGTTATTTGGTGCGTAGAATCCGAATATGAGCGTAGTTTCGACCTATCTTTGGAAAAAAAAAACAAATTATTTTTTTCAAAAATGAGGGACACCATTGGCAGTATTACCAAACAAATGTTTACGACAGCACGCGCAATTATATTTATATGCGAGAAAACGTGTGCTTCTTCGACACAATTTTTTCCCAAAAAGAATAAATGCGAGGGACGTATAAACAAAAAAAAAGTAAAGCCAGTCTCATTGTTTTAACCGTGCGCAACAAAAGGGCCTGCCTATGGTTTTGTAATTTCGTCCAATCAAAAAATAAAATAAAATTGTGAATTGCCTTCTAAAAAATTTGTTTTTAAATTGGAAAAAGTTAAAAGAATTTTTAGAATTGTTTACAACACCGTAAATCTTCAGAGAAAGTAGGAAAAAATCATTTACACCGTAAGGGATCTGAACACTCATGACTACATCAACCCCCAACACTCACCACTACACCACCACCAGAATGAATTTTATTCTCAAAAAACTGCGATCTTTAAGGGTGCTTTTTCGTGGTTGTTTCGTGGAAAACTGTCTTTTACAAAACGAAACGAAACGATTTATTTTACGAAACAAAACACGAAACGAAACAGCAAAAATTCAACGAAACGAAACCAAACGTCAAAAAAATTTTCTACGAAAAAAGTCACGAAAAACACGAAACGAAACGAAATTTCGTCCAGCTCTTCCCCAAATTTGAGTTTTCAATTTCCTGAATATTTGCCGCGGCATTCGCTTCCACAAAATGTCCATCGACAGAATTTGGATGGAATTGTTGTCGTTTAAATTGCTTTTTCCATTTATACAAAGTTACTTTTCCAATTTTTAATATTTTGGCAATGTCCTTGTCTCTGATTTTATAATTTTGGTCTTTAATTTCATAATAACGTTTCATCAATTCTTTTTGTTCGCTGTGGGAGTATTTATGTTTTGGTGCTGTAAAAGAATTTTGAATTATATAAATAAATTAATAAAAGTGGTCTCGAAAAACTCACCGGTTTGGCCAAGTTCACTTTTCCAATTGTAAATTGTTTTAAAACTTAGGCCCATTTCTTTTGCGACTGTTTCATCTAATTCATTTTTATATGAATGTTTGAATCCGGCCCGCTTTAACTCGGCTTTTCTCTGATCAAATTTAGCTATTAAATTTTTACGATCATTTTTTGGATTTATTTTCCTTAAGACTAATTCTTTTTTCCATTTATATATATTTTTGCGATTGACTTTTAAATGTTTAGCAATTTTCTGATCAATTTGATTCCATTCTTTTGTTGAATATTTTCCTTTTTGCTTAAATTCGTCTTTCATTTCGTTGAATTTGTTAATAATTTTACGTTTTTCGTTTGCAGTTATTTCTTTGATTATTTCGTTTTGTTCTTCGCCATTTTTGGCATTATCAGAGTGATCAGACTCTGTGAGAGGAGCATTCTGATTAGTTAAATTGGCTTCAATTTGTCCAAGCTGATCAGACTCTGTGAGAGGAGGATTCTGATCAGTTGAATTGGGTTCAATTTGTCCAAACTGATCAGACTCTGTGAGAGGAGTATTCTGATTAGTTGAATTATGTTTAATTTGTCCAAGCTGATCTGTTGAATTGGGTTTAATTTGTCCAATTTGGGTGTTCTGCCGGTCGATTTGGTAATGGAAATTGTGTTCAAGTGTTAATTTTTTCCATTCTTCGTCTTTGTCATTGTCCCACCAGCCTTCTCCGAATATTTCATCAATTATTTTGTGTGGCTTTTCATCCAATTTTACTTTTACGGATTCAGCTTTTTCGAGTGAATTTGTTGCAAAAAATAACACCAAAATTAAAATCCAAAATTCGGCCATTTTATTTGAGCAATAACCTCTGAAGCTTTAACTGGAAATAAATTAATATTCCTGACATCTCATAAATATTTTATCCTAAAGCTTTTAACCGGAAATAAATTAATATTCCTGACATCTCATAAATATTTTATCCTAAAGCTTTTAACCGGAAATAAATTAATATTCCTGACATCTCTTAAATATTTTATCATAAAGCTTTTAACCGGAAATAAATTAATTTTCCTGTAATTAAAAATATATTTTATAAAAATAGCGTCGATTGCGGAGTTGTTCAACTGGGCGCCAGGACCTTTCAACTGCAATAACTTTTCTTGAAACCAACCAAGCTAAACATAATCAAAAGCTTTTATTATTCCACTTTAATTCAATAAAACAAACAAACGGTGATTTTTTAAAACTTTTTAGGAATGGGAGGGGTCCGACGGCGCCGATAGGCGCCGTCGAAAAAAGTTTTTTTTTGA
Source organism: Globodera rostochiensis (assembly GCA_018350325.1). NCBI lineage: Eukaryota > Metazoa > Nematoda > Chromadorea > Rhabditida > Heteroderidae > Globodera > Globodera rostochiensis. The sequence goes on along the minus strand of JAEVLN010000008.1, from coordinate 917,628 downwards.
AGATTTAAAAAGATTTGTTACGAAAATTGGTCACCACCACACCACCATCTCAGATGGGCCAAAAATATTTTTAAAATATTAGAATTAACATAATGCTACAATTTGTATTTAGTCAAAAATTCAAATGAGTGAAACCAGAAAGTCAAATTTTTTGTCGTTTATTAGAACTGAACCAAAGCTTTTGGTTTCAAACCGAACTGATAACCAAACCAAAAAATGCGGAGTGCGAATTTATTATTGTTATTTTTATATTTAGGTTTTTTATCAGTAGAGAGCGGATTTTCAGGTTTTAACCTATTTTCTTGTAGAATAGGGGATCATAAGAGACATTTTTAAAAATTTTACAATTAGAGCGACTTTTTAATCAATATAAATCAATATTTTGGCTTTTTTTTAAATAAATCAATATTTCGCCATTTTTTCATAATAAATCAATATTTTAGGCAATGCAATTTTTAGGCATTTTTCCCCAAATTCTTGAAAGAAATTCAATATTTCAGGCAATTTTTTCCGAAATTTCTTAAGAAAAAATGCAATAAAAAGGAAAAATGCTTTCAATATTTTTGGGCCTCGGCGCCATATTTTTAAATATTGGAGATGGCCACCCTGTTCCTTGTCTCTTTGCTCAATTTTAATCATATTTTGGTTTTTTTGAGAATAAATCAATATTTCGCCATTTTTTCATAATAAATCAATATTTTAGGCATTTTTCTTGAGAAAAAAGCAATTTTTAGGCATTTTTTCAAAATTTTTTGTTGAAATTCAATATTTCAAGCAGTTTTTCTCAAAATTTCTTAAGAAAGATGCAATAAAAACAAAAAAATGTACCCTTAAAAATCAAAAAATTTTTCAAACCAAAAATCCACCCCTAAAAATGACTTTTTCTTTGACCAAAAATCCACCCACAAAGATCGATATTTTCCCTAAAATTTTATGATTTGATATTTTTAATAATTTTCAAAAACATGTAAAAAAATAATACATTTACAATTGTGAGAGCAAAATTAATAAAGATTGACGAATTTTGAAGGGTTTTACGCATAAGTCTGAATTTGGTTAGTTTTAGCCCATTTTTAAATCAATATTTTGGCACTTTTTGGGGTTTTTGGTCAAATTTTGGGGATAAAATTTGCATATTGACTATTTGTGCTCAAAAATTTTTGAATGGCTATTGCTAATTGTTTATAAACATTTTATTTTTTTCCTAAATTAATTCATAAATTTACAAAAAGGTATTTTATTTTTAAATGTAAGCACTAGTGCTTAATAGTTTTACTACTTTTATTTTTTTGCATAGTCTCACAATGTAAAACATAATTTTTAAAATTTTGGTTAAGAAATAAATCGAAGTCAATAAAGTGCCGAAAACAATATACACTAGAGATCGGACGGTACGGGAAAGTACCGAGGCTTTTTCGATACTTTTCGGTACTCAGGCATCGGTACTTTCCCGAAAAGTACCGACCGAACCCGGTGCGGTACGTTTCAGTGCCGCCGTTTCAGTGCCGCCATTTCAGTGCCGCCATTTCAGTGCGGCGCCGTTTCAGTGCCGCGCGTTTCAGTGCCGCCATTTCAGTGCCAGTCACAAATGCTACATTTCAGTGCCAACATTTAAAAAACTACGAAATTGAAAGGATTTCCCATTTTGTAACAATTTTATTCTCAGGAAGGGAAAGGGGTGTAGAGATTTATCTCGATGAATATCGGAATAACAATCAAATCGGTCGGGGTCAGTTCGGCGCACTGGTTCGGCGCCAAGCTTTTTCTCAAAATACAACAATTTGAATATTAAACAACAATAGTCGATCACGCGTATAACGCAGTTTTGAACAATTTTTGAAAATAAGGAAAAACGACTTTTTTGTTTTAAGTGTTAACTCTAAAGCCGGATAGAATAACTGGGGAAACGTTAGAGATTTAGGGGTTCGTTAGGCTTAGGCCTATGCCACCCTGGCTTGGGATTGTTAGGCTTAGGCCTAAGCTAGCTTAAAATGCGCAGAAAGAATTTAGAAATTGTAAACTTTTTTTAGGAATGGACAAAAACAGCAAGTTATAAAGCAAAAAAAAACTTTTAGAATGTCGAAAAGATCTACAATTTTTCGCGTTAATTCAATTAAGATTTGTCGGCGCGAATTTGAATAGGAAAAAGAATTAAGTTCGAAGAATTTCGCCATTTACAGCTTTAATTTTGTTTGGCACTGAAATGTCGCATTTGTAACTGGCACTGAAATGGCGGCACTGAAACGGGCCGCACTGAAACGACGCCGCACTGAAATGGCGGCACTGAAACGGCAGCACTGAAACGGCGGCACTGAAACGGCGGCACTGAAACGTCCGTGTCCAGACCGAACCTTTTCGGAAAGTACCGATGGTTTTCGGTACCGGTACTTTTTCGGTACTTTACCAAAAAGTACCGACCAAAAAAATCTGAGTACCGAAGGTGCCGACCGAACAAAATTTGAGTACCGAAAAAAGTACGAAAAATTGGTAATATATTTTTGAATTTTTCAACCTTTATTCAAAATATCACGTGGCTCAGTGGTTAAACTGTTAACCAAAAGACCTTAGTGTCTGAGGTTCGAGTCTTCGAGTCAATTTCCTTTTTATTATTTTTATTAAATGCCCTGTGGTTGTCTGGGGTTTAAACCCCGACTGTGTAAATAGTTTTTTGTGTCTTTTAATTAACTTCATGGCAAAGAAAAACAATTATTTAAATATGTATTTAAGATTTTTAAATTGAAGGTAATTTAGGAATTTCTCAATTTTTGTGAAGAAAGTTACTAGCAAATTAATTTTCAAAAATTTTAACCGATTCAAAACCTCTAAGATTTACATAAAGAATTACTTTTTTCACCATTTTAGTTATCGAAATTGGACAAGTTTTCTTAATAAAATCGTAAGAATTTTCATTTTGTCCTCTCGGCGACGCCTTCGGCTAGAGCTGTTCGAGAGTCTCGGTCTCGAACCGAGAAATTTCTTGGTTTTGACCCCTTCCATTCCCAAAAATACCGTATTTTTCAAATTTTGGTTGAAAATCTCTTAACAAATTGAGTCAAAAATTTGAATTTTTCTCGGCGGCGCCTATCGGCACCGCCGACTCCCACCTCCCCGAAAAGTACAGACAATTTTTTTCGGTACTTTACCGAAAAGTACCGACCGACCCTTCTGGCCGGTCTCTAATATACCAACCTCCATTTACATGCCACACCATTTTTTCCGCCTCATGCTTGATGATAGTGCGTGCTATTTTTGCAAGATTGGGGAATCTTTCAGCAAAGTATGATTTTAAATTTGTATGTCAGAAAATATTTAAATCTATATGCCTAAATCGGGTTTTTTTAAATCATTGACATTCATTCAAAAGCTCCCCGAATTTGAGTTCTCAAATTTTCTGAACATTTGCCGCGGCATTCTCTTCCACAGATTGTCCATCGACAGAATTTGGATGTAATTGCTGTCGTTTAAATTGTCTCTTCCATCTAATCAAAGTGGCACTTCCAATTTTCAACATTTTGGCAATGCCCTCGTCACTAATTTTTTTAGGATTTTTGTCTTTAATTTCATAATAACGTTTCATCAATTTCATTTGTTCGCTGTGGGAGTGTTTATGGTTTGGTGCTGTAAAAGAATTTAATTAATATAAATTAAATCAATTAAATTGGTTTTGAAATCACCGGTTTGACCAAATTCACTTTTCCATTTGTAAATTGTTTTAAAACTGAGGCCCAATTCTTTCGCGACAGTTTCATCAATTTCTTGATGATAAGAGTTTTTGAATCCGCCCCGCGTTAACTCGGCTTTCATTTTATCAAATTTATCTATCAAATTTTGTCGCTTATTTTTTGGGTTTCTTCGATTTAAGCCGATTTCTTTTTTCCATTTATATATTTTTTTGCGATTGACTTTTAAATGTTTAGCAATTTTATTGTCAATTTGAGCCCATTCTTTTTTCGAATATTTTCTTTTTTGCTTAAATTCGTCTTTAATTGCATGGAATTTGTCAATAATTTTACGTTTTTCATTTGAAGTAATTTCTTTGCCATTTTTGGCATTATTAGAGTGATTAGACTCAGAGAGAGCAGCATTCTGATCAGTTGAATTGGATTTAATTTGTCCAAGCTGATCAGTTGAATTGGGTTCAATTTGTCCAATTTGGGTGTTCTGTCGGTCGATTTGGTGATGGACATTTTGTCCAAAGTTTGTTGGCGCCGGCGTTTTCAAATCTTCGGCTTCACCTTTGTCCCACCAGCTTTCTCCGAATATTTCATCAAATGTTTTGAGTTCCAATTTTACGGCTTCGGCTTTGTCCATTGAATTTATTGCAAAGAATAACACAAAAATTAAAATCCAAAATTCTTCCATTTTATTTGGTCAAAATTACCTCTGAATTTAGGAAATATAATATTCAAATTTGAAATATTAATAAATATTATTTAGCTTTGATAAAAAGAAAGTAATAAATGACATCCCACAATTGAAATAGGCATATTCATCTTTAATAATAGCTCACCCGAATCACAATATTCATTCCCCTTTTGAACGGGGGCTAAATCAATATTGTGAATTTGATAGCATCCTATTTTGTGCAAAATCTCATCGATTTCATAGTTTGTGGGAAGCAAATGGCTTTTGTGTGTTGAAGAATGGTATGAATTAGGTGAGAGAGGGGAGAGAATAAATAATCTGCCAATCAATTGGCCACTTTTTTTAATGCACAAATTCAGTGAATAACTTAAATAGGTAGTTAGTTAGTTATTGTACTGAAGTGTATCCATTTCCTTAATTTTAAAAATTTTAGACCCGGTCAAACCCAGCTTTCCTAATTTAACAATTTTTCAAAACAATACTATTTTTGGGCTTCTCTCATGGTAAGGAATCCATAAAAAAATATGTTAAAACATAAAAATCCCAGCCCTAATAATTACTGTCATCGATTTTGTTTTAAATAATTCAAATCCGCCCTGGTGGAAAACTTTCTGTTGGCATTTACGCCACAGATGAGAAGACATTAGTAGCCCCGAGGCTTATATTTTCAACAATTAGTGTGGGGGTTTAAATGGAGAGGGGCCTATTATTTTTTATACGTATATTTTTCAAAAATTATTTAATTATGTCCAAATTTTTCATTTTTTAAACCTAATCAAATTTTGTATAATAACAAAAAAGCATCAACAATATTTAATAATTCCATCAAAATTGACATTCAACCGATCCATCGCTTACAATCCGTTTTCTTAGTCCATCCTTTTCCAAATATTTCATCAAATGATTTGTAAGGTTATGGCTCTTGTCCGCCTTTGTCCACAGAATTGGCATTTTTGATCAAATTCGTTGAAAAGAATGAAATGATAATTAATAGCCAAACTTTCATTTTTTATTTTAGAATGAAGTAATATTTTGCTTTTCAATCAAATTTTACGCAAAAAAAAGAAATATTGAAGTTATTTATTAGTCTGCTGATTTTATTTACGTTATTATTTGAATGCTTATTCAAACTACAATTATAACTATTTAAGTTACTCACTGAAAGATTAATAACAAATTATTTGTGCATTAAAAAAAGTGGCCAATTGATTGGCAGATTATTTATTCTCTCCCCTCTCTCACCTAATTCATACCATTCTTCAACACACAAAAGCCATTTGCTTCCCACAAACTATGAAATCGATGAGATTTTGCACAAAATTTGGCCTTTCTGTCGGCAATAAAAGTATAAACTATAAATATGAGCATAAAATAACCCTGAAATATTTGTCACAGTTTTGTCGGGAATTGCCGCGGGTACTCATGGCGTCAGAGTTACGGAAAGATAATTGTCACGACCAAAACGGCTAATTGTGCTAAACAGAATAAGAATTACAATAAACCCACACCAGGGAGTTTATGAATTTCCGAAAATTGTTTGGCACGGCCTGGTCTGAGTAAGGAAATTGAAGATATTAATAGAAAACAGACACAAATGCCATGGCACAACAACAACAGATCCAAAATGCCATGGCACTGATGGGTCTGCTTTGAAAAAAACCGGGGATCCCCGTTTCGGGGATAAGCAAACCGGGGAACGGGGATCACCGTACGTACCGCGGATGGGCAAAATTCAATTTTAAGGGCGCATTTTTGAAATTTTTAAAAATCAAAATTTTTGTTAAACTTAAAATGCACCTTTAAAAAAGACTTTTTTCTTGGACCAAAAATGCACCACAAAAGGTCGATTTTAATTTTCTACATAGGAAGGAAAGCCCGACGAGCCGACAGCCGCCGTCGGGAAAAAATGTTGGGATTTTTGTTAAGAAATGTTACCAAAAAAAATTTTCGCAAAATTAAGCATGTTGCTTCAAAATTTCGGAAAAAATTACAAAAATCGGCAATCTTTGTTATTGTTAAGAAAATTGAAGCAATATTTACGAAAAAATGCAATAATTTTTGAAAAATTTCGCGCATTAAATTAAAAATATTCAAAAATTTATGAAAAATATAGTTTTATTTAATGTGGGAGAGCGCATTTGTCTGACTCGTGGCAAAAAGATAAACATCTAAAAGAAAAACATTGATTAAAAAACATTCACTTTATATTAACAAAAAAGTACTATTACTAAATATTAACCTTTATCAATAATTTTTTAAAAACATGATATTTTTATTGCAGGCAATGAAAGTTCGGCTATTAATTATTATCTTGATTTCTGCAACGAATTTAATCAAAAATGCTGAATCTGTGAGCCATCCAAAACTAAATAAATCATTTGATGAAATATTTGGAAAAGGTTGGGACGCGGAGGTGCCGGAATTTACAGAAACCAAAGAATGGCATAAAATGGAAACACAGACAACAGAAGTTGAGAATAAATCAACTGATCAGCCCAATCCAAATGAACAAAGCTTTTCTGATCATATTGAAAGTTTTGCCAATAGAAAAATAAGGGAAAGATTTGATGAAATGTTTGATGAAAATTGGTCAGAAGGAGACAATGAATTAATTGAAGAAGATGAAGCTGATTCAACTGATCAAAATGATTGCATTGATGGACAAAAATGTCTAAAAGTTCATGAAAATGGTGACCCTGGCACAAAACTCGTAAATGTTTATTCCGATCAGCAAAAGCGTGAAATTGTTGAAGAATTTATAAGAAGACAAATGAATTTAAGCAAAAAGGAAAATATTCAAAAAATGAATGGGATAAAAATAATTCTCAAATAGCAAAGAGTATCGGTGTCGGTTATAGCACAATTAAAAAATGGAAAAAAGACTTTGGACGAACTCAAAATTGCATTTAAATCATGAAAAAATGGATCTCAACTCAAAGTTTATTCTGATCAGCAAAAACGCAAAATTTTGAAACAATTTGATCAGATTAAAAGCAAATGTAAGAAGGCAAACCTCAAAAATTTTTCAAAAAATCAACTCGATAAAAAAATTGCCAAAAAATTTGGCGTTTCTAAAACTACAATTAGTCGATGGAAGCGCAAATTTGGCCTTTCTGTCAGCAATAAAATTTCTGACGCAACAAAAATTGGAATTTTGAAGAAATATGCCAAAATAAAAGGAAAGAATCCGAAAATGACAAATGCCGTTATTGCTGATATGTTGACAATATCATCAAGAAGCCTAAGTTATTGGAAAAAACAATTTCAAGATGAAATTAAGAACCTTTAAAATGAAAACTCAACGCAAAAGATGTTTTTGTTTGGGTCGGATTATATTGAGAAATTTTTGTAAGAAATAATTTCGTTTCTTCAAAATACAGTTGTATAATCTTTTTTAATTTGGAGTAAACCCTGTAGGGAAATGTTACTCTCTTGTATCTCTAAATTGTTGTGAAGGTTCCGGAAAAAGAAATTTTGAAAGAAATGCTGGACATGAAGATTGCAAAAGAAAAAGCAATCAGTTCTGAAAAGGGGGAAGAAATTTCGTCAGGACAGCAGCGAATCGATAAGGCACCATTATCCAAATCAAATCAGGCACCCATCCCCCTGAATTCACTAAAATTTGACCTTCGGCCTTGTTCACACCCACCAATTCATTTAAAAGCTATCAAATTTCCTGCATATTTCCATGCTTACGTAGTCCAAAAATTAGGGCAAGTTATCGCTACCAAGTCAATCAAGTTCGGAAAACTCCGAAACAACGCAGGCAAAAAGGCACCCACGCATCGTCACCTCTACCAAAATTTTCATTTAAATCGTCCACTTCTCGACCAACCGAGATCCACCTCAAAATTTCTGTATTCCCACGTCAAAAAGGCCAAAACCCAAATAAATTCGGACAGATTCGTATACGAACTGAAGTAGTTTCATCTCGACAAGACCTGGTGAACGGGTTTAAAAAGTCTGAATCGGTTAAGTTTAGAGTCAATTATTGCTAATTTTATATCTGAACTCAATACCTTTTTGTCGAAAATTAAATTCCATGTAATAACAAAACAATCAAGTAATGTTTTTTTTATTTATTTTCTTTTTAAATTTGTATTGTGGTGCCCAATCTTCCCGGTGCCCTACCACAATTTTCCCAAAATCGATTTAAATGCATGCCAGACACTGTAAAGTAAAAGGTAAATGGGAAATTTTCAAGCCTTCAACATTCTTAAACAAAAAATTCTAACTCTTACAATTTTTTTAATAAAATCCGATCTGCAACAAAAACACCTTCGCGTTAAGTCTATGCGCCTTAAATGCGTATATGATTAAAGGTTCTTATTTCATCTTGAAATTGTTTTTTCCAGTTACATAGGCTTTTTAATGATATGTTCAGAATATCGGCAATAATGGCATCTGTAATTTTTGGATTTTCTCCTTTTATTTTGGCATATTTCTTCAAAATTCCAATTTTTGTTGCATCAGAAAACTTTTTGTTAACAGAAAGGCCAAAGTTGCGCTTCCATCGAATAATTGAATCGCTACAAACGCCCAATTTTGTTGCAATTTTCTCATCGAGTTCACGCATTGAAATCTTTTTGAGTTTTGCGTTTTTACATTTGCTTTTTATTTCATCAAATTGTTTTAAAATTATACGTTTTTCTATTTCAGAAAACTTTTTATTGCCGACAGAAAGACCAAATTTGCGCTTCCATTTAAATATTGTACCGGAACAAACGCCCAATTTTTTCGCAATTTTCTTATCGAGTTCATTCTTTGAAATGTTTTTGAGTTTTGCCTTCTTACAATTGCTTTTTATTTCATTAAATTGTTTCAAAATTTCACGTTTTTCTAACTCAGAAAACTTTTTTTGGTTTAAACCCAATTCTTTGATCCATTTATAAATTGTTCTGCGACTAACCCCTAAACCATTTGATATTTTCGCGTCAATTTGATTCCATTCATTTTTGGAACATTTTCTCTTTTTTGTATATTCTTTTTTAAGTTCACGGAATTTTTGAATAATTTCAAGTTTTTGCTGATCAGACTCATTTTTTTCACATTTATTGGACTCATTTTGCTGTTCATCAACACTCTCATCTTGATCTGGAGCTGAATTGTTTTCGTTTTCCGACCAATTTTCATCATAAATTTCATCAAATTTCTGTTTCAATATTTCATCAATATTTTTCTGATCAGAAGTGTTTGGAGCTTGTACGTCTTGAACTTCTTCTTTAACATGACGACAGTTCAAGTCTTTTGAATCATTACTTTCATCGTCCCATCCTTTTCCAAATATTTCATCAAATGATTTGTAAAGTTTTGGTCCGCTTTCGCCCACAGAATTAGCATTTTTAATTAAATTTGCTGAAAATAATGAAGTAATAATTAATAGCCAAAATTTCATTTTTTATTGACTTGAATTTACCTTAATAAAAATATTAATAAATTAGGAAATAGAATTAATTTTATTGCGGCTAATCAAAAATTGATTGGCACCCACTCATTTTCTCCCCTCAAAATCAAACTACAATTAACTAACTATTTAAGTTACCATTCTTCAACACACAAAAGCCATTTGCATCCCACAAACTATGGATCTGTGAGTCATCCAAAAATAAATAAAACATTTGATGAAATATTTGGAGAAAGTTGGGACGCGGAGGTGCCGGAATTTACAGAAACCAAAGAATGGCATAAAATGGAAACACAGACAACTGAATGATCAGACTCTGTGAGAGGAGGATTCTAATCAGTTGAATTGGGTAAAATTTGGTCGTTTCGTGATGGAAAATATTTCTGACATCTCATAAATATTTTTCCTAAAATCATCCTTTTGAAAAAATGGCGATCGATTACATATGAATAGCTAAAATAAAAAAGGAGCGGCATTACGCTGTCGACTTTGTGGTCGTCAAAATTGGATTGAGTCAGTTTTGCGTCATCTATAGCCAGAATATCCTGAAATTCGTTCAAATTTTACATTTGTTTTTTTTCGGTTGGCTCTGTCGGGCCCATTCTTGGTTTGAGTATGGACAACAATTGGGAGCCGTTTTGTTCACGCTTCTTTAATCACTAAGGATGGGATTTTTATGTTTTTTATGTTTTTAGTGCTTATTGTTCTGAAGAATACGGCCCAAAAATAGCCTTTTCGCGTTGGTTTGAGCTTTTTTGGACAAGGTTGAAATTACATATTTTAACATATTTCGGGGCTTTTGGGGGAAAAAGCATATTTTGGGGTTTTGACTCATATTTTGAGCATATCTATGGACTTTTAGTCATTTATGAAAAGAAGGCCTAAAAAATTGAACTTTTGCGTAAAAAAATAAATATAAAAAATGTCGGCGCTGAAATGGCTGACTGGCGCTGAAATGGCCAAATGGCGATGAGCTGGCCTAGCGGTTAAAATTCCGGAACTTTTTTCAAATTTATTCAACTTTCCAAAAATGATAAAATAATACGCGAAAAAGCTTTAAATCTATTTATTAGGCGTTCAAAGAAGAAAAAAAATTAAGTATTAAGCAAATTATGTACTAAAAGTGCCATTTTTCGGTGCATATTTCGGCATTTTTGGCATATTTTGGTGCATATTTTGGCTTTTTTGGAGCATATTATATGTGCATATTTGGCCATGATCATTATACCAAATGAAAGATCTCGATGAGGAGAAGCAATTAATAAGCAAAAACTAAGCGATCTGATAAAAGTTATGGCCAGAAAACCTCCAAAAAAGGCCATTTTTGGAGTTGTTCACTTTTTTGTCCATGACTTTTTTAAGCTTTGTCCAATCACTTAGCTTTAACTTAATGATAACTCTAACTCATCGCCAGCTTTCATTTGGTATAATGTTCGACCTAATCGATTTAGTTACAACACTTTCGACCTTCGGACAATTCGACGTTCGGACCGGATGCGGGCAAAACACACGGTTAAAGCGAACGAGGCGAGCGGAGGAGAGCCGCCGGGATCTCAATTTGCCCTCTTTTAGTGGCTTTAATGTTTTTCAAAATTCCATTGGCCGGCGTCAATAATTGTCCTAGTTTGAATTTATATTAGGGGCTGCTGTATTCTAAAAATATTTCCCACTGTAAGGAGTTGGACAATTGCCTATATAAACGAATTTCATTAATTCTACATAACATTCTATCGATCGCCGGGCTTCCCCATTCAATCTATAGCTTAGGAGACTCAAGACTCAAGCCAGAGAGTCGAGACTACAATGCCATCTTGTAACTTTTCATTGTCGGAGAGACATCGGAGGAATAAAACACTTTATCATCAAATGTCCAATTTGGGAAAAGAGCCATCAGAGATCCAGGGCCCGGATCCTTCCCCTGAATATTCCCTAATTCCAACTGAGTCCTGACGGTGCGTCGACTGGGGGGGGGGCACAGTGCGCATCCCTCACTCCACCCTGTCCAGCGGATTTGTTAGCTTCAACTCTTCGAGATCTTTCGAGTGATCATTAATAGGGCCCGGATTTATATGTGCTTAAAACCCCAAAATATATATGTTTTTATGTGCTTAAAAATGCTAAAAAAATGTATTAAAAACTCAAAAAAAGCCAAAATATGTGCCAAAAATGGCCAAAATCTAGGCAGTTTATGCATAAAATTTTCAAAAATTGAACCAACTTTTTAGAAATGGTTCTAATTGAAGTAAAAAATAAATAAAAATTTTATGTAAATTAAAAGCATTACAGAAATTTTTTTTTTAAATATGGAATTTTAAAACTTTTCATTTTTTGGTGGCAAAATTTTTAGTCGTGAAAAAAGTCTATTTTTAGGGGGTGCATTTTTTTAAATTATTAAAAAGTCAATCCTTAGGGGTGTATTTTTCGTTTTTATTGCATCTTTTCTTAGGAATTTTTTGAAAAATGGCGAAATATGTGCTAAAATTTTGAAAAAGGTTAAAATATCTCAGTAAATATGTGCTAAAAAATACCCACAAATATGTTTTAATTGTGCTAAAAAGTCGCCTTAATTCAACAATTTTTTAAAACAAATATTATTTTTGGGCTTCTCTCATGGTAAGGAATGCACGAAAAAAATATGTTAAAACATAAAAATCCGGGCCCTATTCATTAATAATTGGAGCTAATATTGAAGAATCCTTCCTGTTTAAGACCATCAATCGAAACATGCCAGTTTTCCCTGCCGATTTCCAAGGTGCCATACTTATACAGACCAAAGCTTCAGTATGGTACAAAATGTTGAATAATTTAAAAAGTGAAATCATGCCGGGCAATCCTAAAAATTTAAGAAAGTTATTAACTGTTTAAGTTTATGAAAATAAAAAATGAGCAGCGTTGCTGCGGATACAGCCAAAATATAAATGTTAACAGATTTATGGGTTTTTTCAAACATTGGCCATTTCAAATACTAATCGAATTCCCAATTTCATGAACATTGCCGTGCCATTCTCTTCCACTAAATTCCCATGACAGAATTTTGATGAAATTGCTAACGTTCAAATTGGCTTTTCCATCTAACCAAAGTGCGTAATCCAATTTTGAATATTTTTGCAATTTTCTCATCACTAATTTTAGGATTTTGGTCTTTAATTTCATAATAACGCTTCATCAATTCCTTTTGTTCGCTGCGGGAGTGTTTATGTTTTAGTGCTGTAAAAGAATTTAATTAATATGAATAATAATAAAATTGGGCTCGAAAAACTCACTGGGTTGGCCAAGTTTTCGTTTCCAATTGTAAATAGTTACAAAACTGAACCCCAACTCTTTCGCAACAATTTCATTTATTTGATTGGGATAAGAATTTTTAAATCCGGCCCGCTTTAACTCGGCTTTCATTTGGTCAAATTTCTCTACCAAATTTTTTTGCTCATTTTTTGTCTTTTTTGGGCTTATGCCAAATTCTTTTTTCCATTTATATATCTTTGGGCGACTGACTTTTAAATGTTTAACAATTTTCTTTTCAATTTGAACCCATTCTTTTGCCGAATAATTTCCTTTTTGCTTAAATTCTTTTTTTATTGCGTGGAATTTAGCAACAATTTTACGTTTTCGCTCATCTTCAGCATTTTTCATTATTTCATTTTGTTCTTCGCAATTTTTGGCATTATCAGAGTGATCAGACTTTGTGAGAGGAGGATTATGATCAGTTGAATTAGATTCAATTTGTCCAATTTGGGTGTTTTGCCGGTCGATTTGGTGATGGACATTTTGTCCGAAGTTTGTTGGCGCCGGCATTTTCAAATCTTCGGCTTCATCTTTGTCCCACCATTCTTCTACGAATAATTCGTCAAATGTTTGGAGTGGCAATTCTTCCAATTGTACGGATACGGCTTTGTCGAGTGAATTTGTTGCGAAAAATAAGACCAAAATTAAAATCCAAAATTCATCCATTTTATTTGGCAATATAACCTCTGAATTTAGGGCCATTTAAAATTTTAATTAATTTTATAATTTAAACGGAAATTCATGGGAAAATTTGCAAATTATTTTTGTGTTAAAGAATTTCTGTCAAAAATGTTCTTAAATTTTAAAAAATAATGTAATATTCGCAAACGTTTACAATATTAGTAAATATTATTTAGCTTCGATAAAAATAATTGAAAGTAATAAATGACAGCACATTGAAATGTCATTAATATAATCATTTAATAATATCTCACCCTAATCAATATTCATGACATTTCATAAATAATATTCCTACTAATAATCTTTATTTTAAAGAAATGGCAAAGCGGGTTTTGAATGGGTTGAAATTTTTGGAAATTAAGGAAAAACGACTTTTTTAAGTAACACCAAATTCGAATAGAATAACAGGGGAAAAGATAGAGACTTAGTCCTTCATTAGACTTAGGCCTAAGTCCTAGGCCACACTGGCTTGGGGTTCGTTAGGCTTAGAACTAAGCCACCCTGGCTTGGGGTTCGTTAGGCTTAGGTCAAAGCCACCTTGGCTTGGGGTTCGTTAGGCTTAGGCTCAGGGTGGCTTAGGCCTAAGCTTAACAAACCCCCTAAGTCTCTAACTTTTGTTATTTTATCCGGTTTTAACACTCTCACAAGAGCGATGAGACTGGAAGTATTTAATCAACAATCAGTAGCAGCGCTGGATAAATGGGCACGGCGTTTTACGGACTACATCCAAAAATTTTGATTTGAAAAATAAATATTATTTAAAGCGTTCCTGGTGCGGATACAGACGAAGAAATAGAAAGAAATTGTTAACAGATTTGGTGTTTTTTCAAATCTTTGACCATTCATTCAAAAGCTCCCCAAATTCGAGTTCCCAAATTTCCTAAACATTTGCCGCGGCATTCTCTTCCACAGAATGTCCATCGACAGAATTTGGATGCAATTGCCACAATTGAAATGGGTGTAAGGCAGTGCATGGATATCTGCGGATTTTCACTCATTCTTAGTTTTTGGGAAGGGCAATGAGGATTTTTTAAAAATGCGGATTTGCGGATTTTTGCAGTCTTTTGAGATCCTTGTGGACTTTTTGTGGTTTTTTTGGGAAAAATATTAATAAAAGCATAAATTCTATTAAATTTTGAATATTTGGCGTAGTGTTCGTTGTTATTTTTTACTTTTTTTTCACTTTGTCAACGTTATTTAATTATTTTAAACACTAAATCTTCATTTATATAAGATTTGAGCGACGATCTTTTTATAGAAAACTAAGGATGTCTCTGAAACGTAAATTATTGCCTCCTATGAAACCGAGTTCAAAGGCGTTATCAAACGAGCAAAAAAAGGAATTTCATTGTAATCCATTCCAACGAATACTGATCTCCAAATCGCAGCAGCGGAAGTAATGCTTTTAATGTTGACAAATAAATTGCTGAACAACTTTTGTCTTTTAGGAACTTGGTCATATCATGTTGCTAAACATGCTCAGTGGTTTGTTTCAACCAACTGCGCTTCCTCGCTCATCAAATTTATAAAATAATTATATTATTGGCTATTATAATCGATCGTAATTTTTGTATAATGATGATTATTATTATTGTACGAGATGTCAAGAATATTGATCTGGTCCCGGTTAAAAAAGATTTAGGCCATATTATTAAAGAATATCATTTATATGCCTACCCATTACAATTGTGGGCTGTCATTTTTACTTTCAAAGAATTTTTTATCGAAGCTAAATAATATTTATTAATATTGTAACAAATATTTTATTATTTTTTAAAATTTAAGAACATTTTTAACAGAAATTTTTTAAACAAACATAAATTGCAAATTTTTCCATGAATTTCCGTTTAAATTATAAAATGAATTGGAATTTCAAATGCCCCTAAATTCAAAGGTTATATTGCCAAATAAAATGGAAGAATTTTGGATTTTAATTTTGCTGTCAATCTTCGCAACAAATTCACTCGAAAAAACCGAATCCGTAAAAGTAAAATTGGAGGAATTGCCACTCAAAACATTTGATGAAATATTCGGAGATGGCTGGTGGGACAAAGGTGAAGCCGCCGAAGATTTGAAAATGCCGCCGCCAACAAACTTTGGACAAAATGTCCATCACCAAATCGACCGGCAGAACACCCAAATTGAACAAATTGAACCCAATTTAACTGATCAGAATCCTCTTCTCACAGAGTCTGATCACTCTGATAATGCCAAAAATGGGGAAGAACTTATTGCTAAAGATGAGCGAAAACGTAAAATCATCGACAAATTCCACGCAATTAAAGACGAATTTAAGAAAATAGGAAAATATTCAAAAAAAGAATGGAATCAAATTGAAGTGAAAATTGCTAAACATTTAAAAGTCAGTCGCTCAAAAATATATGAATGGAAAAAAGAATTAGGCATAAGTGGAAACCCCAATGGAAAAGAAAAACGTCATTTGATAGAGAAATTTGATCAAATAAAAGCCGAGTTAAAGCGGGCCGGATTCAAAAACACTTATAAACACAAAATTGATGAAACTGTCGCAAAAGAATTGGGCCTCAGTTTGGCAACAATTTACAGGTGGAAACGAAAAATTGCCCATACCGGTTAGTATTTTGGTATTTTGTATATTAATTTAAAATCCTTTACAGCACAAGATAAATACTCCGACAGCAAACAAAATGAATTGATGAAACGTTATTATGAAATTAAGAACCAAAATCCTAAAATTAGTGACGAGAACATTGCCAAAATGTTCAAAATTGGAAGACGCACTTTGTATAGTTGGAAAAAGCAATTTAAACGACAGAAATTTCATAAAAATTCTGTCGATGGACATTTTGTAGAAAAGAATGCCGCGGCAAATGTACAGGAAAACGGCAACTCTAATTCGGGAAAGATTTGAATGGCCTATGCTTGAAAGAACCCCAAATCTGTTGGCATTGTTCTCTCTTTGAACTTTTCCCCTTTGGCATTATCTTTATGGCATTTTTTGTTACGGGCATTTTACCTATCCATTAACTGTGATCAAACTTTGATCAGCATTTATACGACGCCATCATCACTTTTAGTGGTCAAATTGTAGGACTCTTCTCGCCCTTTTTACATTTTATGTTCCGAACATTTCGCCAAAGGACAAAATATCCATTTGATATTCATTCCTTTTGGATTTTAGTCTTTCATCATAACTTCAATAACTTCCAATCTCGGTTGTCTTCCAATTTTCGGGCGTTCCTATATTTTGTTTGTCTTCATTTTGGATTCTTCGTCGATATTGATTATATTTGGAAATTATCTGCAAGTTTAAAAATATTTGTTGACTTTGATTCCCTATTCTTTATATTGTGTTCATTTTGGGATTTTGGGAAATAAAGGTGTTTTAAAGAAGAAGCGGTGTGTATTCAATTCCCGGACATTGACCAAATTCGGTCTAAGTCCGACGTGGTGGACCTTCAAACAGCCTCACGCGTGCAAAGTGAGTACTCTACCAAGATCAGCGTCTTCCCGTGCCTCTGCAGGTACAAAATTCGAATTTTTTAA
The DNA here is from genome assembly GCA_018350325.1 of Globodera rostochiensis. Taxonomy (NCBI): domain Eukaryota; kingdom Metazoa; phylum Nematoda; class Chromadorea; order Rhabditida; family Heteroderidae; genus Globodera; species Globodera rostochiensis. The sequence continues at coordinate 900,371 of JAEVLN010000008.1, read as the reverse complement.
GAAATGAAAATTCGGTTAGGGGTGCCCACCAGCAACCTCATCAGATTTCGGTGGTCCAAAATCAAAATTCGGGCTGGTACGGGTCCGTCCAAAACCAAAGCGGCTTCCTCGTGGACGCTTCGTCTCCTCAGATTTCTGGTGAAAACCGTCAGAGCCGGTTCGTAAAGAAGGCTGACCAAAATCAAATGATGCAGCAGGAAAGAAATTTATTTGGCTTCCCTAAATATGAGCCAGCTCGCCAAAGTCAGATGGGGGGTCGAACACAAACGGTTGTTTATCCAAACAATCCGTTGATCAGTCAATACAGAGCACCTTCTCGTGGCGCTCAGGTTCAACAAAACATAAATTTCGGAGTCCAAGAACAGGGCGACTTCGTTGAATATCGCGTGCTTCTCGTGGCACTCTGCCACAGCAAACCGTGGATTTTCGATTTACCCAGGCATTCGCGTTGCCACTGCCGGTTCGGAATGGTTATGTGCCTCAACAAGGGCCAAACCAACACACTGCGCAAGTCTCACAAATGGAACTCGAGGCGGGCGGATATGCAGCAGGTGAAGCTCTCCGGCCAGTGTGCGAAGCTGTTAAAGGAATTGCCGATTTTGAACTGCACGGAAGACAGAGCGGTGGTAACGAATTTCTTTACTACAATGGAGACGCGCACTGCCGGATGGAGGTCGGAGAAAGTTGTGGAGGTAATGCAGATCAAGGCGAAAGGAAGTTTTTGAAAGCAATGACAGCGGCGTTAAACAGGTTTGGCAATAGCTGGACACTCAAATTTTTAAGCGCCGAAATCCTAAAGGCTTTATATGTGATGAAAAGTTTGGAATAGGGACTTCAACAAGACAGCGGGGTAGAGTCGATAAGTCTCTATCGATCCAGTGCGACGATTGAAAAGGACTACCTCAGCAAACCGCGGGCGTCTTCCGTTTCCCAATTCAGTAAAGGTTCATCAAAAGGAACCTGATGAAAAATTTGCTCGGGCCAATGCTTTTGAAAATCCCGTAAGAAAGGGCTTTAGGCGCGTCTTTGTCAATTCGGCCTTTAATCGGCACAAGCCAACACCAAATTCGTGTCAAATACCTTCTAATTATAAAAATTCGGGGGTTTCATTCCAAAATATCTGGAATCGGGAGAAATCCGCCAAGAATCCGGGGCATTTACACCTAGGAGTGCGAGTATTCGTTAACTCGTAATATAAAAAGCAACCAGAACGGAGTGATCTATCAACTCCGATCACTCCTCAAAACCGCAAGTGTTTGAATAAAACACCGCAGCTTCCTTCTGCGTCCACTTCGCAATTCGAAGCGCGCGTCAAGAGCATCCCACCCCTGCCCCAATCCAATTTTCAGGGTCTTCAGCCGACATGTTCGACAGACCAACATCAACATTCGACAAGGACGCCACTTCCGAGGGCGACGGGGGAGGATGGGCCAACTTCCCGCGTTCAGTTAATCAATTTCCTAAACCTTTGACCCGGCATTTACTTCCACAGATTGCCCATCGACAGAATATGGAATTGCTGTCGTTTAAATTGCTTTTTCCAATTATACAAAGTGCGTGTTCCAATTTTAAACATTTTGGCAATGTCCCCGTCACTAATTTTAGGTTTTTGGTCCTTAATTTCATAATACCGTTTCATCAATTCTTTTTGTTCGCTGTGGGAGTGTTTATTTGGTTCTGTAATTGGAGATTTTAATTAATATAAAGTAAAGAATAGGCAAAATGATACCCGGGTGGAACTCGAACCCACGACCTCCACCCAATACGTGGGCAGCTCTTCCAACTGAGCTACCGGGGTTTCTTCTTTATGGATGATTTTTTGTCCAACCAGCGGAATTTTCTCTCATCCTTACACTCTAAACTAGTGTTCGGCACGGTAAAATTTACCGCGGTAAAAACCGGTAAAAATCGGTAAAAATTCACGGTAAATTTACCGGTTTACCGTTACCGGTCGCATTTCGTCCCAATTTTTGAAAAATCACGCGAAAAAAAAGACATAAAGAAAATAAAACGTTTTTATTTGGATAAAATGTAAATTTTGAGTGTACTTGAAATTCGTTGCCTGTTATGTACTTGGAAATCAAGACGTTTGTAATTGGGAATTGTTTTTACCCGATGGAAGCCCTGAATAATACCCAAAAAAACACCCTCCAAAATCCAACTTCTTTTTTTGGAAAAAATTGATTAAGAAAACCAAAAAAATGCAACCCCTAAAATTGTCATCGGAATGTGCAGAAGAAAAATCGAGAACTGGTTCATAACAAATTTGTGCAAGTTATCGGGAAAGATTTGTTGTGAGTTTGTAAAACTAGAAAGGACTTTAATTTCAATTTTTGAAAATTTACCGATTTACCGAGATTTACCGGCATTTTTTGGTCGGTAAAAACCGGTAACGGTAAAAACCGGTAAATTTACCGATTTACCGTTACCGGTCGTTTTGGGCCACGAACGGTAAAAAACTGGTAACGGTAATTACCGGTTTTACCGTTACCGTTACCGGAAAATGCCATTTGCCGAACACCACTCTAAACCCAACCACTCACCATTATACCACCACCTCAATTGTACCGCTAATGATTTTAAATCCAATACAAAACTGAAAAACTCCCATAAAATTCCTGAACATGTGCCATTGAATCAGGGTTGCGTCGAATTTTGACAATTTCGAGGTTTTACTTTCGTTTCAAAAATCGAAAGACGAATTCTTTGAAATTTTTGGCGAATGAGAAATTGTATGTTTGAGTCTACGAAAGTCTACGAAATTTTCATGTGCGGGATACTTGTTGGTGTTGGCTTATTGGTCTGTGTTCCCTTCACCAAAAATGAGTTAGCCTCACCACGTCATCGACATGAACGTTTACATTAATTTTTAATAAAAAAGAAAGAGGCCGGCTATACCGCCAATAAACGCGGCCGGGAAAAAACTTTTGTTTGAGCTTCGATTTCCGGATAAATCCGAACCCGATACGGTTTCCGGACCCGGAAAATCCGGTCGGAGTCCGGCCCGGAACCGGCCCATATGAGTGATTTTACCCATTTTTTAATCAGTGGACTACTGAGCCCCCACTCAAAAAGACACTTTAGTCCCGGGCTCATAACTTGCTTTAAAGTATTAAACGATCGGCCAATGTTTGAAAGAACCCCAGATCTATCACCTTATGACATTGTTCTCTCTTTGAACTTTTCCCTTTTGGCATTATCTTTATGGCATTGTTACGAGCATTTTACCTATCCAGATCTGTGATCAAACTTTGATCAGCATTTATACGACGCCATCAGACGTTTCTTCTTTCATTTATTTTTTCTGTTCAATTTTCAAAGTTATCGATTGATTCGGATCAAATGTTCTTAAAGAGTTTGGTCTTAGTGCCGCAGACATTTGCGCCGCAGGGAATTCTACATTTGCGCCTATTCGTCAAAGGACCCTAAGTCCGCGGCCAAACGCACAAACCCCTCCACCGTCAGTCACCACCAGGGGTGGACGAAAACAGAATTTTTCATTTTCGAAAACGAAACGAAAAAAATTTTTTAGGACGAAACCGAAACACGAAACGAAAATTTTTTTTTTTCATTTATGAAAACGAAACCGAAACGAAAAACAATTCTAGGACGAAAACGAAACTCGAAAACGAAAAAATATACGTTTTCGTACGAAACGAAACGAAAAAACCGAAAATTTTTTGATAGTGCCAATTTGCCTTATTTTTATGGCAAATGCCATAATTTTGCCATATTTAGAATTTTTGAAAATTTTTTATTTTCTGAAAATGCCCGAAATAGTGCTACTTGATCTTCAAAAATTTAACGGCGCCTATCGGCAGTGCCGACCCACCCACCGGCAGAATGACATTTCATATACGCGACATTTCATATACTAAGCAAAAAAACGACATTTCATATACTAACCCAAATACGACATTTCATATACGTGACACTTCATATACGCGACCTTTCATATACTAAGCAAAAAAAGGAAATTTCATATACTAACCCAAAAAACGACACTTCATATACGCGCTCCGGACCCCTTCAAATGCTTTCAGTTTTAACTCACATGTGGTGAGATGTACAAAATGTTGAACGTAAATAAGAAAAACTTGGAAATAATTCATTCAGGCGAAAAATACAAGCAATTTGAACACGATTAAGTTTTTTTTGTTTTGATAAAAATACGAGTACTGTTTCAAACTGAGCTCTAGCAGGCCTAATAGAGTTAGGAAAGCCGACTTGTAACCAGGCAGGCTTTTTCTAAGATTAAACATCATTTTTTTGCTTCGTATATGAAATGTCGCGTATATAAAGTGTCGTATTTTGGGTTAGTATATGAAATGTCGTTTTTTTGCTTAGTAAATGAAATGTCGCGTATATGAAATGTCGGCGCCCCCACCCACCACCTTTCAAAAAAGCATTTTTTTGAAGATTCCTTAAGAAAAAGCCATATTTTTGACCCGATGCCATAGAGTTGGTACCTCTGTAAATACAGGGGGAGTCGGCGGTGCCGATAGGCGCCGCCGAGAAATTTTTTAAATTTGATCGGTTTTTGTTATGAAAATTGATCCAAAAATTCATCATTTTTTTTTGATTTTGAATGAAAATTAAGAAAAAAGAATACGATTTGTGTAAGTTATAAAGGAAAGTTCGAAATATTTATTTTTAAAAATGTAAAACAATTTTAAAACTTATTTAAATTGTTTTTAAGAACAAATTTCTGCACGAAAAATTCAAAAAGAGAGTTCGCAGGTCCGGGGAATCGAACCTAACAAATGATAACATGAATGAGCTCAACACTAACCACTACACCACCATGTATCCCCGTCTCAAACACTAGATTACCTCCCATAAAATTAAAATTATCTCCAAAAGTCTATTCTTTAGGGGTGTACTTTTTTTCGATTTTTTCGTACAATTTTTCATTTTCGAAAACGAAACCAAAACGAAAAAAACATTTTTTTATTTACGAAAACGAAACCGAAACGAAAAAAAATTCTAGGACGAAAACGAAACACGAAAACGAAACCCAAAAAACCCACGAAAACACGAAAAACACGAAACCGAAACGAAATTTCGTCCACCCCTGGTCACCACGTCCGCCAGTATCGCAGTACACCTCGCGACCGCAACGTCAACGGCGACCACCTGTTCGGTTCTCGCCAGGTCAACAATGAAATTTGAAGGGGGAGATGTTGGGATGGATTTAAATGTCTTTTGTTTCGACACGAAAACAACTATTGATTTGATTTCCATTGCAACGGTATGCTGCCCATGGTCCACCCTCGCGATGAACGGAAAATCGGTCACCGAAAAATTGGTCACCGAGGGTCACCGAAAATTGGTCACCAGGATATTTCGAGTTTTTCGTTCTAACTTTTTAAGCTTAGCTTTCTTTTTTCTTCAGCCTAAATGCAGTCAAATTGTAATAAATTCTTGTATTCTGTAGTCTCTTAAAAATGTTGTAAGCTGAAAAGTGGTTCGCTTCCAAGAAAACTCGCGCCCCTTTACGCTAACTTTGTTTATACTAAGCCTAATTAGTTGCAATTAGTATCAATCAAAAGATCTCTTCGAGCTGAGAACAAAGCAAAAAAAATCTAAGCATTTAGAGTTGGCTGAAAAAAGTTAGAACGAAAAACTCAAAATATCCTGGTGACCAATTTTCCTTGGTGACCAATTTTCGGAGACCAATTTTCCGGGACTCCACCCCCGCCGTTTCCCTTCTTCACTTCTCTTTTCCGCCTACCTTTTTCAGGCACATATTTTTATTCTCTTTGACTCAATTTAATTTGCATACAAAAATATTTTTGTGTGTCAGCGACACAATACTTACAATAAAAAAATAGTTGATTTTGGGGTGGATTCCGTTTATTTGGAGATTTTCAAAAAATATAATTTTGAGAATTCTTTCAAATGTGAAAAATGCCTTAAATATTTGGGAGTGGTAATCCGAAAAACAAAAATAAATCGAAGACCAAGGCATAGTCTGTATATTTTCAATGGTTCTTACCTTCTTTAAATTCTTTTTTCCAATTGATTAGACTTCTTAATGATATGTTCAACATATCAGAAATAACGGCATCCGTCATTTTCGGATTCTTCCCTTTTATTTTGGCATATTCTTTTAAAATTCCAATTTTTGTTGCATCAGAAAACTTTTTCTTGGTGACAGAAAGGCCAAATTTGCGCTTCCATTCAACAATTGTAGCTCTACAAACGCCCAATTTTTTTGCAATTTTTTCCTCAACTTCACGCATTAAAATGTTTTTTAGTTTGGCCTTCTGACATTTGCTTTTTATTGCATCAAATTGTTTCAAAATTTTCCGTTTTTCTAACTCAGAAAACTTTGATTTAGACTTTGTTTCTCGACTTAGACCCAATTCTTTGCTCAATTTATAAATTGTTGAGCGACTTACACCCAAACCATTTGATATTTTTGCCTCAATTTGAACCCATTCTTTGTTTGAGTGACCGCGTTTGTTTTTTTCCCGATAATTTTCTTTTATTTCACGGAATTTTTGAATAATTTCTCGTTTTTGCTGATCAGACTCAATTTTTTCACATTTATTGGACTCATTTTGCTGTTCATCAACACTCTCATCTTGATCAGTTGAGTTATTTTGATCAGACAAAGAATTGTCCTGATCAAGATCATCCGGGGATGGCGCTGAATTGTTTTCGTCTTCCGACCAATTTTCAGCATAAATTTCATCAAATTTCTGTTTTAATATTTCATCAATATTTGTCTGATTAGAAGTGATTGGAGCTTGTCCGTCTTGAACTTCTTCTTTAACATGACGACAGTTCAAATCTTTTAAATCATTACTTTCATCGTCCCATCCTTTTCCAAATATTTCATCAAATGTTTTGTAAAGTTTTGATTCTTGTCCGCTTTCGCCTACAGAATTAGCATTTTTAATTAAATTCGTTGCAAAGAATGAAATAATAATTAATAGCCGAAGTTTCATATTTGTCTAAATTTATTTAAATAAAATTATTAAGAATTTTTTGTGCAAGAATGTATTGAAATGTGGCAAATCAAATTGGGCAGTTTATGTGGTTGTGAAGGGTAAATGCCTGAATCGTCAGAAACAAATCAATGGCATAAAATGGAAACATTGATATTAATAATTCAGAATTGTCCAATTGACTTTTCTGACTAAAAATTTTCTCGATTTTTTAGAGTTGGTCGGGACCGGGATTTTTCGGGACCGGAATTGAGAAAATTAAAAACCCGGGATTTTATAAGAGGCAAAATTAATCAAATCTCGGTCAAAAAAACCGGGACTCATGGTCAAAAGGGAAATTCAGTCCCAAAATTGGAGACTTCAGTACCAGTCCCGGTCCCGACCAACTCTACTTGTTACAGTGAATTTTTGGCTTACATGTGGCGAAAGGCACAAATTGTTGAGCGGAACAAGAAATTGTTGGAAAAGATTTGTTCGGGCAAAAATTATAAACGCAGTTGATCAAGAATCAACTGCCTTTTCTGTTCGTGTAAGTATTTTGAGCGTCCTTGGATTTTGCAAATTTTTCTGTTAAGTCCTTGGAAATCAACATGTCTGTCCTTGGGAATTACAATTGGTGAGTCCGACGGCGCCGTCGGGAGAATTTTTAACATTTTTATGTAAAGTGGTCAGGAATACAGGTTTTTTAGAAGGTTGGTCGGCGGTGCCGATAAGCGCCCTCAAAAAAATTTGGAATTTTGACGGTTGTCCCCGACCCCGAAAATTTGGGCGTCCCCGACCCCCGAACATTCCAAAATTCATTCCATAACCGGTTGACGCTTTTAATCTTTTGCCTATTCCACCTGAACAAACTCGGCCCATTTGTGCCAAAAACGTTGGCATTTTGTGCCGACTTGGTGTTTGACACTTTATTACATTGGGCTCAATTTTTTTGGATTAATCATCCGTTAAAATCAAACACCAATCTCTTCAGCTTTCCATGTACCAAAGGATTCTTCTGGCCACATTTGCCTCCCGGATTTGGCAAATGCAAAAGCAATGAATTAATTTTATTGGAAAAACTAGTCTAAATATTGTTTAATTAAAAGAATTTGGCTTTGAACGAGTTGATCTTTACAAGAAACTAATATAAAACATTGAATTAAAAAACTGACTTTATTGACAAAACTCTAGTTTATTACTAAAACTAATAACATTTTCAATAGATTTTTAAAGAAATTCATAAGGAATTGCAAACAATGAAATTTTGGTTATTAATTATTATTTCATTATTTGCAAAAAATTTGATAAAAATGCTAATTCTGTGGGCGAAAACGGACAAGCGATGAAAGTAATGATTCAAAAGACTTGAATTGTCGTCATATTAAAGAAGAAGTTCAAGACGGACAAGCTCCAATCACTTTTGATCAGAAAAATATTGATGAAATATTGAAACAGAAATTTGATGAAATTTATGATGAAAATTGGTCGGAAGACGAAAACAAATTTTGGCGTATTATTTGAAATTAGGTGTATTCGAATAATCCTAGTATTATTTAAAACATTCAAATAATACGGCGAGTTAGTATTTAATACAAATTTTTTTTAAACTCACTATCAGGTAAATTCAAATAACCCTAGTATTATTTGAAAATCCCGCTTTTTAATTGGAAAATAATTCCAAAATTGACTGTTATGATCTTTAAAAATTCACAACTTTTTTAGCCATTTCAAAATTCCAAAAGAATTAAAGCAACCATAACTTTTGATATTGAACAAAGAAGATACTAATTGCACCAATTTGGTCAAACATCTCCTACGGAGTACCGAAACCCCCAAAATACACTAAAAATAGGGTAAATTTATGTGAAAAATCCCTGTGGGCATGAATTTTTTCTGCAAAAAAACGTCCTTATTTGTTGGTGATAACTAGCCGACAAAATTTTCAACAAAAATAGCTTTTAAAACTAAGCTCAGATTTATTGAATTTTTTTCAAGCAAAACGAGTCCAATAAGCTTCTTTTTCAAAAAATGTATAAATTAATTGGTTGACTCTCTCATAACAAATTATAATTTAACGCTGGAAATAATGAAAAGTTATTTTATAGACATCACAAGAACTTTGCCATTAATATACCCTTAAGAAAATCAAAAAAGAAAAAATAGCAACAATTTCAAATAATCCGATCCAAAAACAATAATAACATCTTTGCGTTGAGTCAGGGGCATACAAAGTCCGTATGTTTTTAAAGGTTCGTAATTTCTTCTTTAAATTGTTTTTCCCAACGACGTATGCTTTTTGTTGAAATATTTAACATTTCAGCAATAACGGCATTTGTCATTTTCGGATTCTTTTCTTTTATTTTGGCATATTCTTTTAAAATTCCAATTTTTGTTGCATCCGATTTATTGCGAACAGAAAGGCCAAATTTTCGCTTCCAATAATAAATTGTGCTGAAACAAACGCCGAATTTTTTTGCAATTTTCTCATCGAGTTCATTCTTTGAACCGCTTTTGAGTTTTGCCTTCTGACATTTGCTTTTTATCTCATCAAATTGTTTCAAAATTTCACGCTTTTCTAACTCAGAAAACTTTGACTTGTTTTCTTTGTTTAGGCCCAATTTTTTGATCCATTTATAAATTGTTGTGCGACTAACACCCAAACCATTTGATATTTTGTTTTCAATTTGAATATGTTCATTGCCAAAATATTTTCTTTTTTGAGTATAATCTTTTTTAATTTCACGAAATTTTTGGATAATTTCACGTTTTTGCTTATCAGACTCAATTTTTTCACATTCATTGGACTCATTTTGCTGTTCATCAACATTATCATTTTGATCAGTTGAGTTATTTTGATCAGACAAATGTTTCATAGAATTTTCCTGATCAATATCATCCGGGGATGGCGCTGAATTGTTTTCGTCTTCCGACCAATTTTCAGCATAAATTTCATCAAATTTCTGTTTCAATATTTCATCAATATTTTTCTGATCAGAAGTGTTTGGAGCTTGTACGTCTTGAACTTCTTCTTTAACATGACGACAGTTCAAGTCTTTTGAATCATTACTTTCATCGTCCCATCCTTTTCCAAATATTTCATCAAATGATTTGTAAAGTTTTGGTCCGCTTTCGCCTACAGAATTAGCATTTTTAATTAAATTTGTTGAAAATAATGAAGTAATAATTAATAGCCAAAATTTCATTTTTTTATTGACTTGAATTTACCTTAATAAAAATATTAATAAATTAGGAAATCGAATTAATTTTATTGGAATGAGGCTAATCAAAAATTGATTGGCATATTATTTCCACCCATTTTCTCCCCTCAAAATTAAACTACAATTAACTAACTATCGAGACTTTTACATTTTTGGATCTCGGGGTCAATCTCGGTCTCGAGTTTCACTAAAGTAATTTAAAAACAATATAAAAATAGTAGCTTTTTATGGTTCAATTCTGCATCATATTCATCACATCTGAAAAAGGAACTGATCACACTAAGCCATGCTTGGTTTGATAATGGTTCATTTTATGGATCATTGAAACCATTTATTCAATTTCAATTACCCGTGCCCGGACCTTTTTTAAACAAAGAATAAATCGTGACAAAAAATGAACCCTTTTTTCTCTCCATCAAATCTTTTTGGCAAAATTCACACTCTTTCGTCAACCACTTATTTAGGTCAATCATCCACACTGGATCTGGAATTGATAATTTAGTTTTTATTTTATTTTTTCTATCAGATTAGGAATTTTGCTTTTTTATTTTTGTTAAGTTTTTGCTACTTCAAAAGAAAAAAGCTGAATCGGTTGGCACAATTTAATTGGAGAAAAAATCCGATCAAATTTTATAAAATTGCAAAAAGGGTTGGGACCAATTTTGTCCACACATAACGCACAAGTACCTTAAAATTGGCATTTGGCGTTGGTTTAATGCCATTGCAAAGAAAGAAACAATAGAAATCGAGTTGGCCGCCTTCTTGGTTAACAAATAATAATGCTTATTCGAAAAAAAAGTTTCATAAATTCAAAATGAAATAAAAACCTTTAGAACGATATTTAAAATAATATATTTTTGAAGAAAAAAAAACCCAGAATCCTGATTCCGATTGCAAAATTTGATCTTGAACCCAGGCTATGAAGGGTTTGGCATCCTGAACTCCGTAATCCATTCGGTAATTCCGAGTAGGGCACAGATTTTTAGTTATTTAACTATTGTTTTCTGCAGCTTTGTTTTGGCGAGTTAAATGGCTTTTCATCACTATTTTCACCACTATTTGGGCGTTTTTTCAAAACATTTCTTTAAAAAAAAGAAATAAAATCGAATTGCCAAGATCACTAATTTTTTGAAAAATTTTCATAAAAAAATACAAAAATTCGAAATTTTTGTCACAATTCTTCATATAATTTCGGGCTTTTTTAGGCGCCTATTTGCAGTTTTTCTTGCTTAAAAGTAGCAGCCCTACGGATTGGTAATTTTACCATAAAAACAAAAGTTTTTAGGCCGTTGGTGTCATTTTTACACACATTTTTTCATCACTATTTTTGCTTATGAACTCGGATTTTGGCCACTATTTTGGAACTTTTTCGCCATTATTTAGTTAACTATTTAGAGATTTTTCTTAACTAAAAATCCGTGCCCTAATTATGAGCTTCCTTCTAGTTTGTTCACCGCTATGGCCGAATGATTTAGGCAAAAAAACAGAAATTACCTATATATAAATGCCAACCAAAATAATAACAGTTGTTATATTTATTTTTCATTGATAGAAAAATACAACTCGATGTTTGCAAGGTTTACAATGTGTATTCTGACACAGCTCAGACCGATGAACGTGATCTGATTGATAATAATCATTCTGTCAGATCAAATTGGTACATAAAAACCAAAATCAAACTGATCAGGAAAGCACTGCTTCAACTCTTTTTCTCCTCCGCCAGAACAATCAATGCTTGTGAAGGCGCGTCATGCGCCGTGCCTCCTCGTGAACGTCCATTTCCGCCTTGAAATCGTTGAGTTCGCGCCGTATTTGTGCCTTCTGTTCCACGGTAAAACGCGCCCATGGCTTGTCCCCGCGTCGGTCGTACTGCTCCGCCTCGCCGATCTCCACAAACTCGCTGAACTTGATCATACGGGCACGTAATTCCTCGAAAGCTGCGTGACTTAGCTGTAATAAAAAAAAATGTTTGATAAAACATATTTAAATAATTTTAATGTTTTTTTTTTTAATTTTTCAAAAAATGGCAAAATAGGCACCTGGCACTAAACCCCTAAACTAGGCATGCCGAACCCTACTCATCATAGCTTATACGCAAAAAAACAACAGGCCTATGTCTAAAAATCCGCACCCTATTAATATTAACTCAATTAAAAAACAGTTTAAGCCAAAATTTAAAAGTATTGAATTGTAAACTTTTTATACAACAATTTTTGAGATTTTTCAAAAATATATCCACCTTTTTGATCAGAATCCTTCGCCTCAGCAGCTTAGAACCGTCGGCTTTGGTCGTTACATTTGATGCGGACGCCATGTCCTCCTCAACTTCGTCGCTGCTGCACACTTTCTTTAAAATGCTGCGACGGTTTACGGTAGAGGATTCTGAGCGGGGCATACTGTAGGCGGTGATTGCCGGACTGTTACCGTCAGTCGGTGAAGTTCGATGTGAGCCGCTTGCCAATTTTCTGCAAAAAAAAAAAATTGGAGATTTTAAGAATTTAAAAATAGGAATTTGGATTTTTTAAATAAAAAGATTGAGAAACGTTATGTAAAAAAATATCCAATAAGAACACTACATTTATAATTCTAAATTTGTCTTTTCATTTGCCATTTATGCGCAAGATAAAGCCCTACACTAATTGAGACTAAAGGCTAAAAGAGGTGGGGCGAAAATTTCAAAAGAATCCCATTCATCGAATTTATCTTTATTTTAAAATTAAAATTTTAGTTTTAATAAATCAACAAAAATTTACTTTAAATTCCCGATGGTCCAACTGCGCCTGGCGGATGTAAAGCGATAAGTTTTTGAAGTCGAGCTGGGCGACAATGTCGGGGAGTCCATGATCATTTTAGTTAATTAACAATATGACAAAATTATCTTCGTCTAAAAGTGACTACAGTAAGTGATCATTTTTGTGTTTTACAGTATGACAAAAGCCTGCCTCACTTTTAGTTAGCCAAAAAATGAATACAGTAGCCCGTAAAATTTACAAAATTTTACTCAGCAAAATCAAATCATAAATAAATTTAATTCAAACAAATAGCCAAATCTTGAAAATTTAAACTGAATGGAATAACCAATCTTCTCCCTCTCTCTTATAAAAGAAGCTAGAAATAATTTGGATGCCAATGAGCCAAGTTGTAAACACCGGGGACCAAAAATACGCTTTGCTTTGTGGACGGATGATGTGCCAATGCATCACGAGTGAATGGCACTCTCTCCATCCATACTCCCACTCCATTAACGATGGAATGCCGGATTTTGAATAGGCAAAATGCGCTCGGGACCAAAGTATGTTGGGTTCCATTATCGAATTCTAAGCGCGCGCAATTGGCATTTTTGTCGACGTCAGCAATGGCAAATTATCACCGAGGGATTTTGGCACAAAATGCCAAGGTTTTTGGCACTTATGAGCCTGATTTGTTCAGTTGGAATTGGCAAAAGATTAAAAGCGTCAACCGGTTATGGAATGAATTTTGGAATATTCGGGGGTCGGGCCCCAAATTTTCGGGATCTGGGACAACCGTCAAAAATTCAAATATTTTCGGGGGGCACCGCCGACCAACCTTTTAAAAAAACCTGTTTGACAACTTTTCATAAAAAAATGTTTAAAATTCTCCCGACGGCGCCGTCGGGCTCACCAATTGTATATCGGAATTATAGAAACATTCTTTAGGTTTTCCCGTTCCCGTGGGATCCCGTGAAAAATGCAACGGAATTTTTACGGGAATCCGGTTCGGGATTTCCGTCCCGGTTGGGTTTTGAAATTCCCTTTGCCGGAAATTTTATTTTACCGAAGATTGTAAAGAGAATAATAAAGAAAATTAAAAAATATCTATTTGTGTATTTTTTGCAAAATCAAGGCTCATGGATCACGCCAATTACGGCCTTTTTGGGGGTCCGTTCATGGATAACGGTTCACCGATTTTTTTATAATCCTCTTCTGTGATCACTTTTTCTAATTACGTCCAGCCTTGCTTACTTTTGATTAAAAACAGCGATTTGCCTAATTTTTTGCACAGAGCTTGGCAACTAAATTGTCTACCCAAAAGCAAAATCTTTAAGCTCAAATCAAATTTTTTTCATAACATTTTTTAGCAAACAATTTGAAATAAGTCGATTTTTGAGTAAAATGAGCGAAAATCACAAAATTGGGACATTGAAAAGGGAAGCAAAACGAAGTAAAGGTGGTTTTCAATATTTTTAAAAATAAACTAATGCAATTTAAATCTATTGGGGCGTAAGTTATAGTTAGGGATCGGACCGATATGCACCAAAAATGGCCAAATATGCGCATATACAATATATGCACCAAAAAAAGGGCAAAATATGCAAGTAGTGTACGGACCTCTTTCTTGATCACTTTCTTGATCGCTTTGAACTATTTTGGACCCCCCCCCCCCACATCATTTCCGCGCACGCCGCACGTGGGGGGAATGCCCCCCCCCCTCCGGGGATCAGACAACTCTACACTCTCTCACAGCATTCGCTCTCTGCCGCCCTTCTTACTTTCTTCTTCTCTGCCCCCCACTGCAAACAAACAAAAACGAATGACGAAAAGGAAAGGGATAGAAATAAAAAAATGGCACGAACAGAAAAGAGCGCTAATTTGAATGGCTGTTGATCCGAAAAAATTGCGGTTACGATATTCCTTCATCCTTCAACTAATTAATAAAAACAAAACACTTAATAACAAGAAAAATCGGATAATTTACAACCTTTTTGATTGATAAATGTTTATTTATTAAATATAATGATTCTGCCGTTATGTCTATAGGAGCAAAAAACGATCAGAGTATGATGAATGCGATTATTATAATTTTGTGGTAATTAGAAAACTTGTTTTGTAATTTGTAATGAATGGAGATTGAATAAAATAGCGCGCATTTTTTGCGATACTTTCATAATTCATTGGTTTCGCAATCCACGAGCAATTAATTATCCAAAATTTTGCAATAAAAATTCAAATTTGAATGGATTTAGACCAAAAAAAATGGCGGGCATTTTTTGAGTTACTTTCATAATCCATTGGATTCGCGACCCATGAGCAATTAATCATCCAATTTTTGCATATTTCCAACAAAAAAAAATTCAAATTTGAAACGGGCTTGAGGCAGAAAAAGTGGCGGGCTTTTTTTATGAGCAATTTTTTATAAACTTTCACCAATTCCCCAAATATTTTCAAGGTCGGATTTCGTAATTTTTGTACAATCAATCATTCCAAAATGGCAAAATTTGAATATTTGAAATAAAAATAACGAAAATTTTTTGTTTTTATACACACAAAGCCGACACTCGAGGGGCAAGTGAGTTTCGAGGCCACTTTTTTTACACGTGGGCGATTGACAGCCCCCCATCAATCATCTGATGCGCATTGCCGGAAAGTGACAGCTGAGATGAAATTGTGCCTATCTCGACGGGCGATCAACGACCGCCCATGGCAATATATAAGCCAGCCAAAAGCATTTTAAGGGCACATTATGTCATTATTTGTTGCAGTAATTAAAATTTTAAATGTATTTTAAATAAATTTGTTGTTTTTTTTGTCCATTAAACAATTTCTAGCAAATGTTTCGTGAAACCGCCCCGAGATTTTATTACCATAACCGTCCGTTGTTAGGCGTTTACCCCCCACTAATCCCACGGGCTTCGACGCCAATGCCACCTCCTCCGGGCCCATTGCCCTTCCCACCGCTGGGCCCATTGCCATACCCCCCGCCGTGGCCATCGCCTTTCCCCCCGCCATTGCCTTTTCCCCCTCCTGGGCTATTGCCCTTCCCGCCGACGGCGCCAATGCCCTTACTCCCGACCGTGCCAATGAAATTCCCACCGCCAAACCTTCAATTTCCACCGCCGCCGATGTTCCCGCATCCGCCTCCGCAAGCCCGGTTTCCAAACCCGCCACCGTCGTTTGCACCGAATATGCTTCCGCCCCCGCACTTCTCTGTTCCGCCGACACCGATTGCCCCGCCTCTGTTTCCGCCTCCACAAGGCCAGGTCCTAATCCAGCCGCAACCGCCGGTCCAATTTTTCCCACCGACTGCTCGCATGGCGGTTCCGCCACAACCGTTTTGTCCGCTGCCAACGGTTGCGCAGACGCCAATACCCTTCCGTCCTCAAC